>CAWUFW010011162.1:0-635450 GCA_963921515.1 Calotriton arnoldi | reverse complement strand
TCCTGTCCCAGGGAGGTGTGACCACCTCCCCAGACAGGACAATGTGTATTGGGGCTGGGCGGGAGCACTTTCGGGTGCTTTGAAGTCCTGCACTGGGGGCACATTTGGTGTCACTGTGCATACCCCAGTTCAAACCGGATCAGGGGCTCGCAGCCCCTGCTTTGGCACAAACTGGACAAAGGGAAAGGGGTGTAGCCACCCCTCTGCCCTGACCCACCCATAGGTGGGGCCACAGAGTAGTCCATCCCCTATTTTTAGAATAAAGGTAGGAACCCAGTCCTTAGGACTTTAGATTATACCTGGACGAAACTCTGAAACTGAATCCTGGACCTTCGACGCTCTACGACAAGATTAGAGGACTGAAGAATCTCCCTTGGGGTCAAGGAGTGACTCCCCTGCTTGGCAGGCACCAAAGAAGCATCTGTCCGGTTCGCATCACTGAAGCTCCCGTCGGACGCCGAAGTCATCGCATCACCAGAGGTGGATTCTCACACTTCCCCGAGGCTACCCTGAGTCCCCAGCAAAGCTGAGGCCCGTGGCTATCGTGGGTGTCTTGAGACCGTGACCCCTGGACACCAAGCACACTTGCAAGTGCACCATCTTCTGGGTCTCCCAAGAAGTCGTGCTTTGGGCCCTGAGTAGCCCTAGCCTCCAGCACCACCTGCACTGAAGATCACTGGCCCCCACTCCACGAGTGTCCTGTAAGCCAGCTCCACGTGCGGCGTCACGAGGCTCCTTCGCGGTCGCTAGCCCATTGGCTAGTAGCCCTTGATGAAGGCCAATCTTTTCTTTACTTGGCATCCTGGTTGCTCCAGGCCTGCCCTCACTTACCCTCGCTGGGTGAGTTCCCCAGACCTTGCTGGTCTGCATCATCGACGATCTACATCTTACTCAAGACTGGCCGTTGCCAAGGCTTGTTGGGTCCAATCCGGTCGCCGACACCTTAGCACTCGACAGACATCGAGCCACAGCCCGAATCCTGCTCCTGGTCACCGACAACGCCTCCCGGACCTCGTGGCTGAAGAGTCAAGACGACCGTCACCACACCTGAAGCACTCGACATCGGTGGGCATCTGTCCATCGCCTTCCTGGTCACTGGCTAGTGACCCAGACTCTGTCCCCTCTGCTTTCAGGTTCTTCAGAACTCCGATCCACTCTTGGATCCACCCGGACACTTTTCTCCTGGTCGCCAGCAGCACTTTGCAGCAGATCGCCATACGAAACGACGACGAAACCCGACCCCGAAAGGCACCTATGCACCCGGCTTCCCTGGGTGAGGTAACACGAGTACTCCAGTGCTCCCGTGGGTAGAGACTCTTCAAAGTCCTAGATCTCAAAGGGTTTTGTCCTAGTCCTATTTTAAGTGTCCCTTTCCTCTATTTTCCCGATCCCGACTTTCTCCATAGAAGTTAACGGCGTATCGCGGGTGTGTATTTACACTGCACGCGTCTCCCGTGGGTCCCCTGTGTCACTACCTTGGGTGGTTCCTTGTGGTCCAAGCACTTCTAGAGGCTCTAGGCCTAGTGTCTAGTTCAGTCGTGGTTCGCATACCACTTTATTGGTATATGGTTTGGTACGCCCTAGGGCCCAAACGTGTATTTGTGCTATTACTGTGATTTAAGATCTTATAACCTATGTACTTGAACTCTAGCCTCATAAAGAGACTAGAGGGGTGTGTTTAGTAATAAATACATATATTTTGAATATATACCTGGTGTGGTGCTCTTTCATTTGGTCACTCAAGAGATTATAGACTGGTAAAACAAGCTGCTTTACATTCCTTCAAGACTTAGCCTGAAGGCTGCTCTCCATAGCTACCACTAGGATAGCTTTCAATAAGGTTGTCTTTAACCTACCTACCATAAGAGTCGATTTGGACTGGTGCAAGGTGCCCACTATAATTAGTGGACAGCATATGCCAGGCCAACTTCTCACACTCACTTATACAGTTAGTCACACACCCACTTAATCATCCAATCAGGCGCTCATACACCCATTGATTCACTAATACACCTTGGTATATATAATTAACACTCATAAACTTTTTAAAAAACACTCACAGTCACTGGATGATGTCATTAGTGATGTCATCAGTGATGTCATTTGAGATGTCATCAGTGATGTCACTGACCACGTCATGCATGATGTAATATGTGAGGTCATAAGCAGTGCATTTCCAGGCACGAGGTATAGTTAGCCTAGCTAACTATAACTGCTGAATTTCTCTGTTTTATTACAAACTGTTGGATCCTTGGAGGATCCGCGTCCCTATATATATATAAATTTGTATTTCTTTTAATATCTCCAAAACTACTTACACCAATTCAGAAAAAGGTACATTTCTGAGGCAACAGCGACATTTCTGCCAAATTTAGTGTAATTCCATTCAGCAGTTTGGGCTGTAGTTATGTCTAAAATCCCTTTGGGGATTTGCATAGGGATAACGCGTTTTGGGACACCCCCTATTTCTCTACCCCTGCTTGATGGAATTACCTGAAACTTGCAAGACAGCAGCTGCAGTGAGCATTGTGCTAATTTTAAAATGTTTGTGAGGATTCTGGAAACAGCACCAAAGTTATTGGCTAGACAAAAAACGCTCTTCCTATGGAAACAACATCATGACTATAACTACCTACTTTTGACATAGAAAGATAGATAGATAGATAGATAGATAGATAGATAGATAGATAGATAGATAGATACATTGATTACTGGATTGATAAAGTTTAAGGATATTCAAAATATATACTACATTTGAAATATTTGACATAAAACTAATAGAAAGTAGTCTTAAAAATATAATTAATAATGTTAATAAACATAATTAATATTTAACTATATATTATTAATAGTAAAAATAACATTATTTAAGTAACATTTAAAGAAATTAGGTATAAATACAGACACATAAACGCACACATACAAACAAACATGCACACATGATGTTGCAATTAGCTTGGGTTATAACAGCTCAACAAATAATTAAAAATATCTAAGAAATTCATATAAATAACACAGCTAAAATTCAGTCATGCTAACAAATTAAACTGAAAAATACAGAAAAGAATCTCAAGTCATGAAAACCATAACTTGGACACTAAATGCCATGCTAATGACCTCACTCTTAATGAAACAGATGCTATTGCACATGTTGTAAATCACTTTACAGATGAGAGTACATATCATATTAGCTTTACCTTTAGCACTCTGGCTGTTGTTTAATTACATTGGTTTTGCTCAGCATCATAAGGGCATCAATTGTATCTTTCTATGGAAGTCCACCAGTATTTTCATGGTGGTCTTACAGAGAGTTTACTCTGAGTAGCCACCCCAGAATGAGCTTCACATCCTCCAATTTTTAAGGTGTAAGTAACTCCTGATCCAATAGTGGAGCTGTGAGAGCTCTGATGATGTCCCTTCAGCCTCCTGTGGGGACTGAATATGGTATTTCCACCTCCAAATGTGTGATGACAATATTCTATTTTTTAACAATTCACTTGTTTCTCTATACAGATTTGTTTGCAGTCTACACTCATTTTGATATTTTGGATTTCTACTCTGTGAACAGCTTTTTCTTATTTTCAAAGGCTCTTCTCTCTTAGTTATTGATTAATGTGTGTTTAGATACTTGTTTAACTTGAAGGTGTATCAACAACACTTTACAATAATCATCTAGCATGGCAGGATAGACAAAACTGATAGGCAAGAGAGAAAGAAATAGAGAGAGAGGGAGAGAAAGAGAGAGAGAGAGAGAGAGAGAGAGAGAGAGAGCGAGAGAGAGAGAGAGAGAGAGAAAGAGAGGCAGTGAGAGACCACTCCCATGAACACATATTTGATCCTATAATTGTGCCTGTGCTGCATAGGAAGTGCAACAAAAAGCCACAGTAACACACAAGGCTTAACACATTAGGAACAAATTCTAAATTCCTACAGACTGAACTGGGAAACAATTTGATATGTGCTGGTCTTGTCACAGTGTACGCTTGTGTGCCAGCAGGAAAGCAAACACTATAACAGGGTATGTAAGCATTATTAACTACACAGCTTGCTTCATGTTCTTCACCATGAGGGTGTCTGTGCTCACCAAGGTGAATTTTGAATTCTATAACTAAGCTGTTTCTCCACAGTAGTAGGGTCATCAAATTCAATCAAATGTGTTGAATGCCATAGTGTGCACGTGAAAAAATAACTGGGACTGAAAAATGCACAGTTTCATTCTCGATATTTTGAAAAATCACAGTAATTCAAATTTACTGAAAAGAGTTAGTAATGGCTCTATCATGTGCATTAACAATATTCAAGGAGTGATGTGGACAGCAAGATGCTAATGAGTTGTGCTTTGAGTACTTTACAGTCTATTTCTTTAGCAAATTCTGCTCTTAGAAAAGATTGCAATATGTGAATTAGACTACTTCAGTTGACGTTAGTTTCAAATAAGGGCATTGCCATTTTTTTTAACATGTAATAATAGACAAACATTGCCAAAGCTAATGAGACTTATTGGTTGTGCCAAAGGTTGTTTTTATTACTGAGATGGGTGCTGCAGAATCACTGGTTTAGGAAATCCTCCTTTTCTGCATAGTAACCACTGATTCTTCAGCTTGTGCTGGATCCCATATTCTTGCTGGCCTTAAAAAGCTATGCACTTTACCTCTGCTAACAAGTGATAAAGTGATTGTATAAATCCCTAGTATGTGGTGTAGAAATTGCACCCAAGGCCTGGAAGCTAAAGGCCACTAATGCATTGCAGCACCTATTGTGCAATCCACTTTAGTGGCATGGCAAACATGGCTACAGGCCTACCCTGTAAAGCTAGACTGCTGCGGCGTAACCCCTGTAGTACAACTTATCAAAATAGCTATTTTACCAGGAGAAAACCTTCTTTTTGAATATCAACACTACACCACTTTGTAGACACTAAAGCTCACAAGGTAGGGTGCCTAGTATTTAAAAGTAGGAAATGTTGAAAATGAATGTTGCCATATCCCTACAATGACAAAGCCCTAAAAGCTAGTTTCACTGTGGCAGGACTAGCTGTCCTATGTAGAAACCCAGAGTATAGATTAAAATACTAATACTGGATCTCGCGAAAGGGACAAGCTGTAAAAATAATTAAACCACTAATTTTAATTATTATTAAAATGGAATTCAATGGTGAAGTCGGATTTTTACTAAATATTGTAGAAAAGCATTTTTAGAAAACTAGGCTTTACCTGTCTAAATTGTCAGAAGGTAATTAGCATAAGCCTCTGCCAGTTCTTAATCTGTGCTCTGTCTTGAAAAGGTGTGAAATAGGTATAAAATGCTTCCCAGAAGCAAACAAAAGACTGACCTAATCGGGCATAGATGACTCCTCTGAACTCCACAGCATGTGCAGGGTGAGGGGTATTGGTATCCTTTTTGACACTGCTTTGACAAATCCTGCTTGACAGCTCTGTTGAGCCAAATGTAACACTTGGGCACACTTGAAAAGGACCTTACTGGATACCTCAGCAGTTCTTGTAGATCTTCTGTCTGGTTGTTGCAGGACTCTGCTTGTGCCCTACCAAACTTCTGTCTCTAGCTTTGTTTTCGGTACAGTGCCTGCCTTGGACTGGATTTTAGTGCTAGATGTGAGAGACACTAGGATTACCATACTGCACACCCCCAAACATCCCCAGTGGTCAGAGCCCAAGTTTAATGTGGTCAAAGACTTTCACCATCTTGAAAATACCCTGACACATGGCATTTGGGTTTGTTTGCTGTAAGGCAAACAGGAACTACTGACAAAGTGGGTATGGTTAGCCCCAGGAACTTTTACCCCCATTGGTTATGGTATTCCCAGGAGTCATTATCACCCTCTAGCTAGTGCCAGGCATAAATATGGCATCTCCATTCATGTTCTTCAGAACACTACTGTACCTACGGAAGAACAGAAGAGGACTGGACCTGCAGTCTTTGATCTGAGAGGAGATGTAAAGAACTGGACTTGTTCCATCTCGTATCCAGGACACACGAGTGGACTCCAAAGGATCGGTGGTCAGACCTCCTGTGTGGCTACAGGGCTTCAAAATCAAAAAGAGGCCTTCTCCTGCAACTCCCAGCAGACCTGTTGCAACTGGATCTGGCCTAAACCCTGCTGGTGGCCTCTGCTGGATTGAGTCCTGTCCCCAACTAGTGTTCTTCAGATTCTGGGGCCGTTAGCTATGTTTCACTGGATCTCCCCTACCACTCCTGAAAACCTAGGACTTAGAAACATTTTGGACTGGGATACATCTGGTAGATTAGGACCAATCTGCAAAGCCAATCTACCCAAGGTGTGTTACCACTGAACTGAAGAAAAAGCAGCAGCAGCATATTCAATTCAGCTGGACCTGGGCAAGAAGGTATTCAGCCTTTAGAATCCTTTGTTGGATAGAGCCTGCAGCCTTGCCTTACTGGAAAATTACGAGCTCCAAAAAAGAGACTTAGGGCCTAATTTATATGTTGGCAAAGAAGGAACGCCATCACAATGGTGATGGTGTTTCTTCCTCACCAACAGAGTAGTCCAACCACCGATTTAAATGTGGACAGATCATAGGTTCATACACAGCAGAGACTACTCCATCTCCACCATGATCAAGTCCCTCCAATGACCCTGTGGAGTAAGGGGTATTGGAGGAAGACCTCTAAGTCCACACACCTGATTTAGATGGGCTGAATTAGAGGTCTGTGCTCACTGCCAGGAGAACCCTGGCAGAAAGGGGCAGTGAAAACTGCAGAATGCTCCCCTCCCCATGGGAGAGAACTCCCATGGTTAGGGCATTGATGTCAATTCATTAAAGTACCAGTGGTAGCGGAAGTGCCATCACACACATTGACACACCCCCTATGACATCATAGGAAGTGATTTCACAACACTCAACATTGGCTGTCTTTCAAGAAAGGTATATTATTGTACTTGAAAGGCCTACAACAAAAGGAGGTTACCATAATAATAGAAAATAACACTATTTAAGTTTTCACACATTTATTAGGGATGCTGCATTTATTGCCCAAGGTAAACAGTGAGCAACAAAGGGGCATGCCATCATAGGCACAACCATCTAATGCTGGGTACAACCATCATATATTCAGACTCTGGACCTCATTACGACGGCGTTCAGAAGAGCATCCAACTGCAATCGTTTCGGGCTCAAGGCCGTCTGACAAGGAGTCACGGTCCCGACAGCCCAATTTTGATACGACCGCCATGCAGGCAGTCGTAAACATGCTACTTTCTATTGCCGCTTGTGCTGTAGCCTGGAAAAGGACCACAGCACAAGCCACAGCAGAAACTAGCATGTTTTAAACATCGATGCACCCTGTACCAGGCACAATGTGGTGCATGGATGGTTAAAAGGGCACCACATGTGCGTTCGGACCGCCATGAAAAGGTTGTCGGAAACTGACATCGAAATTCCTACGGCGGTGCCTGCTCAGGCACTGTCTTCATTGTAGGGATTACGGTCCAACCACTGCCCCGATGGGCTCCTTGAGCTTTTCGGAGGTGGCAGTCTTTCTCCAACCCGACCATCGGTATCCTAATCTGGGGGTTGGACCGCTGCCTCAGATGTCAGATAGACTGCCATTGACGGCCTGTCAATGGCGATCTACCCAGCATCATAATTAGGCCCTTAGTCTCAAACGTCCAAACATAATATCTAATGTCAAATCACATAATTATATGCGCAGGAAAAACTTTCATATTTTAACCCAGAACCTCCCAAACTCAAACTCTATTTGACCTGGTATACTCTGACATGCCCTGGAACAACCTTGTAAAGCATATGGACAGACACTTCTCTATCTCAATACCAGTCTGCACATAAGCTACATGGACCCAAACAATGAATCCAATTATTATTATATAAGATGATAATATACACTACTATTACTATTGCTAATAATACTAAGAACTTTTTTTTTATACAGCACTTCAATCCACACTTATGCAATTTCTAATCATTGTAAACAACTTATTAGTATAATCAACTCATGCTAATAATGTATTTATTCTTAACAAGCTGAAAATAGCTGACCCAAAATATCCACTGTGTACGTCTTCTAGTTATTTTTTAGGGTGATACATTTTCATAAAAGGCTTAGCTCCTCATTTCAGCACTGAGTATATTACATTTTGCCAGTCTTAAGGGCCACCTTCAACAGTTGCTCTCTATTGCTTTAAAAATAAAAACACACACCAGGTTGCCTGACCTGCTTTAGATCTGATGTCTTTTGCAGCAGCATTGCTAGTCCGGCACTGCCAAGCAACCTTTAAAGCCTTTTGTGCTTTGGTCAGCATCACTCACTTTTCAGCATACATACTCAGAGACTCACTTCTGTGGCACCAAGCCCCAGATGAGGGTTTCTTTACTGAACTTGTGACCTGTCAGTTTGCTGCTTTTTTGCAACAGTGCATATAATTATGTAGCACTGGCTGAAAACAAAACTGAAAGCAAACATGGTAGATGTTTGTCAGGACCTGTAACTTTGTTCAGTGCTTTCAACTGGAAACAGCAAATACAACAGAGGCTTTACCACACATTACCATTACCACACATGAATTACCACAAAATGCCTTTACCACGCATGGCTATACAATAAAAATGTAAGTATTACACAGGTAAGAATATATTTATTTATATATAAATATATATACACACACAGCATACACAAATACATATACATATATGTGTATATATATATATATATATATTTATTTTTTTTCATTGAAAAAACCAAGGTTACAGGGACGTTATAATTAGGCTCAGCTGTCACTCATACAAAACCAGTGAAATTCAGCAGTTATAGTTAGCTGAGCTAACTATAACTCACACCCCTGCAATCCACTGCTTATGACCTCACATATTACATCACTCATGACATGGTCAGTGACATCACTGCCCCCATTTTATCGATCAGGAACAGTTCTCAAGGCTTCAAATTTCAGTAAAAGCTAACATAAGGGGTCAAGGTGGAGGTACTCTGACCCCATGTTTGAGAAATGGGGGTGGTAGTGACACAAGTTATGTGCAAATTAGTTTTTATAAATCACGTGTTATATTTATGACGACGCCACGACCGTCAGTGCAGCTCCCCATGTACCGTCTCAGAGTAGTCGTGACTATCGAGGCGACAATGCAAACATTGGTGAAAATATAAAACAAAAATATTCTATATCTATATACACACACTTGTTGGTTATAGTCACAGACTCATGTACCTAGTCACATATCCACTCAGGCACTCATACACCCACTCACACACCCACTGAGACACTCATACACCCACTCACATACTCACTCAGAGACTCATGCGCCCACTCACATACATACTCAAACACTTATACACCCAGTCCTAGACCCAACCAGTCAGTCACACACCCACTTAGAGACCCACAGAGAGATTTATGCTGAGTGAAAGACTACCACCCTGGCACCTAGGCTTTAATCTGACATACCTAAGGAGACAAGCATACAGATAATAAAACACCAATAGAGACTGTAACAGAAGCACCTAAACATTAACTCATACAGACAGGCAGAATTGTTATGTATGTAGCACTAATGAAGACATTTGCAAACACACCTAAAAATCTAATACTTACTAACACATCCTTGAGGCAAATCATGTAACCCCTTACAGACACATTTAATTAACAATAGAGGTTACAAAGAGAGGAAATCATTTATGCACAAACTTACATACACATGCAGTGACAGCCACAGATATGGATTGAGACATTCTTTCACATATCTGCTAAAGAACTCATAATTTCAAGCCTAATATGTAGAGAAGTCACCCTTCCATTATGTTTTGGGCCTTGCACAGTTTAGCCTTTGGATGCAGGTATAGTGCTAGGTTAACCTTCATATTTTAAAGTGCTAGACAAGGTATAAATTGATCTTTTACTAGATATAAGTGAGTACTTAAGGTAGGCTGTGGCTAGGCCATAGGACAGGATGGTATGTGTTTAAAAGGTAACATATGTAGTCTGAAGGTTCACAGATCTCTATGCGGTGAAAGAAACTCATGTGCTCCATTAAACATCCACCCTCCCACTCACAGTTTAATCTGATACACCTTAATAGAAAAGTACACATGCACTAAAAGATCCAGTGACATAGTGCCATAATCACCTAAACATTTACTGATATAGAGAGGGAGAAGTGATATCTATGTACCTCTAATAAAGTGCACACACACCTTAAACACCTTAATACTCACTAATACATCCAAGAGGCAACCCATGCAGTCTCTTACAAACACATTTAGATAGCCATAGAGGTTATGAACAGACACATTCCTTTACCCACAAACTTACTAACACATGCAATGCTAGCCCCAGATATGGACTGAGACATTCATTCACATATTAGCCAACCTTAGAGGTTACGAAGAGAGGTACTCACTTACTAACAAACTTACATGTACATGCAATCAAAGCACCAGAGGTGAACTCACACAGTTATTGAGATATCTGCTAAAGTAGTGACATGTTTAAATCTACCATGCAGAGAAGCATGTTTCAGGCCTGCTATACTTGAGCTTGTGCATGCAGTTTTACTGCTAGGAATATCTTGTCACTTACAACTCATACAGAAGGTGTAAACTGCTTTTGTACCACATATAACTGACCACTAAGGTAGGCTGTAGCTAGGCCATAGTGCAGGGAGGTATGTGATTAAAAGTTAAAGCCTTTACTCTGAGGTTTCTGTAAGGTTTGTGGACTATTAGAGACCCCTGTCCCCAATTAAACATTCACCCTGCCACCCTCAGTACCATCTGACATATGTAAGTATAAAAGCACACACACTCCAAAGCACTCTGTGAGATTCACTTACACAGAAAGACAAAACTGCTATGTATCTACTGCTAATGAAGGCAGTTGTATACACACAGTTAAATAACATAATAGTCAGTAACACACCCAGGAGACAATCTGTGGGGCCCCTTACAGACGCATTTAGAGAAGCATATATCTCACATAGAGAGGCAGTCATTTACTAAGAAACACATACAATTAAAGACCCAGATAGGAACTGAGACACCCATTCAGATATCTGCTAAAGAGCTGACACTTTCAAGTCTACCATGTAGAGAAGTTGCTCTTGGATTTTGTCTCGGGCCGGCTAAACTTCACCATGTGCATGCAGTTTTATTGCTAGAGTTGTTTTGTCACTTTACAGTCAATCAATCAATCAATCAATCAATCAGGGGTTTGTTAAAGCGCTACTACTCACCAGTAAGGGTCTCAAGGCGCTAGGGGTGGGGAGGGGTGCAGGTTCCATCCATCAAGGAGGGGGTCTGTCGAAGAGCCAGGTTTTGAGGTTTCTTGCGAAGAGGGGGAGTGATGTTGTCTGTCTGAGGTGGAGCGGAAGGGCGTTCCATGCTTTGGCCGCGAGGAAGGAGAAGGAGCGGCCTCCCGATCTGGTCTTTCTGGTGCGGGGGACGACGGCGTAGGAGAGCTGGGCTGATCGTAGGGTCCTTTGGGGTGCGTGGAATTTGAGTCGGCTGTTCAGGTTTGCTGGTCCGGTGCCGTGGAGGGCCTTGTGTGCGTGGGTGAGCATCTTGAAGGTGATTCTCGCCTCGACAGGGAGCCAGTGGAGTGTGCGCAGGTGCTGGGAGATGTGGCAGTGTTTTGGCAGGTTGAGGACCAGTCTTGCGGCGGCGTTCTGGATGTTCTGTAGCTTGCGGGTGAGGTTTTTGTTTATTCCGGCGTAGAGTGCGTTGCCGTAGTCGAGTCTGCTGGTGACCAGGGCGGGAGTGACGGTCTTTCGGTGTTCGAGGGGATCCATTTGAAGGTCTTACGAAGAAGGCGGAGGGTGTGGAAGCAGGAAGACGAGACAGAGTTGATCTGGCGGTCCATTTTGAGCTCGGAGTCCAGGATGATTCCCAGGTTGCGTGCGTGGTCCGTGGGGGTTGGCGGGTTTCAGAGGGCGGGGGGCCACAAGGTGTCGCTCCAGGCATCGGGGTTTGGGCCCATGATGAGTACTTCTGTTTTGTTGGTGTTTAGTTGTAGGCAGCTGTTTTTCATCCATTTGGCAACGGCTTCCATGCCTTCTCGAAAGTTGCATCTGGCGGTGTTGGGCTCGTTGGATAGGGAGAGGATGAGCTGGGTGTCGTCTGCGTATGACACGATGTTGAGTCCGCAGGTTCTGACGATCGGGGCGAGTGGAGCCATGTAGACGTTGAAGAGCGTCGGGCTGAGGGAGGAGCCCTGGGGGACTCCGCAGGTGGTAGGTGTGGGGTCCGAGAGGAAAGGGGGGAGTCTGACCCACTGCGTCCTGCCGGAGAGGAAGGAGCGGATCCAGTCGAGGGCCTTGTCCTGGATTCCTGCGTCGTGGAGTCTGCGTATTAGGGTGCGGTGGGAGACTGTGTCGAACGCCGCTGATAGGTCGAGGAGGATGAGGGCTACTGTTTCTCCTTTGTCCAGTAGGGTGCGGATGTCGTCTGTTGCGGTGAGGAGGGTGGTTTCCATACTGTGGTTTTTTCTGAAGCCGGATTGGGAGGAGTCGAGGATGTTGTGTTCTTCAATGAATGTGGTGAGTTGGCTGTTGATGGCTTTCTCGATGACTTTCGCTGGGAACTGGAGCAGGGAGATGGGTCTGTAGTTTTTGAGGTCAGTGGGGTCCGCTGATGGTTTCTTTAGGAGGGGGTTGACCTCGGCATGTTTCCAGTCGTCGGGGAACGAGGTGGTCACCAGGGAGTAGTTGATGGTGTGGTGGAGCATGGGTGCGATGGTGTCGGCGGCTCTGTTGAAGATGTGGTGGGGGCAGGGGTCCGTGGGGGCCCCTGAGTGGATTGACTTCATTGTCTTCAGTGTGTCTTCGGTGGTGAGGGCTGTCCAGTCATCAATCACTGGTTTCCGGGTGTCGGGGGTGGTTGGTGAGGGTTCAGTGTGTTGGTTGTCTTCGTCGAAGTTGTCGTAGATGCTCTTGATTTTGTGGTGGAAAAAGGTGCTGAGTTTGTCGCAGAGGTCTTGTGAGGGAGGGATGTCGGTAGACTCGCTAGTGGGTTGGGCGAACTCCTTGATGATGCAGAAGAGTTCCTTGCTGTTGTGCGCGTGGGTGGAGATTCTGTCTTCAATCGCTTTTTTCCTTGTTTCTCTGATGAGTTGATGGTGGGCGTTGGTGGCGGCTCTGAAGTTGTCGTGGGCTTCTGTGGATTTGGTGTTCCTCCAGGCCTTTTCGAGGCGGCGGCATGTTCTTCTGGACTCTCGAAGTTCGGTGGTAAACCATCTGGCTTTCTTGGCGCGGGTATTGTTGTTTTTCTTGAGGGGGGCTATGGTGTTGGTGCTGTCCGAGATCCATCTATGCAGGGTTCGGGCTGCGGTGTTGGGGTCGTCGTTTTCCGCGAAGGTTAGGGTGGAGTTGTTGAGTGAGGAGGTGAGCTGGTCGTCGGTGATTTTGGTCCAGTTTCTTCATGGAAGCAGGTGCCTGTGTCTGTGGATGGTGGGTGTTCTGAAGGTGAAGTGGACGCAACGATGGTCGGTCCATGGGAGTTTGGTGGTGTGGCTGAAGGTGATGGAGTTTCCTGTAGTGAAGAGGGGGTCGAGGGGGTCGAGGGTGTGTCCTGCTGAGTGCGTGGGGTCGGTCACGATCTGGCGCAGTCCAATGTTGTGGAGGTTGTCCAGGAGGGATGTGGTGTTGGGGTCCAGTTGGTTGTCGAGGTGGAAGTTGAGGTCTCCCAGCAGGGTGTAGTTGGTGGATGCGATGGCCTGCGGGGAGATAATGTCCGTGATGGAGTTGGCGAAGGGACCGCGGGGTCCAGGGGGTCGGTAGATGAGGGTTCCTCGGAGGGTGGCGGTGGGGCTGGCCAGTATCTTGAAGTGAAGGTGTTACATCAGTTCTGTGGGCTCGTCAGGGAGTGTGCTCAGGCGGAGGCTGGATTTGTGGACGATGGCGATTCCTCCTCCTGGGCGGGTGGGGCGGTCCTTCCTGGAGATCTTGTATCCTTGGGGGATGGCGATGTCCGGTCCCAAGGTGGTGTTGGTCCAAGTTTCGGTGAAGAACGCTACGTCCGGGGTGGTGCTGTCGAGGAGGTCCCAGATTTCTGTGGCGTGTTTGTAGAGGGATCAGACATTGAGGAGGATGCATTGCAGGGTCTTCGGTTCGGTTGTGGTCTTGTGGGCGGGTTGTGCTGGATCCGTGTTCTTGGCGGTGCTGCAGGTGTGCCGGCAGCGGTGACAGCTGAAGGGTCCGTGGGAGTCGGCTGGTGATGCTAGCTTGCAGTTGTTGTTGCGGCCTGGGTTGAGTGCGTGGAGTGCTGCTGGGTCGTAGCGTTGGCGGGGCGGAGGTCCAGGGTTCCTGGTGCTGGTCGCGGACGGGCACAGACGGGCTTGCCTTTGATGCGCCTTCGGCAGTGACCGCCATTAAGTAGGGGTCGGGGAGGGCTGGACAGCTGGGAGGCGGGAGCGGGGAGAGGAGCTGGATTGGGCCGGTCGCGCTGGGGGGGAGGGGCCGCGGGGGCAGCAGCGGCGGGGAAAGGTAAAGGGAGGAAATATGGGATAAAGAAAAAAGGGAAAAATAGGCAGAAATAAGGCACAAAAGAGCAGAGATGCAGAAAAGTGCAGAAAAGTGAAAGATAAAAGAGGGTAGAAAAACGAGTGAAAACGAGTGAAAGGGCAGAGCGAGAGGAAGGGAAAATGAGCAGAAAGAATGCACAAAAGAGCAGAGATGCAGAAAAGTGCAGAAAGGTGAAAGATAGAAAAGGGTAGAAACACGGGTGAAAGAGCAGAGTGAGAGGAAGGAGACAGAGGTCCACTGGACCACCAGGGATGAGGCGCAGGGAAACCTGCGGGTGGAGGAGGGCCTCGATCACCAACACTCGAGAGTGCAGGGGCAGGGGCAGGCCTCACTTAATGGTGGAGCTGCGAGGGTGGGAGAGCAATTTCACTGACAATGAGTCAGTGGTCTTGCTCGCCTGTCCCCGCAGTGGCCGCCATTAAGTAGGGGTCGGGGAGGGCTGGACAGCTGGGAGGCGGGAGCGGGGAGGGGAGCTGGATTGGGCCAGTCGCGCTGGGGGGGAGGGGCCGCGGGGGCAGCAGTGGCGGGGAAAGGTAAAGGGAGGAAATAAGGGATAAAGAAAAAAGGGAAAAATAGGCAGAAATAAGGCACAAAAGAGCAGAGATGCAGAAAAGTGCAGAAAGGTGAAAGATAAAAGAGGGTAGAAAAACTAGTGAAAACGAGTGAAAGGGCAGAGCGAGAGGAAGGGAAAATGAGCAGAAAGAAGGCACAAAAGAGCAGAGATGCAGAAAAGTGCAGAAAGGTGAAAGATAGAAAAGGGTAGAAAAACGGGTGAAAGAGCAGAGTGAGAGGAAGGAGACAGAGGTCCACTGGACCACCAGGGATGAGGCGCAGGGAAACCTGCGGGTGGAGGAGGGCCTCGATCACCAACACTCGAGAGTGCAGGGACAGGGGCAGGCCTCACTTAATGGTGGAGCTGCGAGGGTGGGAGAGCAATTTCACTGACAATGAGTCAGTGGTCTTGCTCTGGGGTCTTGGTCTGGGGGTCCTACACAAGATATAAACTGCTCTTGCACCACATATAACTGACCAGTAAGGTAGACTTGAGCTAGGCCATAGCGCAGATAGCTATGTGCTTAAAAGGTAACACAAGTACTCTGAAGTTTCAGTGAGCTATATGTACTCCTAGAGACCCATGTTGCCAATTATACATCCACCCTTCAATCTGAAATACCTTAGTGAAAAAACAGACAGACACTAAAACACCCTGTGAGATAGTAATAGAAGCACCTAAACATTCACTTACACAGACAGGCAGAACTGATAAGTATCTAGCACTAATGTAGTCAATTGCACATATGCTTAAATATTTTAATCAATCAATCAATCAGGGAAATTGTAAGCGTACTTCTCAAGGTGCTGGGGGGGTAAGCAGCTCCGTTCAGTCAAAGAGCCAGGTCTTGAGTGTCTTCCTGAAGATGTTCAGGGAGGGGGCGCATCTGATGTTGATCGGGAGCTCGTTCCAGGTCTTGGCCGCGATGTAGGAGAAAGCTCTTCCCCCTGTTCTGGCTCTGCGGATCTGCGGGATTTTGGCGAGGTTGGCGGATCAGAGGTTTCGCTTGGGTGCGTGGAAGGAGATTCTTTCGTTGAGGTATTTGGGTCCGGTGTTGTGAAGGCATTTGTAGGCGTGGGTGAGTATCTGGAAGGTGATTCTCTTTCCTATGGGGAGCCAGTGGAGGTTCCACAGGTGTCGGGTGATGCGCTCGTGTCAAGGGATGCCGAGTACAAGTCTGGCTGCGGTGTTCTGTATGGTTTGGAGTTTGCGGAGCAGAGACTTGTTGAATCCAGCATAGAGGGTGTTTCCGTAGTCCAGTCTGCTGGTTATGAGAGCGTGGGTGACGGTCTTCTTTGATTCAGGGGGATCCATTTGAAGGTCTTTCGGAGGATGCGGAGGGTGTTGAAGCAGCTGGAGGTGACGGCGTTGACCTGTCGGGTCATGGAGAGGGAGGAGTCGAGTACGATGCCAAGGTTACGGGCGTGGTCCATGGGGGTGGGGGTGGGAGGGCTGCCGAGGGCAGTGGGCCACCAGGTGTTGTCCCATGCAGAGGGGGAGGGTCTGAGCACGAGGACCTCTGTCTTCTCCGAGTTGAGCTTCAGGCAGCTGCTGCTCATCCAGGATGCAACGTCCTTCATTCCTTCCTGGAAGTTGAGCCTGGTGGTGATGGGTTCCTTGGTGAGGGAGAGGATGAGCTGGGTGTCATCGGTGTAGGATACTATGCTGAGTCCTTGCTGTCTGATGATGGCGGCGAGGGGGGCCATGTAGATGTTGAAGAGTGTGGGGCTGAGCGACGATCCTTGGGGTACTCCGCAGTTGATTTCCGTCGTTTCGGAGAGGAATGGTGGCAGTCTGATTCTTTGGGTTCTGCCGGTGAGGAAGGAGCGGATCCAGTCGAGGGCGGTTCCCTGTATTCCGGCGTCGCGGAGTCTGGCGGTGAGTGTGCGGTGGGAGATGGTGTTGGACGCTGCAGAGAGGTCAAGTAGGATCAGGGCCGCGGTGTGTCCTTGGTCGAGGAGCATGGGGATGTCGTCTGTGGAGGCTAGTAGAGCGGTCTCGGTGCTGTGGTTGCTGCGGAATCGAGATTGGGAGGGGTCGAGGATGGAGTTTTCTTTGATGAATCTTGTCAGCTGGGCATTGACGGCCTTCTCAGTGACTTTGGCCACGAACGGGAGGAGGGAGATGGGTTGGTAGTACTTGAGGTCCGTGGGATCTGCTGAGGGCTTCTTGAGCAGGGGTCTGACTTCTGCGCGTTTCCAGTCATCGGGATAGATGCCAGTCTTGAAGGTGGCGTTTATTGTGTTTCGTAGTTCTGGAGCGATGGCGGCTCTGTGGAAGATGTTCAGCAGGCAGGGGTCCATGGGGGCTCATAAGTGGATGCCTTTCATGGTTGAGGTGGTGTCTTCGGTGGTGACTGGGGTCCAGGAGGAAATGGTGGGCTGGCTGGCTGGCATTGCTGGAGGAGGATGTGGTTTTGGGGTCAGGCATCTTGTCGTTGAAATTGTAGAGGCCCTTGATTTTCAGATGGAAGTAGGATCTGAGCTTGTTGCAGAGGTCCTGGGAAGGGGTGATGTCCGCGGTTTCGCTGGGGGGCTTGGTGAATTCCTGGATGATGCTGAAAAGTTCCTTCGTGTTGCTGGAGTTGGCGAGGATCTTGTTTTGGATGAAGGTCCTATTGGTGGATCTGATGCGTTGGTGGTGTTCCGTCATGGCGTTCTTGTAGGTGGTGCGATCTTCAGACGTTTTGCTGTTTCTCCAGTTATTCTCGAGGCGTCTGCAGGTGCGTCTGGATTCTTGGAGATCGGCGATGAACCATGTGGCCTTCCTGGTGCGCTGTCTGTAGGGGTTACGTAGGGGTGTGAGCTCATCTACACAGTTGGAGATCCATTTGTGGAGTTCCTTGGCTGCGAGGTTGGTGTCAGTCGAGGTGGTGGGGGGTCTCGGTTGAGGGTGGAGTTGAGCTGCTCCTCTGTGACTTTGCTCCAGTTCCTTCGTAAAGGTGTGGTGCAGATTTGGGTGGCAAGGGTTTGTCGACGCGGAAGTGTATGCAGTGGTGGTCCGTCCATGGGGGATGTGTGGTGTGGCTGAAGTGGATGTTGTCACCTCCTGCGAAGATGGGGTCCAGGGTGTGTCCTGCATTGTGGGTAGGTGTGGTGATGAGCTGTTTCAGTCTGATGTTGGTGAAGTTGTCCAGGAGGGTGGCGGAGTTGGGGTCGCTGTGGTTGTCGAGGTGGAAGTTCAGGTCTCCGATGAGTATGTAGTCCATGGAGGTGATGGCATGGGGGGCGATGAGGTCGGCGATGGTAGTGGTGAAAGGTGCGCGAGGTCCGGGGGGCTGTAGGCGAGGGTGCCGCAAAGTGTGGTTCTAGGGCTGGTCTGGATCTGGAAGCGCACGTTGAGGAGGATGCATTTCAGGGCTTCGGTGGTGTTGACGTTCGGTGTGGGGGGTGTGGCAGTGGGGGTGCGTGCGACGGTGAAGTTATGGCAGCAGTGATGGCAGGAGAACTGTCCGTGGGTGGTGCTCAGCGCGGACCGCTGGCAGTCGTTGCTCCTTCCAGGGTCGAGTGCGAGGAGGGTGGCTGAGTTGTAGTGATGGAGGGTGGGAGATACAGGGTTCCTGGTGCTGGTCGCGGTCGGGTCGCGGACAGGCACAGACGGGCGCAGCGACCGGCATTAAATAGGGCAGGGGGAGGGAGGCACAGCTGGGAGGCGGGCGCGAGAATGGCAGGGGGTAGGGGCCGCGGGGGCAGCGGCTGGAAAAAGGGCAGCGAGAAACGGGCAGGGAGGAGAAAACGAGGGCACAGGCACAAAAAACAATGAAGGGCAGAAAGAACAGAATCACAGACAAAACCAGGCACAGAAATTACAGTGAAAAAAACAGTAAAGACAGCAAAAGACACAGCAAACAAAAAACGGGCACAACAAAGGAAGACAGACAGAAGTGGAGCAGCAGAAGAGCAAGGCTCTCCTACTGGACCACCAGGGATGAGGCGCAGGCAGGAGCCTGCGGGTGGAGGAGGGCCTCGAACAACTACCAGGAGGGAGGTGTCTGGGGCAGCGGCAGGCGAGGCTACGTCGGAGCTGCTTGGGCGGAGAGCGGGACCCTGGCCAGGAGGTCAGAGGTCCTGCTCATACACCCAAGCAGCGGCCGGCGTTAAATAGGGCAGGGGGAGGGAAGCACAGCTGAGAGGTGGGCACGAGAACGGCAGCGGGGAGGGGCCGCGGGGGGCAGCGGCGGGAAAAAGGGCAGCGAGAAACATGCAGGGAGGAGAAAACGAGGGCACAGGCACAAAAAACAATGAAGGGCAGAAAGAACAGAATCACAGACAAAACCAGGCACAGAAATTACAGTGAAAAAAACAGTAAAGACAGCAAAAGACACAGCAAACAAAAAACGGGCACAACAAAGGAAGACAGACAGAAGTGGAGCAGCAGAAGAGCAAGGCTCTCCTACTGGACCACCAGGGATGAGGCGCAGGCAGGAGCCTGCGGGTGGAGGAGGGCCTCGAACAACTACCAGGAGGGAGGTGACTGGGGCAGTGGCAGGCGGGGCTACGTCGGAGCTGCTTGGGCGGAGAGCGGGACCCTGGCCATGAGGTCAGAGGTCCTGCTCCTAATACTAACTAATATACCCAGGAGGCAGTCCACCCAGCCTCTTCCAGATACATATGGAGAAGCATACATCTCAGAAAGAGAGCCACTCATTTACTTAGAAACGTATATATATATATATATATATATATATATATATATATATATATGGAAACAAAGTGTCAGATAGGAACTCAAACTCTCATTTATATATTTCCAAAGAACTGACTATCAAATCTACCATACAGAGAAGTAACCCTTGCATTATGTGTCAGGCCTGCTATAATTGAGGTTGTGCACACAGTTTTACTGCTAGGCTTGACTTGTACAGAAGGTATAAACTGTTCTAGTACCACTTATAAGAAAGTTCAAAGGTAGGCTGTAGATAGGGCATAGTGCAGGGAGTTGTATGCTTAAAAGGTAAGACATGTAGTCTGAAGTTTTAGTGAGCTATATGCACTCCTAGAGACATAGGTGCCCAGTTAAATATCCACCCTGCTGCCCAGACTTTAATCTAACATACCTAAGTAGAAAAGCACAAAAAACTCCAAATCACTCCATGAGATAGTAAGAAAAACAGCTAAACATTCCCTCACATAGACAGGCAGAAGTGATATGTATCTTGCACTAATGAAGGTAGTTGCATAGACACTAAAATAATCTAATACTCACTAATGCATCCAGGAGGAAATCCATGCAGCATCTAAGAGACACATTAAGAGTCGCATATATGTCACACAAAAAAAAACATAGATTTAGTAATAAACTTACCTACATGTAGACTCAGACCCCAGTTAGGAACAGTGACACTCATTTAGATATCTGGTAAACAACTGACACTTTGAAGTCTTCCATACATTTGTTATATCATGGGCCTGCTATACTTGAGGTTGTGCATGCAGCTTTACTGCTAGGTCTCTCTTGTCACTTAAAACTTGTCCTAAACTGTTCTTCTGGTACGTATAAGTTATCACTGGGGTACTGTGCAGGTAGGCTGTAGGGGAGGTTGTATTTTGAAGATTCGCTAAGCTATATGCGCTTATTTAAAGTAAATGATGAAATAGTTAAAAAATATAATGTGGGGGGCGTGGCCAAGCAAGATGGCTGAGCGGACGTGAGCCGCTTCAGCTCCGGCCCCTGAGTATTGCCACACGATCTATATTGCGCCCACAGAGGACCAGCACGCATATGGTTCGCTCCTGCTGGTGGCCGTGCTGACCAGGAACGCAATCCCGCAACAGCCGCGCCGAGAGGAGCCGCGCTGTGGTGCGTGCCGCGCTAGAAGCACGACTGCAACTCTGCGAGGCCCCGGCGTGAGTGACATTGCTGACCGGAGAGCGGCGGAATGCGACGGCAGTGGTGTCCATCCAGGGGGTTAGTCAGCTTCCCCTTCTTTTTCTACCTATCGGCAAGAAGAAGGCCCGGGGGAAATTGTTACCGAGAGGCCTTGCCTGACTCTAAGATGGCGCCTGTTCAGTGACTATTCCCGAGTGGGGGCCCCTACAAGTACTTAGCGGAGTTGGAGTGAGGTCAGCGAGCGAAGCCCCCCTGGTGCTCGGGACATTTTTGAAGTACGGTGAGGGGGCAATATGCAAATGATGGGCCGGCATTGAGGCTTCCACAGTGCCTGACCTTAAGATGGCTGCCAGAGTCTGATCACAGCAAAACTCTGCCTCATCACTAAGCCTATCCCACGAGGTCACCAGACATCGGGGCCGACTGACACCACAGCGACCATACACAAAGGGGCTCCCAGTGCCCTGCCTCGACCTGGTGTGTTTTCTTGCCCCTATGCCACCTAAAAAGGTGACGAATAAGGTCTCTCGCTACTTTGCAGCCACAGATAAGGGCCCTGCTACTCCCGAAGGCAACCAGACCCACCAAATGGCGCTCACCAGGGAGGACCTCGTGGCTTCCCTCCGGGACTTTAAATTCGAGCTCTGCCTGGAAAAAAAACAGGACCTGCGTCCTCCATGGATCAACTTAAGGCCGATCTTTCGGAGAAGATGGCGACGCTTCGGCAAGACGTGGACGCAGTGGGATCCAGAGTGTTAGAGGTGGAGGAACAGAGGCAGGAACTGGACGCTCGCTCCACCAAACTGCAAGAAACTCAACAAGACCTTCGGTCCCAGCTCCACCAGGTGCATTTGAAGGGGGAGGATCTGGAGAACAGATCCCGGAGGGAGAACATACGCATTCGGGACCTGGAAGAGGGCGCGGAGGGCCCAGACCTGGAGGCATTCGTGGTAGACCTCTTCTCGGAAATCCTAAGCCCACAACAGCTGAAACTTAAGATCCACCGGGTCCATCGTGTGGGGACCGCACAGTCTGCAGAGCGTAGACGTACCAGGGACGTTCTTGTCAAGATGCACTCCTTCACCACCAAAGAAGCCATCTTAAGTGCAGCGAGGAAACAGGAGGAAACCTCGTTCCAAGGCTACAAATGTGCGCTTTATCAGGACTTGGCACCTTCTACCCTAGCACGTAGGCAGCTGTTACGCCCTATCACCTCTAAGCTGCGAGAAGACGGTGTGAGATATCGTTGGACCTTCCCCTTTGGGCTTTCCTTTGAACACAAGAATAAGTCTCACCATGTCTCGGATTTGAAGGAGGGTCTACGCATTCTGGGTCTCCCCATCCCGGAAGATGACAACATCCCAGATCCTTCTATCGACTCGGGTTTGGCCAGGAAGGCACCCCGAGCTTGGCACACTGTCTCTAAGAACAGACAGACACCAAAATGATGTCCCCTGGTGGAGACTGCTCTGGACATGACGGCACTCGTGTTACGCGCCCGCAGTGGCCCACAGATGAGACATTAACCGTGCGTTGATGGTGCAACGTGGAGGCGCAGAACATTCATCCAGGGCTTGCTGAGACGCACCTGTTCCTCCGAGCTACTAATGGACTGCAAACTGTCCTCTGTGTACTCGATGCTTGGCACTCGGGGGTACGAGCCTGGTCCGTATTGCCCAGAATTTCTTCACTTTTCTCTAAGAAGTTACGAGCTGAGAGCCCGTTGGCGACTCGGCATGCAGTTTTTTTTTTTTTGGAGGGATTTTCATTTTTGGGGGGGTGGGTCCCTGGTGGTGGTGCAATAGTACAGTTATTTTATGATTTCTTGGGGGGTAAGCAGTTCATGCTGGGAGGTACGTCTGAGCTGCGAGGTTGGCGGGAGGCTGAGACGCGACCACAGGTATGTGCTCGAAGTGAGGCCATGATGGGGCAGGGAGGAGGGGGCCGGTTGTTCCCATGGTTTCCATAGCATCTTGGAATGTCAAGGGGCTGAACTCCCCCCATTAAAGGCAAAAGATTTGGAAGTACCTCAACGACCACCAGTTTGAGGTTGTGGCGCTACAAGAAACACACCTCAAGAAGTCTGAGGAATTACGACTCCGTCACAAATCTTACCCATTAATTTTCAGGTCCTCCGCCTGTACTAAGCAAAAATGGGTTGCTCTCCTCTTCCGTAGTACAGCCAAGTTCCAACCTGAGGCAATAAAGGCTGATCGGGAGGGGAGGTTACTCATGGTGAAGGGGAGACTCTGGGGTGTCCTTTGCACTTTCATTTCACTCTATGCACCCAATGTGGGACAGACAGCGTTCCTGAACTCCGCTTTGGACATGGTTGGGGGATTTGCGGAAGGCCCGGTGGTTTTGTTGGGCGACTTTAACTTGACGTGGCATGAGGCACTGGACAGTTCCCGTTCTCATAGGGCGACTCTTAGCAGCTTTCCCAAGGGGGTTAAACAGAAACTGCATGGCCTGGGCCTACGCGATGCATGGCGCACTCTCTATCCGTCTACCAAGGACTTTAAGTACTTCTCCCATGTCCATCAATCCTACTCCCGGATTGATTACAGCTTCATCAGCCAGGCTCTGTTGGGCTCTTTACAGGCCGCCCAGATCTTGCCCATCTCCATCTCGGACCACAGCCTGATCTCCATTAGCTTAGCCTGGAGGGGGGCAAATCCTAGCACTTCTAGGTGGTATTTCCCAACATCGATCACACGGGATAGGATGTTACGGGATGACTTACGAGCTTCCATCACTGAATACTTCACACTCAATCTCCCACAAGCCACTTCACCCCAGAATAACTGGGATGCTTTTAAGGCGGTCCTAAGGAGCAAATGTATCCAACTTAATGCAGTTCTGAATAAACAACGGGCGAAGGAATGCACAGCACTTGAGGGGGAACTGGAGGTGGTGGAGAAAGCACATAAGGAAACACCTACTCGGGCATTGCAACGTCAGCTCACCACTCTCCGCGGCAAACTGCGCTCCATCTATAACAATAGAGCCGAGTACACGTTGCTGAAACTGCTACAGACACCCTATGCACACGGCTATAAGGTGGGGTCACACTTAGCCCATCAACTGCGTGAGAAGAGGGAACGCAAATTTATCGGGGGTATATCAGATGGAGACGGTAGTCTCACCTACTCCGATGATATTAAGGCCAACATTTTTGGCAAATTCTATGGGGAGCTCTATCGTGGCACCACCCCCTATTTGGTACTACAACAACAGTATCTAGATTCTTTGGACCTTCCCCATCTTTCCCAGGCAGCCTCGGAGCCCTTAGATGCACCCATCAAGACAGAAGAGGCTGGACAGGCCATCTCCAAACTTAAGCTCCATAAGGCTCCCGGGCCGGATGGCCTCACAGCACAGTTTTATAAGTGTTTTGCGTCCGAACTTATCCCGCATCTCACGGCGCGGTTTAATGCGATAGCCCAAGACGCCCAGGTCTCGACTTCGATGGCTGAGGCAGTAATATCCGTCATTCCAAAACCTGGGAAGGACCCCCAGAGCTGCGCCTCCTATAGGCCCATAGCCCTGCTCAATTTAGACGCGAAACTCTACTCCTCAATTCTGGCCGCCCGGTTCGATGACCTGATGCCCACACTAATCCACCCTGATCAGTCAGGCTTCATAAAGGGTCGGCAGACGCATGACAACATCTGGCGTACCTTGCACTTGATCGGGAAGGTGTCCAAATTTAAAATTCCGGCAATTCTGGGAGGGCTTGATGCCGAAAAAGCCTTTGACAGGGTGGATTGGTCGTTCCTCTTTCTTACCATGCAGAAATACGGCTTTGGGGGCGGATTTATCAACATGGTCCGGGCCAACAATCGCCTCTCCCGATCCCGAGTACAGGTTAATGGGTGTGCGTCTCTTCCCTTCATCCTGAGCAGAGGCACACAGCAGGGCTGCCCGCTATCCCCCCTTTTATTTGCGCTCAGCATCGAACCCCTAGCAGCCACAATCCGAGCAAACGCGGAGATCAGGGGAATTCCATTTGGCGGCACTGACCACAAAACTTCACTCTTCGCAGACGACATCTTGCTCACACTCACTCAGCCTGACTCCTCGCTACGGGCGGTGCAGGAAGATTTAAAGAACTTTGAAGCTGTGGCGGGTTTCAAAGTCAACTTCTCCAAGTCTTCCATTCTAAACCTTATACTCCCTGAAGCTGACGCCGCGAGACTGAGAGGCCAGACTCCGCTGCAATGGGCTAAACACTCCCTCCTGTATCTCGGCATCCACCTCACCCCTAGAATTGACGATTTATACAGAGCCAATTATCCCCCTCTAATGACTCAGCTCCGATGAGACTTTAAGAGGTGGAGGTCCTTGTACATCTCCTGGCTTGGTCGGATAAACGCCATCAAAATGACGGTGCTACCTAAACTTTTATATCTATTCCAGGTGCTCCCAATCGACCTAGATCGCGATTTCCTGCCACATCTACGCTCACTTGTCATTAATTTCATTTGGCAGGGAGGGAGGGCACGACTTCCATTTCATGTACTGCGCTGTTCGAAAAAGGGGGGAGGGGTGGCGTTGCCAGACTTCGCGCTTTATTACCAAGCGGCACAACTGTGAGTGGCGACTGAATGGTCCATGAGAGAATCTGATAAGCACTGGCTCCACATGGACAGGGCGATAGTGGGCAGGTCCATTTGGGATCTTCTGTGGAAGCCGAGGAAGGACCGGCCCGCGAACGCTTATCTTAGCACACCCACTCGCACAAAGCTCAAAGTCTGGGATGCCATTACGCGAAGGGAGGGCTGGACATCTTTTCCTTCTCCTTATACCCCAATTCACTTCAACCCCGCCTTTCAACCGGCATTGCGCGAGGGGCCCTTTGATTGTTGGAGGGAAGGGGGTGCATAATGATATCAGACCTATTTCATAACTATGACGTGCTGACGTTCGAGAACTGCAAAAGAGATTTTTACGTTGCACACAGCGAGCACTACCACTACCTCCAGCTGAAGCACTGGGTCTCCCAACCGCATATAAGGGACGCGGCCACCAGGGAATACACAGCCATGGAGAACTTAGTTCAGCGGGCGGGTACTATGAGAGGTGCAATTTCCTCACTATATGCCATGCTGCTTGATAACATACACGCTCCTAGGGCGCGATACATGTCTTTCTGGGAACAGGTGGTAGGGCGAGACATTACTGATGAAGAGTGGAAACACATTTGGGGGGATCTCACTAAACACAATCATTCAGTAGCTTTAAGAGAAGCACACTACAAAATGCTCCTAGACTGGTACCTTTACCCCACCAAACTTAAACGGATCTTCCCTGATACATTGAGCCTTTGTTGGCGTGGGTGTGGTTTACAGGGGGACTTCCGTCACATTTGGTGGGACAGCACCGGTATCCGGCCATTATGGGAGGAAATTCTCTTGCACATTAAAGATCTATTGGGGTACCCCGTCCCGACGACTATAGAGGGAACCCTTTTGGGCATTATAGACCCTGCTCTTGAGCACCAATCAAAGGCTGACAAAGCCATCATGTGGGCCTGCTTGGGGGCAGCTAAACTCACGATAACGGCTGCATGGAAGAAGAAGGATACACCGGCAATATCGCTGTGGCACTCACGCCTTTGGAGAATTCTCTTCATGGAGAGGCTCGCTGATATTTTTAGGGACGAATACAAGAACTTCGAGTATAAATGGGGCCCCCTGGTTAACTACTTGTCCCGCGGCTTACCTTCAGCGGTGTGCCCTGCCTCCTTGCGGGCGATGCACCTCTTTCAATTCTAGACCCGTCACCTATCGTCAGGGAGCATAGTATCCTCTCCATGAAAGGCCAAGGTATGCCTCCCGTTGCCTTACTTACTCACTATGTCCGAGGAAACACCTGTGAAGTTTAGAGCGATCACCACCACCAGGGAAGGAGAGGAGGGGGGTTTCCTCCTTTTATTTTTTTTTTATTTTTTTTCTTTTTGCTTTCCTTTCTTTGTTGTTGGTTAAACCTTCGGGGACTCCCCCTGTAACATGTTCTAGAAAATCCAGCATTTCTTCTCATGTCAGTGGGGGGTGTATTGAGACCTCTTGATATGAGAAACTGGACTGTAATTAGCTAACTATTTTGTTTCGAGGTCCGATGCACTCTTTTGTGCCCATGTTATGATATTTACTTGTGATGCTGAATAAAAAGACTTTTGACAAAAAAATATATAATGCGATACTACGTCACTAACTGGTGAATGTACTTTTGTTTTATCATTTTTAGACAATAATATCTAATTAACTACAGGGAGTTACAATGCCATCAAAAAGTCAGAGAAGAAAGAAACAGCTGCAAAAATACCATCCCCTCAGAACTGAGAAATAAAAGGAGCAAAATGCGGAAAAGGTGGTGAAAGAGAAAAGAACTGCTGGTAAGAAGACAAAGACATTTCCAAAAATGTTGTGTGCTCAATTAGAAAGAGTGGAAAATGGAGTTAATAAAGAATAATATATAAGACACACTTACAAAGTTGTAGCAATACATGGAAAGAAGACTAAAAAACCGAAGAGAAAAGGAGGCACTTTTAGTAGGAGACAGAAGCAATTTAAGGAAATTAGAGTAAGAATGATTCACAGTAGAGTAATATAAAATGTAAGCGGAAGTATGAAAAAGTTTAAAAGAAGAAGAGAAGCTGTGAGACAAAAGGAACATGTTGAGGGTGTAGTCAATAAGGCGTTTACTCTCAAGAGGAAGCTATTTGTTTTGATACTAAAGAGAATGAGGACACTAGATAAAAAGGCTATTGACAATGAAAAAACAAAGCCAAAAGAAAAGACTTGTGAATAGAGAAAACATTTGCATTGTTTTTAGTGCGTACTTCGAGTACTGAGCCTTTCTTTAATGAAGAAGGGTACTTGCAAGACAACACATTAGTGCATGCAGTTGATGAATCTGGATGTTGTAATGAAATCAAGAATGGTACCCCTAGTGCAAAAAAAGGAATCGAACCTAGAAATAGTGTAGAATAAGTGATTGCTGAAGAGGTGCAAAGAAGGCACAGATAGGCTCATGTATACAAATGGAATTGTAGTAGTGTTTGCAGTATTTAACAATAATCAATTGATATATTGAGAAATTTCTTGCGTAATTTTTCAAGGAAAAGTCTAAAACAGAAAATGATAGCTTTGCAAGGTTTAGATCCATGCAAACTGAGGAAGCATACTAATTTAAAGGGTCACTCAGTAGTGTGTCTATCAAAGAAAGTGTGCCAAAACACCTTCTATCATTTCAGAATGTTAGGTGTATACAACTAAAAAATGCGAACTTTCGTCAGGAGGCTTTACTATGTGAAAACTCCTGCTCTATGTTTAGGAGATAATAGAGTTCATTTGCATGGTACTGTAGAAGAAGTAGAAAACATTTGTGGTGATGTTCAGTTATGTTTCTTTGGACTGGAACAGGAGTGTAGGAAAAATGAAGAGTTGTTAACAACAGGAGTTCAAGAACAGGAGACAGGTATTGGTGTTGGTAATTTTGAAAAAAAGAGATTACAAACTTTAAAACAGTGTGTTCTGAGATACCAAACTGTGTTTGTATATGTTGTCGACGCACTCACTACAAAATTCAAACTCGTAATGTTGATTTGTAGATTAAAAGTTATACAGAGAAGAATGATAAGTGGCATGAATTTGTTATTTGCTTATTTGTGGAGGAAAGGTTTGACTTGTCTATCCGACAAGTTGTAAGTACTGCTATAAATAAGCCTGGGTGGAGTTCGCAGGGTTCCGCTATGCGGAACTCCACCGCGCTACGCGAAGCTCCGCGAGCAGCGTAGTGCGTTAGATAAATGCAGTTCGCGGTAATTTTCAGTGCCAGGTGCTTGTCCGCACTGTACAATCATCGCGAACGGCACCATGCACAGCGCAAGTGGGCGCTGCTTCCTTTCTGCCGCTCGAGTAGATTTTTACTCGAGTGGCAGCTTTCTCAACGCGAACGGATGGTTTCTCAAAGCGAGCGGTCGCGAGCATACGCGACTACTCCCAATGAGAAATCTGTCCGCCCGCGTTGAGAAATCTCGCAGGGAGGTTGATTTTCCACGCTCGCGCTCGCCAACTTGATGTTGACAATCGCAAGCAAGGAAACATTTCACCTGGAGGTGGATTTTCCTTGCTCGCGCTCTCCAACTTGAAACGCGAGCGAGGAAAAAAACTCCGATCTGCTACGCGATGCAGAGTTTTTTTGAACTCTGCGAGCTCCGCATAACGCGGAGTGCGGAAAACTCTGCAGTACTCCGCGAGTGGAGCGGAGTTCACCACCCATCACTGTACCAAAAGAAGAGCCAGTCAGACAGTAAAGAATACAAACCAATAATTGTTTATTCAAATACACTCAGAGTGGAGCCCCATCTGCCCAGTCACAACAAGTGCTACAGAGAGGACTGAAATCGACAGGCATAAAGATACATTATGTACGTTTCATAGTCAAGCAAGGCACGCCCACAATGGAATTTTCCAGGCAGGTGCAATTATTTAGTGAAATTCAAGGAAGGCAATTCAGAACTCATATCTCAGCACACAGTTGCACAACTCAAGGCCGTTCCATTCGGAGCCTGCCACCAGACAAGTGGGAGAGGGCATCTATCTAGTGAGAAAGCTATGTGCTGACATGAACAATGTGCTTATTGCTAAAACAAAACCTATCTGGGGAAACAAAACTTAACAGGGAACGTTTCTCAGAATTACACAAGATTAGTTTCGAACAACCTAAAATGGCGCCTGTACAGAAAATGCCGCAGCGAATGCTAACATATACAATACATCATATAAACCTAAACATTTCTATTTCATCAGACCCGCCTTTCAGCATGAGCTAAAGACATTTTCTGGTAAGCAAAAAGCCATAAATGATAATAAAAACACATAAGGAAACAATTATGAGCATTCTATATTATCAGCATCAGGAAGTAAAACATTGAGAAGAGAGGAGTTATCTAAAATCCCCTCATCAATGGCCATCATATCATCAATATCCTTCTGTATCATGATGGCAGCATTGGTGTCGTTGATTGATATTCTTCTTTTGGGAGTAAGAAGACTAGTACAATAAGAACAACACAAAGGCAGGCATTGAACAAGAACACAACAAAACACCAATATGGCAATGAGATAAATCACCTTCTCAAGGATCCAGCCCCAGCTGCCAAGGAGAGACCAACTCCAATTTCCACTTTCCATCCCCTTGACATTTTCAAGAATATCTAAAATATGCTTGGTAATATTCTTGTCCATATTTGTTATCCCGACTACACATTGATCGCTAACTACTGCGCACACACCTTAGGCAAGATGAAATCCACTGCATATCTAGTCTGTCCAGATTATATCCGTATACTCTCTAACTGGGTGGTGATGTCACGCAGAGCTGCCACAGTCGTATTGGATAACATTTGCAACTTACATCCAAAATACACTAGAGCCTTTTCACCTCTCGCCATAGCAGTTCCACCCAATGTAAAAATAGAAGACATGATGTATCCAAAAGTAATGCCATTGCTATAATTATTCATCTCTATATCTGTCACCCCCTCACAGAACTCTTTCATCAATGCTCTTTTTACCCATTTTACCTTAGGTTTGGCACGTTTACAGGGCACACTCAAAGACAACACCATCCCAAGGGCCACATCATCCATCCCGTTATGAACATTAGAGTAAGTCCCATTAGACAAAAAGAAAAATCCTGGATGTGCATAAATTGGCCTATAATAATCCACTGCAGAGTATCAGGTATTCATTCCGAAAGTGCTTGGATCATCTGCTTTCACCAGAGGGATCGTCTCTTTATACATCGCTAATCCTGAACAATTTATGCACAGTGAAGTGTCAGTACTATTGATGATTGGACAACAAGCGAGGTAATAACGAGCCTGCCAGGGGACTGTTAATTCCTTGTACTGCCAACCCACTAATGTTATGTTCTGTTCATCCATATAAAAATTGTCACAATATGTATTGTTATCGCAGCCACGGTAACCCTCCCCCAATGGTTTCTGATGGTACATACATGATCCTGAATAACCAGATCCAAGCACTCCTTTTATCTCTTCAAAATCTGGTGGCTCAGTATATGTATAATTCACCAATGACAATGGATATGCATTCCACAAACTAGTGACAGCATCAGTGGGGTAACAAGCAGTCCTGTTACCAAAGAATCTCTTATGTGTCTCCAAAAATATATTACTCGAAGCTACTCTCTTATTTCTTTTTGGGTGAAAACCTTTACCTTTACTGTTTAAAGGTACACTGGAAGCATTCTCCAAGGCCCACAATACCCCACATAGAATTATCATCAACAAGACTGCAGAAACAACATAAATCAATTGGCGTTTTTGGGTCCACATCACATTATGTTGGGCAACAAGAACCATCGGCTGCTCCTCCTTGGCAACCCTTCTACCAAAAGGATGCATAATGAATTGCAAATAGGCAAGAACGCAAAGAAAACACCCAAGTTCCCAGTGTCCGTCAGAGCCTCACTGGTACAGACTCCTATTGTTCATCAAAGTTGGCGCTCATGAGCACCGGCGGTGGAGCTTGCTCTGTCCTAAGCTCTTTTAATTTATTCCCCGTCAATAAAGGCGGAATACCTAGAGGGTATATGTCTATCGTCCCTAGATAATATTCCATCAAAACAGTGAAACAAATGCAAATTTCTCTGCTAACTTCTGTGAACCTCGTTGGTACTGAAGTCAGTACTACCTATCTTATGCAGTCCGTCCCTAATCTTTTTTTTCCTTGGAGTCAGTGTCCCTCAGCCGAGGGTGCAAATTGTACCTGGTAGCTCCGGGCACTGTATGATCACTGAACAAGCGCTCCGGAATAGCACGAATTTCTGGGGGAAAAGCCTCGTTCAAAACCTTATCATTCTCCTCATCAGTCTGTGTCCATACCAGCTGTGCATCGCTAAAAGAGACAAACCTGGGGACCTGTTCACACTCCTCATCAGCAACTACCTCTTTGACCCACTGGTCATACGGTAGGGGCAGGGGAATCCTTTTACAATGGGTAGCATGCACCCAGTTCTTCCAACCAGCAACCTTCACAGCCATTCGTGTTACCAGCAGAACTTTTTTTCAGAGAAACCGCAGTGTAGGCTTAAATGGCTGCACCAGTATATTAGTTCCTATGAGTGTTTAAATCGTAATGCTCCACTTTTCGTAACCCCACTGCTATAGAAGTCACACTATACAAGAAGAAAACTTCGCTTAGAATAAAGAAATAATGAAAAGGAGCATATAATCAAATATATATTTGATTATATGCTCCTTTTCATTATTTTTTTACCAGCAGAACTTGTTCTGGTCCCTTCCAGCGGGACTCCAAACTTTTCTTGCGCTGGACGTTTCCTGAGAAGCACAAAGTCCCCAGGCTGAATATTGTGGTTGGGTCCCTCTGGTATAGTAGGTGGGGACCCCCACATCTATTGGTGAATAGAACGTAAACGTTCGGTTAACTGGCCAAGATAATCAAGTAACATAGGGTATTAAATATCAGAAAACTTGCGAGGCGTGGGATGCCCCAGACATTTGCCGGGCACCGAAACACGACCTCGTAAGGAGACAATCCTGTTCTGGAATGAGCTGTAGTTCTTGTTGACAGGAGAGCTAGTGGCAAAGCATCTGGCCACTTCAGTCCTGTTGTCTCCTGAATTTTTGCTAATTTCAGTTTGAGAGTACCATTGTACTTCTCAATTAAACCCGCTGACTGAGGGTGATTGGCAGCATGAAATTTCTGTTGGACGTGCATAACTTCACAAATCAATTTAATCACTTTTGCATTAAAATGACTTCCATTGTCACTTCAGATAACTCGGGGCAGGCCGAAATGAGGAAAGTACTCTTTAAGGAGTACCTTCGCTGTCGTAATGGCTGTATTGTCTTTCGTGGGGTAGGCCTCAACCCATTTACTGAATGCACATACAACCACCAGGACATATTTCAAATTATTACATCTCTATAACTCAATATAGTCCATTTGAAGGACCTCAAAGGGGAAAGTCGGGGGTGCAAAATTACCGGGTGGTGTAGGGGTACCCGTCCCTGAATTATGCATCATGCAGACCATACAGTATTTCACCAAATGTGCAGCTGTTTTTGCAATGTTATCATTATGCCACACAGGGGCTAACAATTTACAAATGCTTTTTGCACTAATGTGAGCTGGACCATGTGCCATAGTGACTACAGGAAGGTCATATGCATCAGGCAACATCCATTTCTGCTTTCCAGATTTGTCAATCCAACACCCATCCTCATCCAACTGTGCTGTACTTTCCTGCCATTTCACCAATTCCTCTATTGTGGCTTCACTCTGTATCTCCTTTACACTCTCAAGGGTATTCTCAAACATAACAACCTAAGGAACCCATCTAGCTGGACCTACAACAAACATGCACTTCATTTTACTCCTCGCTGTTTCCTTAGCTACTTGATCTACAAAGGCATTTCCTCTGCCCACATCATCCATAACTTTCTTATGGGCACTACACTTGATAATAGCCAGTTTCTTGGGGAGCGTTAAAGCAGGCAACAGTCGCGATATACGGTGCTCTTGCTGAATCTTGGCACCATAAGAAGTAAGGAACCCTCTTTCGACCCACAGCCGCCAAAAATTATGGGCGACCCCAAACGCGTACTGGCTGTCAGTATAAATATTAACAGTCAGTTGTTCACTCAATTCACAAGCTCGGATAAGGGCAACAAGCTCGGCAGCTTAAGCCAACTGATAGGGAACCTGTGATGTCTCTACCACTGTTCGCAATGTGGTAACAGCATAAGCCTCAGTGGTTGTGCCATCTGGTAGCGTAAAACAAGAGCCATCAACATATAGTTCTACTTGAGGGTCAGATAGGGGAACATCAGTCAGGTCTACCCGTCGCTTTGTCTCCTCTTCCGTCCGGAAGATGCAGTCATGTTTACCAATTGCATCATCCTCAGAAGGGAGGGGTAGTAGCATGGCCGGATTTAGAGTGGCACATCTCTTAATCGTAATGTGTTTAGCAAACAATGTCAATTCATAGCCAGTAAGATGTGCACTGGTGAAGTGTTGTGTCTTTGTCTTGTTCAATAGTGTATTCACAGCATGGGGTACCATAACTGTGAGGTCAGTATCAAGCACGAGTCCAGCCGATTGCCTTATCGAAGTTGCCACAGCCGCGACTGCTCTCAAGCAACTCGGGAGGGTCCTAGCAACATGGTCAAGCACAGCAGAAAAATAAGCACAAGGTCTTTGTTTATCACCAAATTTTTGTGTTAAAGAAGAAAGTGCGCAGCCAGCCATCTCATGGACATAGGGGCACATGCATCAAGCCTAAAAAAAATCGCAAAATTAGCGATTCGCTAAATTATGGCGTTTGCGACCGCAAAATACAGTTTCGCAATGCATCAACTGAAAAATAGCGAAAACCCAACAATTCGCTAATTTAAAGAATCGCAAAACATTCTGCGAATAGTATTAGCGAATCGCTATTTGCGCTCCAAATAGCGATTCGCAAATAAGGAATCGCAAAAGAGATGCATGAAAATTCGCAAATTGCGAATTACCTGAAATTCGCAATTTTGCGAGTGCAAAATAAGAAGGATCACAACCAGGTGGTAATCATGAGTGCAAATCAGATACAGCTGCAATTCTACTTAAACCCATTGAAACACACCCAGAATTAGCTACCACATCTCACAATGGCAGGGATGTACCTGATGGCGAGGAGGATGAGGCTGCTGGCTGCTGGACACAGACGGAGGCGAATCAATGAGCGCATCTTCAGAGTCCACATAACTTTGCTAGGACAGCAAGAGGATGAGATATACGATAAGTATAGGCTCAATGCAGCAATGATCCATGACCTGATCAATGAATTGGATCCCATACTGCAACGACAGACACGTAGGACCAATGCTATCCCAACGCATGTGCAGGTCCTATGTTGCCTACACCTACTGGCGTCAGGCAGCTTTCAGGGGTCATTGCAGTAGCTGGAGGTGTGTCGCAAAGCACACTTTCAAGAATATTCAAAGCATTCCTTGATGCCATGATGGCCAGGATCGGCTCACACATCAAGTTCCCCACCACCGCGCATGACCTTGTGAAAACAAAACAGGAGTTTTACCAGATAGCTCGCTTCCCACATGTTATAGGTTGCATCGATTGCACACATGTGGCAATATGTCCCCCTGCAGCACAGGAATACATATACAGAAATAGAAAATGCTATCACTCCCTTAATATTCAGGTTGTGTGCAATGCCAAATACATCATCACTGATATAGTGGCTCAATTTCCTGGGAGTGCACATGATTCATATATTTTCAGGCAAAGTGGCATTCACACCCGTCTGGTCAGGGGAGAATTTGGAGAGGCACATCTGCTTGGTAAATATGTGTAGGTGATACTCACAGTCATTGTACGTATGCCAATGTCAAACTGCCACTGACCCTTTGCTTACCCACATGCAGGTGACAGCGCATACGCCTTGCGTAATTACCTTCTGACGCCTTACCTCAATCCCACAACTGCCAACCAACAGAGGTACAATGCTGCACATATATCAACAAGGAACATCATAGAGCGCACATTTGGGCTGCTGAAGAGCCGATTCAGATGCCTCCATAAGACTGTTGGAGCACTTCAATACAACCCTGAACAATGCTGCAAGCTAGTAGCAGCATGTGCCATGCTGCACAATATAGCAACGAGGGGTGGAATGGAGATCGAGGTGTCTGACAGCGACTCCGAGGATGAGGACCAGCAAGTGCCACAGCGCCGTGCAGCACAAGGGGCAAGCGCAGCAGAAGGGCGCAGGAGAAGATTGGACATCACACAAAACTATTTCTGAGGTGAGTAATGATGACACAAACAGTGTATATTACAATCACAGAACGGTTTATTCAAAGGAAATATGGCATGAGTGTCGGAGCACACTTTCAATGTGGCCAGTGGCACAGGATTCTTAAGTAATGGACATAAGTGTATTAAAAATAAATAATGACTTGTCAATCAGTCAAAAGGTCCGATCACATCCATGGTTACGTCACCATATCGGTATGCAATTGTAAATAGCAGGCTAGCGCTTTCTCCCACGAACACCCAGACGCCTGTCAGAGACAGCATCCTCATCCCTCATGTTGGAAGCTGAGGGGGTACTGCTGCGTGTGTTGCGTCTTCCTGCAGTGGCAACTGGCATAGCTATGCTACTCAAGCTTGAGGCCCCCTCACTACCCTCTTCCTGCGTGGACATGTTGGCCCCAATTGTGGTAGCATTCAGCAGTTCCACTGCATTGGTTACCTGGTCCAGTGCCTTCGCCACATCCCCGCTCCAATGGCACATTTCTGTTTGCATGGTCACAGACCTACGTGCCAGCAGTGCAGTTGATGTGGCCAGCCTATTGTTGGATTTGGCATAGCTTTTGAGGTGCTGCATTAGTTGCCGATGGTTTCTTCTCTGTGATGCATGTCCCTCCTGCATAACCTTGGTCATTTGCTGCACACTATCGCACAGTACTGCAATGTTGTCTGCCATCTTCCCAATTTGTAACTGCACTAAACGTGTGTTCTTGGTCTGCAGGCGCTGCATGCGGAGCATCTGTCCCTCAAGACCACCCCAGACATCATTTGGTTTCTCCTCCTGCTGTGTTCTGCGTGATCTGGCTCTTCTACGCCGGACACTGACATTACTTCTGCGGACCTGTGTTTGTGGATTTGGGATGGATGTGGCTGGGCCATGCCTGGACTCATGTGGTGCATTTGTCTCATCGTCAGACTCCATGGTGACCAGTGGTGGGACAGTTACCCTGCGTGTGTGTGGGGCACTGGATGGATTTGTTGGCAACACCGGTGTGTCCATATCCTCAACTGCGCTGATGTCCTGTATGTCCTGGTTGTCACTATCCTCATCTTCTACACGTTCTGCATCTGTGAGATTTAACAGTGCAAAACCAGCATTAATTTAAGTATGGGATGTCATGTCACAGTGATCATATTTTTACTTTGGCATTAAATTTGGAATATGTTCACTGTTCTGAGTTGTTCTTAGCCTATTTGTGTGTTTGACATTGTATATGCTTGACCTGCCTACATCTCCCATAATGCACTTCCCTTCATGGATACATTGTGTACTGGATGTTCAGAGTGTGCACTTGTGCTGTACTGGGGTGGTGTACTACCTTTATTATTTAGGTCAATGGTAACATGCAGTCATCTTACCTTCAGATGTGTTTGCTGCTCCTGACGTGTCTAGCTGTGTCACACCGACAACAGCTTCAGGCTGGATAGTGGATTCAACCATTTCCTCCATGGTAGTGTTCCCAGTGTCTATCGGTGTTCCCCCTCCTGTCTTCCTTGCTTCCTTCAGACGGGCAGCTATGCGCTCCTTGGCCCGACTTCGCATGTCGTACCATCTTTTCTTCAGGTCGTCGATGGTGCGGTGTGTCACCCCACTGGCATTCACCCGGTTCTGGATCCGGATCCATATTTTCCTTTTCTCCTGCTCTGCCACTTTCAATGATTGTTTCCCAAACAGCTTATCATGGCTGTGGACAACTCCCTCAATGAGTGTGTCACTTTCTTTTTCTGAGAATTTCATTTTCCGCTTCCTGCCTGATTGGCTGTCCTCTGCTGTTTGTGTGCTTTCCATTTTCTTGCAGTTACCAGGTTTTTCCAATTGCTCAGTGCCACTGCTAGTTAGCTCCCAGAGCCAGCTCCCTCCTCTCCCTCTGACTGTGAACTGGGAATGGGGCTTGTGCTGCTCACTTCCTGGTTCTGATGTCATCAAGATGCATCACAAATGCGACTTCGCTATTTGCGAATTCGCTATTTGCGAATTCGCAAATAGCGAATTCGCTATTTGCGAAATCGCTATTAGCGAATTCGCAAATTTAGGATTCGCAAGAGAAATTGCGATTTTTTGCGATTCTTTATTTTTTCGCAATTTTTTTGTTGCATCTGTTTTTGCGATTCGTTATTTGCGAATCGTTAAAATTCGCAATTAAGGATTCGCAAAATTTTACATTGATGCATGTGCCCCATAGAGCACAAACGGTTTAGCATAATTAGGTGTGCCGAGTACCGGAGCGGAACAACGTGCAGTTTTCAATTGCTCAAAAGACTGCTGACATTCAGGCGTCCAAGGCAAAGGCTCATGCACAGCTTTCGTTGTTAATACAAGCAAAGGTTTGATTAGTAATGAATAGTTAGGGATCCACTGGCGACAGTAGGAAGTAATACCTATAAAGGCATGTACATCTTTTTGAGTTTGTGGAATGGGCATCTTAACAATAGTACTAATATGCTCAGGGGTCAATCTCCTACCCTTCTTCGACAGTAGGTGACCTAAATAGGTGACCTCCTGTCAACAATACTGAAATTTGGAAAGGGATACTTTGTGTCCATGATGAGCCAGATGTAACAACAATTTGACTGTAATATCCCGACAATCTTGCTCCGTATCCGAAGCAATGAGCAGGTCATCGACATACTGAACCAATACATTACCTGGAGGAAGCGACAAGGAATCCAACTGGCTTTTCAATGCTTCACTCTAGATACTAGGACTTTCTGTATAGCCCTGAGGAGCCCGACAGAATCTAAAGCTTCTGCCGGCCAGGGTAAACCCAAACAAATCCCTACTGTCTGGATAGATAGGGATACTAAAAAATGCATTCTTCAAAGCAATAACAGAAAAGAACTTGGCAGTAGATGGAATCATCGTCAAGAGCGTAGTAATGTCAGGAACCACTGGAAACTGCGGAACCACAATCTTATTAACCTCTCGCAAATTAATCACAAAGCGATAAACATCATCTATAACACCGGAAGAATCCAAAGGTGCCCTCTTAAGGACTGGAAGAATAGGACTATTACAGATATTGGCAGACATCTCTTCAACTACTCCCTTTCGTATCAAATCCTGAATAATCTGAAGAAGGGCCCATTCACCTGCCTGTGGTATCTAATACTGAGGAATACGGGGCAGAACAGCATTCTCTTTAACTTGTATAGAAACTGGTGGTAAATGCAACAAACCCACATCCGTATCACCTGTTGCCCACAACGTGGGACGCACCTGAGCAAATTCAGTAGGAAGGGGTGCATCCTGAGACAAACACTGCCGAGCGCTCACATCCGGACCCATAGTAATATAAACACCAGCAGGAGAATAATAAATAGTAACATGCAATTTCTTCAACAAATCCGAACCCAGCAAATTTTCACCACAATCAGAAGTAAGAAGAAACGGAGAATCCACAGTAAAGGGACCAATAGTAAGGGCAAGGGGGCGTGAAATGGGGCTTACAACCGGTATACCTGCAAAACCTACTGAAACAATATTCTGGCCAGACAGAGCCGCCGTTCGGGACCATATATTGGGCCAAAGAACTCTTTGTGGCGCACGTATCCACCAAAAATTATTTAGTCGAGCCCTGCAAATCTGCCTTGACATATGGGCCATGCTGATCTACAGGTATATGTACTGGTCCCGTACCCTGTCCTTGGCTGTACTAGCTGTGAGACAGCCCAGTCGCATCATGCAAATCATAATCATCATGATAAAACTGCCCATCCTTGGAATTGTCAAAATAATTGTCAGAGCGACCCACAGAAGCTGTATTGTCTTCTTAACTGCCTGCACCACGCCCTCTACCACCAGAATACCGTCCTCGTGAGGAAGAAACCTTTTTCAAAAGTACAGGACACTTGCTACGCCAATGGCCCTCCTTCTTACAGTATGCACACTGGTTCGGCCCTAAAGGTGTCGTTGAAGGCTGCCAACTGGTACGTGGAAGCTGCCTCGAAGGACCACCTCATCCACTACCATTGCCCCTAAATGCTTTCTGCAATAACACCTTCATTTTTAAATCCTTATGTTTCTTATCTATTCTATCCTTTTCCTCCTGGTCTTGATGTTCATAATATTGGGCCATGTTCAAAGTAACGGAAGGAGAAGACGCGGACCAAGTACTCTCAGCTGTCTGCAAACAAATCATTATTTCAGGAAGAAGACCAGAAACAAATCTGTCAACAAACAGTCGAACTCCTCCCTCAATAGACATATCCTGCGCACTATAGTCCAAAAATGTGTCCTCAAACCGAGTAAAGAAATCAGACACACTCTCATCCTTCTTCTGTCGACAAGCTGTCAATTTGTCCCAATCTACCTTTTTAGGCGGAATAAGTGAATGCATATATGTAATAGTACGCCCTGGCAAAGCAAGTATCTCAGCTTGAGGTTTATCACCTGGCTTCCTCTCCTGATCCCAACCTTTTATTACATCCCGTGTACCGCCCAAATCCACAACATGGTCTTGAGTGTGCACTTGTCTCCATACATCAACTGGAACCAGAAGACCAATCTCAGCAAGAGTCATTACGGTAGAAGAGGCAGCCTCTGTCAACTCTTTATAATAAGCTGTAGGGTTTTTCCTAGGGTCAGGTAAATGAGCCTTAAGGGCCAAAACCTCACTTCTTTTCCATGGAGTATAGACCCATTGCTCTTGGAAATGAGCCGCCACAGCTGGTCTTGTAACATTACCACGCTGGTCCGTTATCTCAGGTATCTCTGGATGATAAATAGGGTGTACTTCTAGCATCGCGAGTTGGGTGGTCGGGGCAAGGCTATTCTCATACAGTCTACCCCTATAGGCAACTAAAGTCGTGACATTCCCAAACATTTGGCCTGGCTCCAAATTAGTAACGTATACCCGATCTTTAATGTCAAATAAGGTCTGAGGTGCGTCTGTCCTAATATGTGTTTGCCACAGATTAATCAGAGCAGCGGACATATGCTTAAGTGCATGCTGCTGCATAAAGGGTTCAAAATCTCGCATAATCCCCCAGATATCTTCAACACTATAAATCTCTTCACGAGCCCACTGCGCAGCCTGTTCAGCTACTACCTGTTTCTCATCCTCTCCTACCCCAGAACGCACCAACGGATCCAATCGTCCCCTGAATTTCATTCAATCTCTGTCCCCAAACCCTCGTACCGGTGTAGCAGCGTCCAAAGATGACGGGGGATGAAGGACTGCAGAAGGAGAAACAACAGACCCAATAGGTACAACTGTAGCCCTAGGTTGCACCGGCGGAGAAAGAGTAGCAGGCACAGGTGTTGAAGCAGTAGGGGTACTAAAAGTCACAGATGTCAAGGATGGTGAGGGCAAAGAAGGAGAGGGGGCGCTGTAGCTGAAGCTGTAAGGTTAACAACCGTAGTCACAGGAGCAACCGGAACAGATGAAACAGGCTGCTGTGACTGTGTAGGAACAGTGGGATATATCCTCTGCTGGGCATACGGAGGAGGAGGTCGAGTATCTAACAATTCCTCTATAAAAGTATCATTCTCTTCTTTGGCCAAGTAAGATTTATCAATATGCAACCAAAATCACCTATCTTCACATTCAATTCCTGTCTCCTGTTTTTCTCTATCATATGCCACAACTTTTTGTGTTAATGTCTGCATTCTCCCTTTCCGTGCATCCCTCTCCATCTTTAGCCGCCTCTGCTTGGCTTCCTTCTGCCAAGTCCTAATAGAGTCAAACATGGACTGCCTACTTCTTCTCTTAAATAACTGTTCCTGCAAAAACCCAATTTTCTGTTCATCAAAAGTGCCCGTTAAAGGCCACTGCAATTTGGCGTTGTCCCTTGTATATTTGTGCCATAATGTACTGGACATAATAGGGCCAAGACCATGTTTCACATACATATCATAATTAGGAGTGCCTTCCAGAGGCACAGGCTGAGCCTCTTCCAATCGAGCATCTGCAGAACAACAGCGACAACACAATCTCAAAATCCTACTAAAACCAGGCATCTTGGAGAAAGGAAACAGAATCACTAATTCTACCTGGCAAAATATTTGCAAATGTTTTTATCAAAACAGTCCTAAGACTGTACCAAACTCAAACCCAAACAGTACCATATCCATAAAGAACCAAAAACAAACTCACCTGATATCAGCGATACAAACGAACTGGTTCTCCACTGCCGACTCTTCAGACCAAACGGTCAGACACAAGGGTTTCACCGTGCAGGACTCCAGTCGGGATGACCACTAGGCGGGGCACCCCCTGGTTGGACAGAGGCAGCAGCTTCGAGTATCAAGCTCTTCTTGCAGGGATCCCTGAGCCTTCAGTCCGACCTGATGGTGCTCCCGTCCTCCCCTCCGATTACAGACAAGGGATGGGGCATAACCTGAAGGAGTCCCTGTTCGGGCGCCAACTGAATGAGGTAACCCAATTCGGGCCACCCGGGTCACTAAGACCACCTCTCGGCCATCCGTACCAAAAGAAGAGTCGGTCAGACAGTAGAGAATACAAACCAATAATTGTTTATTCAAATACACTTAGAGTGGAACCCCATCTGCCCAGTCACAAGGAGTGATATAGAGAGGACTGAAATCGACAGGCATAAAGATACATTATGTACGTTTCATAGTCAAGCAAGGCACGCCCACAATGGAATTTTCCAGGCAGGTAAAATTAGTTCGTGAAATACAAGGAAGGCAATGCAGAACTCATATCTCAGCACACAGTTGCACAACTCAAGTTGTTCCATTCGGAGCCTGCCACCAGACAAGTGGGAGAGGGCATCTATCTAGTGAGAAAGCTATGTGCTGACATGAACAATGTGCTTATTGCTAAAGCAAATCCTATCTGGGGAAACAAAACTTAACAGGGAACGTTTCTCAGAATTACACAAGATTAGTTTCGAGCAACCTAAAATGGCGCCTGCACAGAAAATAGCGCAGCGAATGCTAACTTATAAAATACATCATATTAACCTAAACAATTTCTATTTCATCAGAAGTACTTAAAGATTTGAATATTTATTAATCCATATTAATCCAATGTATACATCCATTTCAAGCTATAGTTCGTATGAAACCTAAGACTGGGAAATTACCTCCAACTGAGCTCCAGAAAGGTCTGAAAGGGAGAATTGTATAATTGACATTAGATTTCAAGCAAAATATTGAAACAATAGGGATACAGACAAATTTGAAGACAGACTTGTATTTCTAGTGAATGGTGTCCCTACTAGGAGTATAAAAATATGCCAAGAGTTCGTAGATGTTACTAAAGTTAAAAAAGGCAACTTTATATCTGGTACAAAATAACATATTGTAGATATTCTTAAAAATATCACACATATGGGGGACAACTCATCACCATCGACAGGTTAGATACAAAAAGTGGATCAAGCCAGAGTAGAAGTAATTTATGAACATTATAGCATCCCTCCCCTACATTCTAAAAACATTGTTGGTGATGCTATCAATCTATATCAACTAAAAGAAGCTAAAGGAGTTCCATTAGGTGTATGGGAAAAAGGTTTAGAAGCTCGCTGTTTCACACATCTGTTTCCTACTGGAGTAGGTATGATGAATTGCCTCTACAAATACCAGCGGCCGAGTGCAGATCTACCAGACTTTATTCAGAGGACCCTAGATTTCATCATTGTATTCTTTAATAGTTTTATCAACTATTTGAAAGTGACTTGTCTGAATTGTCTTATGCCTTAAATCACATTTTGAAAACAGGTGTAAATCTGCAAAATCTATCAGCAAAAGAATCTGTTGAGAAAATTCACAGAAAAGATGAACAGCTGGTATACAATTTGATTAATCTCATGACATGTCAATGTGGGACCAACGAATATTGATATCGTCATCATAGTAAGCTGAAATGCATGTTGAGAAATTTAGAAGCCACTACATGGTTGCTGACACTCAGTTGTGCTGAGTATGCATGGGATGAACTGCTGGAATTCCTACAAGAGGCAAATTCAAATATAAAAGATATTAATCTGAAGACACCAGGAGAACTCTGCTCATTGGACCCTGCAAATGTTTGCATATATTTCAATCACAGATTTCAAGCAATGAGGTCTTTCATCTGTAACAAAGTTAATCCTCCTCTTGGCGAAGTGACTGATTTATTTTGGTGCAAAGAGTACCACGCCAGAGATGCTCCACATATTCACATGCCGCTATGGATAAAGGATGCTACAAAGTTTGGAACAGACAGTGATGAGTCTGTGTCGTCCTTTATAGAGCAGTGTGTCACTTGCGTCATCCCAAAGGAGAGTGTTGACAAAATGTTCAGACAACACGTTCTTCGATTCCAAAGTCATAGGTGTGGGAAATACTGTTGTCGAAAATACAGAACGAAAGGAACATTTTATAGAAGATGCCGTTTTGGATTTCCATGACCTATGATATCAGAAGGAAGTGTTAACAGCTTTTCGTCTGCAGTCAGACATACTCTCACACAGAAATCACTGATGAACACATACAAACTTAGGAGAGAAGAAGCTTCAAAATACATCAAAGACTACAATCCTGTGATTTTGAAGATGTGAAATGCGTATATAGATCTACAGTTTGTTTCAGATAATTCAATTGCTGCTGCTCTTTATGTCACTTCTTATATAACAAAGTCAGAGAGGACAGAGATGAAGGAAATGTGGGAGGACATTTTGGCAGAAAAGAGCCATATAAAAAAATTGTAAAGTTTTAGTTTGAAAATAATTTCCCACAAAGAAATAGGCTCTTATGAATGCACAGACAGGTTAAGCATAGCTAGTCTGTTTTCTACATCAAGAGGAGTTGTGTGTGTGAGTTTAGGGCTTGTTAACACTCGTAATAGAGTATTAAAGTATTTTCTTGAAATACAATATCTTGAAGAATTTGAGCCAGATTGTACAAACATTCTGAAGAATAACAGGCTATATGTGTACTAGCTAAGAAGGCGCTCTTATCTTGGAAGGATGTGTCTATACGAAGTACCTCAACATTTTACATATAGAATTAATGTCAGTGAAAACATAAAAGAAGTAAAATTTACTGTCCTTAGATGTGAAGGATGTTTGGTCAGACATAACAAAGGACATTTAATCAACCACAGAAATCTAAGTTGTCAAACTCTGGACAAAAGAGAGTTTTACTATTTAGCACTGTTACAATTGTTCAAGCTGTGGTGTGCCAAATCTGATTTACTTGGATACTCTGTGTGTTATGAAGACTCATTTAATGTTGTGAAAGACACCATTGATTTGTCAGTATTTCTAGTCTATCTTCAAATGCTGAGAGATGAGATTGAACAGGAAGAAACAATTGCTGCTGAGATAGCAAGGGAGAGTTCTCAGAGCAGCCAAAGTTCAGCACCTTCAAGTCAAGATCCTCTTGGACAGCCATAATTCAAAATGAAGCTGCTATAGCTATGAATAAGATGGAGAATGCAATGCCACAAGCAAGGACAGAAATTGTGGATTTGGAACAAATAATACAACAATGGAATACAGATCAGAAACCCATTTTTGCTGAAGTAAAAGATAAAGTAGAACATGGATTCCTGCATGAGAAAAAAGAGTGTGAATGTTCTATATATAAACCAGGTCTACTATATATAAGTGGTCAAGCTGGAACTGGAGAAGCATCTCGATTAAAGCACTCAGAAGTTATCTACAGAAGACTACAGATTCTATTTTGTCATGTGTAGTTACTGCACCAACAGGATTAGCTGCACATAATAAATAAAGGAGTTACCCTTCATCGACTGTAATGCTACCGGTTGAACATGACAATAAATTGGAATAAAATTAATTATCTGGTGATGCTTGTCATGAGATAGCAAGAGTATTAAAGAAATTGAAGCTTTTAATTATTAACGAACTCAGGATGGTGTCAAACCTAATGCTTGCTTTTATACATTTAAGAATGCAGCAGATATTCTTCATAAAACTTTATTTCGGCACAATTGGCCATAAAAGCACAATTTTTGGATAATATTTAAAAATTGAAAAAAATACAATAGATAAAAACAACATAAAAAACAAGACAAAAGGGTTTACATTCCACGCGCTGGGAGAACTTTCTCCGTTATCAGCCATCTTAAAGAGCAAGACATAAAGTGCAAGTGCATGTGCATTTAGAGGCTAGTTCCAATAATTATTTGCTCCGTTTGTATTGCAAGTTTAAAAATTGCGCTGCACATAGGAAAAATAATTTAAAAAAAAGCTGAATAAGAAGAAATTTACACAGCCGGCATATTTGCCCCAGTTGTCAACACAGTGCATAAAACCACAAACAATCAGGGGGGAATGGTCTATGCACATTCAGAGACTGGCATAATAGTCATTAATAATTGATCAATTGTCTCCGCAACAACTAAGGGGCCGATTCTGATGCGGGTTGGAAAAGCTTCCCGACCGAATTGGTTGGGAAATGGTGTCCGACCCACTCGGATCGGGAAAGTCCGACCGGCGGAGTAGGATGCATCCGGATGCTTCCAGATACGATTTGGTTGAACTCCCATTGACTTCAATGGGAACATTTGTTCCTAACCGCATCAGAATTGGGCCCTCGGTCGGGAAGACACGTTCCCGATCCGATTTGGAAGGAGCAAATGCCGTTAGGAGGCCTTCCTAACCGCATCAGAATCAGGCCCTCGGTCGGGAAGCTTTTCCAACCCGCACCAGAATCGGGCCCTAAATAAATACAATTTATGCAAAAAACATCTGTTAAAACATATCATAGACCATTGTCATTCCTATTTAGAGACTTATTCAAAATGGCTCTGCGCGTGCACCAAATAGTAAATAAGAAGCGTGAGATTGAAAAAACAATGGGCATGCGTGTGTCAGATTTTAAGATCCTATACACGTTGCGACAGTGTCTCGACCCCAAGTTCCTGCAAAGTTGTAGTAGCCATCGCGACCTGGCCTTCCTGTATCCCTGGCAGAAAAATATCACATGAAGATCAGTCTCATCTGCATTAAGGCACGCAGGGCACTCTGCATTTGTGTGGCCCTCCCACTTTTTTGTGAATGAACGCAGCGGAAGGACTCCATGCCTAAATTGCAGGTAAAGCTTCTTAGCCAGAAGCGGCTGTATGTCGTCCAACACTGGTTCTAAAATATATATAGTTTTAACTTCCAGAAACTCAGCCGTCAGTCTCCCCACTGAGGGTCTCATCTCAAACTGGGCGAGATTATGGTCTCTATAACTCTCGATCAAAGCTTTTCTGGGAGTTATTTGGGAGGTTTCTTCTGCATTGTCCCACAAACTGCCCCTGCCCAAGTCCTCACATGTTTTCTTAACATATAGCAGCCAAGGCAACTTCCCTGCACCTCGCAACCCCATGACATCGATCAGTTCTTCTCTATAAGAGGCTAATTCAGGGGTGGACCACAGGTGCCGCTAGTATAATAATGGTCTAAGAGCAGCTTCTTCCTCGATGGGTCTGACCCCTAGATCCATACGTAGGGGTATTAGTGGTGTACTGGGTGGCAGGCCAACAAGTTGTCTAATGAATAAATTCTCAGTACGGGCTAGCTGGCCAGCTGGGCAATGCCCCCATAGTTCGGCTCCATAGATTGCAGCAGATATTAAAAACTGAGTACGATGTACTATTTGGTGGAAAAGAATTAATAGTGCTTAGAGACCTGCTACAACTAACACCAGTCGAAGGACAACCTGTTTTCAAATACACTACTGCATATTGCAAATGTAAACATTTGGGAAAACATTCAATACGAGTTGATAAAAAAATATGCGCCAAGCCTCAGATGTGCAATACAGAGATATAGTCAAGGCCATAAGATTAGGAGGTTCACATAAAAAGGAAAAAGTGCATTAGAAAGCAGTCTTAGCAAAAATCTCTTTCCGTGTAATGTTACAGCTTCTCAACTAATGTATAATTTTATTAAAGAAAACAAGTCTATATTTTGTTTGATGCCAACCCTTCAAGAATGTTGTAAATTCAATGAAGAATTGCTACAACTGGAAAAAGAAGACATTATAGAAATTACAGCAAGTGATAAAATAGAACATCAGGGAGTTACAGTACTACTGACAGACAACTGAAATCAAAATTGGACACTTTAGAGAAGTCTGTTTCCAAAACTGTAGGATTAGAGAAATTGTTATCTATCTGTAGAAATTGTTATGTAATCTTACATCAGAATTTAAATGTTGAAGAAGGGCTAGTAAATGGCGTCATGGGTAAAGTTATAAAATGTATTAATTACCCAAAGATAAATGAGGAGGAATACTTAGATATATAATTTGATGAGGTTGATCAAGTTAAGCAGATTGGTAGATGTGTTGTGAGTATTTTACTCGTGAAAGGCTAGTATGTCCTGCGAAAGCAGTTTCTACTGTCTCTAGCGTATGCTGTAACTATCCACAAATCACAAGGTTAAAGTGAAGATGCAGCTTTTGATAATATTGGCAGTACTGTATTCAAAGAAGTAATGTCATATGTAGCATTTTCACAAATTTGAACATTTTACTGTTTGTTGTCGATTGACTTTGATCTAGAAAAGATTTGTGTTGATGCTAGCTGTGTAAGGGAGCACAATCGGTTAAAGAGTTTATTTGCTTCTCATTTAGGTCAGTACCCAATTTATGAGCAATCTATCCAAAGTGAAAGAGAACAAAACAGAGTATAGATGATGAACAAAAGGCAGTACAGAATGGCAATTCCCAACAATCAAAGAAGAGGAAACTACTAAATGATGAAGAAATTGTAGGTTTGCAATTCTACAGGGGTCAACTGCTATGCAACTGTTGTTGTCCATGTACTATTCCATTTGTCAGATTTTGTTACCGAAATTTAACAAAAAAAAGATAACAGAATTTGTAAAGCACTCTATGGTTTGGTGATAGAACTAGAATACATTCTGTTTCAGGACTACGACATCTTATAGATATGTCTACTGGATCAATAGAACTTACTCTCAATATTCAACTAGATGCACAATAATTTGCTATGGTGATGCTAGGAGTATTAGAGGAAGAAGAAGTAAATATTAATAACTTATTTGGATTAAGTTACAAATGGGAACATAATGGCGAAGATTCTCAATTCACCTCCACTACTATAATCAATTCAAAACGATTCCTGTACTTGACATTACTAAATAGTAAAACTGTGCCTTTTCAGCAATTAACCAAAAATTCCAACCAAAATATGACCTTCCCAAACTATAGATTAGACGTTATATCTACATTAGTTGCTTCTTTAAAGAACAGGAAAATACATTATAATAAAGTTGCAACAATGCAGAGCAGATGGTTAAAAACTGGATACTGAAATAACGAACTTTGTAGTTGGACAAATATCAATTTCAGGAAGGACTTTTACTACTTTGGAAATTATCTTTCATGAAGGTGTAAATACAATGTCTGGACACTATACAGTTTATTTAAGATCACAATCTGGATGGACTGAATGCAATGACACTAATCAAAAATTAAAACCAAGACTAACGAGGAGATTGCAAAACTCTTATCTGTTATTTCATCAACCAAAGTTCTGAGGATTATTTGTAGCTAAACACTTATGTACAGGATTTTTCATTGATGCATTTATGTGTTATTAGACATTATTCAGCCTATTGGGGGTAATGTCTTTAGAATGTTGAAAGTGCAACAGTCCTTTTATGTTCAATAAAGGAGTTTATACAACATCTAATTCCTACATTCCCTTATTACAGTTAATTACCGAGTGGCTATACTGCAATAAGAGCACCCTTGACTTACCACCTAAAACTGTTTTGGAATATAAATAAAAACCTTTTGGTTCTCCAACAAGAACTTCTCCAAACTTCGGTATGATATTTCGTGTACATGGATCATAATCATTTTCCATATTATTTTATCTACAGGAAACAATGTTTTCAACAGCATCTGCTTCGGAATTGTATGTCACATTGTACCAGATATAACAATATAAAAAACACTTTAAAAAAATGTTTCTTAGATTATTGCAATAATTTTCGAAAAAGCCAATAATTAGTGAATTGTAGTGAGTGCTATGCATAGTATTATTTATTTGAAAAGATGTACTAAGTAGCTTTGGGTTTTTTTTTACAATCCATTGATTGTTTTTTCCCAACTGTTTGTTGATGATGCTTCATAAAGAGCACTGTTTATAGTGAACAAGTATGAAAGATGAGAAATGTAAAAAGGAGAAAAAAATGTTGGGGTGCGTTGCATTAAAATGTAACAGTATAAGTAATGTATGTTGGTATAATTTTGTAATTTTGAAGAGGAAATGCTAACATATTTTTTTTCAGGGTGGATGGAGTACAGCAAAATTGTATATGTGAAATCACTTAACTACAACGCATGCCTTCATTCAATAATGCATGCACCAGTCATTTACTCATTCAATTATGCATGTCCCACCAATGTACTCATACCTCACTGATTCAGTCATTCTTATATCCATGCAGTGCTAATGCACTCATTGAATCATTCATGCACCACTCTTACACTCGTTAAATCATCCAAGTACTTTCATTCAATTATCCATGCACCTCTTATGCAGTTATTCTAACATCCATGCACCACTCATATACTCATACTAATATCCATGTACCACTCATGCACTCATTGAATCATACATGCACCACTTATACACTCATTCAATCATGCATGTGTGACTCATGCACTCTTTCGATCATGTATGCACCACTCATGTACTTTTTAAATCTTCCATGCACCACTCATGCACTCATTCAGTCATTCACCACTCATGTACCCATACTAACATCTATGCACCACTTATACACTCCTTCAATCATCCATACACCACTCATACATTCATGCATTCACCCATATCCCACTCATCCACTCATTCAAACATACATGCAGCACTAACACACTCATTCAATTACCCATGCACCACTCATGCATGCATTCAATCATCCATCCACCACTCATACAGTCATTCTAACATCCATGCACCTCTCATGCACTCATTCTAACATGAGTATACCACTCATTCACACATTCAATCATCCATTCACCACTCATGTACTCATTAAATCATCTATGCACCTCTCACACCGTCATTCAATCAACTGTGCACCACTCATGCATTCATTCAATCATCCATGCACTACTCATGCACTCATTTAATAATGCATGCACCACTAATGCAATCATTCAGTCATGCATGCACCACACATGCAATCATCTATACAGCACTCATGTAGTTATTCAATCATTTTTACACCTCTCACACTGTCATTCAATCATGCATGCACCACTCATGCACTCATTTAATCATCCATTTACCACTCATTGAATCATCCTTGCACTATTCAGGCATTCATTCAATCATCCATGCACCACTCAAGCAATCATTCAATGATGCATGCACTACACATTCAATTATGCATGCACCATTCATGCACTCATTCAGTCATCCATTCACCGCTCATGCACTCATTCAATCAACCATGCATCACTCATGCACTCATTCAATCATCCATGCACCATTCATATACACATTCAATCACTATATACATAACCATGCACTGATTTATTCAGCTAATTTTTTTTAACTTAAAATATGTTTTTTTGAGAGGATTTTTGTGAATGTTAAATTTCAATTTTTTTAAATTTTTTTTTGCTGGAAACAAAAATGGCAACTGGGGGTGCCAAAACTTCAACAAGCACTCAAAAATGTGGAAAAACTATGAAGGGCCAAAAAATTTAAAAATCAACATTTATGATTCTTTGCAGCATTGGACTGTTGTGGACTGCTCTCCAGCACTCAGTACAACTCCAAAATCCATGCAATATGATGCCATCTGTCAAAACTCTAGAGCCAAATATTGAACTTGAGATTGAACCTCTGAAGGGACTCTCTGTATTAGTGTTGTTGCAGCTGCTACTGAAGTTGAGGGTCATTCAGCCTCATGTTGTCTTCTGCTGCTGTCAGACAATAGCTGTGGTATGTTTTTAGATGGTAAAGCATGGACGTAGTCCCACAAGAATATTTTTTATTTGTACCCCTTGACAATGTCCTGTCACATATTGTGCATTGCACAAATTTGGCCACTGTTTTCGATTCCCCCAAAAGAATCCTGAAGAAATCCCAGGCAATGCTTGTTTTCTTCTGGAGAGTCCCCTCATCTTCAGACTCACCAGAATCCACCTCTTGGACTTCCTAGTCCACCTGCTGTTCCACCTGATCTCCCTCTTCTGGCAGAGTTGCCATTTTTGCAAAAATATGCAAAAAAAACACTCCAATAAATGCTAGTGAGCTGCTCAGAATGAACTCCTCTTAAAGAATTTTCAAGAAAGATAAATGGGCATATTCTTCCTATTCTTATACTTGACAAGTGTATCATTTAATATTATCCCTTTCTTTCCCGGGCACATGATCTTCGCGATGATCTGCTTCATTGCAAAGACCGGCTATTAAACAGAATAACAATTTATTTGAAAATAACTACTCAAACATAAGTCTTAATCGACTCATATTAAAACCCAAATGTGCATCATACAATGTAATATGTATAAATATGAGTTATACACTTCACCAAAAACCCGCATTCATCAGTGTTAGCGACGTCATCGCGACTTCCAGCATCACAGTGATCACACAAAACATCAAGTAAAAAGCTTTTACTTGCAAAACTCTTACAAAATTTAAGTTTAAAGAGAATATCAGTAAACAACTTCTGTCAAATATTAATTAAAAAGTGTGTAAGTATGTGTTCCCGAGTTCAAAAAAACATGCGCACTTCACAGCTAACGAGGACGCAGCAGTCTACATAGTTACTGCAAACACATAAAATATGACATTGAAGTGTTTTAAAAAAAAAAATGTTATTGATACATTTTCTATTTTCAAAGAATTTCAAATTTACTCTTGGCACAAGGAGAAACACAAGGCAGTACATGTCCATCATCTGATCACAGGCATCTTGCGTATTTGGTAAGATCAACATATGTGTTTCTTGGTTTATACAAATTGTATATCATTGGGCACCCGCCTCCCCCATCCCACCAGGTGTGTACATGTTCGCTTCCCTCTCTCCCCGGTTTGTATTTGGAGGTTGTGAATCTCCCTGCGTACTGTTCAATTCCAGCCCATAGTACCTGAGCTAGGGACGCCAAATCTTAAAGACATTTTGGGGGCATCCTCTCATTTTGTATGTCACTTGCTCTGCCCCCATATACATGTCCATCCCTGCTTTCCACTCTCGCAGAGTTGGGGCCTGCGGCGCATCCCAATATTTGGCTATGTCCATCTTAGCCACCACTAGCCCCAAGTTACAAAGGATGAGTGCACATCTGGGTAGGTCTATTTCTGAGGGTATGCCCAACAGGGCATACTTAGCTTCCCTTGGTAACTGTGTCCCTACTATCTCGCTTAGCTCCCTAGTTATTTTGACCCAGTATCTTTGTATGAGTTTGCAATCCCATAGGGTGTAGATGTATGTGCCACTCTCCGTTGTACAGCGAAGGCAGCCAGGGGATTCCGCCCATCCCATTTTGTGGAGGCGGGACCTTGTCTTGTATGTCCTATGGAGGATTTTGAACTGAATTATGCGTAGTCTTGATTTAATGGCCACTTCCCTCTGATGCATTAGGGCGGCTTCCCAATCTACATCTTCTAATTCACGCAAAGTGGATTCCCAGCGTCTCCTCAGGCCTTTCAAGTTGTCTGGAACGTTATTTATGAGGGTCTTATATGTCCAGGAGATAGCCTTCTCTACTATTTCCCCTTGAAGAAGTCTTCCCTCTTGCGGTGCAAACTTGAGTGTGTTCGCAATATCTATTCCCTCAGCGTTCCAAGCATGCTGTAGTTGCATATATTTGTATCTTTGACTGCCACTCATCTGGAAGTCTCGCTGTAGGGCGTCAAATGTGATCAGGGTGCCTTCCTTTATTAGTTCTCCCACTTTGGAAATCCCGATCAAGTCCCAGTCTTTAAATCCCCTCAGTTCCCTATTTCTGGGAGGTGCGCGCCTTTCCATAGCGGGGTCTCCCCGTGACCTTCCTGTCCCAGCCCATATGTTTCTCTGCACCTTTTCATGCCTTCACTGTCCTTTGGGTGGCCGGTAGTAGGCCCTTCCCCCCATATATGTAGTGTAGGTGTGTATGTGTGTCTCGAATTGGCATCGCTCCAGTGCATATTCCAGGTGCGCTCTTGGCAAGTGTCCCCACTCGTTAATTACTATCAGATGTGTTGCACGATAATAGGATCTTATGTCCGGGAGGGTGATCCCCCCATTGTACTGATTGCGGTATAGTGTCTGGAGCGCTATCTTTGGTCGCCTTCCATCCCACAGGAGCGTACGCACCTCCTTATCTATTGTCCCAAAAATGTCTTCCGGAATCTTATAGTGTGTATTTTGTAAGATATATTGAAGCTTGGGGAGTGTAATCATCTTGTACATTGCTGCTCTGCCTAATAATGTTAGGGGCAGCCGTCTCCACCTTTCAACATCTGCATGGAGATCTGCAACTATCCTCCGGATGTTATGAGTGAGGCTCCGTGGTATATCTGTAGATATATAAACTCCTAGGTACTTAAACCCTTCAGCGTTAACTTGTAGGTCCTTGGGAAGTTCCCTCACGTCTAGAGGCCCTCCTACCGGATATAAAATTGATTTGTCCCAGCTAATCCTATATCCTGCATTTTCCCAGTATACTCCAAACACCTGGAAGAGGGCAGGTATCGTGGATGAGGGATTAGTGACGTATAGAAGGATGTCATCGGCATAGAGTGAAATACTTTCTTCATCCCCGTTTGATGTAAATCCCATCACCCTCGGGTGAGTTCTAACTAGGCATGCTAGCGGCTCCAAAGTTAGAGCAAATAGCACTGGGGACAGGGGGCACCCTTGTCTAGCGCCTCGTTCTATTGGAAACCCTGCCGACATTGCCCCATTGACAAGCACCCTTGCCTGCGGTGACTTATAGAGCATCTCGGTCCATGCTATGACTCTGGGTCCGAACCTCTTCAGTGTCTGCCACATGAACGGCCAATGTAAGGCCTCGAAGGACTTTTCAGCATCGAGTGTGAGCAGCATGTGTGGTTCAGTTCTATCTTTAACCGTGTTTAACCAATTTGCCAAACGCCGTAGATTAAACCTTGTTGCTCTCTTGGGCATAAACCCCGATTGGTCGGCGTGGATGAGGGAGGTAATCACCGAAGCCAATCTATGCGCTAGGATGGAGGCTAGTATCTTCACCTCCACGTTTAAAAGTGAAATTGGCCAGTAGGACCCACACTCTGCTGCGCTGTGTAGGTCGGGAGGGAGAGTGCCCTCCTCTTGAGGAGGTATGGTCCTAGTAGTCTGGAGTTTGCCTTAAAGAATTCCACCAGCAGACCGTTAGGTCCTGGGATTTTCCCTGTTTTTTGTTTGTGTATGGCCCCGTGACCTCCTCGAGTGTGAACTCTTTCTCAAGGATATCCCAGTCTTCTGGTGGCAAAACTGGGAGGTCTATCTCGGGGAGCTACTCCTGAATCTGTGATTGCACCACCAGCGTCCTAGCCTTGTAAAGTTCGGCATAGTAATCTGCAAAGGCGTTGGCGATGTCCTGCGCTGTGGTAAAGGTATGCACGGTCCTGTGGATGGTACTCACCCACCTGTATTCCGTCTCTTTCCTTCCCAGCCATGCCAGGAGCCTCCCTGCCCTGTCTCCCGCCTCATGTAGGCAATGTCTTGAGGCCAGATAAAGCGTTTTTGCCGCTTGGCATGCCATTGCTTGATATTCTGCATGAGTAACTTCTATCTGACGGAGAGTGTAATGGCTGGGGTCCATACCCGCATCTTGTTCCAGTTTCAGGAGTTTGCTTTAGAGGGCCACATTTTCCTGTGTCTCTCTCTTGTGCTTATGTGCGATCGCGTTTTGAACTCATTGAAGTGTTTTTTTTTTTAAATCTAAAAAAATCACAGAAACTCATGTATAAACTCTACATTACTAAACAACTAGTGTATATTATTAATTAAAATCTGTCTATATATATGTTTCCAAAAACATGTGCCATTCGTGACATGCGGGCATCTCTGCGGGCATCGCGACTTTGTTGCAAATATGAAAAAATGTAAAGAAAAAAATTCACTTATTATTCTATTGAACAAAATACAGGGTAACAAAAATACATGTTACAGAGTCATTATAGATCGGAAATACAATTTAAAAGCCTTAGAAATTAAAAACAAAATCATAGGTTACAGGGACTTTGTAGTTGGGAAATAGAATTTGAAAAACCTTAGAAAGTCACTGAAAAAAACAAAGGTTACAGAGACGTTACAGTTAGGCTCAAGTGTCCCTCATACAAAACCAGAGAAATTCATCCGTCATCGTTAGTGAGCTAAATATAACTTGTGCACCTGCAATGCACTGCTTATGACCTCACAAGTTACATCACTCATGACAAGGCCAGTGACATCACTGATGATATCACTGATGACATCTCAAAGGACTTCACTGATAACATCATCCTCTGAATCTCTAGCGCACCCACTCACACCCCCATATAATCTTTCATACACCCACTCCAAATTCCACACTACCATTCTGAAACCCATTCACACACTAGTACCAATACTTACATAGCCATTCACTGATTCATAGATCAACACATACATCCACTCACTCACTAATACAGCCCCTGACCTATCCACTCATACACCCATACAGCCACTCACACACTGACTTAGTCACCCATAGAGCTATTCACACCCCTACTCACTCACCCATACCGTCAATCACACAGCCACTTACTCACCATTACAGTTGCACACATACTCACTTACTCATACAGATACTATCACATACACACTCACCTATACAGTCACTGACACAAGCACACACTCACCCATACAGCCACTCTCACATTCACTCACTCATCCATACAGTCACTCACATACCCCATAATTCACCTATACTGCCTTTCACATACCCTGTTACTCACCCATATAATACTGACACATGCATCCACTCACTGACAGAGCTATGCACACTCTCATTCTCCAATACAGCCCCTCACACATGTACTCACTACCCCATACAGCTACTGACTCACCCACTCACTCATCCATACAGCAGTCACACGCAGCCTCACCCACCCACACAGACACTCAAACACCCATAGAGGTACTCAGACAACCAATCACTCACCCATAGAGAAACTCACAAACCCACTCACATACCCATACAGCCACTTATACACCAACTGACAGACAGATACTGACATGCACACAACCAGTCACTCCCCCATACACATTCACTGAGACACCTAATCACTCACTTATACAGTCACACACCCACTCATAAACTTTTTAAAAACACTCACACTCACTGGATGATGTCATCAGTGATGTCATAAATGATGTCATTTGAGATGTCATCAATGATGTCATCAGTGATGTCACTGACCATGCCATGAGTGACGTAATATGTGAGGTCATAAGCGGTGTAAGTTATAGTTAGCTCAGATAACTATAACTGCTGAATTTCAATGGTTTTGTACGAGTGAAATCTGAGCCTAACTTTAACATCTCTGTAATCTTTGTTTTTTCAGTGAATTTCTACAATTTGTTTTAATTCTATTTCCTAACTATAATGTCCATGTAACCTTTGGATATTCCAGTGAATATTGATATATGTGTGTGTGTGTGTGTGTGTGTGTGCGTGTGCGCGCGTGTGTGTGTGTGTAAGGGCATTATTTTGAGTTTAGGGGTGGATGAGGGTATTGGATGTCTTAGATATTTTTAAGATTATGGGGTGGGTAAGGTATTTGGTTAGCAAGGGTATTTTTAGGGTTTAGGGTGGGTAAGTGTATTTTGGTAGCAAGGGTATTTTTTGGGTTTAGGGTGGCTAATGGTATTTTGGTGGCAAGAATATTTTTAGGTTTTAGGGTGGGTAAGGGCTTTTGGGTGTTAAGGGTATTTCTAGGGTTTAGGGTGGGTAAGGGTATTTGGATGGCAAGGGTATTTTTAGGGTTTAGGGTGGGTGAGAGTATTTGAGTAGCAAGAGTATTTTTAGGGTTTAGGGTGGGTAAGAGTATTTGGATGGCAAGGGTATTTTTAGGGTTTAGGGTGGGTGAGAGTATTTGGGTGGTAAGAGTATTTTTAGGATTTAGGGTGGGTAAGCGTTTTTGGGTGACAAGAGTATTTTTAGGATTCAGGGTGGGTACGAGTATTTGGGTGGTAAGGGTATTTTTAGGGTTAAGGAAGGATGGGTAAGGGAATATGGGTGGCAAGGGACTTTTTAGGGTTTAGGGTGGATAAGGGTTTTTGGGTGGCATAAATATAGATACATACATACATACATGGTCACAGACATTCTAACGGTTGAAGATTTTGACACCATATGCTTTCTGGAGGACCTGAGGCTAGAGGAACAACAATCGGAGAGTGATGCTTCAGCCCAACAAGAGAACATGGGAATTGTAGGAATAGAGCAAAGTGCTGGCAATACTCTGTTCAAACCAACATCAACATTTGTACCCCAAATGCCATTGGATGCTATAGACGTGTTTGCTGGAGCGGTGAACAAAGATCTGTTGAAATTAAGAGGTAGAAATGTTTATTCCAATCAGAGGAAAGAGACAAAGAATAATTTCAGCAAGGAACAATGGCAAGCACTAGAAGGTCTCCAGAATGATAAGTCTGTGATTTATAAACCCTCGGTTAAGGGGGGAAACATTGTGCTGTAGACTTGTGAAAACTACAACAAGGAAGCATTGCGTCAACTCTCAGATGCAAACTATTATGAGAAAACAATGATCAAGGAATATCATCAAAGTATTACTAACTATCATCTATTAATCAAGAAATGGCATGAGAGAGGTATACTTGAAATAGACGAATATATGTATTTACAGTGTCTTAACCCCATAACTGCAACCTTTTATCATTTGCCTAAAATTCATAAAGATCAACAACATCCGCCAGGTAGGGCAATAGTGTAGTCACAGGGAAGCCTAACTGAACATTTATCGATCTATATAGATCACTTTCTGTTTAAGTTCGTGATTGGACTTAAATCTTACATACAAGATACCAAGGATTTCTTACAGCACTTGGATGATGTTAAATGGGAATCGGACATCAAACTGATTGTATTGGATATTACGAGTTTGTATACCTGCATTCCACATCATGATGGGTTAACAGCTGTACAATCTTTTTCTAAAAAGCCGTCATTTGAGATACACCGAGCACAACATCATGCTATTAGAGATGATAGAATTCTGCCTCCATAATAATATCTTTTTGTATCAGGAACAACACTATAGACAAATCTCAGGTCCAGCGATGGGGACTTGCTTTGCCCCCAGCTACGCAAATTTATTTTTGGGCTGGTGGGAGAAGTAGGTTGCCTGGGGAGAAGACAATGGTGTTTGGACTGCGAACATAGTAAACTGGCATCGCTATATTGATGACCTTTTCGTAATCTGGAGAGGGTCAGTAGAGAAAGCACAGATGTACATTCAAGCCCTGAACACCAATCAGTTAAATCTCAAATTCAGTGGGGATATTAGTCCTACTTCACTGAATTTCCTAGACCTGGTGGTATATATCAGCAATGGAAATCTTTGTACTAAACTTTACAGAAAGCCCACGGCGGGCAATTCAATATTGCACGCCACTAGTAGCCATCCTGGGACCCTGATCAGAAGTATCCCCTATGGGGAGCTCCTAAGGATAAAGAGGAACAACACTACAGATAGTGACTTCAGGAGGGCGGCACAGGATAGCATAGTGAGATTTGGCTACCGTGGCTACGGTAGTCAGCTATTGGAACAAGCGCAGGGGAAAGTCAGCGGCTTACCTAGATGTGAGTTACTGAAAGACAAACCTAGAGTAGTCAAGGAAATAGGAAAATTCAATCTCATCACCGATTTTGCTGAGGAGAATTATGCGGAAAAACTGGCATATATTAAAAACTGATGGAATTATAGGACAAGACATACCGTCGAGACTGGCGATTACATTTAGGAAGGCACGGTCCCTGAAGGATAGTCTAGTCAGTAGTCATTACAGTAAAGAAAAGAGAGGGTTAATTCAGAAAGACTTACATGGATTCTTTCCCTGTGGAAAGTGTAAAGCTTGCCACAATAGTAAGAGGACGATGTACTACGGTATACCGGGGCTAGACAAACTTAAAAAGATTGGCAAATTTTTGACTTGCAGCACACCTTACACAGTTTACTGTTTGGTATGCTCATGCGGACTGAGGTATGTTGGGAGCACTATCCATTCCACCAAAGTTCGCATATTAGAACACATGAGGGCTATTTCAAAAAAGGATGCTTCCTACCCAGTTGCCAGACGTTTCAGCACGCACCATGAGAGCAACAGAGATCTTTTGACTTATTTCTGTGTGGATCATGTAGCAATCAATCCCAGGGGGGGGTGATCGTATTCTGAGACTCAGGAGATTGGAGTCATGCTACATTATAGATATGCAGACTGAGGCCCCAAAGGGCATGAACAGCAACGAGGAACTGTCAGTCCATTTGGGGGAAGGCAGTTGAGTACATCAGGAGCAGTCTGACAGGCACGGATAGTTGTAGGTGAGAGGTACAGCTCTTCCGTTATTATCTCCATTATAGAACATATATCTCTATTTCTTCTAAAGCCCTCTCTGTTTCCTGCTTTATTTAGTTGGCCTCTCTCTCTCCTTTGCCTGTTCTTCTCTTTTCTTCCTTTTCTTTTCATTTCTCTTCTTCTTTCTCTGTTTGCATCATATAATCATTAGGCTGCACGCACTTGTAAAGAGACGTATAAGTAATGGACATGGGGCAATAATGGCGAATTATGTGCTAAATTGAACGGGTACTCATTTACAGTGATTAATTAGCCCATCCAGGGCAATATATCTACGCACCAACTGAGGCATCAGGTTTTTACTGATGCAGCATTTTAACCTCTAAAAAATGATGATTTTGGTTAAATCTTTGTATATATGGTGATTGATTTGGTAAGCCCATAAAGGGCGTGATTAACTGTACGTGTGTTGTTTTACACCTAAAACATGAATTGAGCTTGGGTGAAATTTTGCTTCTCCAAATATGGTGCCACTGAGAAGTGAGTCATGCTTTAGAGGGTATATACATCAGTTTGACAAATATAGTTGAGATTGTGGAGCATTCATTTTGAACAGGGTGACACCCCGTGTTAAGGTGCACCCATCCAAGATTGCGCGGAGTGGGGTGGAGACACAGGAGCTTCGATATATATATATATATATATATATATATAAGGACATTGAGGAAGGCGTGCAGCCGAAACGCGTCTGTCCGATTAGAATTCGGGTGGCTAATAAAATTTATTAATTTACTTCGCCAGTGTGCGCCTCGATCTGTGACCGCAGAGGGAAGGTCACTTTTGGGATATATAAGTATATATATATATCTTTTTTTTAAGCGTTATACTTACCTGTGCAATACATTTTCGTTGTATTGGCATGCGTGGTAAAGGCATTTTTGTGGTAATGACCACGTTGTAAAGGCATGTGTGGTAATGGCATGCGTGGTTCCATCATCACATCACTTTCAACACGAGCAGTAAAATTCATGTTTTACTTTTTCAGAAATTAAAACATGACACTGTGAGTCCTGCAAATCAGGGTTTGCAGGGACTCTACCAGGTGTAGCAAAGGGCAAGCCAGAGGTCTCAGTTGTGACCTCTAATTTCTATTAAAAAAAATTCAAAATGGAAATACTGCTCATTTACTCCATTGCCCTGGTGGAGAAATGGGAAGCCAGCCTAAATATAATATTGCACTCTAAGTTCAAATATAAAAATTTTGTCCAGGCGAAGGCAACAAAATTTGAGAGGTCTTCTCTATACACGAAATTCAAATTTTTTCCACTCTGAGCTTTTCCCATCTAAACCAATGGCTTTCCCAGGACCTTGTATGATGGCTATCTCACATCATGGAGCACTCCTCAGACACAGCCTGTTGCCTTGCCATGCTGAAATATTTTGACATACATTTTTTAGACTAAATCCCATGTAAAATCTCCGACTGTTTCCAACCGGGTTGCTATATCTGACCCTGGTTAATTGCGGTCAGCCTGAATTCGTACTGAGGTCCCAGTCTATTACGACTATTTGACTCTTAGGCCCTCATTTATGGGATTTTGGCATAGGGCAGCGCAGCAAGGCACCTTACTGCACTGCATTACGCCAAAGTGAAAGATCAGGAATGCACGGTATTTATGCAAAACTGTGCATTCCTGTCCTTTCTCCTTGTGCTGATGCCGTTTTGGCTGCCTAGCGCCAATGTAGGCACCCTTGCACCATGCTGCAAGGGTGCCTCAGTTGCAGACAGAATTGTTTTTGTGCAGGAAGGGATACCTTCCTGCCCAAAAATAATCCTAGAAGGCATCTCCCACTTTCTATGTGTGCAGCAGAATGCAGCATGCATAGCAAGAGGAAACAGCTAGGGGAAATAAGCATATTTCTCCTCGTTATGCCTCACCTCGGGAGGCATACAGATTTGGTGGTTTCCCAAGTTTACATGATTTTGTAAATCTGAGGCAGTGTCAAAATCCATAGGTGTTGCATGGGAAAACCCACCGCAATGCCCATTGAACGACTCCCGGGTGCAGAGTAAGGCGATGCAGCGATTTGCGTTATGTTGTTTTACTCAAGATTTATGAGGCCACTCAAATCCATGCAAGTTGAATTTGTGTGGCTTCATAAATAGAATTGAGAGCCCCTCGACACACAGGTACCACTTTCTGTGGAGCAAAAGTGATGCAGGGCTCTCATAAATAAGCCCCTTAGTTCTTATTGGTGCTATTTTTACATTCTACTTTAAAGATTCATATCTCCTGTTCCCCTTATTGGATTTTGTAGTTTTGGTGTCATTTTATTTATTAAAATGTATTTATTGTTCTAATTCACTTTGGGATTATAATTGCTTGGTGTTTTGTCTTTATTACTGTTTTCATAGTGCACAAATGCTTTACACATTGCCCTAATTTAGGCCTGCCTGCTCTGCTCCATACCTACAAGTGGATTGAGCTCAAGTTATTTTTGTGACATTAAGGGTTCAGCTGCACAAGCATTGTGATTATTCCTTGAAGTGGGTAGTCACAAAGCCCAACTAATAATTAGGCCTGGGCGGTAAATTCCGTTCCACTCGCGGAATTGGCGGAATTTGGGTAATTTCGCGTTCCGCGGAGAACGCGGAATTGCCCAAAATTCCGCGATCCGCGGCTTCGCGGAATTTTTTGCTTGTTTGCGCTTTCAAAATGTGTGTTCATGAGATATCTCTCCCCGAGCACGCAAACAGTGTTCGCGAACAGGAAAGAAGCATTGCGAACGGCCGGAACAAGCAATTCCGTGTGTTCGCGGTACTTTTGCGTGCTCGCGGAGATTTTTTACCGTTTCGCAGAGCTTTGCGTAGCGCGACTACGCAAATTCCGCCCACCCCTACAATCCAATTTCTCACAACAGGTATATGTGATGCCCATCTTGTAAGTTTTTTTATTTTAAAAAAATCATAGTAAGATAGCCACTGTGCATACGCAGGCATTCGTAGCAGAGAGCATGTCATGTTTTGTTACTCTAAAATAAAAAACATTGCAAGATGGCATGCACCAACCATGTAGCAGCCATCTTGTAATGATTCTTTTTCAAACTAAAACCATATGGAATGGCTTAACAAACCATTTAAGATGGCTGCCCAGTGATACAGCGGCAGTGACAGGAGCAGGGATGGACAGGAGACCCCAAGCAGACATAGGAGTGACTCACTTCTTAACAAACAGTGTGGGGGCAGAAAGGAACAGTGGAGCAGAAAGACATAAAGATTGGGAGAGAAAAGTCCCTCCTGCATAGTATGGTCTGGCTGAGAGGAAAATTATTGCTCTGGACAAATACAATAATATGGAGGAAATCCATCAAATCAGGAGCAAGAAAGTTAGATGAACAAAAATGTCATCAAACCATGAGCATGATATGGACACAAAACCCACTCTAAGTCATTATTGAATGCAATAGATCTGTTTGCCACAGCCATCTAAAGCTGTCTTTAGGTGTGACCTAAAAACTTGCTGAAGACAGTAAAGTCTTGGCATATCTTCAAACATGCATTTGTTACATTTGTGTTCAATGCACAAGAAGTGTAGCTCTCTAACCAATTGTACAAAATCTTTTTGCTGGTGAATGTGCTCTTTGCTTTAAACCTTGGAATGTGACTGGCATCTTGTACTCAAAAAGCTGTGAAGTGACAATGTCAGCCCCCTGGGGAAGTGAAGGTCGCAGACTAGTCTTTCCCCAGGGTGCTTCGTGCTGGGCACAGGACAGGGTGGGGATAGGTTAGTTAGGAGGGAAAGGGCGGGTTTGGCTTGGACTATATAGGCGTCAGGAAGAGTGTATTCAACCTCTTCATGACGCTGTGCACCACTGGGTGGGGAGTTGGTATTAAAAGCCAAACTTAGTCAGGTGTTGTGTCTTGCCAGCGGCATGGTTCCTTTCCGGAAGTTTTTGTTGGGAGGAGATGATGGGGGCACCTGACAACCACGCTGTCAGGGTGGTGCTCCTGACACTGGGAGCGGCAGGGAGTGCCAACATTCAGGCCTGGTGTTCTGCACCAGCCCTGGGTCGGGATGAAATGCCTGACGCGGACCGTGTGGGCGGTGTGGCAGCGGCAGTAGTGGCTTGCCTTAACGAGCTGCTGCCAGTCAAGAAAGTGGGGGTGGCCCGCAAATCACGCTGTGGCCAGCACGGGGCAGGGAGGCAGGAGGAGAAGCCTCCTGGCCCGTCTCTTCTTGGCCAAGTAATGTCGCTGGGCCCAAGGAAGGAATTAGAGGACGTGGGGACGCACCCTCCTCCTGAAAGCAGGCAGGCTACAGCGGACCTCCCAGGGTTGGCTGGGCCTCTAGATCTTTCTGCCAGGCCCTCACCTGCAAGCGTTACAGGGAATGAGGCTGGGAACTAAAAAATGTAAAGTGACTGGGGTGAGGCTCCAGGTGGAAGGGCCTGGAGGTAAGGGGGACCTCTCTTACAACAGGAGGCAGTCATGGTGGGCCCTGGGGGGGCAGGGGCTCTTGGGGCCCTAGTGATCCAAGGCCCAACAAGTGGCAGATTGGGGATATCAAGGCACGCATACGTGAGCAGCACCTGCTCATTCAAGAGACTGAAGCGTGCTGGGCCAGGATGTGTGAGGCCATGTAGAGGGCTTCTGCCCCCGCCCCTGCAGACAAGGGTCCTTGGGTGGAGAACCCTTATGATGAGGCCCACAGGGTAGCAGACCCCAGACCAAGCTGGCAGTGAGTGTGGGTGTCTGAGGACTGAGAGGGGGATGTAGGTAGGATTGGGCCAGTGCTGCTTGGGGGCACAGTGGTGTGCGGGACCCCCAGGTTGGTGCAGCCTGGTGGGGGAAGGGAGTGCAAGACTGGCATCTGAGGCCACTAGACAGCTGGAGATGCCAGCGGGACGCCAAATGGCCCCTGGACATTGGCCCAAAGCAGCAGGGGCATCCGGGGCGGCCTGCCCTCCGACGAGGGCTCATGCAAATGGAGTCTAGCAGGAACCTTGTGTGTTTCAGAATGATGTGCTGGTGCAGTTACGGAAAGGAGTGGTGCAGGAGTCTTTGGCTGTAGTGAGTAATGATGCATTGCTCCTGGACTATGATGACGATAGTGATGAATGGGAAGAGGGTGAGTTGCGTGATGACGAGGAGGTGCCCGCGGGGAGGCCTGGGAGACCTGGGAGGTCTGGGAGGAAAGAGCAGGCAACTTGCAAAGATGATGTCAAGTGTGAACAAGACCTAAGAGGCATTAAGCAGTGGCGGATGTTGCAAGGAGAAGATGGTGGGTGGAGCTTTGTCGACAGGTAAGGTTGACTGGTGGGCAGCCTGGGATATTGAGGACCCTAGAGTTGGGGGTAACCCTTGCAGGTCGGTAGGTGTTGGGGATGGGGATGTGGATGACACACTGGTCATGCTGCTAGATGCTGCGGCAGCTATGGGGGCACCTGAATGGGTAGCTGCCAACAAGAAGGTGGTTGGGACCTGGGTCTAAATGGACTGTACGGTTGGGCTCAGCGGGCAGAAGAGAAGGAGGAGACTGAGGAGAATAAGCATAAAAAGAGGCTACTTTAATGGGGTTGGCAATGCCCTTAGGGCCCCATCTGTCAGATGAGACTGAGAGGAGAATTTGGAAGCAAGAATACGTCAATATATTCAGACTCCTGCATAGGGAAAGCCAGGCGAAGGAAGGGTCTAAGGAGGAGTGGGAATTGACCAGAAGGCCGAGGGTTCCCATAAACATGGAGAATTGGACGTCAGCATTTTTTATTTATGCTAACATATACTATGAGCGCCACTTGGATAGAGCAATTGCACTGCTTAAGTACATGGACATTATTCACAAGGCACAGATGCATTTCAGGGGTTTCACCTGGCTGAGCTATAATGAGGAATTTAGGGCTATGGTCAGCCGTATCATGGTTAAGCCATGGGGAGAAGTGGATTAGGAGCTCTGGATGAACTGTATGTCGTCCACTCAATCCTCGGCTTTGACGCATATGGTGAGTGGCCTGACTGTGATTTATTGGTCCTTTCAGCCCCGCCCCACTCTTCAAGGAGCTGGCTATGCACAGAAGCCAACAGGACCCAGCACTGGGGTGTGTTGGAACTTCAACAAGGGGTTCTGTTCTAGGCACCCCTGTAAGTTTAAGCACGAATGTTCCAAGTGCGGGGGGCGTCAGCCCCACATGCAGTCCTTTACAATGGCCAGCCCTGCAGAGCAGGGGGCAGTCTGGACCTAAGGGCCCCTACCCCAATTAGGGTGGAGGCCTTGATACCTTGGCTCTCCGAGTACCCGGACAGGGTGGCGGCTCTGTGATTGGAATGGGGATTCACTGAAGGGTTTCCGGTAGGGTACCAGGTTCCTAGGGAGGGCGTAGGTGAGAGGACAATTTGAAATCGGCCAGAGAACTTCAACAGGTGGTAGCAGCAAAACTGGAAAAGGAGGTAGCTGAGGGCAGGGTGGCAGGACCATCTGGGAGGGGCCCCTATTGGATCTGATTATTTCCACCAGTGGGGGTGTGCTCAAACAGGGGGTTGGAGAGTTCAGGATGATTCATCATTTATCTTGGCCGGAGGGCTTGTCTGTCAATGGTTACATTGCAGAAGGTGCTGCTAGGGTGCTGTATTGCTCAGTGGATGATGCCACTTGCCTGCTGAGGCAGTGTGAATGGGGGGCTGAGATGGCGAAATGCAATATCAAGTCTGCGTTTCGTTTACTGCCCATGTTTCCTGCGGATTTTGCTTTGCTCGGCATGCAATGCTGGAGTGCTATTTATGTAAACAATGTGCTGCCCATGGTGTGTGCCATTTTCTGTGCATTGTATGAACTGTTCAGCACCTTTTTGAAGTGGGTTTTCATCCCAAGGAGTGGCCACCATACGGTGTCTCACTATCTAGATGATTTCTTGTTTGTGGGTGCACAATCCTTAGTGGACTGTCACAGGGCTCTATGGCACTTTCAGTCATTAGCAAAGGAGTTTGGGGTGTCGTTGGCTCCCGAGAAGACAGAGGGGTCCAATGTTGTTTTGACATTCTTGGATATTGAACTGAACTTGGTGCAGTGGATGACTTGGTTGCCGAGGGAGACCGTGGTAGAGATACAGGGACTTCTGGCACATGTGATGGGGGAGAGGAAGATTGAGCTGAGGGCTGTGCAGAAGCTGCTGGGTTTCCTGAATTTTGCGTGCCGGGTGGTGAGAGCGGGTAGGACTTTTTGCAGATGCCTCAGCATTGCAATGTTGGGTGCGGTGTTGCCGCACCACAGGGTGTGGATCTCTTTGACAGTCAGGGCTGACCTCTGGATTTGGCTGAGAATTTTGGATGATTTCAAGTGTGTCCTTGCCTTTTTGGAAGAGAACACAGTGTGGCAGGTTCAAATATTCTCTAATGCGGCTGGAGCATTGGGATTTGGTCTTTTCTGGGTTGGGAGGTGGTGTGCAGAGTTGTGGCCAGCGCACTGGTTGAGTCAGGGCCAGAGCATTGCTTTCCTGGATATTCTGAAAGGGTGGGGTAGAGAGAGGGGCTTTGGGAGGATGGCATTGCGGGAAGGTATTACAATTGAGCTTTTGCAGGATTTGTTGGCTGTTTTGCCTCTTTGCTGTTATGATCGTTTTGAGGTTGTGGTTTTTCAATTATGTATGATCAGGATATTTTTGGGGGGCATTCCAGGTATTAGAACTTCTGGGTACCACTCAACAAGGTGGGGTGTATGAAGACGTGCACTTGGAGCAAGGGCGGTTGGGTATCTGGCTGCATCAATCTAAGACGGATCAGTCAGGCAGAGGCAGATGGGTGTTGTTGGCCGAGGGAGGCAGTCACAAGGTCTCCACAGTGGAGGAATGGCGCAAGTTTCAATGTTTGCCTGGCTGGGGTTTGTCATGGATTTTGTGTCACGAAAATGGGAGTAGGGTTAAGGTATCTCAGTTTTTGGCGGTTTTGTACAAGGCGTTGCGCAGACTGGTTGTTGACCCGACTAGATTTGGTACAATTCCTTCCAAATTGGGGCGACGATGGCTGTGGCACGTATGGGGTGGTCTTGGGGTCGGATTCGTCAGATTGGCAGGTGGAGGTCGAGGTGCTGCGAACACTATGTGCAGAAGTAATTGTGGGATTTTTTCTAGAGGGGTATGGGGTTAAGGTTTATGAGCTAATTGCCTTTTTTACGCTGAGGGGGTGCTTGAGTGGTCCGGGGACTAAGACTATCCCCTGGATACTTGGACATTCCTTTGTGCGTTGGGCAGCGAAGAATCCGGACCAACAAGTGTATAGATGGAATCTGGGCCTGCGGAGCAGCCATCATGAGGTGCTTTGGTGGGGTAAGGGGGAATGCGTTGGGGTGCTCTGCTACCTTGGCTGATGAAATTGGTTCTGCAGAGGGGTTGCCCGGACATGCTCCTGATTCATCTGGGGAAAAATGATTTGTTTCGCTTTTCTGGACTGACTTTGCTCCAGCATATGCAGAGGGACTTGGAGGCGATCAAGACAACTTTTTCAGGAACCTGTGTGATCTGGACTGAGTTTGTGCCTCCCTTACACCTCCCCTGGGAGGCATACATTTTTGGCGCTGCCTCATACTTACGATTCCTCATAAATCTGGGGCAGTGTCAAAAAGCCATGGATGTTGATGGGAACGCGCCCAGCAATGCCCCTTTCACGCAGTTTTCAGCGTGAAAGGGGCACATGAAAAGCCACGTAACGCGGATTTATGTGGCCTTATAAATATGCCAATGGCACATTGCACTACCGGAATGTCAAAAAAGTGACATTCCGGCAGTGCAATAGTGCCGGTAGAGACTAGTCTATCCCACATGAGATATCTAAGAAAAATGGCAAAACTCCTGAATTACTGGCTTTGCACTCACAAGCATACCTCTGGCCTGGATCTTTGATTCTTAGACTATTTACCTGACACTCCTCTGCACATCACCATTTATCACATCACCATTCATCACTACGTTTAAACACTTCCACTAACAGGGTCACACATGCCTCCATAACTGATGATATTGTACAGACAAGAAATGTTTTCTTTGGCCATGACTAAGGGCTCGATTTAGAGTTTGGCGGAGAGGGTACTGCATCTCAATGGTGACAGAGTACCCTCTCTGGGATACTGAAGGTCCGTCCAACTCATTACAGTCTGACGGACCTTCAGTATGTCGGCAGTGGAGACTCCTCGGTCTCTGATTCCAACATACACATTCAACAGCCCAAAAGAGTAATGGTCATCAGAGATTTTGCCATTTGTCTACCTGTCCAAAAAGTGGGACGACAAATAGCAAGTTTTCACTGTCCGTCACCAGGGAAGTGGAAACTGCAAAATGACCCCATGCCATGGGAGAATACTCCCATGACAAGGGGGATATTATTTTTTTATTTTCAAAAACAAAATCCTGCTTTGGAATTTTCTTTTTTAAAATATAACCAACAGTAAAAGTTTGACGTAGGATTCCATAATGTTGCTGGTGCCATCTGTCAAACGTTCAATGAATGTACAGGAACCGTCATGATCCATGAAATGTCTTTAGAGCTGGTGGAGATCGCTAAACTTGGTGGGTGGAGCACCCTTGCCATGACAGGAGTAAAGTACCATGACGACGGTGCATAATCCATCCGCTAAACTTTAAATTAGGCTCTAAGGGGCCCATTACGATGGCGGGCGGAAGCACAACCGCCGTGCTGGCGGATGCAAAAACCACCAGTTACCGCCGGCACGCAGCAGTCCACACGCCCGCCCAATTATGATGCGAAAAGCAGGCCAAACACCGCCGGCAAGCCAGCAACACCGTCCGCCATCAAAGTGCGCCCGCACACGTAGCGGCGCAGCCCAACTGACACACACCGTCCGACGAAACACGTCCCGCCCGGCGCATAAATTACGATGCCGCAAACAAACGGCTCCCACGGCAAAGAGACACCGCACGTGAAAGAGAGGCGGAAACACGGACGCAGAGCACGGACAACGAAGAAGCGGCACCCCGGGCATGAATCCAGCACTGCAGGCCCTTCCCATGCTTCTGCTGATGCACCACCAAGGACGCAACGTACCGCGGAGACGCAGGTAGGCACACACACAACAAGTGCACGCAAACAGCGCACACAGTGCAAGGGCGGAAAAAGCGGACAACCCCCACCAGCGCGTGCACACTACACATCCACCATTGCATCCACATATGACACACAGGCCAAATCCTAACATCGCAGAACACATGTGTACACACCACCTGGGACTAGGAACCAACCACCCCGTCACGGCCCCAAAGCGCCGATGACGCCGCCACACATGCGCACAACGCAGAGGCCAACCGCAGCGCCATGCATGCGTCGCACACAGACACAGGGACACAACCAAGCAGCACACACATCAGCCCCACCCCGAACGCACATGACACGTTACAGGCCGGCCACAGACATGTCCCCAACGCCCAATTCACGGACAACACCCAACGCCACACAACCGACGCACACATGTCAGTGAAGTCACGCAACAGCAGGACACACCCCAGTGTAACAAACATGGCGAAGCACACAGCGGCGGCAACACCAACTAGGAGAAGCAGGGCCCCTTCGGGAAGAGGAACGCCAGTACCACACTGAAAAACCCATACCACCCTGCACATATGAACAAGACACATGAAACGGAACACCAAAGAGCCCGGGGACCGACAACAGGTGGCCCAAGAATTACATCCACACACAAGGCCCAACGCAGAGCGGAAAGGCAGCCTGCCGCCCACACAAGGGAGAGCAGACAGCACTGAATGACCTTCCATTCCAACACCGAAACCACAGCCCTACGACAGAAGCCGGTGAATACAGCCATTGTCCAAGAATAGACCAACACAGGCATGCCGAGGAGACCGACCACAGGGCAGATAGCGCATATCACAGAAGCACACAACGGATGGGGAAGAAAGAAGAAAACACTCCCCCATGTCGGCCACATGCAAGTTAATTGGAAGGAGTCACACAGCACTGACCTTGAACTGTCTGAGAAGCATGTGGAAAGAGGGCCCGTGTCCTCCAAACAAGCCAACAGAACACAAGTCCTGTCTCCCCACGACTACACAGAGCTCACAGCAACCCCGGAGCGTGCACATTGCAGACTGCACACACAGCCGGAGCACGCCACCTCTACGAACCGCTGCGAAATGGCAACCGCAACACACCTACCCAACTACGCCGAACAGCTCAAGCTGTACCAAACCAACACGATACATACATTGGGATGCGATCTCCTGTCCCTGCTGAACGTAAGTTACCGACTGACTTACTGCATCACATTGTTCAGCTGCGTCATGCCCGTCTTCTACTGTCGGAGGTGTCCCTACCAGCATCCCGTCGAGATATGCCTCTCCAACCCGGCATGTCTGAAGGCGGACCTGCTACCACTACTCCTCCCTCTGGACGCACACGACAGGGCCTGCTCTGCCTATGGGGGCATGGCGTATGTGGCCAACATCGCACGCGCACTGAAATGGAACCACTGTGCCTCCACACGACGGATCATCGAGAACAGCTACATCGAATGTCACCCAGCATGCCCCATCATGGTCCTCCAAGGGACAACCTACGAACAACACCTTGACAGCCACCATCCGCTTCATTGGCTGGCAAACATGTACACCACCAATGACATGGAAGCCCTGCTGGACGGCATTGCATACCTGACAACCTGTAAATACGTCGGACCACAACGCAGGTTCCCCGAGTGACCTATGAAGTCCAACCCCGCACCCATGCTCAGCTTCCGCACGGACTGGCCAGTCACCACCACAACAGCCATACCAAACGACCGGCAACTGTAACCACACCATCAACGACATCGCCATGACATCGGATATGACCGGGACATGCACACTGTTCCCCATCACATCCAGGAACACCGCATGCATCGTGGGAGGCAGTGGCATGGGCTCTGTGCATCGCACCCACATGGACGGAACTGCACGAACAACCAGGACACGACATGGATCCAGCGCACATGGACACACACACCGCTCAGTGGACATGAATAGTTCGCCTGGAGTCTGTGGGTGCTGCACCCTCCCACCCCCGCCCCGGGAATCCCATACCAGGACCTTTGCATGGACGACAAGTGCATACAACAACAACACGACCCCAGTGACTGTGACATGTCCAGTAACCACCACAGTGCAACAACAAGTGGCACGCCGCTGCATGCACGCAAGCACATGCCCTGATGTCATCTCACATGCACGCGTGCATGAGGAACAACCGCAGCAAACCTGTCACATGGAACTGAGATGGACTGTGCCCATGATGCCGAGCGGTCTGGTAGGCTACATGTATACCGTCTGTGTCAAAGTCCGCAGCTCCGCAGCTATACGTAAATGTACATTAGCACAGCCTTGGCCAAGCAGATGTAACCCCACACCCTATCCCATTTGTAATCATGCTCAGTATATCCTCAACATGTATTCCGCTGCCAGTAGTGTCCACTATACTGCATCACAGAGGACAGAAGACTCAATATAATGTTTGAAACCAAAACTGCCTCCGCTGACTCATTTCACAAGTACGAATGAGAGAGGATGAGAGTATGTGAAGTACACGGCAGTCGTGACATGACCATGTAGTCCACTGGTATTGGATGTCAACGCAAATGAGTAGCACTACTGTGGAAGACACACATGTGTCGTGTGAAGTCGTATGGACGCAGTGCTCAGGTGGGTGGGTGCGACGGGTAGATGCGCACATGCCAAGTTGGAGCACGCCGTGTTGGGAGGGGTCATGAACAGTACACCACTGCTTCCCTGGGCATTGTGAGAGGACACCTGTCGGGGGGGGGAGTGAACACGTATGTGCACAGCAGCCGGGCACACGTACAAGGCGGTACCAGGCGCACCTCAGCCCACCCTCTGTGGACAAGATGGATCCTGTTGTGCGCCCGCCATGCCCCTTGACAAGGCACACACAGCCCCAGTCGACCAGGTGTAACCCCAACATAGTCAATCCGCACAGGCGATACAGGGCACGGCATGGCAGTGGAGCATGGTGTGTGAGAGGTCTCCTCGCGCTCCTCCTGCTCATATCACGCAGGCAATAGAACCTCAACGTCTAGCATGGCACAAGTCACATGGAAGTGTAGGGGGACGCACCACAGCACGAGCAGCACTGACGTCACGGGAGGTGGCTCGCACCATCCCATCCATTGCCCATCATACCAACCACGACACATGCCATTGCGACTAAGTGCAAGCGCGTGCGCCACCACCCCCGAGCCCTCCCCAGAGAGGCCAAAGAGTGAATGTGTGGGCCATCAGCCACAGACGGACACGGCCTGGCCGCAAGGGCAGCCACAGCCACTGGGTGTCGCAGGTGGCGGATCCGGAAGGCGAAGACTGTGATGCATAGTCCATGCAGGCCGGGTCTCCATTTGGGGCACCACGCAGGTGGACGGCGTCCCGCCACACATCATACCCTGAGACAGCCCACTCGTGCAACTGGACCCACACATACACTCCTTGCCCTCTCTGGTGCGAGCTTGGGGCTGCCTGTGCAAGCGCTAGCCTCGCAGGTGAGCATGCATATTGGGGGAGCGAGGGGAGGACATGAGGGCTGGGGCGAAGATGACTGTATCACTGTCAGTTAGTACAAGGGATGACCCAGATGTGGAAAGGAAGAGACGTGTCCCGTGTGCACTGCAACTAGTCGCCAATCCAACTACCCCCCATGTCCGGAATGTAAGCCCGCACCTAGGCCCGCCCATCCGCCACATCGAACATACCACCAGCACGACAACCTTCCCATTCGAAACACTGACTGGGGGTGGCGACCAGTGTACAATCATGTGTAGCCTACCCACGCGTACATGTGGGCCCTCCATGATCCATGTCACCTGCGGCAAAGTCATGACATGCGCAATGAGGGAAGTGAGGAGAGCTGTCCGCCCCACGCGCAGAAGGTGCATCAGCTCCACAGACCCAGCAGCGAGTCCAGCAGGGGTCACATGTGCAGGGGCAGCTGTGCCTGGTGTGAAGGCACATGCATATAGACAGCACATCGACCAATGTGTAGTCTGCCCACATCTACAGTCCATCATCATGCGGACATAGGAATTGAACACAGGGCAACACATCTTAGCTGGTGCACCCACCGTGACCAACAATGCGCAATCATCGACGTACCCGCCCTGTGCATGGCCCCCCACCCAACGGAGGCACATCCAGTGCCACCATCCCACACACACAAGCCTTCCACGGAACATGCTGTGTCCAATGGTCAGTACAGAGTCAGCGCCCATCTGGTGGATCCTGAACAGGAGACACATGCACACACATGCCAGCTCCCACTATGTACGACTGCCACCTGGCACGTGCAATGTAACCTCTCACCTGTGACGTGTGACTGCAAGCACACAGCCGTATTGGCATGGGGCTGTCAATGTGGACACCAGTCAATGTTTCGGGAGCTGTGATCCGTACAGTGCTGTACATAGGGTGCAGTGCTGACACCTACTACTGTCTCATATCCCCTCGTGCCACAGGTCCCACTTGTATTGGCCGCTCAGCCCGTGCCCACATCGTCGTCGTCGTGTGCCATACTCATCCAGCCTCGGAAGCAGTTCCATGCTCAGCAGACACTCATGTTGCCGTGGCGTTGCCGCTTGACGAATATGCAGTCAGTCCCCATCAGCACGCCCCGCAAGTCATTGGGGCCTAGATCCCCATGTGCATGCACATGGCAGTGGTATGTCTCACTTGCCATTGCCATTGTTGGGAGACCTGTGTAAGTGTATTGTGGCCGTGCCGTCCCAGCTTGACAGCTGGGCTGTGGCTCATGTGCTTGCTCAGTCATGTCAGTGATGTGTATGCGAAATTGCTATGTGCCGTGTTGCTTTGACATGTGTCCTCTGCCATTTAACCCAGGCGGAGACCGAACATTGACCGCCCATACCAATTGCTGGCGGACATGGACGATACAGAGGTAATCAGGAAGTTTCGGCTGGACAGGCCAACTCTGCATCGACTGTGTGCCATGTTAGAGCCCCATCTCCGTCCCCGCAGGGTGTATCCGACTGCTGTCACCCCCACGGCTAAGGTGATGGCCGCCATGCATTTCTTCGCCACTGGGTCATTCCAGCACACAGTGGGCAGTGGAAGAGGGATGTCCCAGCCCATGTTCAGCAAGGTGCTGAGGGATGTACTGGCAGCCATGATGCTGTACCGGAACAGGTACATCCGCTTCCCCAGGGCTCGTGAATTGGTGGCAGTGAAGGGTGCATTCTATGCCCTTGGCAGAATCCCACACGTCGTGGGAGCCATTGACTGCACTCATGTTGGCCTTGTTCCACCACAGGCCACTGAGCACCTGTACCGCAACAGGAAGCACACTCACTCCCTGAATGTGCAAGTGGTGTGCCTTGCGGACATGGTGATCACCCACGTGTGTGCAAAGTTTCCAGGCTCGGCCCATGACGCACACATAATGCGCAACAGCATCTTGCCACGACTGATGGCCAATCTGCAACAGGATCATGCCTGTATTGTCGGTGAGTATGTGGAGTGGTGTAGCGTGCTGGTTGTGCGATGCTGTCCCCTGTCCAGTTGGAATAGCTACGGTTCTCTGTGTCCCTCACACCCAGGTGACTCTGCGTACCCGAATGGGGCATGGCTGCTCAGTCCATTGAGGAATCCTCGCACCCCAGCAGACGATCGATACAATGAGGCACATGGGAGGACCAGACGTGTGGTCGAGCGTACCTTTGGCCTCCTCAAGTCCAGGTTCAGGTGCCTGGACCGCACCGAGGGTGCACTGGCGTACTCCCCACAGAAGGTGTGCCAGATAGTGGTGGCGTGCTGCATGCTGCACAATCTGGCCATTCGGAAGCAGATCCCCCTCATTGTGGATGACGGAGATCAACCAGGGCCCCAGCCCGCAGACCAGGACAGCTCGAGTGAGGTGGACAGCGGAGAGGAGGAAGCTGGGAATGTGCGCCAGCAGCTCATCGCCCGCTACTTCACTTGACGGTGAGTGTCCATGTACGACGGATGATGTGTCTGTATCTGTGCAGGTGTGTGTGTGCTGTGTCAGGGTGGCCGTATGTTCACTGCGTGCAGTGTGTCAACGCTCCATGGCCAGGGTAGTATGCCACTGTTGGTGACTGTGGCATTGTGCCCTATTGCTCTGTGCGATGTGTGTACATTGCTTGTAGTTGTTGACATGTACTGTGTGATGGGTGTGTGACACACTCATTGAATGTGCTCCTGTTCTGTCTCCCACCCCTAGGTCCCTACAGGCCCTCCGGATTCCATTGCCATGCCACGCATCAGGTGCCCTTCCGCCCAAGGTGGCCGTTGTATTCCGTACAAATAAAACACAGGGCACAAACAGCAGTTAGTGAATAAGGTGCATTTATTACGAACTGTGACATGTGATTGTGTGTAAGGTGATAACAAAAGTGGTGCGTGCAGTGACAATGAGCTGTCGGTCATGGCTGCGTGATGATCAGGGTGTACCCACTGGTTCTATGTCCATAGTCCAACACACACATGCCATCCAGCTGGCTGTGTGGAGTGGGATCGTAGAGCAAGTCAATGCAGTGGCTGGTCAAGGAAGGCTGGCGGAAGGCTGGCTGGCTGCCTCACTTGCGACTGGAGCGTGCGAAGTCCTCCCGGGAGATCTGTTTCCTCTTCGGACGGCCCCTTCCACGTTTGGGAGGGGGGTGTGTGGTGGCGACCTGCTGGTGGTGGGTGAGGTGTGCTCACTGGCTGTGGACGCAGGGGAAGTGGACACTGCTGGCCGACCCTGCGCCCTAGCAGGTGGTGGCGGAGGTGGTGTTGCTGGCCTTGCCTGTGACCCCACCGCCACCACCAGCTGGCCCATGAGGTCCACGAGTTGGTCCATACGGGACACGAATTGGACCATATGGGCGTCCATGGACCTCAGCACCCCCAGCACCTCCCGCGTGTCAGTAGCAGACCTGGCCCATTGTCCTTGGGCCTCTTCATAGGCCCCAAGGACTCTGGCCATTTGAGGCAGGGCATGGCTCCCAGGGGAGGCTGGCGTTTCCCTGACCCTGCTCCTCCTACCAGTCCTGCTGCCACCGGCCTGCCCACTAGCCACATTGCTCACCACGGTCCTCGCTGTGGCTCCCAGGGTGGATCCAGTCGGCCGGGCCACCACCTGCGCTGGGGCTGGTGCCAGCGAAGACGTGGTGGTGGTGGAGGCGGTGGTGGTCGGTGCGGCGATGGTGGCGGTTGCGGCAGTGATAGTGGCCGCAATGACCGTGGGTGTGGCCGCAACGACAGTGGCAGCAGGGGACTGGGACTGTTCAGCATCCCTGGATGATGGGTTGGTGGGTAGGAGGGGTCCTGGGGAGCGGCTGGGCCCTGCCACGCCAGATGGGCCAGCTTGGTGGTCCGTGTCCGAAGAGGTGGACAGATCCTCCAGATCCGTGTGTCCTCGTTGGGGGCTTGTAGGCTGGCTGTGCTGGCTGCTGTCTCCATCCCCAGCGTCCAGCAGTTCGTCACCTGTGGAGAAAATGAGATTTGTTATTGTGTTGCACCTGGCGAAGTATGTATTAGTCGTCTGACATTGGCAGTTCGTGCAATCTCGTACATGGGTTTCCCGGAGGCGAGTGTGTGGCTGTGGCATCTGTAGTTGTGTGTGCTAGGCAATGGGACTGTGTGCTGTGCACATGTGGCATGGGAGGGATTGGCCATGCCGATGGGTGTGTTGCTTTGCCCCTACTCATTGTGACTCTGGTGTATGCGGGCTCCTGGCCCATCCTGGGTCTGGTTTGTACTTTGCTTTTGGAGTTCATATGGAACGCTTAGGAACGCATATGGCAACATGGGGGCCATGCCCCAGATTCGCATTTGGGATGGAATATGCTTTTGGGGTTCAAATGGAACGCTTAGGAACGCATATGGCAACATGGGGGCCATGCCCCAGATTCGCATTTGGGATGGAATATGCTTTTGGGGTTCAAATGGAACGCTTAGGAACGCATATGGCAACATGGGGGCCATGCCCCAGATTCTCATTTGGGATGGAATATGCTTTTGGGGTTCAAATGGAACGCTTAGGAACGCATATGGCAACATGGGGGCCATGCCCCAGATTCGCATTTGGGATGGAATATGCTTTTGGGGTTCAAATGGAACGCTTAGGAACGCATATGGCAACATGGGGGCCATGCCCCAGATTCACATTTGGGAGGGAATATGCTTTTGGGGTTCAAATGGAACGCTTAGGAACGCATATGGCAACATGGGGGCCATGCCCCAGATTCGCATTTGGGATGGAATATGCTTTTGGGGTTCAAATGGAACGCTTAGGAACGCATATGGCAACATGGGGGCCATGCCCCAGATTCGCATTTGGGAGGGAATATGCTTTTGGGGTTCAAATGGAACGCTTAGGAACGCATATGGCAACATGGGGGCCATGCCCCAGATTCGCATTTGGGATGGAATATGCTTTTGGGGTTCAAATGGAACGCTTAGGAACGCATATGGCAACATGGGGGCCATGCCCCAGATTCGCATTTGGGAGGGGATATGCTTTTGGGGTACATGCTGTGAGCCATGGGTGCCGAACGTGACATGTGTTGTGGCAGCATGACAGTGCATGGTCTGAGGTGTGTGCATGCCTGACATGCCCTGCATATTTGCTGTCTGTTGTGGTTACTGGACATGGCATTGGACGCATCGTTATGAGTGAGTGATAGTTGTGTGCCAGCCAACGTATTGCAGTTGTCCCATCTCCTTGGTGTGCGTGCTGCCCTGTGCCATGTGCATCACTGCAGTGCTCGGGGGGGTGTGGCCCATGTTGTGTGTTGTTGCTCACAGTGTGTCGTGCGCTTAATTGACTTCTGGCACATGGTTGGTCATGGGCATGTGTCTTAGCGTGACTGCTGTATGTGTGGCAGCTGTGCGGATGACATGCCTTTCATGTGACTGGGGCTGACGGATGGGATGGATGGTATGTTGTATGTGCATGGTGTGTCTGTGAGTTTGATGGGTTCAGTGGTGTTCGTGTGCATTTCTGTTGTTCCGCTCTGTTGCGTCTAGTGTTGTTTGTCTTACATAGGCGTAGTTGTGGGGTGTGGGGTTGACAGGCAGTGGGGGCTACATGGACAGGACTTCAATGGTGTTTCGGTTGTGTGTGATGAGTTGCACAGTGGCTGCCGTGTGGGACTATATTCAGTGTGGCTTGTGCATGCAGACGTGGCTCCTTGGGTGTTGCTATGTCTGTGATGGGTCATGTGGGGTGTGAGTCTGCTGTTCATGTCCGTGTGCACATTGTTCACTTGTTCGTGACGGTGGGCGGTGCTGCGTGTCCGTGTGCTACGTGACATGTCCCATGTGTTGGTGGTGTTATGGTCCTCATGCCTCCAGTAATCCAGCCCTGTCCAGTTTCCCACCTGCAAGTTGTTCGTGCGTGCACTGTACTGGATGCCACATGGCTCTAAGCGGGGGTGCTCCATGTTGCAGGTCTGTGGGGGTGGGGGTGTAGTGGGTCGTGGGGGTGGCTGTACACCCACTGACACCGATTGCTGTGGACCGTGATGTCTGCCTTTCGGCTGTCGTTGTGCACTGCGGTGGCTGACACGTGGCTGTGGGGTGTGGGGGATGCTCCTCCTTGCTGTGCTGTGGGACTGGGGCCTGGTGTGTGTTGTACTTGGGCTGTCCACCGTCCCACCCACTGCACTTTGTGTTCCTGCCACTTACCTGTTACTTGTCGGTTAGTGCAGCTGTGGCGGACACATGGGTGTGGTGGGTGCTCGTTGTGGCGCTTCTGGCATATTTGGGGACCTGTTGGTGGTTACGTGGCTGGCTTAGTGTACACATGTCCCCACGCATCTTACAGTTGTTCGGTTTGGCCTGTGTGTGGTAGTGTCTGTTGCATGTGCGTGTGATGTGTTGTGTATTGTGTGCTGGACATGGGGGTGTTTGTCCCTGGGAGCTGTGGCATGGTGGTTGCGCATGTGAGTACATAGCGGTGTGCTAGTATACATTAGTTTGTACTTACCAGCCTCCACTCCCCTGCTAATCCGGCGAGGATCTCCGGATGGATTACGACTCGCACCTTCTCCTCCCACGCTTTGAAGGTCTTAAAGAGCGCGGGATTCCCTCCGCCAGTGACGGCAGCCAGCTCTCTGTTTTTGCCCTCCTTCTTCTTGACCAGGCTCTTTACGTCATTCCAACGTTTGTTTATCTCGACTCTGTTCCTGGGCAGGGTCCCGACTGCATTGACCTGGTCTACGATCCGGGTCCACATTCTGTTTCTGGTGGCTAGTGGTGTGTGCTGGACCATGTTCCCATAGATTTGTGGGTACACCTTGATGATCTCGTCGACCATGACCGTCAGCTCCATGGGCGTGAACTTGGGCATCCTTTGTGGTGCCATGGTGTTTGTGGTGCTGGTGCGGTGTGTGTTGTGTAATGTGCAGGGGGTTTGTGGTGGTGGTGTTTGGTGGTGGTGGTGGTGGTGGTGGTAGTGATGTGTGCGTTTCTGTGGTGTGCTGCTGTCCTTGCTGTGTCACTGTGTCCTCTCCTCTCCTCTCTGGTTTGCAATGTAGCAAGGGGTTGTGGTCTGTGGGAGTGCTGCTTTTGTACTCACCTATGTGGGTGTGTCCTCATGGTCTGTTGTTTTCAGGTGTGTTGTGTCTGGGGTTCTGGCCTTTGTATTTTTTGTTTGTCCGCGGGGGTGTTTTCGGGATGTGTACTGTGCTTGTGTATTTGTGTGTGCCTTGCTGTGTGGACTTGTTGGCCATGTTGTGTGCTATTGGTTTTGTGTGCGGATGGTTTCTGTGCAGGTACGTGGGCGCCATGGCTTCTGCCGTGTCGATTCTCATCGGCGTTGTTTGCGCTGGCGGGCGGTATATTTGTGGTTTTTCCGCGCTCATGGCGGTGCGATCGTAATTTCACGTGCGGTGTGTCGGCCGTGTGGGCGGGCGGTTTTGTGTTGTCGTGCGTGTTTCCGTCCGTGGCGGGCGGTTTGACTCCGACTCGGACGATGGCGGGCGGTATTTTGTGTGATTTTTCCGCCGATGGCGGTTTTCGGTTTGTGTACTCATAATGGCGTGGTCGGTGTTCAGGCGGTGTGTGCGGGCGGATTTTTGCCGCTTCCATGCCTGGCGGATTTTTTTACGCCGGGTATCGTAATGAGCCCCTAAGTTCCTTGAAATCATTGTCAAGAATCACACCATTAACCAACCCTTTTTTATAACCCCTTGACAAAGAATTGTGTTATACCAAAATGAATCTTTCTCTCCTTCCCTGTACCAATATCTCCTCCATAATAAGATTGTTAAGGCAGCCTGCCAAGGATTTGTGATATTCTTCAGGCATGACAACTACTGGTGTGCTCACTTATATTTACTGCCCGTATATTTCAGTTTAATGACTAAGAGTCTGATTTAGAGATTAGCTGGTGGGATACTCCATCAAAAAGGAATGTATATCACAACCCCCATATTCCAAGTGCCATAGGCTATAATCAGGGCCACTGAAACTATGCGATTGTGCGTCCACAGCGTTATCATAGGTATGCCACATTTATCACATAATTCACCATCTGCTGCTTAATCTGCAGATTTTAACAAAAGAATTCTATCTTAAACGGTTCAAAAGTTACTAAAAACAGAGAGACATTTATTGCTGTTCAGTGGAATGCCCTTTGCAAAGGCTAACTGATCACCTTTCTGTTGCCTCTTGCATATTTGGGTGTTACACAGATACTAATGAGGTGCAATATGCCCAGACAGTGTTAACAAGTGTAAAATGTCAAAATGAGCCACAGTATGCCACATAATTTGGCTTTTCTTGATGCATAATTCATTGAATGCTGCAGCATAATTTGTTCCAACTTTGCTGCATACTTCCCATGGCCCTGGCTACAATGCACAGTGGGCTCAAATGAATTATTCTCTTTATGCCCTCACAAATAAACTCCAACATTTCAGTGTGGTGTATTAGGGCCAAACAAATATAATCTTTCCCATGTACACTCTTCACCAATGCTGGTCCAGACGTTTCTTCACAGGGAATATTTAGGTATCTGAAAACAAAATTTCTACCAGCTGCAGTAATTATCAATGCTACAAAGAGTGCCGGGATCGCTATAACATCGATTGAAACAGTAAGACATTTTCAGCATGAATGTATGTCTTTTGCGGAGTGTGAAGAGTTTGAGGAATCCACTGTTGGACCCGCGAGGGGGACTGATGAAAACAAACAAGATAACTGTTAGACCTGGCATCCTTGGCGTGGGTCTCCCTTCCATTTTTTCGTAATGCCTCCACTGTTGCCGATATGTTTTTGCTGGACTAGATGCTCATGGGCACTTTGCCGCTGCTAATCAGTGCCAAAGTGCAAGTGCTCCCTATCGTTAATTGATATATGTATTAGTGACTCCATGATTGGATGATTGGTTTACTTGTCAGTCCCTAGTACAGTGCACTCAGTGTGCCCAGGGCTTGTAAATCCAATGCCGCTGGTGGGCTTGCAGCACTGGTTGTGCCACCCACAGAAGCGGCTTGTAAAATGTGTCTCAGGCCTGCCATCGCAGAGCCTGTGTGCAGCCTCGGGCTGCCATGTCGACTTGGTGAGTACACCCACTTACCAGTCCCTAAACCTTCCCTGTACTGCATGTTGGTCACCCCTAAAGTAGGCCCTAGGGCAGGGTGCATTGTAAGTATAAGGTAGGACATGCCCTGGTGTGTGTGGCATGTCCTAATAGTGAATTACAGCCATTTTCGTTCTTCACTATTGCAAGGCTACCTGCTCCCCATAGGCCAGAATGGGCAGACTGACTATTACACCTTATAATCAGAACTGACCCAGGGAACATGGTAGAAAAACGAATTTAGTATGCCTGAACTCAGGATGATAAAATACATCTTTTAGTGAAGTTGGTTTTAACATTCTGTGTTCGAAAATACCACTTTTAGAAAGTGGGTATTTTCTTGCCTAACTATCCAAGCCTGCCTCTGCTAGGTTGTGTATTCCTTGTCTGGAGATTGAGTGACAGGGGCTGGGGGTGGCTACCGGAGACAGGGTGAGTCAGCGCAGGGCTGAATAGAAAGATTTGCATCCAGAGTGGAGGGAGGAGTTGCACCTGGGTCTGAATAGGGCTGTGCCTGCCTTCCACAATGCTGGCTCCACCTCCTGCCGGGCGGCTGAGCACTCTGCCCCACATTCTGAAAGGAAAGAAGGAGTCAGAAAAACAAAGTGCTCCAGAACTGACCAGAACTGGTTTTGGACTAGGCAGAGGCCTCTCTGCCTCCAGAGAACAAAGAGAATCAGGGTATAAGAGGGGCACCCAGACCCCAGGAAGATTAGATCACTTTTGGGAACAAGAAGAAACCTTTACTGAGGAGCGGAACCAAGAAGAAACTGAGGAGAAACTATCCCTAAGCCTGAAGTGCTGCTTGGGGGATTGGCCTGCAGTGGTTTGCCTGACTGCCAAAGAGAGGAGAAAGGAACTTTTGCTTTGCTGTGACTTTCATCAACTTGTGAAGGATCTCCAAGGGCTTGGAAGAGAGCTTGCCCCCTGACCGAAGTCCCAGGACCATTGGACTTCACCCCCTTTGTGAATTGCTGCTGGAAACTCTGTTTCAGTGGCTACAGAGGTAGGGAGCTGTGACCGACTCTCACGACCGACTCGGTGTCCTGCAAGCACCGCATCGAAGCACCGTCTCGCCCTGCAACGCACGGCCCTGGTCTCACCGACTCCGTCAACGAGCCGCTGCCTGCACCGCATCGAGGGACAACGCGTCCTGCAACGCTTCGCTACGCCGAATCGAACTGGTCCGACCGACACGGTCACTGCTGCTGAGTTCGAGTCCTGTGACCGCACCGGAGTTGGGCACCGCTCGCACGCTTTGCGACGCACCGCCCGACTCGCACCGCTGTCCGGACTGATCGACGCCAGCTCCTGAATCCGGCTCCGCCGCCGCACCGCAACCTGCCAGCACCGCATCGAAGCACCGTCTCGCCCTGCAACGCACGGCCCTGGTCTCACCGACTCCGTCTCGACGACGTCAACGAGCCGCTGCCTGCACCGCATCGAGGGACAACGCGTCCTGCAACGCTTCCATTTTTGCATCGCGACCGCGACGAACAGCCATCCGGCTCGCACGCCCGTGCCTGCCGCTTCAAGTAAAAGGTACTGTGACCGAGTCTGTCTACGCTGTGTTGGCCCGTCTCGACGCGGTCAGCTGGATTTGTTAGACTCTGTTTGTTCTCGACATCGCCGTAGCCGGAGGAGGCTACCGACTCGCACAGAACCTTGAATTAAGCCTTTTTGATCAGAACTAAGTATTCTTAACAGTATTGTGGATTATTTTTGTCGTTTATGGTCTTGTGATAAATCTATATAAAGTATACCTATTTTTATAAATATATAACCGGTGTGGTGTCCATTTGTAGTGTTGTCACTTGATTACTGTATGTGTTCACAAATGCTTTACACACTGCCTCTGAACTAAGCCTGTCTGCTCGTGCCAAGCTACCAAGAGGGTGAGCAGGGGTTATTTCGGGAGTGTACCTACTTTCCCTGACTAGACGCAAGGGTCCCTATTTGGACAAGGGTACATACCTCTGCCAACTAGAGACCCCCAAATCTAACATTGGTGGTCAGCGGTGAGGATTCTGGACTTGCATTTGTGACTCATGTACAGTGATTGGTGAACACTACTTAGTGAGTGCAGACCAAAACGCAACCACATACTTTAATAGCATTTTTTCTGGGATTTCCTATTTTTGCAAATGCCAAGTTCAGTCACTATGGAGAAACCAGCATCAGTAGCCTCTGTTGAATGTGATTGGGAAGAAGAGAGGCTAGAATGCTACACCCTTAAGCAGCTCAAGCAATTCTGCAAAAAGTTTAAAGTGTCCATGACCGGGATCTCCAGGAAGGAGGACCTCCAAAAGGCGCTGAGGGCCTGGGTCGAATCAAGGAGTGCCCCTGTGGAGGGGGCTGAGAATGCAGAAGGGCAGCTGGAGGGGCTATTGGGTCTAGGGGCTAGAAGACCACCTTCCCCAGTAGGTAGCAGTGTTTCTGCCAGAGGACTGTCTCCAGAGGAGTTGGAGGACAGGAAAGAGAGTAGGGTGCACGAAATGGAGCTGACCAAACTCAAGCTGAATAAGCAGTTAGAATTCGAAATGCAAACAAGGAAATTAGCCCTAGAGGAAAAGAAAATGCAGTTTGAACATGAGAAAGTTTTGAGGGAGTTGGAATTGAAGGCCAAGAGCTTAGAGATTACTCCCTCTGGTGGCAGTGTACCGCCTGTGCCTGTTGAAGCTAGGGTGTATATTCCCAAAGATGTGGTGAAGGAGTTTTTAAAAATGACGACATAGGGCAGTGGTTCAAAGCCTATGAGGTAGCCATGTCTTCCCACCGGGTCCCTGAGAAGGATTGGGGAGCGGGGTTGTGGGGACGGTTCCTCAGTGAAGGGCGGGATACCTTGTTGGATTTGCCCTCTGAAGTCTATAATTCGTACAGCCACATGAAGGATGCCTTAATGACTAGATATGGTTTGACCCCTGAGCTTTATAGGCAAAGGTTCAGGAACTGTAGTAAGATTGAAAGCAGTACCTGGGTTGAATATGTGACCTTCTTTTGCAGAGCCTTGGATGGTTGGGTAAAGGGTAGCAAAGCGACTGATTTTCAGGCGCTCTTTGATTTGATTGCCTGGGAGCACTTGTCCGGTAATTGTTTTCCTGAGCTACGCCAGCACCTGATTGATAGTAAGCTGACTAACCCTAGGCAGCTTGCTGAGGAGGCGGACCGCTGGGTGAGTACCCGGGTCCACAAGGGTCACGTGGGAGACTCCGCCAAGGGTGGGCAGGGTCCCCAGCAGAAGAGTGGGGGGGACAAGGGTAAACAGAAGGAGTTCCATAAAGGGCCCCAAAGTAGACCCCAAGGGAACCAAGGGAAAGGTTCCCAGCCTCCCCCTGAGAAGAAGCCAGTGGCCCTGACAGGCCCCCCTGTTCACCAGGGACCACTGGTATGTTACAAGTGTGGCGCCCCTGGCCACAAGGCAAACGATCCTCGTTGCCCTTTGCATGGAAAACCAGCACCCACCAGTGCAGTCCCCCGGCAGTTGGCTAGTGTAGCCCTGGGGGAGGAGTTGGGTGCCCAAGGTGGGGGGATCCCACAGTGTTTTCCCTTGTCTCATTAGGAGACTCTGAGATGGTCCCTAGGACCCCGCTGCCTGAGAACACTAAGAAATACAGGCAGTGGGTGACCATCAATGGCCATAGGGTGGAGGCTCTGAGAGACACAGGAGCCAGTGTGACAGCTGTCAAGTGTCACCTGGTGTCTAAAGAGCAGGTTATCCCTGATGCATTCTATCCGGTTGTTGCCGCTGACAACACAGAGAGTCACTGCAAGGTGGCTCAGGTTCCCTTTGAGTGGGGGGGTCTCGGGTACTCTTCAAGTAGCTGTGAGGCCAGCCATGCCTGTTGACTGTTTGTTAGGGAACGATTTGGAGAGCTCACCTTGGGCTAAGGTGGAGCGGAGTGCGCATTTAGAAATGTTGGGCTTGCCTGATTGGGCATGTGTGACCACCCGGTCAATGGCAGCTAAAGGTGTTCAAGAGGACCTGGAGCCTGAGAGGGAGGCCCAGGTGCCTGCCGGAGAGAGAGGAGGCAGGGGGCGCGGGAAACCGGCCCCCGAGGTTCCCACGGTCCAGGAGGAGGCAGACCCTGAGGGGGATGCCCTGGAGCCTACAGGGGAACAGGTAGCTGAACTGGGGGACCTACCTGAGCTGACCCATTGGCAGCAAGAAGGAGGACCCTCCAGGGAAGAGTTCTGCAAGGAGCAGAACACATGCCCTTCTCTCGTGGGTCTGAGGCAACAGGCCACAGACCAGGCAGCAGGTGATCAGTCTGGATCACATTGGGTTTACTGGGAGAATGGTCTCCTGTATTCAGAGCCTAAGGTTGCTGAGCCTGGGTCAGCCCGTGTGCTGGTGGTACCCCAGCGCTTCAGAGCCTTCCTACTGGGGTTGGCTCATGATGTACCATTAGCGGGACATCTGGGGCAGGACAAGACCTTTGACAGGCTTGTTACCCATTTCTATTGGCCCCAGATGCGCAGGAGTGCCGCCACTCACTGCAGGACATGCCAGACTTGCCAGGCAAGTGGAAAAAGTGGGAGGAAGCACAAGGCTCCTCTCCAGCCATTCCCTGTGGTCAGCACCCCCTTTGAACGGGTGGGTATTGACATTGTGGGGCCACTGGACCCCAAGACAGCCATGGGCAACAGGTTTATCCTGGTCTTGGTGGACCATGCCACCCGGTACCCTGAAGCCATCCCTCTGAGGACAGTGACGGCCCCCGTGGTGGGACGGGCACTGATGGGAATTTTCTCACGTGTGGGATTCCCTCAAGAGGTGGTGTCTGACAGAGGTACCAACTTCGTGTCCAAGTACATGAAGTCCCTGTGGCAGGAGTGCGGTGTAACTTACAAGTTCACCACTCCTTACCACCCTCAAGGAAATGGTCTGGTTGAGAGATTCAACCGGACCCTCAAGGGCATGATTATGGGTCTGGAAGAACCCATGAGGCGTAAATGGGACGTCCTCTTACCATGCCTGTTGTTTGCATACCGGGAGGTGCCACAGAAATCTCTAGGGTTCAGTCCCTTTGAGCTCCTCTATGGACACCCGGTGCGAGGACCTCTGAGTTTGGTCAAGGAAGGCTGGGAGCAATCTCCCAGGAAACCTCCCCAGGATGTATACAGTTACATGCTGGCCTTCAGGAACCAGACTAGGCGTTTCAGAGAGCTTGCTGAGGCAAATCTGGAAGCCAGCCAGGAGGAGATGAAGCGGTGGTACGACCAGAATGCCACTCTGGTAGAGCTTCAGCCTGGTCAGAAAGTGTGGGTCATGGCCCCTGTGGAGCCCTGTGCGCTCCAGGACAGGTGGACCGGCCCTTTTACGGTGGTGGAGCGCAAGAGTCCAGTTACCTATTTGGTGGACTTGCAGTCTCCCAGGAACCCCTTGCGGGTCCTGCATGTGAACCGCCTGAAGCCCCACTTGGAGAGGTCCCAAGTGGGCATGCTCTTAGCGACAGATGATGGAATGGAGGAGGAGACCGAGCCTCTTCCTGACCTCCTGTCAGCCCGAGAGCAAGATGGATCAGTGGAGGGAGTAAACCTCTCTACCTCCCTGACACCTGAGCAGCAGGGTGACTGTCGCCACTTGTTGGGACAGTTCCCTGACCTGTTCTCCCTGGTTCCCAGTGTCACTCATTGGTGCGTCCATGATGTGGACACTGGGGACAGTCTTCCTGTGAAGCACAAGGCTTACAGGGTGACTGACAGGGTCAGAGCCTGCATCAAGGAGGAGGTCTCCAAGATGTTTGCGCTAGGGGTGATTGAGTCCTCTAACAGCCCTTGGGCCAGCCCCGTGGTCTTGGTTCCAAAAGCTGCCGCGCCTGGTGCCACACCAGAACTCCGGTTCTGTGTGGACTACAGGGGACTCAATTCCGTCACCAGGACTGACGCCCACCCCATCCCCAGAGCTGATGAGCTCATAGATCGGTTAGGGGCTGCGCGGTACCTCAGCACGTTTGACTTAACGTCTGGATACTGGCAGATCGCCTTGACTGATGGGGCAAAGAGAGGTCAGCATTCTCCACACCAGATGGGCACTACCAGTTCCGGGTGATGCCCTTTGGGATGAAGAATGCCCCTGCCACCTTTCAGAGGTTGGTCAACCAGGTGTTGGTTGGACTGGAGGATTTCAGTGCCGCCTACCTGGATGACATCGCAGTGTTCAGTGCCCGTTGGGAAGAGCATCTGCGCCACCTCTGGGAAGTGTTGATGGCGCTGCGGAGGGCAGGCCTCACAATCAAGGCGAGTAAGTGCCAGATTGGGCAGGGTTCTGTGGTGTACTTGGGACACCAGGTTGGGAGCGGCCAGGTGGCGCCCCTCCAACCGAAAATTGATACCATTCTGGCTTGGGAGCCCCCAAGACCCAGACAGAGGTGAGAGCCTTCCTAGGACTCACCGGGTATTACCGGAGATTCGTCAAGGGGTATGGCAGCATTGTTGCCCCCTTGACCGAGCTGACTTCCAAGAAGCAGCCCAGGAAAGTGATTTGGACTGACGCCTGTCAAAAAGCTTTTGACACCTTGAAGACTGCCATGTGCACGGCGCCTGTGCTCCAGGCACCCAACTTCTCCAATGAGTTCATTGTTCAGACCGACGCTTCAGAGCATGGTGTAGGGGCTGTTCTATCACAGATCAATGAGGAGGGCCTAGACCAACCTGTAGCCTTCATCAGTAGGAGGTTACTTCCCCGGGAACAGAGATGGAGTGCTATTGAGCGTGAGGCATTTGCTGTGGTCTGGGCACTGAAGAAGCTGAGACCATACCTGTTTGGGACTCACTTCCGGGTTCAGACAGACCACAGGCCCCTCAGATGGTTGATGCAGATGAGGGGTGAGAATCCAAAGCTGTTGAGGTGGTCCATTTCCCTACAGGGGATGGACTTTACGGTGGAACACCGCCCTGGTACAGAACACGCCAATGCTGATGGACTGTCCAGATTTTTCCGCCTTAGCGATGAGAACTCCCTAGGGGTAGGATAGTTCTCCCCACATTTCAGCTGGAGGGGACACGTGTTAGACCTGGCATCCTTGGCGTGGGTCTCCCTTCCATTTTTTCGTAATGCCTCCACTGTTGCCGATATGTTTTTGCTGGACTAGATGCTCATGGGCACTTTGCCGCTGCTAATCAGTGCCAAAGTGCAAGTGCTCCCTATCGTTAATTGATATATGTATTAGTGACTCCATGATTGGATGATTGGTTTACTTGTCAGTCCCTAGTACAGTGCACTCAGTGTGCCCAGGGCTTGTAAATCCAATGCCGCTGGTGGGCTTGCAGCACTGGTTGTGCCACCCACAGAAGCGGCTTGTAAAATGTGTCTCAGGCCTGCCATCGCAGAGCCTGTGTGCAGCCTCGGGCTGCCATGTCGACTTGGTGAGTACACCCACTTACCAGTCCCTAAACCTTCCCTGTACTGCATGTTGGTCACCCCTAAAGTAGGCCCTAGGGCAGGGTGCATTGTAAGTATAAGGTAGGACATGCCCTGGTGTGTGTGGCATGTCCTAATAGTGAATTACAGCCATTTTCGTTCTTCACTATTGCAAGGCTACCTGCTCCCCATAGGCCAGAATGGGCAGACTGACTATTACACCTTATAATCAGAACTGACCCAGGGAACATGGTAGAAAAACGAATTTAGTATGCCTGAACTCAGGATGATAAAATACATCTTTTAGTGAAGTTGGTTTTAACATTCTGTGTTCGAAAATACCACTTTTAGAAAGTGGGTATTTTCTTGCCTAACTATCCAAGCCTGCCTCTGCTAGGTTGTGTATTCCTTGTCTGGAGATTGAGTGACAGGGGCTGGGGGTGGCTACCGGAGACAGGGTGAGTCAGCGCAGGGCTGAATAGAAAGATTTGCATCCAGAGTGGAGGGAGGAGTTGCACCTGGGTCTGAATAGGGCTGTGCCTGCCTTCCACAATGCTGGCTCCACCTCCTGCCGGGCGGCTGAGCACTCTGCCCCACATTCTGAAAGGAAAGAAGGAGTCAGAAAAACAAAGTGCTCCAGAACTGACCAGAACTGGTTTTGGACTAGGCAGAGGCCTCTCTGCCTCCAGAGAACAAAGAGAATCAGGGTATAAGAGGGGCACCCAGACCCCAGGAAGATTAGATCACTTTTGGGAACAAGAAGAAACCTTTACTGAGGAGCGGAACCAAGAAGAAACTGAGGAGAAACTATCCCTAAGCCTGAAGTGCTGCTTGGGGGATTGGCCTGCAGTGGTTTGCCTGACTGCCAAAGAGAGGAGAAAGGAACTTTTGCTTTGCTGTGACTTTCATCAACTTGTGAAGGATCTCCAAGGGCTTGGAAGAGAGCTTGCCCCCTGACCGAAGTCCCAGGACCATTGGACTTCACCCCCTTTGTGAATTGCTGCTGGAAACTCTGTTTCAGTGGCTACAGAGGTAGGGAGCTGTGACCGACTCTCACGACCGACTCGGTGTCCTGCAAGCACCGCATCGAAGCACCGTCTCGCCCTGCAACGCACGGCCCTGGTCTCACCGACTCCGTCAACGAGCCGCTGCCTGCACCGCATCGAGGGACAACGCGTCCTGCAACGCTTCGCTACGCCGAATCGAACTGGTCCGACCGACACGGTCACTGCTGCTGAGTTCGAGTCCTGTGACCGCACCGGAGTTGGGCACCGCTCGCACGCTTTGCGACGCACCGCCCGACTCGCACCGCTGTCCGGACTGATCGACGCCAGCTCCTGAATCCGGCTCCGCCGCCGCACCGCAACCTGCCAGCACCGCATCGAAGCACCGTCTCGCCCTGCAACGCACGGCCCTGGTCTCACCGACTCCGTCTCGACGACGTCAACGAGCCGCTGCCTGCACCGCATCGAGGGACAACGCGTCCTGCAACGCTTCCATTTTTGCATCGCGACCGCGACGAACAGCCATCCGGCTCGCACGCCCGTGCCTGCCGCTTCAAGTAAAAGGTACTGTGACCGAGTCTGTCTACGCTGTGTTGGCCCGTCTCGACGCGGTCAGCTGGATTTGTTAGACTCTGTTTGTTCTCGACATCGCCGTAGCCGGAGGAGGCTACCGACTCGCACAGAACCTTGAATTAAGCCTTTTTGATCAGAACTAAGTATTCTTAACAGTATTGTGGATTATTTTTGTCGTTTATGGTCTTGTGATAAATCTATATAAAGTATACCTATTTTTATAAATATATAACCGGTGTGGTGTCCATTTGTAGTGTTGTCACTTGATTACTGTATGTGTTCACAAATGCTTTACACACTGCCTCTGAACTAAGCCTGTCTGCTCGTGCCAAGCTACCAAGAGGGTGAGCAGGGGTTATTTCGGGAGTGTACCTACTTTCCCTGACTAGACGCAAGGGTCCCTATTTGGACAAGGGTACATACCTCTGCCAACTAGAGACCCCCAAATCTAACAATAACCATGAATTAATAAATGAGATTTACTCCCTGGGAAATGTTTCGGATTTTACCCAAGATCTATCAATGTTGAATCTCCTTTTTTTAATGCAAGTAACTTTCCAGGGAATGTTAAAAGCTCTGGTTTTGAATAACACACAAAATGTTAAGCTTATCCAACTGCTCGAATCCATCAATAAATCATTAAAGGATGCAGACAAAGATGTTCTGGTGGGAGTAGGGCCAAAGGATGTTATCTTTAAATCTGGACCTCGGTCAATTCCTCAAAATGAGGTATACCCCGCCGCAGACAGACAGTGTTATTGGTAGGATCTTTGTTTCAAGACGTCCGTCCCTAGTTTTGAAGAGAGGAAGGGTATTTGGGAAAAAAAGGATCCTATCCTCATGTGATGTTGTCTCACTGATGGCAGGAGGGAGAAGGAGAGATCAAGATAGGAGGGGCGGTTGAAGGACCATCTGAGATTAGGTGATATAGCCCCTCCCAGTCAACTAGTTTGGTCACCAACCTTAAGGGCTTCAACTAATTGGGGAAAAAAGTAAAAACTGAAGAAACATGTGCCACTGAGGGGTAATTTGGCAAGAAAGAACGCAAGTCCCAAGAAAAGCAATTGGGGAGTGGGAGAAGGATTAGTAAGGTATATACAACAATGCTAAAGGAGTGTGTTGGGGGTAACACAAACAAAAATGTTAGGAACAATAGGAATGCCAAAGGCATTATGGGTAGATCCTCTCCCAATTTGATTGGCCAGTGTACTGAGTCTGTGAAAAGGAAACCCTTAACAGATTCTAATAACGTTGCCCTTGGTCAGGTTGGTGGCTATTGTTATCAGATGAGACCTCCGATACTATTCCTAAAAAGGCAATCTAGAACGAGCAGAAGGTAGACAGCTAGTCAACCCCTTAATAGGTCTAGACTGCTAAATGTATTTGCCAACATTAAAAGGCTAAGGAATATCTCTACAAAAGACTTGACATTGGATGGCTTTAGGGATATTGCAGGGGAAGAGGTAACCAGAGTTTTTTTCTCCTCGAAAGAGGCAAAGAACTTCGCAGAAGAGGCTGGTCCAGCCCTGTCCTCAAACGGCATTAGTCTCTGTGAAGAAGATGAGGAAACAAAGCCAGTCCCATTTGTATGTGAACATGGTGGGTTAAAACAGAACCAGGTCTATTTTGCTTGGCCTCTTGGTGTAAATCAGAGGTCAGATTTTGGTTGGTGGTAACAATATGGTTTGCAAGAAAGAATAGTTACCATAATGTTCTCCAATGATAGAGCTATGAGTTTAAGGTACATGACCCACCACAGGAAGTCGGATGAGTCAAGGAGGGAAAGTAACCATGGAACTCGTGGGTATATCCCCCTGAGAAAAGAGAGTTATTCCTTCAAAACTCTCAGGATTGTTACCTTCCGCCGTGGATTGGCGGAGGGTCAGATGAGATGAGATTGATTGGTAGGATATAAGGCATCCGCAGCCCGTTCTTCTCCCGGTATGGAACATTTATGGATTAAAAACATTTACAGAATTAGAAAATCTTGACAAATTATTCCATACTGTTCCTTCAGGAAACCTGGCTGTTGGAGTGCCCCGTAGTGGAGGGGTTTGGTGCCATAGGCCTCTCTAAGAGGAAGATCAATAGGTGGGTTGTTAACACTGGTCTCAGTCTGCTGTGGGAGGGAGGAAAGTAACCAAGCTCCAAACCACTCACATATGGACCCTTGCTTGTCTAATTGACATGTATACCATTACCGAGACGTCAAAGCAGATGATATGTCTAAATGTGTGTATCACCAATTTGCCCTCTGCTTGAGTGTGCCCTGCTGAATTTGGTTAATTATGTAAAAAATTGATTTGTGACTTCCCAGATGCTTTGTTGGTGGTAGGGGGACATTTTAACAAAAAAATCAGTTTTTAAAGATTTTGATGAAGTAATGAAAGAATCCCTCTCAGCTTTAAACATCCCGAAATGCATTTTCTCAGGAAGCATTGGGGAAGGAGATGCAATGGTCTTACATTATCTAGTGGAACTGAATTTGATAAATGTAATGGCAGGTGCCATGATGATATTCCAGCAGGGAAAACATTTAAACATGGTAGTTGTAAATTACCCATTGATTATGTGATGGTTCCAGTTCACCAGTTCCAACGGGCGGACAATTTTAGAGTTCTAGATATGGGGCCCAGTGATCATTTTGCTCTTAGCTTGGAGTTTAAAGAGGTTTTTCTACAACGTTCAAATGCCACCACTGACCTAGAGGTTGTTTATCACAAGAGAATTAGAGTTCAGATTATGGAAGATGTACTACTAGCCCTCTTTTTAGTTGAATTTGAACCTTTATCCTTAGAAGTAGGACAAGATGCAATGGATTGGTATGATAGATTAACGAAACAACTGCTAGCCCAGATAAAGCAAGTAAAAGGAGACCCACACCCAAATAATAGCCCAAGGGGCAAGGGGAATACCTCGTATTATGATGAATGTCAGAGGGTAGAAGGGTGATAAACAAGAGCCACCGCTACTCAAAGCTAAATCCAAGGGATCAGTTTAAGAACTGCAATGATAGCAGCGAAAACTGCTTATCTGAAATGATGTGGTCAAAAAAGGAGAGAGCTCCGTAGGTTAAACTGGGAGGAAATACTAGCGACCTTGGTTGACAGAGATAGCAAGCGGTTTTGGCGACTAGTGAACTCTGGAAACCTCTCGTAGCCATCCTCTCTTGAGGCCCATATAAGTGAGGAAGACTGGTTTGTTATTATCACGTCTTTATGCAAGGGTGGAATTTCTGAAAATATATTAGCGGTCCAGGCCTGTTCTGAAGTATAGTCTGAGATAATCGCTAATGAGCAGTCGGCAGTAGTCCTGTAGGAAATAATTTGTAATACAAAAGCTTCTAAGGCAGAAGGTCCAGATGGCCTTCCATCTGTGATATTTGAAAAAGACCCAAGGAAATGGGGCTCCAAACTGAGCTAGTTTCTCCAATGGGTAACATTGACTGGTTCCTTCTCTGAATCTTTAAATGGAGCCATAGTGAAGCCCATTCATAAAAAGGGCAAGATGGATCAGCTGGCTAATTATCGCCTGTTTATCTTTTAGATATCCCGTCCAAACTTTACACTCAAACATTGTTAAAACACCTACCTGTATGGGCCTTTGATAATGGATTGATTCCAGCGGAGCAAGGAGGCTTTAGGCAGAAGCAATCCACAATGGAGCACTGTTTCACCCTGTGGGGAGCCGCAAAGACGTCAATGAAGTCGGTAGGTGACCTTTGCTGCTGTTTCGTTGATTGAGAGGCTTTCGACAGGGTGGACAGAGGCACGCTTTGGGGCAAACTACAGCAGTGGAAGATATCTGGAGCCCTGCTGAGCCTAGTGATGAAGCTCCATAGTGGTAACTGAGTACAGCTTGACGTTGATGGGCATGGAAGCCCGACTAGAAAAAGTCTGGTTGAGAACGGCTTGCGACAGCAGTGCGTTGTGGCACCCCTGCTGTTTAGTCTGTTCACTGCAGAACTCCCCCAGACATTATGTGCTGTGCATAGTTTTTCACCAAAGGTTGGAGGTAGGCATATTAGTAGCCTCATGTACCCGTACGATCTGGTGGTAATGGGCCTAACGCCTATAGAGCTGCAACAGAAATGAAACGTTCTAAATACCTACTGTCTTGAAACCAATTTAACAATATATGTTGACTAGACAAAAATAATGTTTTTTGCTAGGAGGAAAAGGAAATTCATGTGGTTCCTAGGTGATGCACATTTACAGCAGGTTAGAGAGTACAAATATCTTTGTGCAACCTTTTCAGATTATTTGAGGTGGGATAAACAAATGGCTTCCCGGAGAGTTGTTCTATGCACAGTAGTGAATGGGGCAAAAAGATTTGAGTGTACGTTTAGGAGACATAGCTTTTAGCCACTAAGTAAAGTTATGCAGGGTAAGCTAATCCTGCAGGCCCTTTATGGAGCAGAGGTGTTGGCTTGGGATAGGCATGTATCATGGGAAGGTTTAGAAAGTAATTCTCGGAAACTGCTCCTTGAAATCCCTAAAAATGCTATGATTCAAGCTGTAAGGAGGGAGGTGAGAACTGTGGCCTGGAGTGCCCTGGCGGATGCCAGAGACTTGGGCTTCTATTTTTCTCTTAAAGATAGGATGCCTGGTGATATATTGTCGGAGCAAATCTTACCAGAAATAATATTTATTTACGCTGATAAAAAGAATCCTGTGGTATTGATGCTGAAGCATTTGGGGGACCCAGAGTTGCGAACCAAAAGAGAGGAAGTGACCCAGACAAACCATATAAAGAGTACACTCAAGAGGTGCTCTAGAATATAGCTGCAGAGAGGATTTGCACTATTTTAAAGCCAAGAGCTCAGTTATTCCCTACTTAAGCTCTCAGGAGAGTACAGATCTAGTCCCTTACCTATATAACATTCCGGACAAGCACCTACGTAATGAAGTCTTGCGTTTGAGGGTGGGAATTGACCCTGGGTGACGTATGAAGGGATTAAAAATAGAAGTTGCTAAGAACAATAGGCAGTGCCCCTGTAAGCGAGGCAGGAAATATTCGGTGAGACATTTATTGATGGATTGTGCATTCTTCATGGCAGAAAGGAAAAAATTACTCCATCCTGTGTTTAAAAAGTATGGAATCTAAATGAGGGAAATAGGTCTTGATTTGATACAGGACCTTAGGTTCCGAGATATAGCTGTAGCCATTGGACAGTATTTGTGTAAACTCTTAAAGACACCGGTGATATTACCCCTTTTTTAGAATTTTAACATAAGGTTGGCATGGGTGTTTTTTACTTAGTAAAGGAATCTCATTTGAAAATGAGAGGATCTCCTAATAGGAAGTATGTCTCAAACTGAAGCAAGATTAAGAGAGATCATTGAAGTTGCAATAGGCTGCTATACACTTTGCACTTTATAAATGCCAATTGGAGTATTATGAATTGCTTGTCATTGGCTAAAATCTTATTATGTTTTCTAAAATGCTGTAAATATATGTGATATCTTGGGCTGTGAGCTATATTGAGCCATGGCACGGAGAAATTTTAATGTTTATATGTTTGCAATTGTATAAATTGTAAGTACGTGTGGTTAAAAGATATAATCATGAATTGTTGTTTTAGGTTATTTGTAAAATTGTATATTTTTATGATTTCTGTGTACATTTATATAAGATGTTGTTCCTTGGAAATAAAGTATTTTTGACTACTGTCAATGATAATACCTTTGGTAGGGATCCATAAATCACCTCTGCTCTAAGAAAGACATGTTTCTGCTACATCAACTACAGGATATGACTGGAATCAAATTTTGCCTCAGTGAAGAGAACCTTAATGTAATTAAGCTGCTCCCTTTCATGCTGATAATTTTGATAATTTCATTATAACGTGTCTTTCAGTCCAACCTTTCGAGCACGCTCAGTTGTACTAAACACATGCAGAATCTCTTTTTGGGTACTATCTTTCATCCTACTTCTGCGTTTTTGTGCTGGGTTTTACCAATGCCCAGTTCTCTTATTCATGAGCATTCTTTCAGTTCTTCAGGTGTGGTGCATTTGTAATAACAATTCATTCGTAATTTTCAGATCCGTAAGATAATGCTGCAATAATTCATCCCATAGCCTATAAAGAAAAGTTCTTTATGTTTCTCTGACCACTGCTGCCAGCAATCGTTTGCAATGTGCCTCATAGTAAATGATCCTCCAGTAATCTGACGGAGGGAAATTAATTTTAACTTTTCGGTTTGTGAAGAGAATTTCTGAGCACTAGCAAGGACCATTCTAATGGGTCTGCACCCAGACTAGAGTTACTTTAGCTTAATCACTATGAAAAATCTAAGAAAACTGTAAAAATGTGTTAGACACAAAAGGATTTGCTTAGAGTTTGGCTGATGAGATGCAACTGCCAAAATATGGTGGATGCAGTGTTGGTCGTACTTAGAATATGTACCTGGCCTCAAACTCCAAGTAAGGTGGATAGCAAAAGCCACCAATTTTTATCAGATGTCCCACATCTGTCAAACTCTAAATCCCCATCAGAGTTTTTAAATTACCAATGATATTAGGAACCTTATAAACACATCCTGGTACTGTAATAAGACATCCGTCATGCTTTAATTACTTTCTCATTACTAGGCAAACTAATAGTATCAGTGTGGGTACTGGGTGCCAGATCTTTATTTGTAAGAGCTTCTCTAGGAGAAAACGGGGAAACTTGAATGCCACAATAGTAACACCATAAAATAAAGGGCTTTGACCAAGAATGTGAATTGCCTGAATTGTTTCAAACGCCATTACTGGCATGGCCAGAGATTAAAGCATCTGTGCTAGCCCTAGGCTCATGAGGATATCTTTTCAAAAAGCTATTCACATGTCTCCATATGGGTGTCTAAAAAACGACAAGGCTTTGATTGAAATGCCACTGGCATAATGGACCAGCAGGCTGCTCTTACCCCACATATCTATATGCCATCAACTCCATGATATGGACCAGGTTCTGCAGTCCTCTATGGGATGTAATTTCCTCATGCACCTATCAGCATTACTCTGCTCAGCCTCTTATTTTTATGTGTCTTTGCCTCAAAAGCCACACTGTTCAGACTACTCTGGTGTAGTGGGTTGCCAGCTGGCTAGCCTTCCAGAATAAATCCATTCAGTTCTTTGTATTACATCACTCCCATATGCAGTTGTTACCTCTAGTTCATAAGCAAGGTCATATATTTTTCAAAAGCCCTATTGTTCAGAATTTTCAGCTTGCAGCCATATACCCGGATGTAATTATGTGATTTCCACATTCATCTTTGTGCAATCACATCAGACCCAGGTGAACAACTGTGATTATAGCCACACGAGCCTTTGTGAACTTCCATCTCTGTTGTGCAGACTCATTCTTCAATTCTCATGGATACCCGGACCTGAAACAGCTATGCGGGAAGTTATTACCAGATTAGTCAACGCCCTTGGTGCACTCATCTTAAAATAACTAATTACTATTCTAAAAGCAGTCATCTATATGATGCATTTTTTTTCAAATTGCCCTCAGTTCCCATGTTGAACCTGCTACATCATAATGGGATTCCCTGCTATGCGCATATGTGATCATAATCCTACCAGCTTTATATGTGTAAACAGATCCCCATTAGGATGAACAATCAGGCAAGTGTTATGAAAAAAATGTGAAAGCCCATACACATAGGTAATGTGCCACGCACCATGTGTACAAAACCTAAACAAAACTTTGCAATTACTACAGCTCAGTTGTATACAAAAGGCACAGCACTAAACTGATGTTTTAGTAGACAAAGGCTCTCATTACAAGTTTATCGTAGTGGTATTTACCACAGATTTTAATTGGTAATACAACTCGAGTGATTAGGAGTTGTACCGGGGATATTAAAATCGCATGAGGAAAATGTAATGTAATGCCATACCCACACTTAACACACATGGAAACCTGGGTTTGCTAACGCTATGTTCAGGAACATTGGGGCATATTATCAATGTGGTCATTGTGGGATGTGTAGATTCGCTGAACATAAGATAAAGCAATTTAAAGATAGTACTGGTAAAATGTATACCATCTTAACTAATATTAATTGTGGCACGAAATATGTTGTCTATGTTATTGCTTGTAAATGTGATAGGATCTATGTGGGGAGCACAATAAGGGCACTAAAAGATCGTGTCGGTGAACATATGCGAGCGATAAAACACAACGATACTAGATACCCCATTGCTCAACATGTTTATAACTGTAGTGCACAAGGCCCCAATAAAACGTTTATGTTCTATGGCATAGAGCATATCAAATTAGATCCACGTGGGGTAATAGGGAGCTGAAATTGCGTAGACATGAGGCACGGTGGATCATGCGTTTGAGGGCCGTGGAGGATGGGCTTAACTATGATCAGGAGCTGCAATATTTTCTAGGTGACTAATGGCTGTGGCATTTATGGCATGTATTTAATTGTAGTGATTATTAAATCATATGATGCACTAGTTGTTCTTTTATATTTATAAGTAGTATATTTTGAGTATATGTGGTAGAGAATGAGGCCTGATATATGAAGGCGTATGAGCCTCTTAATACTCATTTTGAATAATTGGAGGAATTGCTGAATGAGTATGGTTGTTTATGTTCGCTACTCGTTGGTTCAATGTGAAATTAATACTCTACTTGTGCTAATCTCACCATTCCAATATGGCGCTGATGGGTTTCATATTATAGTCACCCTTTCACTTTCTATGGTGGCTATTTGAACGCCAGAAGTGAGTATGCAAGTGCTTTCACCTTAATCGGTTGCGGTGCAGGACGCTGTATTGTACCAGGTATGTTTAACAATAGGGCTGCTTTATATTTGCTTTTTAAGTTGACCATGCATCCGGAATTGATATCCGGCATTCTTTAAATTTACTTCACAGGTTGCCCCGTACTTCAGGGACCTGTTTGAATCTCGGAATGATAGTTTCCGGTTTCGCCTCTTGAATACACTTGGATTTGGACTTGCTTGATTATTTTATAAGCGGTAAGAGCGGAATGCGTTATGTAGACCCAGTATTAGTATTAAGATATGACATGGAATGGTTAGTTGATTATTTGCGTTCCCTTACAGGGTCGCGTTTTGATTTTCGTCAATATCATCTTTACGTGAGAATTTAAGCTATATGCTAAAGAGATTTTCGTTTTGGAATCAGTATGGAATAGTGAGGTAAGCCTTGCCCTTTGAAGATATTGCAGTTTGTGATATTAGTAGGACGTAATGAACAACCGGTGCCTCATTTCTCTTATGTTCATATTTGATTTTGTTTCTACAGAAATTGATTTGGAATAAAGTATCAAGGTACTATTATGTATTCCTAGGCATCGTTGCTATAAAATGAACATATAATTCACGTGTGGTTCAGTAGTGATAATTGCACATTGGTCGTTTGTGTCAAGAGTCACTTACACAGAGGTGATACATGGAATTGGATGTTATTATGAATACTGTATTGTGACAATGTAAACACGCTGTATATTTTCTGTTGTAGCAATTTATTTGCGCACTTGTGATATGAGCACAGATTCTTATCTTGATTAGTCCCTTAACGCACAGAGGTTATGTTTTTGGGCTTACACTATGTAATAGAAAATATTTGTTCTAATTTACTGTGTATTACAACCCCATTATTTGTATTAATTCCAGCCCTGAGGAAGTCGCAGAGCCTATGCTCATAGACGACGAAACGCGTTGGCGTAAGGGAATGGAAGAGCTTATATAATAAAGGAACGGACAAAGCCCAACAAAATATATTTTTTGTTCTTTTATATGATTGCACTGGCTTGTAGTTATTATTGGCGTGTGCTTCAGAAACTGTAAATCATATTATCAAGGACTGTATCGCCGCTTTAGCTGCACTTTTTGCCGCTAAAGCGGCGATAATTTTATCGCCCTATTAGCAAGCTATCGCTAACAGGCGTTAGCGACAGCTTTCAGGCGTTAGAGGCCGCGTTTTCCATCGCCTTGCATGTCAGCGATAATTATCGCTAATGACATGCAAGGAAGGCGTTCCTACTAAAAGCGACTGAATACAGTCGCTAACACCACTACCCCCTATTAGCAAGGCAGGCGAGCGTATAAAATACTCCGCGCTAAGCGCGTTTATCGCTAGATTTTAACACCTGCTAGTGAGGATGACTTACCTGTTTGTAGTATAGGAGGTGGATTCTAATGCTGAATCCACCTTAGCGTTAATGCGAGAATATCGCTGGTTTTCCAGCGATATTCTCGCATTATGCCGCTATCGCTGGAATAATCATCGCCATAGCGCTAATTGTTGCTAATACAGCGTTAGCGTGGCGATATATTCCAGCGATAGCTGGCGATAGAATATTTCGCGCTAAGCGCGCTCTGCGATATTTATCGCATTTTGTTGCTAATATGGCCCATTGTTTTTTCTTTGTGTCAAAATATCCTGCCTGGAACAGTTCCCCATGCCATTCTAACACCCTCAGTAAAACCGTGTGTGGTAAAAGAGGGTGCGGAATTAAGATTTTTATTATAAACTGCTATTTAAGCTTTAACATGTGCAAATACCACGGAAGATTCACCAGTTTTTAGAGCGGGTGCAAAATTTAATAAACTGTAGAAATAAGTATTAAAACACGTTTAAATGATATGTAATATATTAACAAAACAAATGCAAAATGTATATTTTATTATCCCAATTTGAAAATTATAATTTAAAATAGAGTTTGAAAAACTATTTAAGTTTACTCTGGGGTGCAAGCCTGCATGCTGACCAAAATGTAGGCCTCAGGAACTTCCATACCTCACAATTCAAGCCAACGTCATGCTATGTCTGTCTGAATGCTATGTAGATCAAAGTTCAACTGATGACTCTAGGCCAACAGGAGAAGGAAACAGCTCAGCATCTGTGATCAACACAACAATGCAGAACAAGACAGCCAATATCAGGACTTGCTTAAATCCTTTCAATATGACCCCAGCCTACATTCCCACAAAATATAGACAGGACCTGGATTCCATACTGGACTTACTAAATAATATTTTTTTTTTATTAACTTTATTTTTCAAGTTTTGCAGTGAGAGAAAAAACCACAAAGGGACAGTACAAGTATCAGCAGAAGTTTGCGATTACAGTTTGTGACCTTATTATGTCAAGTGATAACAAATACAGGCAATACACGTTATCCCATATATCACGTAGTCAGACTTCATAGTTTGGCTGATAGTGGTGCTCCATGGCGCCCTACAGAGGGATCATTATGTCAATCATGCAGTGTGTCTAGATACCGCTTCACTAACCCCACTCCAGCACTGTCCTGGCAGCCCCATCTATGGGCCCCCTGGGGGGTCCCCTTTGCCGTCTGCAGCGGCCGAGCGTTCTTGTAGATAAATACGTAACGACTCCCATATGTCTCGAGGGCGAGACGTGGGTGGAATTAGCTCCGCATACACGGGCAGCTGTTCCTGACAGTATATTAGGTCTCCCAACCATACCTTGAATTTGGGCGCTCTGCCTCTCCCCCATTTGCAGGCCAGCCTGCGTTTAGCTAGGAGTAAGCCGAACTATATGAATTTCCTGAAGGGCGCCTTAAAGTCCCTCGTGTATCCCAACAGTGTGGTGAGTGGGGTATTGGTTACGTGTTCCCCTGTCATCTGGCTGAGATTTTCCGTGACTTCCGTCCAGTATGCTAAGACTGGGGGGCATTCCCATGCCAAGTGTAAGAAGTCAGCCCCCTCCCTCCAGCATCTGTCGCAATTGTCGTTGTCCCTGAATCTGAAGCGGCAGAGACGTGCCGGGGTGTAATAGAGTCGATGGAGGAATTTAAAATTAATTATGCGCAATCTGCTGCTGGTCGAGGTCCTCCCCGTCTGTTGGCAACAATAGGTCCATTGGTCATCGGTGAGGGGGGCGTCTAACTCTTTTTCCCATTTGGTCCGTGCCTCCGGGGCACAGTGTCCGCTATTAGTTTGGGTGGTTCGGTACAGCAGGGATACTATATGTGTGGGGGAGGAGCGTTGCAATAAGGCGTGTAGTGGGGCGAATGTGGGGGGCTCGGCAGGGAAGTCAGGGGTAGCAGATTTTACATCAAGGCGGAGCCTCACGTACATGAATAGCTCCAGGGTTGAGGGTTGGCAATCGTTAAAAAAATGTTCGCGTGTACAAAATGTCCCATTCTTATATAGAGCTCCCCACGTCTGGATGTCGTATTTACGTAGCGTTTGTTGACACCGTACTTCTCGCGTGACCGGGATGTCTAGTCTTCCTTCTAGTGGCAGCAGTGGGGAGTAGAGCGAGTCAACAGACATACGGTTGGCAATGGCCCTCCATGCTCTGTTTGTACATTCCACTGTTGTTGGGTCTGTGCATTTTGGATTAATGGGTGCGCTAATATAGGCTGAGTAAGGTGTTGGAACCATGGGCCAGTGTTCTATTGCCAGATGTGGCATGTTTGGGGGTGAATTCATCCAGTAGGTGGCAAAGTGTGCCTGGGCGCTCCAGAAATAGAGCTCCATGTCGGGGACCTCAAAGCCTCTTTTGTCGAAGGGTAGCGTTAGTACCTCCCACTTTAGCCTAGGTTGTTTGCCCCCCCATGTCAAACGAATGAGTTTTGATTTAAGGGCTTTAAAAAAGGAGTTGCTGGGTGCATATGGAATGCAGGTGAATAGGTAGAGTAGTTTTGGGAGGACGACCATCTTTATCAAAGCTGTCCGGCCCGCCAATGAAAGAGGCATTGCTATCCAACGTGTGATGGAATCCGTGAGTGTATCTAGCACTCGGCCATTATTAGCCCTCATGAGATGTTCCCTGTCTCTGCTTATTACTATTCCGAGGTACTTTCCTTCGTCCTCACATCAGTCCAGCAGGAAGTCCGGGGCATACCTCTTGACACTGTCTGTGAGGGGAAATATTTGTGATTTGCTCCAGTTGATATTAATCCCGGAGTAGTGTCCGAATTGAAGGAAAGCCCGTAGTATGGGGTTTAAGCTTTCCTCCGGGTCCCGTAGGTACAATGTGAGGTCATCAGCGTCCAGCGAGATGAGAATTTGTCTTTCTGGGTAGATAAGGGCATGCTCTCAGTGGTGTTGCCTTAGCTTGGCCACGAGCGGCTCCATGGCCAGGGCAAATAGGAGCGGAGAGAGCGGGCACCCCTGCCTCGTCCCCCTTGTGATATTGAACCTGGGAGAGCATGCTCCATTAATGAGCAGTTTGACTCGTGACTCCGTATATAATAGCTGGATCCATGCCAGGAAGGGGGGTGGGAAACCCATCCTCACCAGGACACTGCCAAATTGTCCCATTCAAGGGAGTCAAAGGCTTTGGTGGCATCCAGAAAGACTGACACCGCTGCCTGATCTGGCTCGATGTCCTGCATTAAGGCGAAAAGGGTGCGGAGATTATGCGATGTTGCTCATCCGGGTATAAAGCCCGATTGGTCTGGCAAAACCAGAGCTGTCATCAGAGGACTGATTCTATTGGCGTGAAGTTTGGCCAAGATTTTAACGTCGCTATTGATAAGCGAGCGTGGCCGGTAAGAGTCGCACCTATCTCCTGGTTTGCCTGGCTTGAGGAGCGAAATGATGAGTGCTTCCCGCATCGTAGGCGGGAGTATACCTGTCTCCCGCGCCTCCTCGTATACATGTTTGAGAATGGGAATGAGGGTGTCACTGTATGTCTTGTAAAATTCGGCCGGTAGGCCATCTGGTCCAGGAGCACGACCAGATTGCAATTGCATAATTGCCGTGCGTATCTCCTCGTCCTCGAAGTCCGCTAGAAGGAATTCCCTCTGACCATCCCCCAGCCAGCCCAGTGCTATGTCTTCAAAATAGGGCACAAACTCTACCGGGTGAGTCCTGTGTGTTGTGTATAGCTTGGTGTAAAATGCATGGAAGGTGTTTAGTATGTCTGGGGTATCTCTGCATATCTCGCCTTCGTGATCGGTAATTTCAAGTATAGTATTAGAGAATCTGGGTTTTCGAGTGAGCTCATCTAATGCTTTTCCGGGTCGTTCACCTTCCCCATATTGCCAGGCACGGTAGTATTTCCTGCGTGTTGGAAATGGCCCTTGTTGCAGGGTTATCCCCAAACTTTTTGCTTCTTCCTCCTACTTTTTCCTGACCTGTGGTTGTTGGCTTTAGGACTCTGGGCACTTTACCACTGCTGATCAGTGCTAAAGTGCATATGGTCTCCGTGTAAATTGTTATTGTGATTGGTTATCCATGATTGGTATATTTGATTTACTGGTAGGACCCTAGTAAAGTGCACTAAGTGTGCCAAGGCTGGTAAATCAAATGCTACTAGTGGGCTTGCAGCACTGATTGTGCCACCCACATGAGTAGCCCTGAAAAGTTGTCTCAGGCCTGCCACCGCAGTGCCTGAGCGCAGTTTGTTAACTGCCATTTTGACCTGGCCAGTGTACCCACTTGCCAGGCCTTACCCTTCCCTTTTCTTACACATAGGACACCCCTATGGTAGGCCCAAGGTACCCCCCTGGGAAGGGTGCAGTGTATGTGAAAGGTAGGACATGTACTGGTGTGTGTGACATGTCCTGATAGTGAAATACTGCCAATTTCGTTTTTCAGTATTGAAAGGCTATCTTGCCCATAGGACAGAATGGGGAATGCTCTGTAACATTTTTACAAGCATATCTTCCCATAGGAGTAAGATGGAAAATTGGAGTCTAGTATCCCTGAACTCAGAATTTAATAACACATCTTTTAGTAAGCATGGTTTTTAAATTCTGTGTTTGAAAATAGCACTTTTAGAAAGTGGCTGTTTTCTTGTCCAACCTTCCTGTGTGCCTCTGCCTGTTTGTGGAGTGACTGTCTGGCTTTGGAGTGACAGGGTCTGGGGTGGCTCCAGGAGTCTGGGTGAGTCAGCCCTGGGCTGAATAGGCCAATCTGCATTTGGAGTGGTGGGAGGAGTAGCACCTGTACCTGACTAGGGCTGTGCCTGCCTTCCACAAAAGACTGGCTCCACCTCCTGCGGTGTGGCTGAAGACCCTGGCCCACTCTGACAAAGGAAGAAGTTGTGCACTGGCAGAGTGCACCCCGAACTGGTTTGGACTGGGTTCAGGACCCCTTACACAAAGAGAACAAAGATATTTTGGGGTATAAATATTAGAGCTGAAACCCCTGTACTTTAGATCATCCTGGAATCAAGAGGAACCTTTGCCAAGGAGAAGAGCGAGAGAAACTGAGAAGAAGGACTGCCCTTTGCTGTGTGTTCTGGGGTTGACCTGCAGTTGCTATTCTGCCAAGGGAAGGAGAAGGACTTTGCTGTGTGCTGTGTCCCCTACTTGAAGAAGATCTCCAAGGGCCTGAGGAGAGCTGGCCTCCTGTTGTGGAGACTCAGGAACACAAAGGTTTCCCAGACTACTTCGTGATCAAGAGGAACCTGCTGCCAAAGAGGACAGCTGAAGAGACTGAGGAGGAGTACTGCCCTTGCTGTGTGTCTGGGGCTGGCCAGAAGTTTGCTGTTCTGCTAAGGAGAGGACAAGGGACTTTGCTGTGTGCTGTGTCCCCCTGCTTGAAGAAGGACTTTGCTGTGTGCTGTGTCCATCTGTAACTGAAGAGAAAAGTCTCCAAGGGCCTGAGCGAGCTGGCCTCCTGTTGTGGAAACTCAGGGACACCAAAGTTTCCCCCCATCGTCTCAGCAATGCTGTGTGTGTGTGCTTTTCTGCAACCTGAGACCGTTGTGTGGTCCGCTGTGCCCGTGTGCCTGAGCCAGCCGTGACAGCACTGAACCCCTGCAGCGCAATCATCGTAACGCTGTGAAGCTAATCACCGCCCCAGCCCGAGCCATCATCTGAGAGGAGCTGCGAGTGCCTGTTACCACCGCCGGCCAAAGCCGGGAAGTGCAAAAGGATTACTGTGAGCCGTCATCTATAGAGGAGCTGTGAGGGTGAAGCGCTGAGACCCGATCCTCTGGGAGGCATCGCCTAACAACCAGGATTCCCCCTCTGCGAGGAACAGCTGTGGCCGCCGGAGCTGCCAGCGGGAAGTCGAGCCGCGAGGAGGAGAGAGAGAAAGCAACCCCCCAGGTAACACTCGGACTCAAATCCAGAGCCGCTGCGTGTGTCGCTGCCTGGGGCGGGTTGCGTGTGTCTGCGGAGACTGCTCCGATCTCACCTGCATAACGAAGTTTTTTATGCTGGGTAACTCTGACAGCCCGTACCTGCCTTGAATAGCGGGATGATACCGGGGCCGGCATTCACGAATATCTCCTTCAATTTTGAGCATTTGGGGGCATAACTTTGCACGCGCTGACCGCGGAGTCAGCTTGTCATGTGGTGAGAAGCCACAAACACGAGCGCACCGTGAACCGGTGCCGAAGCGAACTGTGTTGTGACATTTTTATTAATACTACAAAGAACTACGAACCTGCAAGTTATTTTTCATGACATCTTGAAAAGTCGATTACATTAATACGCACATGTTGGATTTTTGTCGTTTTGGTCTTGTCAGAATCTAGATAAAGAAATCTTTATTTTTCTAAACGGGTGTGGTGTCCATTTGTGGTGTTATCACTGTGTTACTGTGAGTGTTGGTACAAATACTTTACACATTGCCTTGGGGATAAGCATGTCTGCTCGTGCCAAGCTACCAAGGGGGTGAGCAGGGGTTATCTAGAGTGTGTTTCTTCCTTACCCTGACTAGAAGCAAAGGTCCCTATTTGGTCAAAGGTACCTACCTCTGCCAACTAGAGACCCCCATTTCCAACACCACAGAACTTACATTCTCGCTCGGCAGTGTCCTGGTATTCATTCAGTTTGTCTCGGAATTGCCCCTTCAGGTGAGGGCTCGAGTCTGATCTCATTTGATTTTCAAGTTGTTTGAGTTCAGTTTCCAGTCTTCGGAGTGTGTTACGAATATCCCTTAAAATGCCTCCCCCTTTTGCGATGCAGATTCCTCTGACGGTCACTTTGAATGCCTCCCAGACGGTGGAGAACTGAGGGACAGTATCAATATTGCGCGGGAAGAAGTCGGTGATCTCTTGTCCCAGTTCCGTTTGGAATGGGATGTCTAGAAGAGCATTCACAGGCAGCCTCAATTTTGGTAGGGAGATATCGAGCAGGGCGGAGCCAGGGTGAGCAAGACCGGCGAGTGGTCTGAGTAAGTTCTCGGCAGGTGCCTAGTGGACAAAGTCCATGTTTTTAGCCCTCTAGTGATGAGCCATCCATCTATTCTCGACCACGTGGAGTGTGTGGAGGAGTAGCATGTGCCCTCTCTGGCAATTGGTTGTAAACTGCGCCATGCGTCAATCAATTCATGCGTGTCTAATATGTCTGACTGTTGTCTTTGGGCCCCTGTATAATGGTGAAGGTGAGGGTGCAGGCGATCTAGCGTTGGGTCTAGGGTTAGGTTAAAGTCTCCCCTCATGCCACGTGAGTGGATCCAGTGTCGAGTATTTTCCCCCAGAGGACTTTGAAGAACGTAGGGTCGTCTACGTTATGGCCAGTGTAATGGATTGGGATGACAGTCGCCCCCATGTTATACAGTATCGCCCTTGGGGGTCGGCCATTTCTCCTATTGGTACATATGGGACATTTTTCTTGATGAGTATCACCGTCCCGCAAGCATATGTGGAGTATGTCGAGTGGCATCTATATGATGCCCAGCGGGATGCAAATGTACCCAGGGAAGTGGGGCCCCTATGTGTCTCTTGGAGCATTGCGACATGGATATTGTGACGGTCTAGATATGCCAATACATGACGATGTTTCCTGGGATTCCCCAATCCTCTCACATTCCACGTGATAAAATTATAGCTAGGTGCGTCATTGATTATACGGTGAGCTTGTGGCGCATGGTGCAGCCCGCATTGTGTACTGATAGTGCCATAACATGAAATAAGGTCTGTCTGTAGTGTGATTGTATCTGTCTCTAAGTTCCCCCCTCTCCACCCCCTCCCACAACAGCAGCCCAATCCTGCTGTGGCCTACATACCTCCCTCCCTCCCTTTCCCAGACAGCCTCAACAATAGAATTCTGTCCCCCATTTTAGGAAGATTCAATAATAACATAAAGAAACGTTAACCATTTAGCAATAAACTTATTAGGGTTGTCCTGTTGGGGAAACACCTGAGGGCCTCACAGTCTCTCCTCGCTAAGCACAAGGGTGCCCAGGTACAGGTTTGTTTACCCTCTCCTTGCAGTGTCTCATTCAAAAAAACTTGTGGTGAACTGCACCGTGCAGTTCGTTAACTTAGGTATGGCTTTGCAACGTATCATCCAGACCCTGCGACGCCTTTTTCCATCCTCTGGGGTAGCCCGCCTTAGTACAATGCACAATGGATCTGTGCTGCTCACGCCCAGCAAGATTGAGCCACAGGGACAGCCGCATCGTCAGATTATCCCTGATGTTCACTCAATGTCAGATAAGGCAGCATTCGAATGCGAGGGGCTTAATTCTGGATCATTTCGAGGGGATCTTCGAAGGTTGCTTTTCAGAAAGTCTGCCACATGCTGCGGGTTGGTAAAGAAGTGTTGCTTGCCCTGATGGATGATCCGTAGCTTCGCAGGGTAGAGCATTGCAAAAGGGATATTGGCCTGCTGTAGTTTCTTTTTTACGGATAGGAACTTTTTCCAGGCCTCTTGGACCGCCATTGTAAAGTCCGGGTATATGGCCAGATCAAAGCCTTCATAGGACAGTGTTTTGCGTTCTCTGGCAAATCTCAACACAGTGTCCCGGTCTCGATAATTGAGGAGGCGCGCTATGATCGGTCTGGCAGGAGCCCCAGGCGGGGGTCGGGCGGCCAACGAGCGGTGTGCCCTTTCTATAATGAACATAGGGGAGAAGGCGCTTCTTTCGAATACGGTAGTCAGTACACACTCCACATAGTCCTCCATGCGGCCGGTGTTGGTGGTCTCTGGCACACCTATAATGCAGATATTATTCCGGCGCAACCTCGACTCTAGATCTTCATTTTTGGCCGCAATGACTTTTAGAAGGCGTTCCATTTGGAGAAGTTGTTCTTTTCTGCCCACTGAGGCGTCTTCCAGGGTAGAGACGTGCTGTTCTGCCTCCGCCAACCGCTCCTCATGTTGATCTATCTTGTGTGTGACATTGTCTATGCGGGTATTCATGGCATCCATTTTGGCCTCTATTGATGTGAGGCTGTGTTTCATAGTGAGGAGTAGCTCCTTAAGATCGTCCATGGAGGTTTGGTACGCAGAGCCAGAGCAGTCCGCTATCGCGTTTTCAGGGTCAGTTCCAACCCGTGCGGATTTCCGTGCTTCAAATGGTAGCTTTGCTTGTTTGCCGTCCGTTTTCCCCATAGCTTTCCGCTGCTCGCGCTGTGTCTTCTCTGCTGTAGTGCCTCCCGGAGTAGGGCTCTGTGTCTTGGTGGGCTTTATTGGCTCTGCCACGGTGGTGCACTCTGGTCTCCGGCGCCACAGGTTAATTTATCCGCAGGGGCTCCCTTATGCTTTGCCGAGGGGACCCCGCTCTCTCACGTCAGCGTGCAGGCGCGGCGGGGTCTCAGCCAGGGTCTGGCTTGAGCCAGCTCTAGGGGTCACATTTGCGGGGGTAAGGAGGACTAGTGGTGTTTGGACAGTGTCCACACCGCTATCAGATTCGGTTCCACGGATGTGCCCCAGTGTGCAGCTTCTCTTGGCTCCAAATGAGGTGAGCTCTGACCCAGTGGTGGTATTCTTCTGCCCACAGGATTGGATTTGCTGGCAGTGGCAGGCCGAGGGTGTAGCCGCTTGAGACCTGAATGTTAGATCCAGGCACAACCTACTGGCTGGTCTCCAACGTGCAGGGATATTTGGGGCTCAGCGTGATTCTGTCTTGAGTTGTCAGTGGGGGACACACGTACAGGATTGAAAGTGCCAAATGCTTTATGAGTAGAGCCTATCCCATCGCCGGGCCTAGTGTGGTGGCAAGGGTCTGCGTGCGTAGCTCTCTGTGGTGCTGTGTAAAGCACAGATTCGGCCTAGTGGCGGCGGTTCCCAACCCTCAGGTCGCGATAGTGTCTCTGAGCGAGAGGGGTATGTCTCTGCTTGAGATCTGCATTGTAGGCCTAGGCCCTCTTCACAAGTATTTCCTGGCTTGCAAGCGCATCGAGTCTCAGCGAGTACTTGCCCCGGACTGTGTCTAGGATACCCGCATTCAATTCAGTGCGGGTGGATGGTGGTTTGTGCTTTGCCTGACCCACTGTCAGCCTTTGTGCAGGACGGTAGGCCCTAGCGTGCAGTCCCTCCGGGCACCGTGCGGCTCGCAGTCTGGGCCCAGCGTCAACAGTTTCTGACTTTAGGGGCCTGGTGTGGGCTTGTGGCGAGCGGGGGTGGCCCACCCCCAAGGGTTGTGTCGCTGGCCCAGGCTCGTCTAGCAGGCTGGTCCCGAGCGCGCTGCCCGTGTTTTGCACGCACGGGGTGCCGAGTCTCCAGGCCACCTCCGGCACCAAAACAGCACTACGCAGCAGTCTCCTCGCCCTCTGCTGTGATTGGGATGGGAGGCGCTGCTATTTTAACCCCCGCTGGTTAGTTTAATGGATTGGGCTGCGCCCCCGCCGATCGGGGCCTCCACAGGCCGGGCAGTCGTATGCGTTTAAAGCAGCGCTGCAGCAACTACTCAGGGCCTTCACGAGTCAGCGGTGGGCAGTAGGTCCCTCAGCCCCGCTCTCCGGCGATTTCTGCAGCCCCCGAACAAGTAGGTGGATTTGTCGGCCCCTGGCGGACGTGCGCAAGCCGAACTCCCGCGCGGCTTTTCAGTTGGGGTTGGGGGCGATTGCCCACCGACGCCTCAATCTTCTACAACAGCGACTGCAGCCCCGCTCAGTTCACCGAGTGCCCGTCATTTTGCAGAGCGGGCCCGGGTGTAATCAGCAGGTCATTCTGATAGCTCGCCCTTTGCATGTATCATCCCCGTTTCTGTGCCAGGAGTCATCTGGGCGCGTTCAGCATGTCGTTCCACGCAATTTCGGTTTCTGCTAGTGGAGATTGGGCAGGATGTTGTAGGATATTAGTCCCAGGCTGCAAGGAGCCTCACACAAGTGCGACCATCTTGCTTGTGCGCCCTCTAGCGCCCCCCTACTAAATAATATTTTTAAATACAGTGGAACCTAATCAAAGTATAGTAACTGCTATACCACTTCTCATGAAATTACTGTCCGTGATGTATTTTCTTGCTAAAGGTGGATTCCAGGTACCAGTTGGCCCTCTGCATGTTATGCCGCAGCCCACATTTTCAATGGTTTGAAGCAAGATTTGCCTGTCTTACTATATTAGGTGCCACAATATATTTCCACAGGATCCACAGACAGTCAATAATGTAAAAGCTAAATTTTAAGTAATTGGTGGATTTCCTAATGTGATATTCTTCATTGAACTGAACCCACATAATAATAATAGAAACATTTGCTAATGAACAGATATTCCTTAATAGGAAACGACACCATACAACAGATTTGCAAATTGTGTGTGATCTTGTCATCACATATCCCCTTTCCCTGCACCGACCCACGATTCGATGAGAAATAGTGTAACTTCTAGAACAATGGAGAGGTGGCATCCAGATAGGACATGGCTTTTTAGGTATGACATTTTTTTATATTGCCAATGTAATAAAACTACACCTCCCATAACGCATTATGTATATGTATTAATATGTTTCTTTATTAATTGTATTTCTCTACAACAAGATGACTCATGAAACCATTGGGAACTTTGTTAATGACACCCTTGCTTCAGCCTTCAACAAATACTGATGAAAAATATAACTCTGCACATAAAATGACAAGAAAACTATAGAGCGTACCTTTGGTTTGTTAAAGGCACATTTCAGATGTCTGCAATAGAAGTAGGGTTTCTAAAATAATTACGGCTTGCAGTCGTCTGTATAACATCTGCCGAAGAAGATTAATTCCTATACCCGAAGAAAAACATGATGGCATTACAGATGCAGATAACAAGGAAGGTGATGTAAATCATTATGGACGATGTCGTCTTGATGGCAATGCAGCTGGAATTAGAGATCACACTATTTCAATTTATTGTTTAATTGTTAAGAATGAAAGAAAATGTATTTAAAAAAATAGAAAAACATTTTGTGATTCAAGAAAATGATTTTGTAAAACTTTTTTGGGGTGAAATATATGTTTTTAAAATATTCATTTATAATAATCAATTATACAAATTTCACATTTGTAAAATAAAATATATAAGTGAAAGCAGATTCTTTCTCTGAAAAGTAAACAGAAGTGCATCTAACATTCAAGACAAAAATCCAAAGATCTTTTTTTCAGTCATTGGATATTTTGAATGGCGACTCATTTCCACTAGATAATTGTGCACTGCGTGCATATCTGGGCCTGGGCATGGGCCTGGTAGGCAACAGTGACTGGGAAGTTGGGGAAGCAGAGGATTAAGATATTCGTGGTGTGGCTGTAGTACAATCAGACGGCAGTGGGACTCAATGGTAGTGATATGGGCTAGCTGATTCTGGACTAGCAGCAATAGAATAATGCTACTTGCCCCTCACTCATTTGGCGAGGGCAGTATCTCAATGTAGCGGTCATTATATTAAGAGCACGCCTTTTTGCCCTGTCTGCCTGACTTTGTAAGAGGTTATATTGCATCTTGACATTGTATGCCCACAAGTTCTTGCAATGAGTCCATGGTAAATGGCAAGACACCCAAATCAGTGGCAGGGTATTAAGAGTTTGCACAGCCTCAAACCCTTTAACTATACCCTCCAACTCCCTGCCCAGCTACCAACAGTGTGCTGGGACTCTGGTTGGTTGGTCCTCAAACTGAGTGTCATGTACAACCCCATCCTCAGTGTCCAATGGCTCCTATTGTTAAGAATCATGTTGAAACAGTTGGCCAACAGTTGACTGAAACATCCTAGCTATCTGTCATTGCTGAAGTTACTGTTGCAGTTGGTGTTGAAATAGTGCCAGAAGTAGTGGTGACAGTCACTGTGGTATCAGTAGTTGCACTGGACCCCTCAGCTGTACTTGGCGTGTCTGTGGATGTTGTGACTGGTGTAACTGGTGTAACTATTGTCACTGAAGTCTCCATTCTTTTCCCAGATGGCCTCTTGTCCTGGCTGTTTGAAGGCTCATTTTCTGCATTTTCCTCCTAAGAAGTATCTCCTGCAGAATATATTTTTAAATGTTTGAAATAGAAATGTAAAATATTATATAATATACAGTTTAAACATTCAGTGTAGGTTATTGTTTCATATGTACATAACATTTCAAATCATACAATTCTTACATACCTTATCTCCAAAGATTGTTCAATAAATTCATTGGTAATCCACGATTTAATTTATCTGGCCCTTCTCTAACAAAATAACTATTAGCAACTGTTTCTTTAAACCACACACATTAGTGAAAACAAATTTTGACAATCTGTTCAGATCAGTTGTTACATGTCTATATGTAACTGTTTGCTTTTATAACTTGGTACATCTATTACTACCTGAAACCTAAAGATGTTTACATTAAACATATTTATTGTAAGGCACTTGCTGTATGTTAACGCATAGTAATGCGATCTATTTTATAAGTAGCTAACATACAGGCCTAATGTTACTATTACTTATAACAATATTAATAATATATTCTAAGAATATTTGCCAGGTTAGATGTCCCCTCCGCCTTCAACATCATCAGCAGTTCCTTCCAGGCTTGCAGGATTTAGTATGGTGCTCACTATTCTCTCCCAGGGCTCCAGTTTCAATTCGGATGCAGGCCTTTCGCCATTGGTCAGGGTATCTCTCCTGTGCTTGGCCAGCAGTTCCCTCACTCTCCTCTTCGGGTCACTGAATCGTTTTTTACTCTCTTCTACTATGCGTGGAAATGTTGAGACTATGTTCACTTTATCAGTGACTCAATGCCATAAATGGGCCCTCACCTCTCCAATGGTCGTTATCAAGTGGTGATGCATAAGTCTTGACTCCTCCTTAATGACCTCATCGTCCGGAACCTGCAAATACCTCTTGGAAAATGTTAGTTTCCACAACCTGCTACGTGCTATCTTGACGATATGAACAACTAAATGTAAGAGGATGAATACATTTTTAGCTGGATTGAGACAGACTAAAACACACAAATTATAAACAGGTTGCCAGCAGCAAAATGTCTTCCACACAGAGCCCTGCTACTATCAGTCTGTACACGTCCTAAGATGGCAGCCTGTGTTTTTTCAGGAAGTGACATATTTATTTAGCATGAGCTTTTTTATGCATGCACAGTAACACTAGCTACAATGTTTTCAGAGGAAACAGTGCAAGTGCAAACTATTTTCTCATCTAAACTCCGGATCTGATTTTTGGCACCCAGTATTACTAGTCCATTTACTGTGTGGTAAACCTGGGTGCGGTAAATCCAATAGCCTAGAACATGCAAAAAAATCATAATTCTGTGCAATACATATGAAATCACCACCTTGTATCAAATTTACTGGCCACGGATTTACGACACACAATACTGTTTCACCTGGAATGATGGGCAAAGTTGCCAACACAACATACCATAATCGACATGCTAATACTCACTTTCGCACATCCAAAGGCCATGGAAATGGCTAAATATTCTCTTTACCAACACTAAACACAAAGGGGCGGATTCCGATTCGGGCCGGAAAACATACCGACCGACTCGGTACGGGAATGTTGTCCGACCGACACGTACCAGCGCTGCCCGACCCGCGTAGTACGATGAAATGCATGTGAATCACGACCGACTCGTACGGAACACAAGCCGAACGACCGAACCGCACTGAAACAAGCTATCCGGCCGGGAAACTACGCGAATCGAAGCGACCGACACGCACCAGGAATGAACCCGACCGAAACGTACCCGCGAACTCCGACCCGCGCAGTACGATGCAATGCGTGGAAAACCAGACCGAGTCGCACGGAGCCCAAGCCGTACGACCGACACGCATACAAAACCCAGCCGAAGCAACCCAATACTCCGCGACCGACGCGTACGCCGCACATGAAACCCAGCAGCAACCCAGCTTGAAAGACTCGGAGAAGCCCGCACGAGCCAACTGCAGCGTCCTACTCGGTCAGTAGAACGTCTCCTACATGCCTAAAAAACTCAAAGGAAAAAATCCAAAAAAAAGGGCCAAACAAGCAATGACAAAGTCAATAAATACAGGGGGGAAAAACATGGAACAAGGACACACCCACAACTCCACCCATATAAAGGCCACAAATCCCTACCATAATCCTTTGCAAATCAACTGACCTGCCAGCACAGAACACCATCAGACAGCAACCACAGACACACTCACAACTCATCCATCACACAAGCCACACACCATTAGCACCTCCCAAATAGCACCCTCACATACACCCAGCAAAACCTACACTCACCCACCCTCACTTGCACACTCACACACACATCAATCCCCACCACCACCCATCACCATGCCCCCAAAGAAGAATCCAAAGTTCCTAGACAGTGAATTGGAAGTCCTGGTAGATGAGATCCTCAGGGTAGAGCCACAGTTGTTTGGTACATTGGTCCAACAGACCCACATGTCGCAGAAAACCAAGATGTGGGAGAGGATCGTCGACAGGGTGAATGCACAATCACCATGTTTGCGCACAAAGGAAGACATCCAGAACAGGTGGTATGATGTGCGCAGGAGGGTCAAGGACCTACTCAAGAAGGATTACGCCATGAGTCAGTGCACCGGCAGTGGCCCTCCTGCCAAACCACTATACCTCAGGCCCTGGGAGGAGAAGGTGCGGGCCATCCTACCACCAGTGAGCGTATATGGACTATCAAACATCCCAGTGCCTGGTGAGTACACAACCAATATACACAATATTGTGTGACAATACACACACATCACTGTCAAGGGGATAGTCAAACCATGCACCCTTAGCAAATCCACAGCAACCAAAAGATAATCATCCCAAGATGTGTATGTTAGTCAGATAAACACAATACATGCCATCTCATAGGGACATGTAACTGTGTCATGACATGTACAAACCTAACAACAAATAGAGCAAGGCAGTGGCACAGATATATACAACAAACACAGTCAGATATTTTGCCACCACTAGAGCACCACCTCACAGGGAAGGTCACTGAAAGGAAGGAATTCTGTGTATGCTGGTGAAGTGAGTGTAGGCAATAGCATGATGGGAGTTGTAGTCACAGATATTGGTCACCCTCACAATTTGCACATCAACACCACTCTGAACCATGCTCACATCACAGGGAGTGGAAAAGAACTGACAAGATGGCTGACACTGGGTACTGCTGTGGGGAGCACAAGGCCCTGCTGGGAACTGTGCACCAACCAACAGCAGGACACCACTGACTGACATCCTGAAAGCCAACTTGCACTCCCTGCAATGGAAGCACGTTCCATGGTGGGATATCTGGCTGGGTGGGAAGGAGGACTGACAGCTCTGACCATAGTTACCAGCAGCTTTTCTCACACACCCCTTAACACAAACTCCACACAACTCACCTGGGAGAATGCATTGCCTCACACTCTAATTAAATATCCCACAAAGAACTACCACACTGGGTTATGCTGTGAGAAGCACAGGGACACTTTTGGGACTTGTAGCCAAACAAACACCAGGACAACACTGTCAGCCATCCTGTCAGCACAGGCACACTACCCCACAGGGAAGCAGAGTCAAAAGGAAGGAAGTATGGGCTTGCTGGGAAGGGGGGTGTAGACAATAGCATGATGGGAGTGGTAGTCACAGCTCAACATCCCCCACCCACATGGCCCAGCAAGCTCACACTGAAGCATGCACACCTCACAGGGAGTGAAAAGCCACTTCAAAGATGTCTGACACTGGCCTCAGCTGTGGGGAGCACAAGACCCTGCTCGGAACTGTGCACCAACAAACAACAGGACCACACTGTCAGCCATCTTGCCATTGCTGTCACACTCACACACAGTGAAGTCCACTCAAAAGGAAGGAAGTATGTGCATGCTGGGAAGGGGGGTGTAGGCAATAGCATGATGGGAGTGGTAGTCACAGCTCAACATCCCCCACCCACATGGCCCAGCAAGCTCACACTGAAGCATGCACACCTCACAGGGAGTGAAAAGCCACTTCAAAGATGTCTGACAATGGTGCTCTGTTGTGGGGAGTACCAGGCCCTGCTGGGAACTGGGCACCAACCAACAGCAGGACACCACTGACTGACATCCTGAGAGTCAATCTGCACCCACTGCAAGGGTGGCATTCTTCATGGTGGGATAACTGGGCTGGGGGGAGAAGGAGGTCCGGATGTCAACCAAATACCACCAATGCTGGTCATGCACACACCTCAACATCCACATTGAAATGCATCAGGTTGGCAGGACAATGAGCCACACCAATATCAACCTCTGACTGTGACAACTTAGGACAATGCAATGTACAGGGCCGCATCCAGAGGTACAGTCACAACTGTCATGTGTTTGAAGCATTGATGCCTGCAGAAACATAACATACATTGTGTGTCTCTTCCAAAACAGGTGATGATGGGGAAACAGCAGCAGATGAGGAGGAGTCCCTGTCCCAGGCTCCGGGGACCCTGAGCTCTCTGGTGTGGAACTGCCTCTGCCCTCATCGGATGGCGAAGACCAACCTGGCACCTCCGGTGTGAGTCATCATGCAGCACCAGCAGGACCACCATCTGCACCCCCTGCACCCATTCCTCCAACATCTGGCAACACACAGACCACCCCCGCCGACACAGACAGACCAAGGACACTGAATGACAACAGCACAGGGACCACAGCCCACCGCGAAGCAACGGACAACAACCCCAGTACCAACCCCCAAGGGGGCCGAGGGTCACCTGTGCGTGCCACGGCAGCTCCCACACATGTGGCCAGGGGTGGTGGGAGGGGTGGTAGGCAGAGGTCGCTGCTGGCAGAGGGGTCTGGACTGCATGAGGACCCACAACTGGCACGCATTGCTGATGCGTACCAGAATAGCACCGTAGAGTTCAGCCAAGTAGTGGGGATCCTCAAGGACATTCAACAGCAGCAGGCTGCCCATCATGCCCGCTTGGACTCCCACATGTCCCGTGTGGAGACACACATGTCTGGCATGGAGTCCAAGTGGGACACATTGGAAGAACTGACAGCGGTGCAGATGGACATATTGACATGCCTCCGCCAGATTAGCACCAACATGTCCACACCTCCCTGTGTGCCCACAACATCTGGTGCCGCAACAACTGCAACTGCCACAGGGAGGGAGAATGACTCTGGTGGAGAGTTCTCTGCACCGCAGCGGCCTGCATGTGAGGGTCCCCCCAGAAGAGGGGTCGTCCGAGGAAGGACAACCGAGAGGCCGATGGCCCTGAACATCCCCCAGGAACCCAACACCTGTTCTGGAAATTCTCCTTTGTGTGCAAACTGTTCACCCTGTCGAATGTAACACAACTCTCCCACATGACATGGGGAGTTTAAGTTGGACTAATGTATCAGATGACTGTGGACTTTACTCAGGACATTTATGCTACCAACACTTCCAACTCATCTGGGAACTTTGGATTCCAATACCAATGTACAGCACCCACCATCCTGTGCACTATCCTAACACATGTATGTAAATAAACTCACTAATACACCATACTTGCCTCTGTTGTGATTCCAACATTGTTTTTGTCAAGGAGATGATGATCTGCTAAATGACACTGTGCATGCTAACTGCCACAGCAAGTTCAATACCGTCATGTGAGTCATGGCGACGTGACACATATGAGGGAGACACACCACTAGGGCTACACAACACATAGACACCAGGGCCATCTGACTCATCGCCTACACTGATGTTGCCAGGAAATACAATTGAATGCACAGACACCACACCTATTCAGAGTCTGTGTTAACTAGCCCACAGGTGCAGTAAGCAAATGTCAATCAGATGTGTGACCACAGACAACGCACATCCTAAAGTGAAGCACAGGTTTATTACACATTTGTAACATGTTGTTTCCACTACAAATGCAAGGTAATCCCACGTGGCAGTGGCCACACAGTCAAAAAGTGTAGAAGAAATAAAGTCCAGGGGTGAGTGGCACATCACCTGTAGGGAAACGACTGCTGCCACCCTGAACGCTGAATCATGGTGTCTGGGGATCCAAGTTGACCAAACAACTCTGAAAGCACCCTGTGAAGGACAGACATGACACACAGTCAAAAGCACTGAAGAACAGGACAGAACTGCAATACTCATGCCCAATACATGTCACAAGATACCTACACAAAACCAAGTTAGCATGTCAACACTGTTGGGGAGTACAGACTACCTGTAAGGACACATCGCTGCACGCATCCAGTCAAGTAGCACATGGCCACACTCAAACAGCACCAGAGCACCACCCACACATATCATGCAAACTCACATCATTGACATGACATCTCTGGATACTCACATTCAGCTGAATAAGTTGGTGATGAGCTGTGTGCGGACATCACCCTCATCATCTTCATCATCACTGGCATCGTGGCCCAGGCCAGGATCCTCCACAGGTGGCGGATGTTGGTCATCGTCATCCAGGATGAGAGGCAACTCCTTCCGCACTGCCAGGTTGTGTAGCATGCAGCAGACGATGACAATCTTGCACACCTTTGCTGGGGCATATGGGAGGGCCCCTCCTGTCTTGTCTAGGCAGCGGAAGCGGCTCTTCAGGAGACCAAATGTCCGCTCGATCACTCTCCTGGTCCGACCATGTGCCTCATTGTAGCGCATCTGGGCTGGTGTCACAGGGTCCCTGAGGGGTGTCAGCAACCACGGCATGTTGGGGTATCCAGAGTCACCTACAGACAGACAATTTCACATTAGCTGAGTAGGAAAAGAGGGAGGAATACAACATAGCAGAACACACACAATGGTACAAAGTCAGTACACACCGACAAGCCAGGCACGCTGGTTCTGCATCTGTGACATCATCCTCGGGATGCGACTACTCCTCATCACGTAGGCATCGTGTGCCGAACCGGGGAAACGGGCACACACATGTGAGATGCTCATATCTGCAAGACATACCACCAGAGCATTGATCGAATGATAATGTTTCCTGTTCCTGTATGCCTGCTCATGTGCCTGTGGTGGTACCAAAGCCACATGTGTCCCCTCAAGGGAGCCAATGACATGTGGCATCCTCTCCAGGGCATAGAAGTCACTCTTGACATCAGTGAGTTGTTGACGTTTAGGGAAATAGATGTACTGGTTCAGGTATCTCAACATTGCCTCCAAAACATCGCGTAGCACACGGCTGAACATGGTCTGTGACATCCCACCAGCAGACGCCACAGTGTGTTGAAAGGTACTGGTGGCTGCCATCAGCTTCACCTTGGGGGTCAGCGCTGTAGGGTATGGCCGACCAGGTTGCAAATGTGGGGCCAACTGCACCGCCAATTCCTCAATCAGCGCCCTGTTGAAGCGGTACCGTCGGATGCAGTCACGTTCCACCATCGTTGCAAGGTCAGGGAATGGTCTATGGACAGCTGGTGCCCTGCAGTGCATAGGTGAAGAAAGAAAGATTGTCAGTCACCCCACATATGTGCCATTAACCATACTCAATATCACATGATACATCATTACGAGACACAAGTACCTGATGTGTGTGCCGTTCTGTATGGACATATATGGCACCTACATGGCCAACATCTAACATCACAGTTCAACATGTGTTGACAACAAGTTCCAGGTTGTGCTATGGGAAATCATTAGGCTGTGTCACAGTACCCATTTACTGCTGTCACGTTCCAAACACACACCACAGTGACATGTCAGGACAGATGTGCCACAGGCATCCCAGCTCATTGACAGGTAGATTCCCAGGGACCCTGTATTGCCACATGGACACTGGCATGACATGGCGTATCATGTACACATCAGCAAAACAACCATGACTCCCACAGGTAGTGGCCCCTATTGCCTCTGCAGGACAGACATGGACGTCTGTGACACACACACGCACAACATCAAAGTCCATGCACAAACAACGTGGATGTGGAGACTGTCTCCCATTGTGCACATGGAATCAGAGACATCGGAAACACAACATGCACACAGACTGTGGAGGGCCATCACTATTGTGGCAATGGGTCACCCTGTGACATACATACCTTCCCACATGGGACTCAGGGGGTATGTGACATGACATACACATACACAACCTGGAAATGTGACCATGCCACATGCTCTGAAATGAACAGTTGCACATCACAGTGGTCATGGGCACAACACACAAAGGATTCTGTCCCCATGAACACGTGCACAGCCTGGGAGTGGCTGCCCCCAAGTGCCACCCAAAAAACCACATGTTGACCCCCATACACAGAAAAGGTAATGCAGCCTTACATGCCTTAGGATACAGTGTGGACAGGCTGTGGTGTTGTAGGTGTGCCCCTGAGTCCCTGGCAAGTAAATGTGGCTGGCATACGTTCACCAGTGACAAGCATGGTGACATATGCGAGTGACTTGTACAGGGACGCGTCGTACAGCAATGGACCGATCCGTGTGCACGGATTGGCCATTGCATATGATGTGAGCGGATACGCGTTGTACAGCAATGGACCGATCAGTGCGCACGCATTGGACATTGCATATGATGTGAGCGGATACGCGTTGTACAGCAATGGACCGATCGGTGCGCACGCATTGGACATTGCATATGATGTGAGCGGAGACGCGTTGTACAGCAATGGACCGATCCGTGCGCATGCATTGGACATTGCATAAGATGTGAGCGGATACGCGTTGTACAGCAATGGACCGATCGGTGCGCACGCATTGGACATTGCATATGATGTGAGCGGAGACGCGTTGTACAGCAATGAACCGATCGGTGCGCACGCATTGGACATTGCATAGGATGTGAGCGGATACGTGTTGTTTTTCGAAATACGCGTTGTACAGCAATGGACCGATCGGTGCGCACGCATTGGCTATGGCCTGACATGGTAACGGACGCGTTTTCGAAGCTTTAACGAGTCGGATGCAGTGAATTCAGTTGGCCACCCACAACAATGTTGCAAATTCATGGGTGTCATGAAGTTGAACTTTTGAAGGATGCTGTGGGCGTGTATAAGTGGTGCAATTCCATGGATTGGCCAGATTCAGAAGATGCAAACGACTTGGACCTATCACTTTGGACACATGGGACAGTATCTGCCTCTGCAGCACACATATAATGCTGGCTGTTCCCCTGAGAGCTCACTTGCCTGCACTACATGCTCCAGGACGACATCTGCCACTACCACTGCTGCTGTCTCTGCATCCTCTGGCTACTGCAATGGCACGTACTGTGGATAGAGCCCCAGCCTTCAGCACTGAGGAGAACCAGGCCCTGCTGGACAGCCTCCTTCCACAGTACAGCAAGCTGTATGGGAAACCAGGGGAGCAGGTGAGTGTGCTGTCCACTGCCTTACTAATTGTGCCTGTTGTCTGACTAGCAAGACGTACAGTGTGTACACCAGTGGCTAGCATGCTCACTGAGTAGTTGTCACCACCCAAAGTGTGTAGTCACATGCACTGAACAGGTATAGTGCAGTAACAGTGCATTCCAACAAGGTTTGACTTCCCAGGCAATTATACCATTTAGTAACTGCTGGCAAACTGTTCATAGCCATAGTTGCACTACCTGTGTAGATCATATGCCCCTGTGATTGAGACATGCATATCCAACTGTGTGATGCACGGAAATGTTGCATGTGTAGTAATGGCCTTTTCACTTTGTCATCCTCACAGGTTGATGCCCACCAGAAGCAGGAGATCTGGCTGACCATCGTCCGGGCAGTACGATTGGATGGGGGTCTACAGGCGCAGGATCCGCAACTGCCAGAAGAGGTGGCAGGACCTTCGGGGCTGGACCCAGAGGATCGCAAGGGTCCAGCTGAAGCTGTCACCTCCTCGCAGGAGGGGAGGACACCGGACCCTGAACCCCCACATGCTCCGGATCCTGGCGGTGGTCTTCCCTGACCTGGATGGGCAGCTGAAGGCCAGACAGCAGCAAGGAGGGGGTAAGTGCTAGCCTCAACTGTGTACTATGACTGACATGCTCTATGCACTCCTTTAGCCTGGTTCCACTTCCACAGCACAACTGTCATGTCGTCCTGGACTCATGTCCCTCACTTGTGTCATGCCCCCTCCTCATCTGATACACAGGTGTGGCCCTTACAGTCTGTGACTTAGGTCACTTGGGTACTGTGTACTTGCAGTTACCTGTGGTTCAAGTTGGGGACAGCATCAGTTACAGGAACTTTGTGGTGGGCTGCATGGGTGGTACAATTGCTCACATTGCCTGTGATCTGACATGTACTCTGGGTATGGCTTTAATATGTGTTCCAATTGCTGCTCTGACTCACCACATGTCTGGGGTATGTGCCACACACCCATGCTGGTGCAGAGACCAAGTAGGGGCCTCAGAAGTATGTACATCATGTGTGTGACACATGCATAGCCACCTGCCTAGTGTTCAGGGTAATACCATGTTGCACATGGAGCAGGACTGTAATGCCTACTCCGTACATCGAAGGCACTCTGTTCTCCCACTCCCGTGTGTCAGCATACATATTGGGCATTGTGAAGAGTGCACTCAGGTGTGTGCCTCTGTGTCACCGTGGTGTGGCCTTGCTATTTGGACTCCTGGAGTGTTTAACAATTTGGGGTGGCCAGCCATCTGAGTTATGACTATGGGATCTGCACATAGGTCAATGCATAGGTCTCTGATCCCTTGACTGTGCACAATGTTGTATGAAACATTGAGGTGCCAGCAGCTTTGGTTCATTCTCATCAGACGGTGAAGTGCTCATGTGTATGGATTTGTGTTTGCAGTCACTCAAATGTCTCATTTGATTGATGTGGGATCATCTCAGTCCTCATGATGTGGGTGGCCAGGGGTGCACATGTGCACCTGTCAGCTACAGGGCTTACATTTCTAAAACTCCCCTGATTGTGACACAGTGCAGACTGGTGTTGTGTGTATGCACTACCCCTGTGACAGGAGACAGTTATGACTGACTAGCCAGACAGGCCTGTGCCATGACATTCCAATCGCAAAGGGTGATCCAGCAGTGGTGTGATATGTCCTGCATGCACACCATTGTTGCATTGTCTATCAGGACATGAGGACATCATTGTGTCTGGTGATGGAAGCAAAACCTGCATATCAACAGAGACTTTGCCCATCACTTTTCCTGACACATGTACTGAGTCAGTGGCAGGAGATGGCATGTGTTTGGAGTGACACATTTCCATATATACTCTTGGATGTCCAACAACTGTGTATGTGGTGCATGTGTGCACATATGATTAGTCGCATACAACAGGCAGCAGACAGATGGGTGCATGGACAGGTAGGATATGTGTGGCATGACTGACTGTCAGGCAGACAATGGGCTTCTTGAAATCAGTGTCAGCACGAATTGCAATGTCTAGCAAATGATGGCAGGGCTTGCTCTGTGATGTGCTGTACTTACTGTGGTGTGTGTGGTCAATACAGGTGACTAATGTTGCTCTGTTTATCCTGATTGTTTGCAGATACATCCACGGCAACAGGAGGAGACAGCTCCATGGACCAAGAGGAGCGGCAGAGCCAGACTGGGTCCACTGCATGGGAGACCGAGGGACCCAGTGGCACGGAGGGTGAGGGGAGCCACACTGAGGATACCTCAGCTATGACCACCTCGGCTGGGGAAAGCAGCATCTCTAGTGAGGACTCCCTTGTGGAGGCGGGTGTCAGCAGACCAGAGGCAACGTCAAGCAAGTCTGTCCCTGCCACCACCACCATCTCCACCCTCCCATCTGCTCCCATCCCACATGTCCATGGAGGCTCCCATGTAGGGGAGCGTGTCTCCTTCATGCCAGGCACCACACCCCCTGCCTCTGTCCCCCCTGCTGCCCTGAGTGTGGAGTCTGTGGACTTGCTGAAACAGATCCATGTAGGGCAGACATCAATTCTGAGTGTCCTCCATGCACACACGGGTCTTTTGACACAACTGGTGTCATTCATGGAGGGCATGTCATCTGGCATGGCTGCCCTACATCGGACCAATCAGTCCATGGCCTCCTCACTGACGGCAGCAGTGTCCCTCCTGCAACAGTCCCTCGCCCCTCCTACCTCTGCCCCATCCACAATACCCAGCACCCTACCTGTCCCAAGCACACACACACCGGCACGCACCAGCACAGACACAAGCAGCACACAGACACACACACCAAAATCCAGACGCACACGCACGCACGCACAGTCAGGGGACTGATACCTCACTCACAGGGGCTGGGGCCCAGACACACACACACGCATCCACGAGCACTGCGCAGTCCTCAGATGCCTCTCCCTCCAAAAGCCCTTCCCTTGCCTCACCTGCAAACTCCCCCTCCCAGAAGCTCTTCCTCTGTGAGCTTGGCCTCTTCCCCACAGATACACCTGACACGAAGTCCAGGCGGAAGAGGCGACCACCACACACAGAGGGGAGTGCCCCTCACACCCGGACACCCTCCCCCAGGCACAGGCAGACAGAGGACCCCATTCGTAAGTCCCCCCAGACCAGGAAGGGCACGACCCCACCACCACCACCACGCAGCTCCACCACACAGTCTCTCTCCTCCATCCCCCAGGCCACCACTGCACAGGTTCCACCGCCACACCCTGCCCCAGGTTCCCCCACACACCGATACCGCATCCCCAAACTGCTTAGGCCCTCCCCCTACCACTTGCTCTTCCACCCCCAAACCAGACGCTCTGCCTGTTTGTGCCACTGGTGTGGAGACCGGGTCCCCCCCTCTGTCCTGCCCACCTCATCTGCCCCCCCTTCCACTCCCTTGGAGTTGTACAATGCAGTGGAGTCCACAACCACCCCGTCTGACTCGGGCACTGCAGTGGGGACCCAGTCCACTCCATCTGACTGGCCCACTGCAGTGGTTGCAGCACCCACAACATCTGAGTTGTGCCCTACAGTGGTGCCGGCCCCCACTGAGTCAGACACCTCCACTGCAGTTGCCGGTGACACTCCTGCACCCACCACCCCTTCACTGCCTCCTTCTGGCATCCCCTGATCCTGTCCCTGCAGTGCCTGGCCTGCCCCTTGTATGCCCCTCCGAGGGGGATGTCCCCTGTCCGTAGCAGTGCAGACAAGCAATGGGTGACAAGTTGTCACATATCACCCTGTTGGGACTGTGTATTTGGACTGGCCATTGGCCTTAGTTTCTTTTGGACTTCAAATTTTAATTTAACATTTTCTGAATAAAGCCTCTTTTTGTTTAATTGTGGTTTTTCTTTGGATGTACATGATGTAGATGAGTATCATCATGCATTTGCAGTTGTAATAGTGTTCAGATCAGGAAAATGAAGTGTTGCTGTGATGGACTCCATGTGGTCCATGGGATATGTGTCCTAATGTAGTCTGGATCTATAGCATCCTTTGCTGCAGTCTGAGGGTGTAATGTTCAGCATTTGACACATGGATGTACGTTTTGCATTTGTAAATTAACATCTTTGGCTTACACTGATGCACATCTGGTGTGCTTACCACTGTTCAATGTTTCTATTTCCCTGACTGTGTGCCCATCTCCACTGGACATGCAGTTTAGCACATCAATGTTGAAGGACTCATCTGTGTATACAGTGCAACTTGCTTGACACGTGTTTAGGGTGTATGCAGATGACTGACGTGACACTCCCGTACCCAGGCTGATGTGAGCAGAGCCTTCAGTGTGTTATAGTTGTTGACTCACTGACCGAGTGTTCTGCTGACATGTTTGAGTCGTGCACAGACAAGGTTTGCACAGCGGACCTTTCACAGGAGTGGAGTGCCCTCATGGCAGTGTGTAATCCCGTGACATTGGCTGGGCCCGTGTTGTGTGTTGTGTGAGCATGTCTGTGTGTGTTCCCTTCCCTTTTCCTACACAGGCTGTGTCCCTAGGGATGTTCCTGTTTGTGATGCCTGCTGAGTTGTCCTGTGTTCATCCAGCATCTTGGACCTGGTTTCTCCGGGATGTGGGTGCATGGCAAACTAATGTTCATGAGGTTGTCATCCCTAGTTGTCTTTGTTGTCAGGGCTGGGGATGTGGGCAAACGCAGATGGGACACAGTCAGGATTCCCCTTGGCAGTTGTGGGTTACACAAGTCATGTAATTTACAGTTTGTGGTAGCTTTCAGTGATTGTGACAAGTTGTGTGTGTGACTGCTGCCACTCCTCAGGGTCAGAGCTGCAATGTTGGAAGTTGTTTATGTGTGTTCTTTGTGTGTCACCTTGGCCTCTTCATTGGTGTGTGACTGTGGCCGGGATCCCATTGATTAGGGTGAATTTCACGTCATGCCCATGTACGGCGTACTGTGCAGTGTGTCAGACATTCACGAGTCTTGTTGACTGGCCATGTGTGATGGGTTTCACACCTTAGTTCCCACCACACCCCCTGGGATTGTCATGGGTGCATGTGCAATGTCACCAGTCCATGTGAGCTTCACAGCTGCACATTGGTGGAGATCAAGGTGTGTGGTGTTGAGTGTGTGCAAATGTGAGTTGTTGCACGGCTAGACCCCTACCTCCATATTGGCCTTGGCTGACAGGCCGTGCTGATTGATTTGTGCTTGTGTAGGTGTGATGGTAGTTAGTTGCTCAGGACACATGGCTGTGGTTCAGTGTGTGAACGACATCTACCTTTGTCATCACAGTGGGATTATCATGCAGGCTAGTGTCACCACAATGCGGTGTCCCTGGGAGTAGTGCTGTGGTGGGTCTGTCTCTTGCTGTGTTAGTTGCTCTTCCTACAAGCTTGTGTGACATGTGTAATTTGGGCTCCCTCTCATCTAACAATGCCTGATTGCCCACATAGGGAAATCCGATCCATGAGTTACTTTTGTGTGGCACTGTATGCACATCTGTGTAATTGGGATTCAGGCCTCCTCATGTGTTGTGGGGTTGCCTGGGGACACTGGCACACCCCCCATCACCTGTTGTGTTTGATATGCAGTGTGAGGCTGCCTGTTTGTGTTTGTGCATCTGCTCCACTGCATTGGCATATCTTTAGTGTTGCATTGGCTGTATGTTGTTTGGTGGATTTCCCCTGCTGTCCCTGGGACTCCTAGGTCATCAGTCAGCACAATAATCATGGTTTGTATGTCCCATTGCTGCCATGGTATGGTATTTCTTCAACTCACATCTACAGTCTCCACAGGATATCTACATTTGTGTGTCCATTGGTGCAGATATGTGGGTCTGCATTATGATGGTCACTTCTGTCATTGTGTAATTGATAAATGTTGACAATGTCAGCCCCCATGGGTGATGTTTGTCTGCACATGGCCAAAGGTATGTCTTATTTGCACTGCACTGTTTGCCTCACCCAATCTATGTTGCTATGGGACACAAGCACTACTTTGCCACTGATGTGTTTGTTGTTGTATGACCAGGAATCATCCATGCTGTTTGGCAGTTGCAGCTTTTTCCATGACAACACTTACCTTTTGGTCACTGTGATGATGGGGCTTTAGACCCCATTGCCACAATGTTCAATTGGGCTTCAGCTATGGACCCAACACTTACATTTTGGTCACTGTGATGATGGGGCTTTAGACCCCATTGCCACAATGTTCAATTGGGCTTCAGCTATGGACCCCACACTTACATTTTGGTCACTGTGATGATGGGGCTTTAGACCCCATTGCCACAATGTTCAATTGGGCTTCAGCTATGGACCCCACACTTACATTTTGGTCACTGTGATGATGGGGCTTTAGACCCCATTGCCACAATGTTCAATTGGGCTTCAGCTATGGACCCCACACTTACATTTTGGTAACTGTGATGATGGGGGTTTAGTCCCCATTGCCACAATGTTCAAAATGTGCTTCAGCTATGGACCCCCCACTTACATTTTGGACACTGTCATGATGGGGGTTTAGACCCCATTGCCACAGTGGTCATGGTCTGCTTGCATTGTGGAGGCCACACACATTTATGTGTGACACATGTGATAGGGGGTCACATTGTATGTTCATTGTCATGTTCAGTGTTGTAGGCATTTGACACAGACTAAACACGCTTGTCATGATGTTGGGGTGATGTCTTTTTCTGACATTCCTTATGTTGGAGTATGCTGGTTGTGTCATGCATTACCCGTCCTATGAGTGGGGATGGTGGTAGTGGTAGGCATCCAGGCCCCCATGAGTAGGGGTGGTGTTAGTGGTAGGCATCCAGGCCCCCATGAGTAGGGGTGGTGTTAGTGTAGGCATCCATCCCCCTATGAGTGGGGATGGTAGTAGTGGTAAGCATCCAGGCCCCCCTGAGTAGGAGTGGTGGTAGTGGTAGGCATCCATCCCCCTATGAGTGGGGATGGTAGTAGTGACAGGCATCCAGGCCCCCCTGAGTAGGGGTGGTGTTAGTGGTAGGCATCCATCTCCCTATGAGTGGGGATGGTAGTAGTGACAGGCATCCAGGCCCCCATGAGTAGGGGTGGTGGTAGTGGTAGGCATCCAGGCACCCATGAGTAGGGGTGGTGGTAGTGGTAGGCATCCATCCCCCTATGAGTGGGGATGGTAGTAGTGACAGGCATCCAGGCCCCCCTGAGTAGGGGTGTTGGTAGTGGTAGGCATCCATCCCCCTATGGGTGGGGATGGTAGTAGTGACAGGCATCCAGGCCCCCCTGAGTAGGGGTAGTGGTAGGCATCCAGGCCCCCCTGAGTAGGGGTGGTGGTAGTGGTAGGCATCCAGGCCCCCATGAGTAGGGGTGGTGTTAGTGGTAGGCATCCAGGCCCCCATGAGTAGGGGTGGTGTTAGTGGTAGGCATCCATCCCCCTATGAGTGGGGATGGTAGTAGTGACAGGCATCCAGGCCCCCCTGAGTAGGGGTGGTGGTAGTGGTAGGCATCCACCCCCTATGGGTGGGGATGGTAGTAGTGACAGGCATCCAGGCCCCCTGAGTAGGGGTGGTGGTAGTGGTAGGCATCTAGGCCCCCATGAGTAGGGGTGGTGTTAGTGGTAGGCATCCATCCCCCTATGGGTGGGGATGGTAGTAGTGACAGGCATCCAGGCCCCCCTGAGTAGCGGTGGTGGTAGTGGTAGGCATCCATCCCCCTATGGGTGGGGATGGTAGTAGTGACAGGCATCCAGGCCCCCCTGAGTAGGGGTGGTAGTAGTGGTAGGCATCCATCCCCCTATGGGTGTGTATGGCATTGGTGATAGCCATCCCGCCCTTATGGTTCTGCTGTTGCTAGTGTACGTCATTTCTGCATCCCTATGTGTGTGTGACATATTTCGGGTACGTGTCGTTTGTTTGTGTTGTTGGTGTTTGACTTACCGTCTGCGCCATACGCGTCCGTACCGGTCCCGGTAATAGATGTAGAGTATTGGTAGGACCTGCACGATGGGATTCATGGTTGGGTCATCTCGTTCGGGTTTCTCGTGGCTTCGACAAGTACTCGTCGCTGGCTTGTTCGTCTCGTCACCGTGGATCGTCTTGTGGCGCGAATCGGAGCTTATGTACAGCTCTCCCGGATGCTCTGACGTGCCGGACGTAGCGACGGGTTCGGCGCGTACGGAAGGCGCATCGTACTAGTCCGGCTGGAAGGTGCTGTGTATTTGCTTCCGTGCGACTCGATTTGGCGTTTACGGATCCGGCTCAGGCGGGGAACAGGAGCTGAAATGGGTAAGTACGGCTCGCTCGGAATCTGTGCTGTTATGCGCATCGTACTTGCTCGTTCGGACGACTGTTCGAATCGGTCGGGAAACACGCGTTCGGCTTGGTTTTTTTCCGGACGAATACTGTTAGGTGCGCTTCCGGCCGAGATCGGAATCGACCCCAAAGACTATGGACTAGCTAGCCTGTTCTCTACACTTTCATGAAACCAGACATCTCTTCAAGGTCATTAAAGACCACATCACTCCTCATCAGACCCAAGCAACACTCCAGCAGGACCACAGTAGTTGTGGCACCTCAGTCTTTTGACCAAACCCATCTACCACCGCCATCCAGCCATTAAGAAGAATCCTACATTTTCTCACCTTCTAACAAACTTATCTACAAGTCCTATATGACATATCCACTTATACTCATGAGCAAACAACTACTTATATCATATATGATACACCAAATGTGTAAATTAGACTTGAGGTGCTTGAATCCTGCACATACACAAATTCAATATTGTCTACCGTGCTGCAATGTAGTACCATTCGAAGGTGTGTGTAATACAAATGCCAGTAATATAAAATTACTGAAAATACATCAAAAAGGATCTTTGTTCAGACATCTCTAAAGACTATTAGGCTATTTATATTTTGTCCCCCTATACCATCAGACATAATGGGCTGCAACCTGAGTGGTGTCCATTGAGCATCTGCTGCAATTTCAGTTGATTCTATGAGTGCAAGACACCTTCACCCTCTTATGTCGGCAAATTTGGCTTAAACACAGGACCTAATGAGGTCAGGGTTGCATTCTCTCTATGCTGTATAAATTAACCAAAACCCTTCCAGCCACCCACTTCTGCTACAGTCACAATCTATTTGGCACTTTCTGTCCACATCCTTGATCCAATTGCCTAAGGAGGATGGAGTGACCTTCAACCACTTCACACAGAGCTCTCTAAAAAAGGAGACTTTTCTGCCCGTGAGATATGCACGAGTCATACTGAACATCCATTCCAAACCATATCAGGATGGGGCTTACCGTGATTTGACTCCCGATGATGTCCGAGAATATGCTGTTTACACCATCCCAGAAATTATGCAGCCTAAGGTAGGAGACAAACATATGTATATCATTACCCTTCTCCTCCCAACACCTTTTGCGATAAGGGACAGCCCCTTTGGCAAACTTTGCCAACTTCCACATGGTCAAGTATATTCTGTGAAGTGTGAAAAAATTATTTTTCTTAAGAGGTGCCAACCCAACTTGGCAATTGAGTAAAGGAGGTGTAGGGACCTCTGCCAAAGATTTTGGTTGCTCGTCTACTGACAGGTCCCCCCACCCAGGGGTGGACAGGGATCTTACCTCTTACATCTTCTGCCCTTACTAATTCCCAATACTAGATAGATACTTTCTTCTTTGGTGGCTTAGGTTCCTGAAGCCTGTCTTCAGATTCCCAACCCTCCCCATGTTCCCATCTTTGCCCAGACCCCCAGGAAGCCAGCTGCATATACTTATACCAGGAAACAGAGCCCTTGGTTTCCTCCCTCAAGGACTCCCACAAGATTACTTCAGAATCAGAATCAGATGGCAATTGCCCCAGCATTTAATGCCTGCATCAATCCATGATGTACTCAAATTATTCTTCAAAAAAGGAGGGGTACGTGGGGAATTCCAGATGGGGGAGCAGTCTGAATAGTAATCTATATCAAGGATTTTATTGATGCAGCACCAGATCTCCAGGAAAGCCAGCAAACACCTTCAACCGATAATTATACATAAGCCCGAGCACATATGTGGTGTTTGGCCTGTATATAATAATGACTAGTAATTGCACACAATAGTTCAACAAGTTTTCTTGTATATTTAATTTTCTTTCTTCGGTTGATCCAGCCAACATGTGTTTCATTGCCCGGGATTAACCCACGACTTCATCAGGGCTTAGTAGAAGTAGAGCGGTCAGTAAGCCTCTGAGCCGGTTATAATTCCGTCCCGGCCAGGTAGGCAGGGAAATATGAAGAGGTTCCAAATCTCTAGTCCTTATGTCCTCAGGCAAGATCTAAAGTCCGACAAACAGCGGCCATATTGGGAGCCGCCGTTAGACGCGGAAACACGTCTCTGCAGGAAAGTGCATTGCTGAGCGTATATTTGATGCTCCTCGACCCTGACACTACGCGACCGCACGTGGAGTCTAGAACTCTTGTCATCCCAAATAATGAACCCTAAGCTCCCCTGTATCTTGGCGAGACCGAACTTAGAGAATGATAAGGGGATGTTAATGATAGAGCTCTATGCTCTCGTAAAAATTGTAGGGGTGCATCATAATCATCGTTAGTCTGTACCCGCATATATCCAGTTATATATCAATGAATGGTTAGTAAAATGTAGTTGTAACTTGCATTATTAGAGTGAGTAGAAGGGTAGTTGTGCTATTATAATTTTGCAAATGTAATGCTTAATTGAAACGTGCTCAAAATTATGCATTAATGGAGTAGGCCATGTGTAATCGAGATGCAGTAGTTAAACTTGTACCATATTAAGTTGCACGTGTAGTTCACTTTTCGCATATGAAATGTAATGAACTAATGCTTATAGAAGTGATCATAATTGTGTGTTTAAATTGTGTAAAGGCCTGACTGCATATACGTAAAGGAAAGGCCTGATTCGTTCTTATGTTAGCCTATTTTGTAGGAAGAAAAGATTCTCTTGGAAAGGCTCTCTGGGTACAGTTGGTAAATTTGTGCAGAGGGAAAAAGTCTGTTGAAACGTATCTTCTGTTGCAGGTGCAAGGACATATGCCTCGTTAGCGAAAGACTGGCTCTTTGTTTCACGAGTTAGGGTGGTGGGAGGCATTGAGATGGGAGTACACTGGAATGCAGGGCTGATACTTTCAGCGGAGAAGGTGCCTGGGACTCAAGGTCATCGTAACCGTCCTGGATGAAGTAAGAGTTTCGATGGAAAAGTACGAGAAGGAAGACCTGGCTGAAGAGGCGTGACAAGGGCGTGTTCAATTGTATTTGGGTTTTGTATTAGGGACAGTGCCCTGAGGGTGGAGGGGAGAGAAAAGGTAGAGGAGACCAGAGAGAAAGGACAGAGAGGGGGATTCTAGGAAGGAGCATCTCAGAACGAGCTCGAAATGCTATGTGAGTGTACTTCTTAGGAAGTCTTCACAGCTGACACCTTTTCTTTACTCTTGCCTGGGTAGTTCGTTAAGTAGGTATGTCACCTGAGTGATAGAGTAGGGACAGCTAATGGTTTTATGTCTATCTAGGTAAATGAAGAATAACATAGAGATTGGAGCAGTTATCGCTTGTCTAATACTTCTGGAGCTAACCATTCTTCTTATCCTGAGTCGGATGAGACTCCTGCATAGGATGCTATTTGTATTAGTGCCCATCTATTTCTTTAACCTCGTGTTGAGGTGCTTGCACGTACAGTTATTTTTGGCTATAATAAACCCACAAAATTGAATTCGGAGTCAGTGGTCTTTTAAGGTAAACTGGATTCTAAATGGTCGCATAACCGAAAAAGATTCTTCCCTTCACACTATTCAGCAGGTAAAAAGATCCTGGTGACCTGAAGATTCTTAGAGGTGGTAAGATAAGAATCAGCGTTATCAGTTGGTAGCAGAGTAGGATGGTTTCCTCTGATAGTAAGGGGAGATCTAGATTAGGATAAGGGATTATTTGCCCCATAGAGCCCGAGTGATGGTGATCCAGTGGATCGTAAGAGGAGGACGTCGGCGGTCGCTGAAAACTGACGGAGAGTGACGGTGCGCGGAAGTAGCAGTTCATGGTAGAGTGAGTATGAACAGGGTGATGCTTGTTAGATTGCGGTGTTTAATTGTTGTGTGATGTCTTGCGGAGTTGGAATGAGAGTCGTGTGATTGAGGATCGGACCGTGAGCACGCGCGGGCCGAGAGATTTGATATTGTGGTGTAGAAGACACCCAGAGCTGAGATCGTTGACCAGAGGTTGTGGGGGTCATGAGACGTCGTTGACAAACCCACTGAAGATAGGGAACACATGTGTGAGTGTGTGAATAACCGACGCTGGTCGTAGGTTGTTGTGTGCAGAACATTGAGCGTCTGGATCCTATCGATTGTGTCAGAGGTGATTGTCCGGTCGTTCGCGGACAGACAATTGCCAGATTGAGGTCAACAATTTCGAGAGGTTGGTCGGTCATCGGTGGACCGACAGTCAGAGAGGTAATTGGTCGGTAGGACGGACAGTTACTTCAGAGTGTGATTGGGACACGTGCGAGCGAGAACGGGTGAATTAAGAAGGAGGGGAACTGCTGCGAGCGGAGAAAGAGTGACGTAAGGCAGTGCCGCGCTGCGATAGGCCGGTTGGTGTGAGCCGCGCTGGCATTGGTGGACTGAAGTCGGGAAGTAAAACGAAATATTGGGTGCGAACCGAAATCTGCTTTACCATGAAATGTTTTAAAGTTTTACGAGAACTCTGTAGAGGTGATAGACATGTGGTTACTCGGGGAGGAGAGGAAGCCCCTCCCGAGGATACGCCAGCACATTATATGGCTAAGAATGTAGGATTACATACTATAATTTGGCTTGAGAATTTGCATAAAATGACAGAAAGAGAAGAAGAATTGACCTTTCCACGCTATGGTACTTTCAGGTTGGAAGTGTTATATCAGTTGAAATCTGTGATGTCTTCCTTGCGACCATTACCTAGGCCTACACAGTTTGAAGCGTTACATGCATGGATTAGAGCAGCGTACGACAGGAAGAGAGACAAAAGCCAAGATAGGGTGAAGAAGTCGATCAGGGCATTTCAAGATGCGAGATGGGATGCACTGGAGAAAAGGTGGAGAGTGGAGACAATCGAGGGGGACAGATTATATCCGTTGTTAGAGGGAACAGGAGGTACGCAGGGGAAAAGCACAGAGGAAGATGACAGTGATACGGATGACAGCTTGTTAGACAGGCTGCTGGCAGAGAGACCACCTCCAGTAAATCCAGAATATAGCGCAGGAAATTCGATTGTGGCAGGAGGGATGGACGAGTCATACAAACAGACAAACATGAGGGTAGTAGGAAAAATCTCCACAGGAAGGGAGGGAGCGGGAACCCAGTATTCCCGTGGGGAATATGTGGTTGCCGGACTCCCTGACTGTTCCTGTTACCATTGGTCCTATAGTATCGATGTATGACCCAGATCGAGTAAGCGAAGGAAGTCTAATGCAGTGTACAGGGAGAGAGGAGATCAGCGCTAGAGGGAATGGCGTAGAGGTACAATTGGTCCGTTCCCCGAAGCCCATAGAAATGAGCACGCCACTGCCAGCCACCGCAGACTCCTCTTATGAACAGGTGGATGAGAGACCGGCAAGGCCAGGGTCTTTATTCGAGTCTAAGTCAGCTTTGAGGATGTGGACACCATCAGTAAGGAATCCAAGTGATAGAATGCCAGGGGATAAGGAACGAGAAATCTTAGAAATTAGACCAGGTTCCAGGAATACAATAGAAGAAAACAAGTCACGAGAACAAAGCAGTGACTATGACGAGCGGAATGGTGCGGTTTGTCGAGAAATGCTGAGGAGTGCAGTGAAGGCGAGGTTGTTGGATGTAGAAAGACTAAAGGCGGAGGTAGATGAAATGATTAGTGGGAACCTGCCTTTGGAGAGAATAGAGATTTATGAGTCAGATGAGCTGCTTTTCGTGGCAAAAGATGTGACTCGTAAAGCAAGGACCGCACATGAGAAATTGACAGCATTGGCTAAGAGATATGAGGTGGATTTGAATAAAACAAAAACGTTGCAAGGATCGCATAGGTTGCAATATAGTGATCAGGAATTGGAGGAGAAAAGGATCACAGGATTAAGGACGCATACTAAAGATCTGATTGTATGGATGCGTATATGGAAATTGTTGGATAAATGGGAGGAAAGGTGGTCAAAGTAGAAGATGGCAAAGAAAATTGTAGGAGAAACGCCGCCGCCGGGAGGAGGGGTGACGGGCGTCGGGAACTATCCTTTATGGGAAGTACAGAACGGAGGGTACGTGCATGTGCCGTGGAGTAGAGGTGACTTAGCTGCGTTTACAAACGATTTCCCTCGGCTGAGGGAAAAACCCGTAGAATGGTACAAACAGGTTGAGCGTTTCGTTAAAATTTCGAAGGTACTATGGACTGATTTGAACACTTTATTTGATATAGTGGTACCAGGAGATTTGTGGACAGCTTGTAAAATTGCAGTTGAGTGGCCGACCTTTGAACCTGAAAGGGATGATATAACAAATGGTCCATCACCCATTGTTATGAAAAAATTTGAGCAAGTGATTACATGGTTGAAGTTGAAGATCTCGCCCCAAGACATCGATTGGGTTAAGATAGATCGAACTGTGCAGGAACCGAAGGAGATGGTGCATGAGTATTATGAAAGACTCTTGCAAGCTTTTAAACAGTATATCGGACTAGATGCCTTAGACCCCAAGGATATGGGACAGTTTGTCTCAAAGTTTGTCTTGGGATTGAGACCAGAGGTCAGCCTCATGATACAGCACCATTTGATCTGTTGGCAGAACAAGCCGGTAGATGAAATCTTGCGGTATGCGAGGTACTGTAGCGATGAAGTAGACTCGAAGCACCGGAAGCTAAAGGACAAACTGATGCTCGTTCAGATGCAGACAGTTCAGGTCCAGCCTAGTGGAGGGACGCTGGGAAGGAGACAGGGAAATTACCAAGGTAATCAAAATGGGCAAAGCCAAGGAAAAGGGAAACCAATATATCCCAAGACAGGGGTGGATATGACGACACTGAAGAAGACCACTGCGTGTCATCTTTGTCATCAGATTGGACATTGGAAGCGCGAGTTCCCTTTGAACCCAGCCAACCAGGTGCAGCAGGAGGTAGAGGTGGTTCAGGGACCCGTGCCGGAGGTAGTCAATACTGTGATGAGGCCCAGATCGATGAAAGGGGGGACGTATAACCCACAAGTACAGGTTCCCCAGCCACCGAGAATTTCGCAAGGAATGCGGACCTACCAGCAGATGCCCCTTTTCGAAGGGTATGACGAGTACAGCCCAGACCCGTTAGCCTGATGGTGCCTGAGGGGGAGGAAGATTGTACACTTGGAGCAGTCTTGGAGGTAGATCAGAGAGGACCTTTTGTGGAGGCAGACATTGATGGTCATCCTACCACTCTTTTGGTTGACACTGGTGCAACCCGGTCCAATGTAAGATCAGCAGTGGTCCCCAACCTACCCCTCTCGGGACAATCGATCCAAGTTGTTGGAGTGGCGAACAAAAGAATAACTAGTCCACTGACTGAACCGATCCCAGTGAGAATAGGCTCCTTCCAAACTAGACATCAGTTTGTGGTGTGTGATACGAGCCCGGTTTGTCTTTTGGGAAGAGATCTATTGTGTAAATTGAACTGCACTATCTATTGCACACCTCAGGGAGTGGAGGTTCAGACGAAAGATGACGATGCCACCTTTAAAGTTGCTAATCAGCACTTGTGTATAGAAATGTATCCAGTGGTGACAGTGGAAGAACTTCCACTGGACCTGAGAGATTCTGTGTCACAAGAAGTGTAGGATTTCACAGGAGAAGAGATCGGACTAATCAAGGGGGTTGAACCTGTACAGATCCAGGTGAAGAAGAATGTTGAATTCCCTAGGACGCCCCAGTACAATCTGTCGCCTGAAACGATCGCAGGGATTAAACCTGTAATCGAGTCTATGATCAAGCAAGGCATTCTGAAGGAGATAAGAGGTAGCCCATGCAATTCACCCATCATGGGACTACAGAAACCGAGCGGGAAGTTCAGGATCGTGCAAGACCTGCGAAAGGTCAACACAATAGTTATTCCATGTTGTCCAGTGGTACCGAATCCATCAGTGATACTGTTTCAGATCCCATGCGAAGCCGAGTGGTTTACTGTCATTGATTTGTGTCAAGCATTCTTCTCAATACCGCTCCACGAGGAAAGCCAATTTCTTTTTGCTTTCCGGCTGGAAAATCGTGTGTTAACGTGGTGTCGTATCCCTCAAGGGTATACAGAGAGTCCATCGATCTTTAATCAGATCTTGAAGAAGAACCTTGAGAGTCTTGTATTGCCACAGAACTCAGTTCTTGTGCAATACATAGATGACCTACTTGTGGCATCGGAAACAGAAGATGCTTGCAGGATAGACAAGATAGCCTTACTGAATCATTTGGCAGAGAATGGACACAAGGTGTCCCCGAACAAATTGCAGTACTGTCTGAACGCAGTACAGTACTTGGGTCACAGATTAGAAAAAGGCAAGAGAAAGGTGTCACCAGATCGAATTGAGGCAATAATGAACATGGCAGTGCCCACCACTCAGAGAGAAGTTAGGATGTTTTTGGGAATGGTCGGCTATTGTCGTCAGTGGATTCCCAATTTTTCCTTGAGAGCAAAGCCTTTGCAGAGGCTTACGCACAAGGATGTGAGTGATCCGGTACCATGGGACGAGGAGTGCTCGGTGTCATTCCTAAGACTGAGAGAAGATTTGTGCAGTGCACCAGCGCTAGGAATGCCTGATTACAACAAGTCTTTTTCACTGTTCTGTTGTGAGAGGGAGGGTTGTGCATTAGCAGTTTTAGCTCAGAACCATGGAGGTGTCCGTAGACCAGTTGCCTACTTTTCAGCTACTCTAGATCCAGTAGCTTCTGCGTTGCCCGGATGTCTAAGATCCGTTGCTGCAACAGGTGTCAGCATTGAAAGATGTGAAAGCATTGTGATGGGTCATCCTTTGACTGTTTATGTGCCACACTCGGTTGAATTGTTGATGACCAGGACTAAGACTCAGCACCTAATGAATAACAGGTTAACAAGGTATGAGCAAGTCATACTTGCTGCAGAGAATGTGACTCTGAAAAGGTGCTCCGTCTTAAACCCTGCGACATTAATGCCCATGCCGAATGCAGATGATGAAGATTGTGCGGACCATGATTGTCTTGACGTGACTGAACTATGCACCAAACCGAGACCTGACATTGTTGATGAACCACTGACTGACCCAGATGAAATTTTCTTTGTCGATGGTTCATGTCTAAGAGACAGTGTCGGCCAACTAAGAGCAGCGTTTGCTGTATGTACCATTTCTGGGGTGGTTGAGGCTGCTTGCCTAGAAGGAGTACACTCCGCGCAGGTAGCTGAGATCATTGCTTTGACTCGTGCCTGTTTGGCCGCTGATCAAATTCGAATCACGATTTACACAGACAGCCAGTATGGGTTCGGTGTGGTTCATGACTTCGGACAGTTATGGTCCCAGAGGGGATTTTTGACATCATCTGGCTCACCCATTAGGAATGGAGAACATGTAAGACAGCTGCTAGATGCATTGCAATATCCGAAGGAAATCGCAGTTGTCAAGTGCACTGCGCATGGAAAGGGGGAGGATTTTGTGTCTTTGGGTAATAACTACGCGGATGAAGTCGCCGGCTTCTGTGCCGAACAAGGATTTATATTTACAGAGGGATACACAGGGGAGAGCCAAGAAAGAACCGAGCTCAACATGATGTTGGCCATGGCAGACACTTGGGAGGAACTCAAGCGGCTGCAGGATGAGGTCTCAGACCAGGAACGGAATGGATGGATCAAAGCAGGATGTGAAAGAGGGGATGTGGATGTTTGGGTTTCCAGTGATGGGAGAGCTGTATTACCAGAGGATTTGTTGAGCCCAATGGCGAGACTAATACATGGACCGGTACATCTTGGTAGAGATGCAATGATGCGTGTGTTTAGACAAACGTGGTATAACCCATGATTCCGTGCGATTGCTGAAGCAGTTTGTCAGAGGTGTGTTACATGTCAGCAGATGAATGCTGGAAAGAAAACTGTAGTCACCTTGAGTCACATTGGGAGGTCAGGAGGGCCCTTCAATAGGATACAGCTAGATTTTGTAGAAATGCCTAAGTGCAATGGGTTGAGGTACATTTTAGTGGTAGTGTGCGTATTCTCACAATGGGTGGAGGCTTACCCAACACGCAGGTGTGACACCCTCACAGTGGCTAAGTTACTGTTGAGGGAACTCATCCCGAGGTTTGGTTTTCCGACCTCTTTGGAATCAGATGGAGGAAAACACTTCCACAGTGAAATCATGAAGTTACTTTGTGCCGCATTGAATGTTGATCAGAGACTCCATTGCAGTTACCGACCAGAGGCTTCTGGGATAGTGGAGCAGGTTAATGGGACTTTGAAAGCCCGGATGGCAAAAATGTGTTCATCAACGTCTCTGAAGTGGCCTGATGCATTGCCACTTGTGCTGATGAGCATGCGAAGTGTCCCAGACAGGAGGACTGGGTTGTCCCCTCACGAAATCTTGATGGAAAGGGCAATGCGGTTGCCAGCAGTACCGGCTACGGCTTTGATAAACATCACTGATGACTTGATTCTCGATTACTGTAAAGGACTATCTGATGTGGTCCGTTCTGTGTCCCAGCAGGTGCAAGCTGCAGCTGTTCCGGCTTTTAGTGATCTGTGCCATGACCTGTGTCCAGGCGACTGGGTGCTTGTCCGAAAGCACGTGAGGAAGAGCTGTCTGGATGTTCGGTGGCGAGGCCCGTACCAGGTGATACTGGTAACGAACACAGCAGTGAAGTGTGGAGGATTGCCGAACTGGGTACATGTTTCCCATACCCGCAGAGTTTCAGCACCCTCTGAAGAAACAGCTCCTCTCGTAAATGAAAATCCAGCTGATGTGGCAAGACCACATGAGAGGACAAGTCAAGCTGTGAGGGCCGCTGACGCAGCTGGTTGTGTACCAGAGCAAGCTGAAGGGGGTTCCGACAACCAGAATCTCGACTCTGACTCAGATGACAGAGGTGGTGCAGTGGGTGGAGTGGAGTCAGATTCAGCAGAAGAAGGAAGTGGTGCACAGGGTATAGAAGGGGAAGGCGGAAGAATGACCAGAATCATGGAGGCTTGGCCTGAAAGACAGAGGCGACTGAATCTGAGGTTTGCACCCGAAAGAGATCTTGCTCCAGTGTCCGAAACGTCTGAAACAGAAGCAAGTGATGAAGAGCAGACTCAAGAAGGTCGGAGGAGGTCAAAAAGAACAAGGGTACCTTGCCAGAGATACTCTACCCCTGAGTGGACTTACGCAGTGACTGATGCAGGGGGTAGTGAGCTCGGGAGGCTGAGGTCTGTGCAGGTGGTCAGCAAGAGCCCGAGCGTGGTGCTGAAGGTGGGTGCTGTTAATACCAGGACTCGAAGTCAAAGGAATACTGACCCTCACGGTTCCGAATCCCCCGCTTCTGAGTAAAGTCCGAGAATTGGTTTTGCATCGACTCGAATTTCCGTCTTTTGGATTTGAGCAGTCTTCACATGAATTGGTAATTCTTCGCCTTGAACTTTTGTATCATGTTTTAGAAGCACTTGCAGATGATCTTATCGTGGATGAAATATAACCTGTTGTAAATAAAAAGTCTAAAGAAGAAGATAACCTAGATCCGAGTGGAAGAAGAATAAACTTAGGGACTTTCCACCGAAGAGGAACAAGAGCTTAGGGAAGTCTTTTTCTGGACTATGTAAATAAAACACTGTTGTTGGAAAGGGGATTTCCAGAGGTTTCGAAGTAGTTCTCGAACTGGTTAAGCAAGTCACGTGCGGAGAAGACAGAGACTTTTTGAGTGTTCCTTGTTGAAATTAAGAACTTTTGAGAACTTTCGAGATCATGGAAGCTGGAGATCCACATCGTAGATCAAAATTGATCGTAGGCACACTTATAGGGGGTGTGATAGTTTCTATAATCATAGTAGTTGTAGTCTCATATATAATTCCACACGAGCTAGCAGTGGAGGGGGTGCCAGGGACTCCTACACCTACTACACCTAGCAAAAAGGAGGGAAACATAGGAGCTGACAAGGCTTTGCTAATAGAAGAGAGTCGTAGATTGCATGTAGATTTGTCTAGAAGTGATTTTAAGCTTAATGCATACGCCAAGCTGCTATATGAGTATGTAGATGCGATGGATGCGAAAGATTGCTATGTGTGTATGCAGTTGCCTGCTTCAGTGGATGAGGGTATTAGATATCATCATCTTCCACTGACGTATGGGATTTCATGTAGTCTGTTGCTTAGTATATTTTGTGAAAGAGACCAGTTTGAGTATTTCTTTTCCAATTACGATGCAGTGCTTCCTGAAGTTCCAGCTTACAAACATTTGAATAAATACGACTATTATAAGTCGGAAGATAGACTTAGGAAGTACTTCAAACGTCTTTGGAATTGGATACAGCATATGCCCACCGACATAACTTGACGTGCTCATTATCAGATGTAGAGAAGAAGTTTGTAGATCAGGTAGAAGATAGATATAGAAAACTAACACAGACACGAGACACAGGACATAGTTCAGTAGATTGGACCGAAGAGGAAAGATTGCACCGAACAAAAGGGAGTTATGGTCCTATAGCATTGGACAAGGAGCAGAGGGGAAAGTTGTGTGTGAGACGTTATCAGACCTACTACGAAAAGGTCCTGGTGGGACAGAGTACGTGTGATCATGTTTTCACGATGGAGGATTCAGCAAAGAATTTTCTGCAAGGCCCTGTACAAGTGATACCTACGGTGTATTTTGTGTGTGGAAGGAATGCTTATGTGAAATTGCCGGTCAACTGGTATGGTACGTGTTACTTGGGAATAATATTTCCAAAGATTTACCATACAGAGGATTTGGAACTTTTGGAAGGTGGAAAGCATTCCAGAGTGAGAAGAGGTGTGAGTGCAGGGGTTGTAGTGGGAGATATCTTTGGAGCAATGATACCAAGTTTGGGAGTGGTTTTGAATGATGTAAAGATCCGGAGGTTGGCGACTGTGATAGATGAACTATCAATGAACACAGCCAAGTCATTGGTACTTGTGGAGGGAGAGATGTTGTCGATAAGGACAATGGTTTTGCAGAATCGCCTTGCTTTGGATGTCTTATTGGCAAAAGAGGGCGGAGTCTGTAAATTATTGAAGGTTCAAGAGTGCTGCACTTATATACCAGACCACAGCAAGGATCTGGAGAAATATATATATAACATCACTACGATCCACACGAAAATAGCGGACCTGACTGAAGAGCGAGTTTGGGAGAAAGTTGGCAAAGGATTCGGTCAAGTGCGGAGCTGGTTTGCGAATTTGGGAAAGGGATTCCTTGGATATGTTCTGAGACCTCTCCTTATTGTGGTGGTTTGTGTGGTTTGTCTGTGGGGTCTGATCAAAGCATACAAATGGTATCGAGCAGGCAGAGCTGTGAGGGCTCTGAGAGAAAACGAGACGAGAATGGCTAGACTGCAGGACAGTCACTATCGAAACCTTAAGCCTTAAGAGTTTGGAGAGAATCCGACAAGGGAGAATGGCAACAAGTTCTGTTTAGGTCGGTTCTTTCTCCAAGGGAGTTGAAAAGATGTGATGACAGGAGTCATCAAAGGGGGGAACTGATAGAGCGCTATGCTCTCGTAAAAATTGTAGGGGTGCATCATAATCATCGTTAGTCTGTACCCGCATATATCCAGTTATATATCAATGAATGGTTAGTAAAATGTAGTTGTAACTTGCATTATTAGAGTGAGTAGAAGGGTAGTTGTGCTATTATAATTTTGGAAATGTAATGCTTAATTGAAACGTGCTCAAAATGATGCATTAATGGAGTAGGCCATGTGTAATCGAGATGCAGTAGTTAAACTTGTACCATATTAAGTTGCACGTGTAGTTCACTTTTCGCATATGAAATGTAATGAACTAATGCTTATAGAAGTGATCATAATTGTGTGTTTAAATTGTGTAAAGGCCTGACTGCATATACGTAAAGGAAAGGCCTGATTCGTTCTTATGTTAGCCTATTTTGTAGGAAGAAAAGATTCTCTTGGAAAGGCTCTCTGGGTACAGTTGGTAAATTTGTGCAGAGGGAAAAAGTCTGTTGAAACGTATCTTCTGTTGCAGGTGCAAGGACATATGCCTCGTTAGCGAAAGACTGGCTCTTTGTTTCACGAGTTAGGGTGGTGGGAGGCATTGAGATGGGAGTACACTGGAATGCAGGGATGATACTTTCAGTGGAGAAGGTGCCTGGGACTCAAGGTCATCGTAACCGTCCTGGATGAAGTAAGAGTTTCGATGGAAAAGTACGAGAAGGAAGACCTGGCCGAAGAGGCGTGACAAGGGCGTGTTCAATTGTATTTGGGTTTTGTATTAGGGACAGTGCCCCGAGGGTGGAGGGGAGAGAAAAGATAGAGGAGACCAGAGAGAAAGGACAGAGAGGGGGATTCTAGGAAGAAGCATCTCAGAACGAGCTCGAAATGCTATGTGAGTGTACTTCTTAGGAAGTCTTCACAGCTGACACCTTTTCTTTACTCTTGCCTGGGTAGTTCGTTAAGTAGGTATGTCACCTGAGTGATAGAGTAGGGACAGCTAATGGTTTTATGTCTATCTAGGTAAATGAAGAATAACATAGAGATTGGAGCAGTTATCGCTTGTCTAATACTTCTGGAGCTAACCATTCTTCTTATCCTGAGTCGGATGAGACTCCTGCGTAGGATGCTATTTGTATTAGTGCCCATCTATTTCTTTAACCTCGTGTTGAGGTGCTTGCACGTACAGTTATTTTTGGCTATAATAAACCCACAAAATTGAATTCAGAGTCAGTGGTCTTTTAAGGTAAACTGGATTCTAAATGGTCGCATAACCGAAAAAGATTCTTCCCTTCACACTATTCAGCAGGTAAAAAGATCCTGGCGACCTGAAGATTCTTAGAGGTGGTAAGATAAGAATCAGCGTTATCATTAACAAACAGGTAGGTCAAGTTGGGAAGGATTGCCATCTAGACAAGATTTACCGTACCATAGAGTGTTAAAGAAAGTTGCGCCTCAGACACAGGCTTGGTCTATTGGCCAAAGGAAATAGGAAAAAGTGATATCTATGAATTAAAAAAGAACAAAGTCTCTGTAGTCCTCATTCATAGACAAGTCTATTCCATATGTGAGAACTTGTTTAGAATCCAATTATTGTCATCAATTAATCAACAGTGGCCTTTGTGAATGTAAATTAATTATCTTCTCCTTGGTTAATATACCAATTGACAATGGTGAAGAAGGTTCAGTGCTCAAAAGTGAAAGTGCTGTGAACTGTACAATATGATTCACATATTCACATATAGACACATTCATATCCATTTGTAGTCACTTGCATAATGTAAGCTGGTGCCTCTGTGTGCAGAACCCTCTGTTTATGATGCACACCCTGATTCAGGCACTGCAAGCCTCTATCTGAAGTAATTTCCCTGACAAATAATCATTTTTCGGTGTTTGTTTGTGAATAAAGTCAATTGGTCATTTCGATACAGTGATTCTTCACCAGTGCAGTTTCCGCCTCTCATACATCTGTATGCTGTCCGGTACCATCTGTGTGTAGCCACTTTTAGGGTATAGATTCAACATTTGGGTCCAGATTTACAAAAAGTGATTCAGTGCCGGCATTGCATAAGAAAACGTGTTGTGTTACACAATTTTTTTGACAGGGGCAGTACCATCTTTACTATGTGGTGCACTACGACACAAAGCTCTATGCCAGAGTGCATTGCGCCATAACGCAGCTCATCCTTGTGTAGGGCAAATCTTACTTGAGTGCCACAAGCTAAGGTTGCATCTTTCAAGATGTATTTTTGTCACTTTTCAGCTTAAAATACAACACAAATCTCCTGCAACATTTCACATTTTTTAACATGGCAAGCTGTGAAGATGCTACCACCCACAAAACAATAAGTAGAGGGCCAGGTGCACACGACTAAGACCTTCACTGCATGACTATCTGCTGTCCTGTCTAATCTCATCTTCCTCTCTGCTCCTAAGTAATATATGCTGATGGGGTGGGGTGGCTTTTGTATTTATTGGCCAGGCCTTGGATGTTTACTCAAACTTCACCCACCCTTCCCTGCCATCACCTTAATCATCCACATCTCCGCTCATTCATGCAGGCACCAAATTGCAGGTGAGAGGCTAAATGGTGGAGGTGTAAAGAAGATGGGAGAGGAGATGATCTTAAACAAAGGCGCATGCAACCTGTGTAAGGAAAAATAATGATTAACTGCAGGATGGGCTGAATTGCTGGAGACAGGTCAAAGGGAGAACCCTGCAAGATCTGTATGGATAAAGTTTCTGCACCGCTCTTAAGGTCGGCGCCTGGGGCGATGGCCCAGCTCGCTCATGCTAAAACTCGACCCTGGATATAGTCACAAGGCAATGGTGCAGAGCAAGAATATCGACGGGAAAATATCAACATACATAAATATCGAGGTAAGAATATCGTTAATGTTAAATATCGATGTAAGTAATATCCATGTTAGAAATATCGATTTGTTAGTTGTGTAAAAATATCGAGTGTTAAATATCGATGTTAAAATATAGATGTAAATAATATCGATGTAAATAATATCGATTTTATGTTTATGATGTAACTTTTTATTTAGTGTTTTAATAGTTATTTTATGTTATTTTTTCAAATGTATAATGTTTGTATGGAAATAATAAATGTGAAATAATTTATTTTTTCTAATTTTCATACTAATCGGGATGTTGGGTTTATAGGGGATAAGGGTGGGTAGTAATTTAAAAATGTTATTTTAAATTTATTAAATTTATTAGATTTGTATATATTTTAGGAGCGGGATGTTGGGTTTATAGGGGATAAGGGTGGGTAGTAATTTAAAAATGTTGTGTCACAATTTTAATGCTAATATTTTAAATTTAGAAAAAATGTAATTAGAAATTAGAAATTTATAATTTAAAATTAGAAATTATAATTTTTGTGAAATTATGTTTTTAAATTATAAATGATAATGTGTTATTATAAATAAATTATCAAATCTATAAATTGTGTTTAATAAATTTAAATATTTTTTTATTTTAAATCATTAAATATTGAATATTATCGAAATTAATTAATTTAATATTTGGATGTTACAAATTTAATTATAAAATATATGAAGATAATATATTTGTTAGAAGTCAAAATATATTAATTTAAATTTTTAAGAGAAATTTATAAAAATCTTAATGTAAATGTAGATAAATATTTTATTTTTATAATATTTAAATTATATTTGGAAATGTTTTGTAATTATAATTATTTATTATGTATCTAATTAATAATGAAATAGTTTAATATAAAAAAATATTTATATTTCAAATGTGTAAAACTACTAATAATAATAAAGGATTTTTCATTTTTTTATCATTTAAATTTTTTATTTTTAAATGTAGAAAGAACATTTCTAGTAATTTCATATATATAGTTTTAAGTATATATATTTATTCATACTGTAAATGAAAGGGTGGATATTAAATATTTATTGTTTACAATTTATATTTATTTGGAGTTAAAAGAGTAAATTATTATGGTTTATTATCCAGCATTTTCCCAGAGTTTAATTGGATTTGGAGTTAGAATAGTACATTTTTATGGTTTACTATCCCACACTTTCCATGAGTTTTTTTGGATTTGGAGTTAGAATAGTAAATTATTATGGTTTACTATCCAGCACTTTCCATGACTTTTTTGGGATTTGGAGTTAGAATAGCAATTTATTATGGTTTACTATCCAGCACTTTCCCTGAGTTTCATTTGATTTGGAGTTAGAATAGTAATTTATTATGGTTTACTATCCAGCACTTTCCTTGAGTTTCATTGGATTTGGAGTTAGAATAGTAATTTATTGTGGTTTACTATCCAGCACTTTCCCAGAGTTTAATTGGATTTGGAGTTAGAATAGTAAATTATTATGGTTTACTATCCAGCACTTTCCATGAGTTTTTTGGGATTTGGAGTTAGAATAGTAATTTATTATGGTTTACTATCCAGCACTTTCCCTGTGTTTCATTGGATTTGGAGTTAGAATAGTAATTTATTATGGTTTACTATCCAGCACTTTCCCTGAGTTTCATTGGATTTGGACTTAGAATAGTAATTTATTATGGTTTACTATCCAGCAGTTTTCCAGAGTTTAATTGGATTTGGAGTTAGAATAGTAAATTATTATGGTTTACTATCCAGCACTTTCCCTGAGTTTTATTGGATTTGGAGTTAGAATAGTAATTTATTATGGTTTACTATCCAGCAGTTTCCCTGAGTTTCATTGGATTTGGAGTTAGAATAGTAAATTATTATGGTTTACCATCCAGCACTTTCCCATATGTTTTTTGGAGTTGCAGTTAGAATAGTAAATTATGACATTTAATTTGTATTTACAATTTATTACAACATTGCAAGAAATAATACACCTAGGTGTCCATTACGATACCGGGCGGTAAAAAATCCGCCATCCACCATAGCGGTAAAAATCCGCCCGCCTACACCGTCTGAATACCGACCGAGCAATTACGATGCCGTGAAGCGAACACCGCCCGCGGCGGAAAAAAACCCAAAAATACCGCCCGATCATGTCCGATTCTAAGTCCACCCATCCGCCACGGACGCAAATACGCACGACAACCAAAAACCGCCCGCCCTGATGATCGAGACACCGCCCGTGAAATTAGGATCGCTCCGACATGAGCCCGCTAAATACACAAATACACCGCCCGCCATCGTAAACAACAGAGATGGAAATGGACACGGCGGAAGCCCTGGCGGCCACGTCCCTGCACAGAAACCATCCGCGGACCCAAACAAACACACACAACATGGCCAACAAGTCCACACAGCAAGCCACGCACAAATACACAAACACAGTACACATCCCGAAAACACCCCCCCCTGGACAAACAAATAAACTACTAATCCCAGAACACCAGCCACAACACACCTGAAAACAACAGACCATCATGACACACCCACATAGGTAATCACAAAAGCAGCCCCTTCACAGACCACAATCCCTTGCAACACTACAAAGCCAAGAAGAGAGGAGAGAACACAGTGACACAGCAAGGACAGCAGCACACCACAGATACGCACCCATCACACCCACCACCACCAGCACCAGCACCAGCACCACCAAACACCAGCACCACAAACGACCTGCACATCACACACCACACACACACACCGCACCAGCACCACAAACACCAAACCACACACCATGGCAGCACACAGAATGCCAAAGTTCACTTCAACTGAGCTGACGGTCATGGTCGACGAGATCATCAACGTGCACCCACAAATCTTTGGCAACCAGGTCCAACAGACAACAGTAGCCACCAGAAATCGGATGTGGAGCAGGATCGTAGACCAGGTCAATGCAGTAGGGAACGTGCCACGCAACCGAGGCGAAATCACCAAGAGGTGGCACGATATGAAAAGGGAGGTCAAGAAGAAGGAGGCCAAGAATCGGCAGCTGGCTGACAGGACTGGCGGAGGTAATCCTGCACTTTTCAAGACCTTCAAGGCGTGGGAGGAGAAGGTGCGAGGCATCATACATCCGGAGAGTCTCACCGGAATACCAGAGGGAGTGGAGGCTGGTAAGTACAAACAAATGTATAACAGCACACCGCTATGTTCTCACATGCACTACCACTATGCCATAGCTCTGAGGGACAAACACCCCCATGTCCAGTACACAATACACAAGACATCAACCACACATGCAACAGACACTACCACACACTCAGCCCAAACCGACCAACTAACAAAACCATGGAGGCATGTGTACAGTCAGCCAGCACCGCAACTCCCACCAGGTCCCCTTGTACTCCAAAAGTGCCAGAAGGAGCACTCACCACACCCACACCCATGTGTCAGCCATAGCTGCAGTAACCGACAAGTAACAGGTAAGTAGCCGGAACACAAAGTCAGTGGGTGGGAGGGGGACAGCTGAAGTACAACACACACCAGGCCCCTAGTCCTACAGCGCAGCAAGGTGGAGCACACCCCACACCCATGTGTCAGCCACTGCAGTGCACACCTTCAGCCGACAGGTAGATATCTCACCCTACATGGAGGGGTTTCTGTGGGTGGTAAGCCAGCACCACAACTCACAACACCGCCCCCACTCCCACAGACCAGCAACATGGAGCACCCCACCCTCCCATAACCATGTGGCATCCATTGCATTGCGCACTCAAAAACAACCTGTAGGTGGAAAACTGTACAGGGCGGGGTGTCTGTAGGCATGAGGACTGTATTACGACTAACACATGGGACATGTCACGTAGCAGAGGAACACGCAGCACTGCTCCCTGTCACAATCATGTGACCAATGTGCACACGGACATGTATTACAGAGTCATACCCCACATGACCCATCACAAACACAGCAACACCTAAGGAGCCACGTCTGCATGCACAAGTCCCACTGGAGCACAGACCCACACGGCGGGCACTGTGCCACTCATCACACACATCAGCAACACCATCGAAGTCTTGTCCATGTAGTCCTTACTGCCTGTTACCCACACATCGTACAACAACGCCCATATAAGTCCAACCTGCCTAGAAGTAACAGCGTGGGACCACAATAATGCACATACACACCACTGGACCCATGAAACACACAGGCACACAATGCACATTCAACATATCATCCATCTCATCTGTCAGCCCCTGTGTCATGAAAGGTATGTCATCCGAACAGCTGGCCCTCATACAGTAGTCATGCAAAGATACCTGCCCATGACAAATAATGTGCCTGCAGTGACTGAAGCACACGTCACACTGTGATTAACAACATACATAATATAGTCAACACCCCAAGAGCACTGCATTGATGCACATGGCCGAGGGTAGCACGCACACCAAGGAATTGGCACATCTGCAATACGTCGTGTGGCACACAACCATCACTCACTCACAACAATGCTTCCAATGTAATGTCCATAAATGATACCAGTCAGCAGATATGCCGGGTATGTTAGACATACACACACCTTTGTCTCTGCACTGTCATGTTGCCAAAACACATGTCCCGTTCTGCACCCATATGTCACAGTATGTACCCCAAAACCATATTTCACCTCAAAAGCATTGAGGGGGCTGTACCCCCTTTTCCCATCTGCGTATCTAAGCGTTCCATTTGAACCCCTAAACCATATTCCACCTCAAAAGCGTTGAGGGGCTGTACCCCTTTTCCCATCTGCGTTTCTAAGCGTTCCATTTGAACCCCTAAACCATATTTCACCTCAAAAGCGTTGAGGGGCTATACCCCCTTTTCCCATCTGCGTATCTAAGCATTCCATTTGAACCCCTAAACCATATTCCACCTCAAAAGCGTTGAGGGGGCTGTACCCCCTTTTCCTATCTGCGTTTCTAAGCATTCCATTTGAACCCCTAAACCATATTTCACCTCAAAAGCGTTGAGGGGCTGTACCCCTTTTCCCATCTGCGTATCTAAGCGTTCCATTTGAACCACTAAACCATATTCCACCTCAAAAGCGTTGAGGGGGCTGTACCCCCTTTTCCCATCTGCGTTTCTAAGCGTTCCATTTGAACCCCTAAACCATATTTCCCCTCAAAAGCGTTGAGGGGGCTGTACCCCACTTACAATCAGCGTGTCGAAGCGTTCCATTTGAACCCTAAAACAATATTTCACCTCAATATCGTCAATGGGTCTGGAGCCCGCATACACCCGAGCCACAAAATGTAGGAGTATAGCAACACACACCCATCGGCATTGCTAATCCGTCCCATGCCACATGTTCACATCACACAGTTCCATTGCCTTGCCCACGCATACACACATCGTACATCCACACACACGCCACTGGGAAACCTGTGCACGACAGTGCACGAACTGTGAATGTCAGACAACCAATACATACTTTGCTAGGTGCAACACATTAACCTATCTCATCCTCCCCACAGGTGCCGAACTTCTGGATGCTGGAGAGGGAGACAGCAGCCAGCACAGCCAGTCCGCAAGCCCCCGACCCGGACTCACGGATGTAGAGGAGCTGGACACCTCTTCGGACGTGGCCCACCCAGCAGGCCCATCTGGTGTGGCAGGGCACAACCGCTCCCCAGGGCCCCTCCTACCCACCAACCCATCACCCAGGGCTGCTGACCAGTCACAGACCCCTGCTGCCACGGTCGTTGCGGCCACCACCACCGCCGCAACCACCACCACCGCCGCAACCACCACCACCACGTCATCCCTGGCCACAGCCCCAGCGCAAGGGGTGGCCCGGCCGTCGGGGTCCACCCTGGGAGCCAGACCGATGACCGTGGTGAGCAATGTGGCTAGTGGGCAGGTCGGTGGCAGCAGTACTGGTAGGAGGAGCAGGGTCAGGCCAACGCCATCTGTGCCTGGGAGCCAAGCCCAGCCGCAAATCGACAGAGTCCTTGGGGCCTATGAAGAGGCCCAAGGAGAATGGGCCAGGTCGGCTAGCGACACGCGGGAGGTCCTTGGGGTGTTCAGGTCCATGGACGCCCATATGGGCCAATTCGTGGCCCTCATGGGCCAGCTGGTGGTGGTGGTGAGGGCACAAGCAAGGCCAGCAACACCACCTCCGCCACCACCTGCTGTGGCGCAGGGTCGTGCAGCATCGCGTTCCCCTGCGTCCACAGCGAGTGAGCACTCCTCAGCCACCACCAGCAGCCCACCAACACACCCCCCCCTTCCAAACATGGAAAGGGCCGTCCGAAGAGGAAACAGGTGTCCAGAGAGGACTTTGCACGCACCAAATGCCAGTGAGTCAGCCAGCCACCTTGACCACCTACTGCATTGACTTGTAATACGATCCTACCCCACACTGCCATGTGAATGGCATGTGTCTGTTGGACTGTGGACATAGGACTAAATGGGTACACCTTGAGCATCACACAGCCATGACCGTCAACTCATAGTCACTGCACGCACCACTTTTGTCAACACCTTGCACACAATAACATGTCACCGCTGAAAATAAATACACCTTGATCACAATCTGCTGTCTGTGCCCTGTGTTTATTCAACGATGTGCAACCGCCACCATGAGCAGAAATGCATCTGCTGTGTGGTATGTCGATGGGACAGGAGAGGCTGCAGGGACCTAGGGGTGAAAAACAGAACAAGAGTACATTCAATGAGTGTGTCACACACTCATCACACAGTACTTGTCACCAACTACAGGCAATGTACACACATCTCACAGAGCAACAGGGCACAATGCTACAGCCACTGTCAGTGGCATACTAACCTGGACATGGACCATTGACACACAGCACTCAGTGAACAAAAGGCCTCCGTGACAGAGCACACATACACCTGCACAACTACAGCTACTTCAGCCGTCGTAAATGGACACTCACCGTCAAGTGAAGTAGCGGGCGATGAGCTGCTGACGCACATTCACAGCTTCCTCCTCTCCACTGTCCTCGTCACTGGACCCGTCCTGGTCTGCAGGCTGGGGCCCTGGATGATCACCGTCATCCACTATTAGGGGGATCTGCTTGCGAATAGCCAGATTGTGCAGCATGCAGCAAGCCACTACTATCTGGCACACCTTCTGTGGGGAGTACGCCAGTGCGCCCCCGGTGCGGTCCAGGCATCTGAACCTGGACTTGAGGAGGCCAAAGGTCCGCTCCACCACACGTCTGGTCCTCCCATGTGCCTCATTGTAGCGGTCATCAGCTGGGGTCCGAGGATTACGTAATGGGCTGAGCAGCCAAGGCCCATTCGGATAAGCAGAGTCCCCTGGGTGTGAGGAATACCGAGATTAGTTGCAATTCCAACTGTCCCCAAGACAGCATCGCACAACAGCCACGCTACACGAGTACACATACTCACCAACAATCCAAGCACGGTCCGGTTGCAGATTGGTCATCAGACGTGGTAGGATGCTGTTGCGCATGATGTGCGAGTCATGGGCCGATCCTGGAAACTTCGCACACACGTGTGTAATGACCATGTCCGCAAGGCACACCACTTGCACATTCAGGGAGTGGGTGTGCTTCCTATTCCGATAAATGTGCTCCAGGGCCTGTGGTACTACAAGGCCAATATGGGTGCAATCTATTGCACCAACAACGTGGGGGATCCGTCCAAGGGCATAGAAATCACCCTTCACTGCCGCCAATTCACGAGCCCTGGGGAATCGTATGTACCTGTTCCTGTACAGCATCATAGCTGACAGTACATCACGTAGCACCATGCTGAACATGGGCTGGGACATCCCACTTCCACTGCCCACTGTGTTGGAATGACCCAGTGGCGAAGACATGTAGTGCAGCCATCACCTTAGCCGTGGGGGTAAATGCAGTCGGATACACCCTGCGAGGACGGAGGTGGGGTTCCAACAAGGCACATAGGCGATGCAGGGTGGGTCGGTCCAGTCGGAATTTCCGGATTACCTCCACGTCCTCCATGTCTGACAGCAATTGGTAGGGGCGATGTATGTTTGGTCTCCTCCTAGGGAAGATGGAAGTGGACACATGTCAAAGCAACACGCCACATGGCATTTCCACAAACACAAAACAAAAATGACTGACCAAGCAATTGAATCACAGAACAGCTGACAAGTAGGGACAGCACAGCCACAATACACTTACACAGGTCCCCTTACCAATAGCAATGAGCAGTGACACAAACCATTGCTATCAGCATGCACATGGGGATTTAGGACTTAACAACTTGTAAGGCATGACGATGATATCAGCCTGCATATTTGGGAAGCGGCAACACCACGGCAATATAACTAGCTGCTGTGCCTGACACAGCTTCCGCGGCTGGGTGAGTATGGCACACACCAACAACGCAATGGACACAGGCTGAGCGGCAAAAACAAGTGGGTCCTGTTGCACGAGGGGATATGAGACAGTCATTGATGTCCCTACTTCACCCTATGTACAGCACTGTACGGATCACACCTCCAAAACACATTGACAGGTGTACACATTGACAGCTCCATGACAACACAGCTGTGTGATTGCAAATACACATCACAAGTGACACGTAACGTAGCACGTGCCAAGTGGGAGATGTGCATAGTGAAAGATGGCATGTGTGTGCATATGCATGTCCCATGCTCCCATGCCAATCTGTACATGATGATGTGCCAACAGACATGTGGAGGCTGAGCACCGGCCGTCCCTGCCCATGCGCACAGCATGTTGTGGCCCTGTCCAGTGTGGACCTGCCCCCACACACAAGTCATGGCCACACCTGCAGATGCATTGCGCACATCATACTGTGTAGTGCACATGGCATCAGCGGACTGTACCCGCCATGGGCCAGGCCCTTACGGCTAACTCCAATGGCCCTCGCTGTTGCACCCTGCGTGTCCCGCAATGGAGGAAAGCGTCACGGGCCAGCTGGGAGGAGGCCATCATCTGCAATTTAAGCAGGCAGACACGGTACACCAATTGCAGCGGCTTCGACCCACTGAAACTGCACCAGTGGGCTATATGACTGTGGGAGTGAGACCAGCATTACCACAGCTACCAGGGACTGCAGCCTGGCATCCCTCAACAACACCTGCTGCTGCCACCTGTCCACCTTCACGTCGATGACGCTGAGGATATGTCCAGGTCCACTCACCAGCGAGGAGCTGGAGATCCTGGATTCCGAGATCCACGCACACTGCACAAGGCTATTCCTTGCGAAAGTTGTGTGGGAGAGACAACTGCAGTGTGTGTGTGAGTGCATGTGGGGGACACACATGTCGTTGATCCCCAGCACTATGAGTCAGAGCCTGTGGGGTTCAAACATGCACTGCTCACCATGCTGACTGCAGGTGGCAGGGGTATGTGAGCTCTCGGGCGCTTTGACATGTCTGTCCCTCCCGAGTGGTGGAACATGGCAACTTCATGTCAGAAATCCAGTGACACAGACAATTGGCAATGCAGGTCTCAGTGCACTTTTTGCTCGTGTGAATGTCAGGCTGGGGCCATGCTGCCCTTCTCAGTCCCAGCAGGCCTGGCCTGCACATTGACTGCACATTGCCAGTAGGTGACAACACAGACTGCCTAGTGGGTTACATGTATCTCCTGTTCAGGACCCTCCGGATAAGCGCAAACTCAGCCCTGTCGATTGGACACACCATGCCTCATGATAGGGATGTTTGTGAGTTAGTGGCACTGAATGTGACCTCCGTTGCGGGGTGGGCCATGCACAGGGCGAGTACGTTGATTGTTGCGCAGTGTTGGTCACAGTGGGTACACCCACACAGATGTGTTGTCTTGTGATCTTTTGCTAGGTCCGCCTGACAATGGACAGTTGATGTGGGCAGACTACACATTGCTCGATGTGCTGTCTATATGCATGTGCCTTCACACCAGGCACAGCTGCCCCTGCACATGTGACCCCTGCTTCCCTCAGTGCTGGGTCTGTTGAGCTGATGCGCCATCTGTGCGTGGGGCAGACAGCTCTCCTCACTTCCGTCATTGCCCATGACATCACTTTGCCGCAGGTGACATGGATCATGGAGGGCCCACATGTACGCGTGGGTGAACTACACAAGACTGTCCGATGGTTGTCACACCCAGTCAGTGCTTCGAATGGGAAGGATGTGGTGCTGGTACTCATTTTTATGTGTCGAGTGGGCGGGTCTAGGTGCGGGGCTACATGCAAGACATGGGAAGTTCATCGGCTTATCTACTAGTTGCAATACACACGAGACACTTCTTTTTATGACCACATCAGGGTCATTCCTTAAACTAACTGGAAGTCAGACAGTCATATTTTACCCTGTCCTCATGGCCTCCCCTCGCTCACCCAAATATGCGTTTGCACCTGAGAAGCCAGCGCATGCACAAGCAGCTCCAAGCTCGCCCCAGAGAGGCCAAGGAGTGTATGTGTGGGTCCAGTTGAACAAGTGGTCTGTCTCGCGGTATAATAAGTGGCGGGATGCCGTACACCTGCGTGGTGCCCCGACTCGAGACCCGGGCAACATTGACAATGCATTACAGGCTCCGCAGTCCGGATACACCACCTGCAACACACAGAGGCTGTAGCTGCCCTAGCGGCCCAGGCCGCGTCCAACTGGAGCTCATGGACCCACACATTCACTATTTGGCCTCTCTGGGGCGAGCTTGGAGCTGCTTGTGCACGCGCTGGCTTCTCTGTTGCAATGGCATGTAACGTGTGTGGGAAAATAGGCAATGAGTGAGATGGTGCGAGCCACCTTCCGTGACGTCACTCCTGCTCGTGATGTGTGCGTCACCCCACTACTTCCATTTGACTTGTGCCATACTACATATTGAGGATGTGTTGCCTGCGTGATGTGACCAGGAGGAGCGCGCCATGACCTCTCACCCACCATGCTCCACTGCCATCCTGTGCCCTGGATTGCCTGTGCAGGTGGACAATGTTGGGGATACACCTGGTCGACAGGGGATGTGAGTGCCTTGGCAAGGGCCTGGCGGACGCACAGCAGTATCCAGCATGTCCACAGAGGGTGGGCTGACGTCTACACCTGATGCAGCATTGATCGTGTGCCCGCCTGTTGTGCACACACGAGTTCACATTCATCCCCAGACAGGTGGTCTTTACAAATTCCCAGGAGAGCGGTAATGTACTCCTCCGGAATCCTCCCAACACAGCGTGTTTCAACATTGCATGTGCGCACCTACCTGTCACACCCACCCACCTGAGCCAAGTTTAACTCCCACTTCACATGACACATGTGTGTCTTCCACAGTTGTGCTACTCATTTACGTTGACATCCAATGACAGTGGACTACATGGTCATCTCACGACTGCCGTGTACTTCACACACTCTCATCCTCTCTCATTCGTACTCGTGGAATGAATAAGCAGAGACACATATTTACTTCAAGCCATGTATTAGGACTTATGTCCTCTGTGATGCAGTATAGTGGACACTACTGGCAGCGAAATGCATGTGGAGGATATACTCAGCATGATTACACATAGCATAGGGTGTAGGGGTACATGTGATTAGTTGTTGACTGTGGGATGTGGGCTTCAGAGTTACAACTGCTTAGCCGTTGCTGTGCTAATGTACATTTGCTAATTACTGTGGAGCTGCTGACTTTGACACAGACAGTATACATTTTGCCTACCAGACCGCTTGACATCATGGGCACAGTACATCTCAGTTCCATGTTACAGGTTTGCTGCTATAGTTACTCATACACACGTGCGTGAGGGGTGTCATCAGGGCATGGGCCTACGTGCATGCAACGGCGTCCCACTTGTTGTTGCAATGTGGTGGCTACTGGACATGACACAGTCACTGGGGTCATGTTGTTGGGGGATGCACTTGTTGTCCATGAAAAAGTCCTGGCACGGAAGTTCAGAGGGAGGTGAGGTGACAGCTCTCACATACTACAGCCGACCGATTACTGTCCACTGACCGGTGCATATGTTCATGGGCGCAGGATACATATTATGGCATAGTTGTACGTGCAGTGATGTCCATGTGGTTGCCATACACAAATCCCATGCCTCTGCCTCCCCCTGTTCATGCAGAGTTACTGGATGTGATGAGGAACAGAGTGCATGTCCCGAAAATATCCGATATCATGGCAGTGTAGTTAATGGTGTGGTGTTAGTTGCAGGTTGTATGGTATAGTTGTTGTACTGGTAACTGCTCAGTCCGTGCGGAGCCAAGCATGGGTACGGTGTAGGACATCATTGTTCAATTGGGGGTATTGCGTCGGGATCCGACGAATTGACAGGTTGTCAGGTATGCGATACCTTCCAGCAGGGCTTCCATGGCATTGGTGGTATACATGGATGCCATCCAATGCAGCGGATGGTGGCTGTCAAGGTGTTGGTCGTAAGTTGTCCCTTGTAGGAGCCTGATGGGACATGTTGGATGACATTCGATGAAACTGTGATCCAGAATACGTCGTGTGGAGGCACAGTGGTCCCATTGCAGTGTGGGTCCGATTGCAGCCACATACGCCATGCCCCCATAGGCTGAACAGATCCTGTCGTGGACGTCCAGGGGGTTGAACAGTTGTACCAGGTCCGCCATTGGACATGCCGGGTTGGAGAGACATAAATCCACAGGACAGTGGAAGGGACACCTCCGACAGTAGAAGACGGGGATGACGCAGCTGAACAATGCGATGCGGTAAGTTAGTCGGTAACTTACGTTCAGCAGAGACAGATTTTCACATCCCAATATCTGTATCAGGTTATGTTTGTACACCTTCATCTGTTCGGTGTAGTTGGGTAGGTGTGGTGCAAGTGCCATTTTGCTGCAGGGCGATGTGCTGGCGTGCTCCGGCTGTCTGTGCAGTCTGCAGAGTGCAACCTCCGACGTTGCTGGGAATTCTGTAATGGTCATAGGGAGGCAGGACTTGGTTTATAGTAGCTTGTGCGGAGGACACGGGCCCTCATCCCACATGCTTCTATGAATGGTCAAGGTCAGTGGTGTCTGACTCCTTCCAGATAACTTGCATGTGAACCACATGGGGGAGTGGTATTATTTCTTTTTTCCGTTCGAAATGTTCTTTCGTGTTATGCGCTATCTGCCCAGTGGACGGTTCCCTCTGCATGCCTGTGTTGGGCTTTTTTGGGGGATAATGACTGTATTGTCCTGCTTGAATAGTTGAGCTGTGGTTTCGGTGTGGGTATGGAAGGCCATTCAGTGCTATCTCCTCTCCCGTGTGTGGGCGGCACGCTGCATTTCCGCTATACGTTGGGCCTTGTGTGTGGGTGTTATAATTGGAGCCACCTGTTGTCGGTCCCCGGGATCTTTGATGTTACGTATTGCATGTCTTGGTATTGGGTGCAGGGTGGTATCGGTGTTTCTGTGTGGTACTGGCGTACCTTTTGCCGATGGGGTCCATATTCTGCTGGGTGATATTGCCACCGCTGTGTGCTTCGCCATGTTTTGCACACAGGGGTGTGTCCTAATTTGGCGTGACATCACTGACATGTTCGGGTCAGTTGTGTGACGTCAGGTTGGCAACAGTGAATTGCCGGTTGGGGACATGACTGTGGCAGGACTGTCACGTGACATGTGCGTTCAGGGTGGGGCTGGTGTGTGGTGTTTGTTGTGCCCTGTGTTGTTTGTGTGCGCGCATACATGGCGCTGTCGTTGGGCTCTGCGTTGTGCGCATGTGTGGCTGCATCTTCGCCGCTGCGCTGCGGGGCCGTGACGGGGACGTTAGTTCCTGGTCCCAGGTAGTGTGTGCCCGGTTGTTACGAGTTGTTTCAATTTGCCCGGTGTGACATTTGTGGGTGCAGTGGTGGATGTGTCGTGTACACGCAGGGGTGTCTGGGGGGGCCATGTACAGTTCTTCCGCCCTTGCACTGTGTGCGGTGTTTGCGTGCCCTTGTTGTGTGTCTGCCTACCTGCGTCTCCGCGGTGCGTTGACTCCTAGGTTCTGCATCAGGTAGAGCATGGGGAGGGCCTGCAGTGCTGGATTCATGCTCGGGGGGTCCGCCTCTTTGGTGTCCGTACTCAGCGATCGAGTTTCCGCCTTGGTTTCTCGTGCGGTGTCTCTTAGCCGTGGGAGCTGTTTGTTTGCGGCATCGTAATTTGTACGCCGGGCGGTACATGATTTCGTCGGACGGTGTGTGTCCATTGGGCCCCGCCGCTACGTGAACGGGCGCACTTTGATGGCGGACGGCGTTGCGGGCTTACGGGCGGTGTTTGGCTGACTTTTCACATCCTAATTGGGCGGGCGTGTGGGCCGCGGCGGGCGGACGGTAACTGGTGGATTTTACATCCGACAGCACGGCGGTGGTGCTACCGCCCGACATCCTAATGGGCCCCCTTATGTTTTTTCACATTTTATTAGGATATTGTAATATTTGTTTAGATATGTTCAACAAATTATATTTTATTACATTGATGTACAAATGTATTTGACAGTTTTTAAACATTTTACATTTTTTTGGTATATATATATAATGTTAAAGTAAAACAGTATACATTTTACATTAATATACAGTATTTTTTGTATTGTTTAATATTTTTTAATTCGAACATCTAAGGGGCTGATTCCGATTCAGGCCGGAAATCACTCCGACCGAGCCGGACCCGGAGAGATTTCCGACCGAATCGGACTCTAGCAGCCCGACCGAACGAGTACGATGCGTACGCATGCAACCGGACTCGATTCGGTCGGACTACCATTGAAGTCAATGGGAGCCGGTCGTACAACGCGTACGTGGGCTCCCATTGACTCAATGGGTGCGAGGCGAACAAGGGCGCCGTACATGCACAGGTAGGTCCCCCCTGTGTGCGACTCGCGCGGCTACGCGTACAGGGGGGTCCGACACGGACCCCCAAAGTCCGGCTCCGACTGCCCTTTGGAGCCGGACGGCGCGAGTCGGTCGGACTGCTCGAGGCGCGCATCGTACTTACCCGGCCGGGGAACGTCTCCATTGCGCGGTGCGAGTCGTGGCCGTGCGAGTCGGTCGGAGCGGTTCGGCCCCGCGTACGTGTCGGACGGCGATTTCGCGTGTGCTCACATCGTACACGCTCGCCCGGACGCACATTCGAATCGGTCGGGAAAGAGGGCGCCGAATCGGATCCGGTTAAGCCAAATCCAATTCGGTGCCCTACTGGCCCCAAAATATTTGTCATCAACTTTTTAAAAAAAAATTATATCGTAATTTACAAAAGTTCAGGAGTTGGAATATATATACATTGTACATTTTATTACATTATGTTTTATTATATAGCATATTAAATTTTATTTTAATAAAATAAAATTTAGTATGTTAAATAATTTACAAATTTTTTCCATTGATATTTTGAAAAGTACATATATATTTTTGAACATTTGTATAATATTTGGAAATTAAAAGTGTATGTAATAAACATATATTTTAATATACATTAATTATTATATTATAATTTTTTATAATAAAATAATTAATGTATATTTTACATTTTCTATATGTTTATTTTAAACATTGTTTAAAAAAATAGATATACATTTTTATACATTTTTAAACATTTTGAAAGCATTTTTTATTATTTTCCATTCATTCCTATGGGGAGTTAGTCCTATTTTTGTTTTAATTATGCCGCCATTTTATTTTCCTTTATTCACTTTTTGAACTATCTACTTCATTGTTTGGGTCATTTATGAAGACGGAACCTCGCGGTTGGGAGCTGCTTCGTCTCCGTTCCAGTAAGTTTACTTTTAAGATATTTTTAAGGTAGTGTTAAGTTAGTGGTAGTGTCAATGTATTTGTAAAAGTGTTATTTAAACGTTTTTATGAAAGTTACGTGTTGTTTACGTACGTTAGTGATTTCGTGTTTTATTTACTATCGAATGTTATTAGAATGCAATGTAATTTTACTTATTATTTTACTATATGTGTTTATATTTATTATATGTTGTTATTTCGATTTGTGGGTTTATATATTTGTTATGGGTGGGTGTTGTTTGCTTCTATTTACAGGTTCGGGCTTCGGTGAACAGATGGAGTTGTCCACGGGTTTTTTTTTTTTTTTAAATAAAGGAAATTGTGGTTTTTTGTTTTAAAACAAGTTGCTATACATTTCCTTTTTTGATCGGGTTGTTGGAGCGTTTTTTACAGTTAAATATTTTTGGGTTTTTATTGTTTCTTTATCGAGAGGATTGCTGCGTTGTATTTTTTATCTACAGTTGTATTTTTACATTTTTGGGGGTATTTACGTTACTACATGGATTATTTTTGCTTTGGATTGTTTTTTATTTCATCTATTTCGAGGATATTCTACAGCTACACAACTATAAGTTGTTTTTAATATTATTGAGGGTGGGCAATGTTTATTTGTGATTTTCATTTTTTTATTAGTTATATTATGTCATATGATATTGAGTTATATAGAAAATTTCATGACATAATTTAACTAATATAAAATTAAAAATACTTTGTGTGTTTGATATGTTTTAGTTTTACATTAAAGAATAGATTTTGCTATCATGTCTATGTATTCTAGACCTTGTATATTTGGATACATTCTCGTTTTTTGTTGCAGGTATTCGTACATATTAATTGTTTGTTTACTCAGTTTTGGTCCTATTTTGCTCAGAGATTGATCCACTCTGAGCTCTTGGTAACTTTGTTCTTTTTTTATTGATTGTATTAGTTTGTGTAGTGTTGGTTGCCCTCTCCCTACTGTGGCCTGGAAGGCATTATGCCATCCTTCTACCCCGTTATTAGTTTTTGCTTTTTGTGCAATAGTGCTAGCGTAGACATTCCACCAGGGAATTTGGAATTTTGGTTGTCTACGGTGACCTGAACGATGCAACCTCCCCACCCAGGTGTCCTCAAAGTAATCTAACAAGGGACTTAATTTTGTTTCATTAATGCAGTAGAAATGACTATCTATTAACAAGTTATAATAATTTGCTACTTCTGTTATTGGCACGTATGCTAGTGCAATCAATTTTTTTATTTGATATGCAAAGTTGCTGTTTGTAAAGTACTCTATAATTAAGGTAGATTTTTGGAGGTGTCTCCACATACTTTGATTAAAGTGGTAGTAACACCCTTGAATTGCAGTATGTGGGTATATTTTAAGAATAGCTTGAATCATAGCTAGTTCAAAATCTATTATTATCCTTTGGGGATAATAATTATCAGTTTATTGTTGTTAATAGTTCAATATAGGTGGGATTATTTTTATTTGGCAGCAATGCATAAATGAAGGGAATATTAGTTTCCTGAAATTCACCATGAATGGTGTAAAGTTGGTAAAATGGTTTTGGACACACTTTAAAAGTTCCGTCCATCATCCATGTTTCACAGTGTTTCAATTTTTGCAAGTTAGTATTCGTTGCAAAAACAAGAATTCTTTTATCTTTACTTTGGTTGTCATATATCAAGAATTTGTCCTCTTTGTGGGTAATAGTATATTCAGGCAGTATTTCAATTTCTTGAAAGGTTTGGGGGGCTGGTGGAGTTGGATCGGAAGCTCTTTTAGTTTTAGCTATTAATCGTTTCAGGTTGGGGATAGAGGGCAATTGTGACATGTTCCGGTACTTTTGTCAACACATTTTTCAAGATTTCAGTCCTTGTCTGTTGGGCGCCTGTGCTTGCTTCTCGAATTGTTTCTAAGGCTTCCCTTACTTCTAATTCTGTCACATTGGGTGGATGGTTGTGCTCTTTAACATTCACAACGTTGTTATCTATAGTTGTAGCTCAACCATAACATGCAGTTGAATAGTATTTGCTACATTTCCAATGTGTCTTATTATCTTTCACCTTTTCTTGGGTGTAGGTATAACCCATGTAGCAAAGCATTATTTTCCCTTTTGCTATGTAATAAAGCTTGCTCCTTCAGCCATTTCTAGGGTATATCTGTGAAGATATATACATATGTGCGGAGTAAATATGCTTTTGTCATTTATAAATATGCTTGTTTTATTAGTAATTTAAAGAACATACTTACATTATTCTTCTTTTAGTGTTGTTGATGGGTTTACTTGCTGCTTTTTGAGTTTCACAGTTGTAATTTCTGTAGATGGGGTAGAAAATTATTTACGTTTATTTTATTAGAGTTTATTTTTACTTTCTTTGTCTTAATCATTTTTTTACACTGAAAGTATACTTACTTTTTGCTGTAGTTGAATTTAATTTGGTGGATGTTCTTTGGTAGATGCAATTTGTCAAAGCTGTGAAGAAAAATGTATTTATTAGTTTTGTTTTCCCTTTTTAAGCATGTAACAAAATTAGACAATTTTATTTTATTTTTTAGGTAAAGTTGCTTCTTTAATAGTTCATGTTTTTTATCATGTTGAATTAGATAAGGTACTTAATCACATTTGCATTTTATTTTTTTTGCTGTTGTTAGCAAGTTTACTTTTGATTTAAAAAGAAGAGAACATTTTATTGATTTAGGTAGTTAAGTTAAGGAGGTTGAGGCATTTATAATAATAAAATAATGCTTTTTCTTACCTGTGTTGTAATTTAATCTGTGATAGTAGTTTTTGTACATCTTCTTTCTCTCTCTCGCCAGCAAAGTAATGCTCTCCCTCCGTGTTTGGCAGATAAACGGTAATTTTTTTAAAGTTAATTCTTAGGGGCCTATTAGGATGGCGGGCGGAAGACCGGACGCCAGTGGTGCGGCGGTCCCGCACCGGCGATTAGGATGCCACCGCCACCGTGGCGGTGCCATCCTCCATTCCCAGCACTGCCCGCCACAATGCTGGGAATGCACTGTGTGCATTGTCATGCACAAGGTGACAGGCACTGCGAGGTGCCTGCCACCATGTCCATGACAATGGAGGGTGGTACCATAGGTACCCCCCATGTGCACCCCCCACCCCCCCAACATCTTAGGGGCCCGCAACGGGCCCCCGAAAGTGAATCCGCCTAGCTTTCCATGGCGGAGTCACCGCCATGGAAAGCCCTGCACCGCCGCCCATCGTAATATGGATGGCGGTGCCTGCAAGGCACCGCCACCATATTATAGGCCTTTTCCGCCGGTAGGCAATCGTCACGATTGCCTACCGGCGGAAAACTGGCGGACGGTCTTTCCGTCCACCTGGGTCCCCACCGCCATCGTAATATGGTGGTGGGGAAATGTGAAGCGGGTCGTGGAAAATAGCGGGCGGATTGCCACCGCCATACGGGCGGTGGTGATCCGCCCGCTATCCTAATGGGCCCCTTAGTTTTTATAGTGTTTAGTTAATTACTTCTCAATTTTAATTGGTTTGTGCTCTTTTAGTTTCAAATCATTGGTTGAGATACGTTTTTTGAATTTTGTAGCAGTTACTTTTTAATTAGGTAAATATATGTGTTGTTTGTTTGATCTTTATAATATATTATTTGTTGTAGTTATTTTAAAATATTTGTGAATAATTTTACTTTATAACGTTAATAATTGTTGTATATTATATATATGTGAATAATTATGTGTTAGTGAGTATATTTATTGTTTTTTATGAATTGATATATTTATTAGGGTTTTTATAAATGTTTTATATTTGTTTTAAATATATATTAGTTTTATATATGTTGGTATTATTTAATATTATTTGTTTTAATATATTAAATTATTATATAGTTGTAAGGAGTGTTTATTTAATGTTGAATAGTATTATCAATATTTTTTGTATAAGTTATAATTATATTTGTAAGTCGGTATTAGTGTTATCGATATTTTTGCTGTGTCTCTTTATAATTTAAATGTTTCGATATTTTTGTTATCGATATGTTTGTAGTCGATATTTTTGTTCACGATATTTATTACGGCGATATTTAAATATCGATATTTGTGTAAAATCTTGTTTATGTATAGGATGGCGATATTTTTGTATCCGATAATTTCACATCGATAGTTTTGTATGACGGTGTTTTTGTGATCGGTATTTTAACAGTGAGCCTAAGGCAATGAGCCCAGCATTTTAATGTATGGCTGAGGTTACAAGGAGCTTTATCAAATGAGAGTGGCTTGATCTAGAACCAAAGCAGTGTATATTGCAGTTCTGACAGTGGTTGACATAGTTTGGCTGCTCAGATGCACACAATCTACCTTGCGCAACCACTTTCCACGTTTATACTCACACATGGGAGTCTTTATAACCTATTGAGCACAAGCCTGTGAGCTTTAATATGTACAAATGTTAGAAATGGGGGTCTCTAGTTGGCAGAGGTAGGTACCTTTGTCCAAATACGGGCCCTTGCTTCTAGTCAGGGTAAGGGAGATACACTTCCAAAATAACCCCTGCTCACCCCCTTGGTAGCTTGGCACGAGCAGACAGGTTTATTTCAGCAGCAGTGTGGAAAGCATTTGTGAACACATACAGTAATACAGTGAAAACACTACAAATGGACACCACACCAGTTTAGAAAAATAAGTAATCTTTATCTAAACTAAACAAGACCAAACGGCAAAAATCCACAATACAGTAATAAAAATATGACTTTCAAATGGTAGAAATAGTTCAGTTCAAAGCAAATTGCAGATGCAACACTTTTCACACAAAGTACCTTGGATGCGTTGTGCACACAAACAAAAAGGGCTGCATGTGTCGGTTCCTTACACTCAGGGAAGGTGATGCGCCGGTTCCTTGCCCCGGGGGAGGTGATGCATCGGTTCCTTGCTCTGGGGGAGGTGATGCGTCGGTTCCTTACTCCTGCGCAGGGGAGGTGATGTGTTGGTTTCTTACTGCGTGGGGAGGTGATGCGTCGGTTTCTTACTGTGTCCCCCAACGATGCGACAGACCTGGCGCCTCGATGCGATGCGATGATCCGGGATGATGTGTGGGTTCTTGCGGCCACACAGCAGGGCTTGCGTCTGGATCGGTGCGGCGATCTCGGACTTCGGAGACTGGTGCACTCGATGTGGTGTGCTACGATTTCCAGAGCCGCGGGCAGGCACTGCAACAGTTTCTTCAGTGATGCGTCGGAACAGGTGCGGATGTGTCACGCTTCTTGTTGTTGCGTTGCTTTTCCAGTTCCCAGCCAGAACAACCTCCAGAGGCCCAGAACAGCTACAGGCACCACTTGGCAGGTCAGAACTCCTAGCAAGGAAGTTCAGGGGAGCTGGGCGTGAAGTCTTTGTGTCCCTGAGACTTCAGAACAGGAGGCAAGCTCTTCTTCAAGCCCTTGGAGATCTTCCGCAAGCAGGGGACACAGCAAACAGCAAAGTCCTTTTTCCCTTTCTTTGGCAGAAAGTAGCCACTGCAGGCCAACCCCAGACAGCAAACAGCACAGGGGCAGTATTCCTCCTCAGTTTCTCCAGCTCTTCTCCTTGGCAAAGGTTGCTCTTGATTTCCCAGAAGAGATCTTTAAAGTCTTTTCTATCCCTGACTCTTCGAACTGGAGGAAAGTACTACTTCAAGCCCCTGGAGAAAACTCTAACAGCAGGATGATGAAAGTACAGTCCAGTCCTTTCCCTGCCCAAGACAGAAGCAGCCACTGCAGGCCAACCCCAACAGCACACAGCACAAAGGCAGTACTCCTCATCCAGCTTTCCCGGTTCTTCTTCCCGGTAGGTTCCTTGGTTCAGCAGTAATCTAAAAGTCTGTGGTCTGGGACCCTCTTTTTATACAGTAGATCTCTTTGTTCTCTCCTGGCCCAGGGCTCTGGTCCCATTCCAAACCAGTTCTGGGGGGCACTTTGAAAGTGCATAACAATCTCCATTGTCAGTGTGAACCCCGGCTCCAGACACACCACAGGGGGGCAGAGCCATCATTGTGGAAGGCAGGCACAGCCCTATTCAGGTGTAGGTGCTACTCCTCCCAATACTCTAAATCCAGACCAGGCCTATTCAGACTCTCTGGAGCCACTGCACATCACCAGCCCCTGTCACTCCAAAGCCAGACAGTCAATACACATCCCAGCAGAGGCACACTGGAACGCTAAGCAAGAAAATACCTATTTCCTAAAAGTGGTATTTTCAAACACAGAATGTAAAAATCACCTTCACTAAAAGATGCATTTTAACATTCTGAGTTCAGGCATACTAATTTATATTGTCCTACCTTGTTCCCAGGGGTAGTTATGTTTATAAGATGTTATAGGAAAACTCCCTATTCTATCCTATGGGAATAGATAGCCTTGCAAAAGTGAAAAACGAAATTGGCAGTATTTCACTATCAGGACACGCCACACACACCAGGGCATGTCCCACCTTTCACATAAACTGCACACTACCCACAGGGGTACCTTGGGCCTACCTTAGGGGTGACTAACATGTAAGAAAAGGGAAGGTTAGGGACTGGCAAGTGTGTGCACTTGCCAAGTTGACATGGCAGTACCAGACTGCACACAAGCTCTGCAATGGCAGACCTGAGTTGCATTTACAGGCTGCTTATGTGGGTGGCACAATGAGTGCTGCAGGCCCACTAGCAGAATGTGATTTACAGGCCCTGGGCACACACAATGCACTGTACTAGGGATTGACTAGTAAATCAAACCAGCCAATTATGGAAACATCAATACAGGCATACCATTTACAGGGAGAGCATATGCATGTTAGCACTGATCAGCAGTGGTAAAGTGCCCAGAGTCATAAAACCAACAAAAACAGGTCAGAAACAGAAGGCCACGAAGTAAACAATCTGGGGATAAACCTGCTGTAAAAGCCAGGCCTAACAGCAAAAAAAAAAGATTAGAATAAAAAGAGCTGCAACAGAAATGACATGTATTTCTGCTTCCCAGATGCCATAAGACCATGGGTGGGACTTTTGACAGTTGAACAGGGAAAAGACACTGGGCATGAGTAGATCTTGGTAGACGGGTTACTCCGTCACAACATAAAACATAACATGTGTGTTTGTAAAGCGCAGGTTCACCCCCAAAGGGGCATCTTGGTGCTGAATGACAGATGTTCATTGATACCCAACTCAGTGGAACTCAACAGTGATGGATATCCCGTCCGTAGAAATATAAATCCCGTAGGAAATAATGGGATTTATATTTCGGCGGACGGGATACCCGTCACCTTTGTGACGGAGAAACCCATCCACCATGATCTAAATCAGGCCCACAGTTTTTTAGATGATATATTTCTCTATTATCACTTAGGGCTAATTTTGTTGGTTAAGAGCAGTGGAAATCATTCTCTGCTGCCAGATGTCTTGTAGAATGTGCAATGATTTTCCCCCAGATTATTGCCTCAGGACTATTGTGCAACACAAATATTGCGTTTTAAATATGGTGATTACCAAAATACAGCAGGTATTGTTTATCATTGTTATTGAAAATATTTTTATGTGTTATATCATTAAAGGACATAGGGGCCCATTACGATGTCGGGCGGAAGCACTACCGCCGTGCTGTCGGAGGCAAAAAACGCTAGTTACCGTCCACCAGCAATGGCCCACACGCCCGCAAAATTAGGATGTGAAAAGTCAGGCAAACACCGCCCATAAGCCTGCGACGCCGCCCGCCATCAAAGTGCGCCCGTCTACGTAGCGGCGCGAGCCAATGGAGACACACCGTCCGACGAAATGACGTACCGCCCGGCGTACAAATTACGATGCCACAAACAAACAGCCTCACCGGCAAAGAGACACCGCACGAGATACCAAGGCGGAAACTCGACTGTAGAGTACGGAGACTAAAAAGGCGGCCCACCCAGAGATGAATCCTGCACTCCAGGCCATCCCCATGCTCTACCTGATGCACCACCTAGGAGTGAACGCGCCACAACGACGCAGGTAGGCAGACACACAACAAGGGCACGCAAACACTGCACACAATGCAAGGGCGGAAAAACTGTACATGGCCCCCCCAGACACCCCTGTGTGGACAGGACACATCCACCACTGTACCCACACATGTCCCACCTGTCAAAATAAAACAACTCGCAAAATCCTGGGCACCCACTACCCGGGACCAGGAAGTGACGTCACAGTCACGGCACCGCAGTGCAGTGGCGATGACGCAGGTACACATGCGCAGAGGCCAACGACAGCGCAATGCATGGGCTGCACACAAACACCACAGGGTCACAACTACACACCCCACACACCAGCCCCACCCTGAAGGCACATGTCCCTTGTCCTTCCTGCATCAATCATGTCCCCAACCGACAACTCACAGTTGTCAACTTGATGTCACACAAGTGTCCCGAACAGGGGAGTAATGTGATGGCAAAATAGGACACACCCTTGTGTGCAAAAAATGGAGAAGCACACGGCGGCTGCTACATAACAGCGCAGAATATGGACATTGTCCGCAAAAAGGCACGCCAGTCTCATCCAAAAATACCTATACCATCCTGCTCGCAATATCAAGCCATGCAATGTACAAAATTGAAAAACCCTGCTGCCTGAGAACAGGTGTTTCCAATTACTACACCCACACAGAAGCCCCAATGTATAGCGGAAACGTAGTGTCCCGCCCACACACGGGAGAGCAGATAGCACTGAATGGCCTTCCATTCCTACTCTGAAATCACATTGCAAAAATGTATGCAGGAGAATGGAGCCATTGTACCAACAAGAAGCCAAACAGATCCATGCAGAGTAAACCGTCCACTGGCAGATAGCGCCTAACATGAAAGAAAGATAATAACACAAAATAAAATTATACCACTCCTCCATGTGGGTCAAATGCAAGTAATCTGGAAAGAGTCAGACACCACTGGCCTTGACCATTCATTGAAGCATGTGGGATGAGGGCCTGTGTCCTCCGCCCAAGCTATAACCCAAGTCCTGCCGCCGTACATCCATTCCAGAATTCCCAGCATCGTCGGAGGTTGCACTGTGCTGACTGCACAGGCAGCCGGAGCACGCCATCACATCACCCTGTAGCAAAATGGCTGTTGCACCACTGCTTCCCAACTACGCCGGACAGATGCAGCTGTACATTGAGAGCTTGCTACAGATAGTAGGCTGTGAAAATCTGGCTATGCTGAACGTAAGTTACCGAGTAACTTACCGCATTGCAATGTTCAGCTGCGTCATTCCCGTTTTCTACTGTCGGAGGTGTCTGTTCCACTGTCCTGTGGATTTATGTCTCTCCAACCCGGCATGTCCAAAGGCGGACTTGGTACACTTGTTTGCACCCCTGGACGCCCACGACAGGATCTGTTCAGTGTATGGGGGCATGGCGTATGTGGCTGCAATCGGACACACACTGCAATGGGACCAGTGTGCCTCCACACAACGTATTCTGGATCACAGTTTCATCGAATGTCATCCAACATGTCCCATCAGGCTTCTACAAGGGACAACTTACGATGAACACGTTGCTAGCCACCATCCGCTTCATTGGATGGCATCCATGTTTACCACCAATGCCATGGATGCCCTGCTGGAAGGTATTGCATACCTGACAACTTGTCAATTCATCGGTCCCCGACTCAATACCCCCAATTGAACATTGATGTTCAACACCGTACCTATGCTTGGCTTTCGCACGGAGTGGGCAGTTAGCTGTACAACAACTACACCATACAATCTGCAACAAACACCTTACCATCAACTCCACTGCCATGACATCGGACATTTTCGGGACATGCACTCTGTTCCTCACCATATCCCGTGTCTCTGCATGAACAGGGGAGGCAGAGGTATGGGACTTGTGTACAGTAACCACATGGCCAATACTGCACGAACAACTATGCTATAATATGTATTCTGCGCACCTGAACACATGCACCTGTCAGTCCACACTTATCTGTCTGCTGTATTATGTGAGAACTGTCACCTCACCATCGTCTGTACTTCCATGCCAGGACTTTTGCATGGACAACAAATGCAACCCCCTACAACATGGCCCTAGTTATTGTGTCATGTTCAGTAGCCACCACATAGCAACAACCTGTGAGACGCTACTGCATGCATGTAGGCTCATGTTCTGATGTCACCTCTGACGCAGGTGTGTCGGAGTCACTATTGTAGTAATCCCGTACCATGGAACTGAGATGTACTGTGCCTATGATGTCAAGCTGTCTGGTAGGCAAAATGAATACTGTCTGTGTCAAAGTCTAGAGCTCTTCAGTAATGAGCAAATGTACTTTAGCATAGCAAGGGCAAGGCAGTTGTAACTCTGAAGCCTTTATTCCACAGTCAACAACCAATCACATCTACCTGTATCCCCTTTTGTATGTGTAATCATGCTAAGTATATCCTCCACATGCATTTTGCTGCCAGTAGTGTCCACTATACTGCATCACAGAGGAAGTAAGTTCAAATACATGCCTTGAAGCAAATATGTGACTATGTAGAATTATTTATCGAAGACAAGTACGAATGAGAGAGGATGAGAGTGTGTGAAGTACACGAGAGTCGTGAGATGACCATGTAGTCTAGTGTCATTGGATGTCAATGCATATGAGTTGCCGCCACAGTGGACCTAGTGAAATACCAGAGGTCGTGGGCCTTGGCTTATCAGACTCTGACGTGGCCCAACAGATCATCACATTAACACTGACGGACTGGTCACTACAAAGCACAGTCCTACATATGTGTACAATTACCTTCACAGTCTGACATCACAGTCATCAAGCAAAATTAGGAGCCACGCAAGAAGCATGCTACAGCAATGCATGACAAAACACACACACGATATCAGTGTGGGTGGGCAGGTCTGCACAGTGAGTACGAACTGCAGAAATTCACATACATGCTCAATTAAACAAGGCACAATCTTGACAGTCACAAACCCTGCAGACCCACAATGTCCAAAACATATCAAGTAGGAGTCATCCTGAACTGCAAGGACACACCCACACACTGCACACTGTGCAACATACAATACACACATGTGCTCACATTCACAGATCTGAACACGGATACAAACACCCACCATGGCCGTGGGTAACACATGTGTGTAGTCGACATTGCCAGAGCGCACATACACACACACCAACACTACCCTAAAGTCACACCCTTCACACCACACATACCTACACCTCCCAAATGCACACATTGAAAGTAAGCCGTGTGCCCAGGCTCAATGTTCATCACAAGATTAACATACACCTACACTGCTGGCCACACAGAAAGTAAGCTCACACATACACGCACACTCTGCACATGCTACCTGTCATCCTGTGGCAAGACTCACACCCTGTGCTTTGCTTGCCCGCAAACATGACACGTATACATTTTCGCAGAAATACCACCAAATACATGCAGACAATCCGTGTCACAAAAATACTTCTTCATCACACACACAAGTAGCAGAGTCTGAAAGAAGTGAAGTCCCTGCCACGTGTAAAATACATTGGAATGTGAGACCAGACATTGCAATTGTTGAGGCATGTGCCTCACTTAACTATGCACACACAGTAACAACTGCAATCAGCAACTACACAGACACAACCGATTACAGGAACAACAGCATCCAGTCACAGATTACATAGACAGGCAGCAATATTGTTCAACACCAGGGACAGTGGCCAGTCCGATGTGCAGAGTAGTGATACGAAAAGCTGCATATGCAATGTGTGTGAGTGTACCCTGCCATGGCCAGCAACACTGCCATGGCAGTCACAATAGCCATTACAGCCACCACTGTGTCACAGGTAGTTGTGTGAGGGTGCCTACCCTTCAAACAGGATGCCAGTCTGACTCAGTGCTGTCTGTGTGCTACGGGACAGCTGGAGGTCCGCCCCTGAGAGAGACGCACAACTGTGGAAGACACACATGTGGCATGCGAAGCGGGAGGGCTGCTTGGCCCAGGTGGGTGGGTGGCACGGGTAGGTGCACTCATGCAGTGGTGTAACAGACTGTGTGGTGAGGATTCCGGAGCGGTAGATTTCCACTGTGTTGGGTATTTGGAAAGCCTACCTGTCTGGGGATGAATGTGAACTTGTGTGGGCACAACAGGTGGGCACAGGATCAATGCTGCATCTGGTGTAGACGTTAGCCCTCCCTCTGGGGACATGCTGGATACTGCTGTGCGTCTGCCAGGCCCTTGCCAAGGCACTTACATCCCCTGTCCTCCAGGTGTACCCCCTACATTGTCCACCTGCACAGGCTACCCAGGGCATGGGATGACAGTGGAGCTTGGTGGGTGGGAGGTCATGGCGCCCTTCTCCTGGTCACATCTCGCAGGCAACACATTCTCAGTGTGCAGCAGGGCACAAGTCCTAAATAAGAAGTGGGGGGACTCTGACGTCACGACAAGAAGTGACGTCACGAAAGGTGGCTTGCACCATCAGACTCATTGCCACCCCTCGCTCACCCCTTAGATGCGATTGCATCAGAGAAGCCAGCGCGTGAGCAGCAGCTCCAATCTTGCCCCAGAGAGGCCAAAGAGTGAATGTGTGGCTCCATTTGCTCCAGTCATCGAGCTCGCGGTAAAATAAGTGGGGGGACGCTGTCCACCCGCGTGGTACCCCGACTCGAGCCCTGGTGTGCAGGCAAAGTGTCCTATTGGCTTTGCGATATGTGTGAGTTGCATGACACTCGTTGGCGGGGGATGGCTCGGAGGCCCGTCACCCTGAGGACCATATCTCACTCTATGGGTCCCTTGTCAATGGCAGCGGATGTAATGACTATGCGCGCCGGGGTGGGTCTACCTTTCGTCTGGGATGGTGTTTGTGGCCTGGCCCGCTAGGGCAGCTACAGCTTCTGTGTGTTGCATGTGGTGTATTCGGACTCCGGAGACTGTCATGCATTGTCACTGTTGTCCAGGGCTCGAGTCGGGGTACCACGCGGGTGGACAGTGTCCCCCCACTTATTTTACCACGAGCTCGATAACTGGAGCAAATGGAGCCACACATTCACTCTTTGGCCTCTCTGGGGCGAGATCGGAGCTGCTTGTGCAAGCGCTGGCTTCTCCAATGCAATCGCATATAAGGGGTGAGCGAGGGGAGGCAATGAGTGTGACGGTGCAAGCCACCTTTTGTGATGTCACTTCCTGTCGTGACGTCAACGTCCCCCCACTTCTTTTTTTAGGACTCGTGCCCTGCTGTTGTCAGATGTGCCACTTTCCATGGGGGTGGAGAAAGGGTCAGGAATGTCAGCCTGAGATTGGCCCAGTTGAAGGCCCACCTTGACTGGGGAGGACAACCATTGGACAGTCTGGTGTAGCCCACCCACGCGTACATGTAGGCCCTCCATGAACTATGTCACCTGCGGCAAGGTGATGTCATGGGCAATGAAGTAATTGAGGAGAGCTGTCTGCCCCACGCAGAGATGCCGCACAAGCTCAAACAGACCCAGCACTGAGGGCAGCAGGGGTCACATGTGCAGGGGCAGCTGTGCCTGGTGTGAAGGACACTCTATCCTTCATCCTTGTGCCGACACGTGTTGCACCAGTGGAAGTAGATGGGAGGGCGGGCATTGGCCTCCGCGTGGCTGAAGAGGAGCCAGAGTCCACGTCCCCTGTGCTAGCAAACATGGATGCATCACCTCTGTCCTCAGATGACGGCGAAATTGCCGTCTCGGCCTGTGATTCATCCAGCATACGTCTGGCCCCTCCGAGGCGCTGGTCACATCTGTCTCACTCAGCTCCTGTGCAGCTGCTTCATCCGATGCCTCACCACTGTTGACCGTCCCCTGTCCCTCAGCACCCACGGGAGATGCCACATGAGAGAGAGCGCAGTGGCCTCACTCATTTGGCATCAATTAAACAGACATGTGCAAGGGAAGCAGCACAGAACATTCCCAAATCCACATGTTGCACGATACCTGTGCAATTGTATACAGCCACCACAATCAACGCGTAATGGCTGGCGTACAGAAAATGAAGCCGCTAATAAGTGGCACATGTGTTGTGCACATAGCACAACACCCGGCCTGTGTCACCCTGCGACCATAGCCACAAATCGCTGTGTGCACACCCACTGTCCTGATGGTGGCAAGGATGACCACTACATAATTAGGCCAAGGACATACCTGCATGGAGCAGAATGGGACACCACTCACACAGACTGCAACATGACAGTCCACAATGGTCATGAACCCATGCCATCCACCTGTCGTTCGCACGAGCACAACTACTGTTGCACAGTGTGCCGGATGTGTAAGTACCAGGAATATGAGGTGAGGCATCGCACACATATGTCCGAACAAAATCAGAGTAGGCACAGTGCCTCAAACATACATGTGAATTGCCACTCCAGCCTACTACAGGTTGTTCCTGAGGGCTACGACTCTGAATGCATTGACAATGCAGAGTGCTCAAATTACATCTTGACCCTCAGGAATCGCATATACATGTCAGATGCACCCAGCACAGAGTACACTTACAACCCACTGCATCACACAACAAACATCACATTACCCAGATTATGGGTAGGCTGTGGACACATGCTACCTCTCACAGCAAAAGACACCATCCCACAATACTGTATACTTGCTTGCTGCTGATGCCCCTACAAACGTGCATCCGGCACAGGCTGTGTGACTGTCAAGATACAGACCATTAGTGGTGAAATGCAGCGCCGTGCTAACCTGACAATACGAGGGGGCATCCCCCGATTCGTTTTCGCCACGTAGTCGCTCTTCCGGCAGATGACGTCACACCCTTTGTGGAATTGGCTGCACTGTCGGTTGCACATACACAGAGGCATCAACTTGGATGCAATGGCTCATCACAATGCCTTGGGCTGGAGGACTTCCAACTGCAGGGATGGTACACAAGAGGGTTGGAATATCACTCATACACTTCTCATCATCACCCACATCCACCAATCACAGTGGCATGATGCTGACCCATCCAAAATACTCAGAGATGTGTAACAGAGCCAAGAAGTAATCGGACATGGCCTAACAGCATGTGTACACCACACATGAATGCATGCTGGTGGGAGTGTGTACACAGTACCTGTCCATCCCATTCACATGCAGGATGCCAGCACATTGAGCAATGTGTAGTCTGCCCACATCTACTGTCCATTGTCAGGTGGACCAACACATAGATCACAAGGCAACACATCTTTGTGGGTGGACTCACTGTGTCCAACACTGCGCAGCCCTCAACGTACTCGCCCTGTGAATGGCTCACCCCGCAATGGAGGTCACATTCAGTGCCACTATCTCTCACACACATCCCTATCACAAGGCCTGGAGTGTTCAATCACCAGGGCTGAGTTTGCGCATTTCCGGAGAGTTGTGAACAAAAGACACATGTAACCCACTGTACAGTCAGTGTTGTTTCCTTCTAGGATTGGGCGGTCAATGTGCAGCCCAGGTCTGCTGAGACTGAGAAGGCCAGCAGGGACCCAGCCAGCCATTCACACAAGCAAAAACTGCCCTGAGTCCTGCAATGCCAAGTGGCTGCGTCACTGGATGTCTGACATGAAAATGCCATGTACCACCACTCGGGAGGGACATGCATGGGAAAGCGCCAGAGAGCCTACATACCCCTTCCACCTGTAGTAAGCATGGTAAGCAGTGCATGTTGGAACCCCACAGGCTCAGACTCATAGTGCTGCGGATCAACGACATGTGTGTCCCCCACATGCACTCCCACACACACTGTAGTTGTCTTACACACACAACTTTTGCAAGAAATAGCCTTGGGCAGTGTGCGTGGAGCTCGGAATCCAGGATCTCCAACTCCTCGCTGGTGAGTGGACCTGGACATATCTTCAGAGTCGTCGACATGAAGGTGGACATGTGACAGCAGCAGCAGGTGTTGTTGAGGGATGCCAGGCAGCAGTCCCTGGAAGCTGTGGTAATGCCGGTCTCCCTCCCACACTCATAAAGCCCCCTGGGGCTGTTTCAGTGGGTCCAAGCTGCTGCAATTGGTGTACCATGTCTGCCTACTTCAAATGCACACAATGGCCTGCTCCGAGCTGTCCCAGTACGCTTACCTCTATAGTCGAACACGCAGGATGCAACCGCGAGGGCCATTAGAGATGGCCTCAAGGGCCTGGTCCATGGCGGGTACAGTCCGCTGGTGCCATGTGGAATCCACAGTTTAATGTGCGCCATGCATTTGCAGGTGTGGCCATGATTTGTGTGTTGGAGCATGTCCACACTAGACAGGGCCACTTCATGCTGTGTGCATAGGCATTGACGGCCAGTGATAGGCCCCCACATGTCTGTTGGCACATCATCATGTACACATTAGCATGGGAGCATGGGATGTGCATATGCACACACATGCCATATTTCTCAATGTACATCTCCCACTTGGCACGTGCAAAGTTACGTGTCACTTGTGATGTGTATTTGCATTCACACAGCTGTGTTGTCATGGAGTTGTCAATGTGTACACCTGTCAATGTGTGTTGGAGGTGTGCTATGTACAGTGCTGTACATTGGGTGAACTAGGGACATCATTGACTGTCTCATATTCCATTGTGCAACAGGACCCACTTGTTTGGGCCGCTCAGCCTGTGTACATTGTGTTGTTGGTGTGTGCCATACTCACCCAGCCTCGGAAGCTGTGTCAGGCACAGCAGCTAGGTATATTGCCGTGGTGTTGCCGCTTCCCACATATGCAGTCTGAAATCATCATCATGCCTTTCTAGCTATTATGGCCTAAATCCCCATGTGCATGCTCATGGCAATGGTTTGTGTCAGTGGTCATTGCTATTGGTAAGGGGACCGGTGTAAGAGTATTGTAGCTAACCCTGGGCAAAGCACTACGCTACGCTCGCGTAGTTTGCGAAGTTTGCGCTACTTCGCACAACGCGAATTGCACGTAGCACAGTGCAAACATGCGTAGCGTAGTGCAGCGGTCATTTTTTGCTTGCTTGCGGTCCTCAACGTCAAGTTGGCGACCGCGAGCAAGCAAAATGACATCCCGGCGAGACTTTTTCCTCGTTCGCGATCAGCAACATCAAGTTGCCGATCGCGAGCGTGGAAAATAAACCTTCCGGCGAGATTCTCAACGCGGGGAGGTCAGGTTTCTCATTGCGAGTGGTTGCGTATGCTCGCGATCGCTCGCGATGAGAAACTACCAGTCCGCGTTGAGAAAGCTGCCGCTCGAGTAAAAATCTACTTGAGCGGCAGTAAAAGACAGCTTGCACTGTGCAAGATGCCGTTTTCAATGATTGCACAGTGCGGACAAGCATCCGGCACTGTGCAATCATTGCGAACAGTGCACTACGCAGTTCGCGTAGTGCTACGCGTAGCTCGCGTAGTGCGAACTGCACTTTGCGTAGCTTCGAGTAGCGCGACTTCGCGAACTACGCCCAGGCTTAATTGTAGCTGTGCTGTCCCTACTTGTCGGATGTTCTGTGGTTCTATTGCTTTGTCAGTAATTTTAGTTTTGTGTATGTGAAAATGCCATGTGGTGTGTTGCATTGACATGTGTCCACTTCCATCTGTCCTAGGAGGAGACCAAACATACATCGCCCCTACCAATTGCTGGCAGACATGGAGGATGTGGAGGTTATACGGAAATTCCGTCTGGACCGACCCACCCTGCATCACCTATGTGCAATGTTGGAAGCCCACCTTCGTCCTCGCAGGGTGTATCCTACAGCATTCACCCCCACGGCTAAGGTGATGGCTGCACTGCATTTTTTCGCAACCGGATCTTTCCAACACACGGTGGGCAGTGGAGGTGGGATGTCCCAGCCCATGTTCAGCATGGTGCTACGGGATGTCCTGTCAGCTATGATGCTCTACAGGAACCGGTACATCCGATTCCCCAGGGCTCGTGATTTGGCAGCAGTGAAGGGTGCTTTCTATGCCCTTGGACGCATCCCCCACGTTGTTGGTGCAATTGATTGCACCCATGTTGGCCTTGTTGCACCACAGGTCATGGAGCACATCTATAGGAACCGGAAACATTTCCACTCCCTGAATGTGTAAGTGGTGTGCTGTTCAACATCTACATGGCACCCCTCGCCCACGTCGCCCGACAGCACAACCTCAACATCATCTCCTACGCCGACGACACCCAGCTGATCCTCTCCCTCACCAAAGACCCTCACACCGCCAAAGCCCACCTCCACGAAGGAATGAAGGCCGTCGCCGAATGGATGAGGACCAGCCGCCTGAAGCTGAACTCGGACAAGACGGAGGTCCTCATCCTTGGTTCCAACCCTTCAGCCTGGGACAACTCCTGGTGGCCAACATCACTGGGAACAGCCCCGCCACCCACCGACCACGTACGCAACCTAGGGGTCATCCTCGACCCCACCCTCTCCATGACTAAGCAGGTCAACGCCGTTTCCTCATCCTGCTTCAACATCCTCCGAATGCTCCGCAGGATCTTCAAGTGGATCCCCACCGAAACAAGAAAAACAGTCACCCAGGCCCTCGTCACCAGCAGGCTGGACTACGGAAACGCCCTCTACGCAGGAACGACGGCTAAGCTCCTGAGACGGCTGCAACGCATCCAGAACGCCTCTGCACGTCTTATCCTCGACATCCCCCGACGCAGCCACATCACACCCCACCTGAGAGACCTGCACTGGCTCCCTGTCAACAAGAGGATAACCTTCAAGCTCCTCACCCATGCACACAAAGCACTCCACAACTCCGGACCAGCCTACCTCAACAGACGACTCAGCTTCTACACCCCCACCCGCCAGCTCCGCTCGACCAGCCTCACCCTCGCCACAGTCCCCCGCATCCGGAAAACGACCGCCGGCGGCAGATCCTTCTCCCACCTTGCCGCCAAGACCTGGAACACCCTCCCCACCAACCTCCGACAGACCCAAGACCTACTGGCCTTCAGAAGACTCCTCAAGACCTAGCTCTTCGATCAGTAGCAGCACCACCCCCCTCTTCCACCAGCGCCTTGAGACCCTCGTGGGTATGTAGTGCGCTTTATAAGTGACATGATTGATTGATTGATTGATTGATTGATTGATTGATTGATTGGCGGACATGATTATCACACACGTGTGTGTGAAGTTTCCCGGATCCGCCCATGACTCGCACATCATGCGCCACAGCATCCTCCCACGAATGATGACCAATCTTCAACCGGACCGTGCATGGATTGTTGGTGAGTATGCATACTCGTGTAGCGTGCTGGGTGTGACATGCTGTCTTGTATCCTGTTGGAATTGCAACGATTCTCTGTGTTTCTCACACCCAGGTGACTCTGCATATCCTAACGGGCCTTGGCTGCTAAGCCCACTACGTAATCCTAGGACACCAGCTGATGTCAGATACAATGAGGCACATGGGAGGACCAGACGTGTGGTGGAGCGGACTTTTGGACTCCTGAAGTCCTGATTCAGATGCCTGGACCGCACCGGGGGTGCACTGGCATACTCCCCACAGAAGGTGTGCCAGATAGTTGTGGCATGCTGCACAATCTCGCGATTCGCAGGCAGATCCCCCTGATAGTGGATGATGGTGATCAGCCAGGGCCCCCGCCTGCAGACCAAGCCGTGTCCAGTGACGAGGACAGTGGAGAGGAGGAAGCAGTGAATGAGCGTCAGCAGCTCATCGCCCGCTACTTCACTTGACGGTGAGTGACCATGTACGACGGCTGATGTTGCTGTAGTTGTGTAGGTGTATGTGTGCATTGTCACGGCGGCCTATTGTTCACTGAGTGCTGTGTGGCAATGGTCCATGTCCAGGGTAGTATGCCACTGACAGTGGCTGTAGCATTGTGCCCTGTTGCTCTGTGAGATGTGTGTACATTGCTTAAACTTGATGACAAGTACTGTGTGATGAGTGTGTGACACACACATTCAATGGACTCTTGTTCTGTTTTTCACCCCTAGGTCCCTACAGCCTCTCCTGGCCTATCGACATACCACACTCCAGATGCATTTCTGATCATGGTGACGGTTGCAAATCCTTGATTAAACACAGAGCAGATAAAACAGAATGTGATCCAGGTGTATTTATTTTAAGCGGTGACATGTGATTGTGGGCAAGGTGATCACAAAAGTGGTGCATGCTGAAACAATGAGTTGACGGACATGTCTGCGTGATGGTCAAGGTGTACCCATGTTGTTCTGGGTCCACAGTCCGACAGACACATGCCATTCACATGGCAGTGTGGGGTAGGATAGTAGTCCAAGTGAATGCAGTAGATGGCCACCGTGGCTGGCTGACTCACTGGCATTTGGAGCGTGCAAAGTCATCTCTGGACACCTGTTTCCTCTTCGGATGACCCCTTCCACGTTTGAGAGGGGGGGTTGTGTTTGTGGGCTGCTGTTGGTGGCTGAGGATTGCCCACTCGCTGTGGACGCAGGGGAACTGGATGTTGCACGACCCTGCGCCCCAGCAGGTGGTGGCGGAGGTGGTGTGGTTGGCCTTGATTGGGCCCTCACCGCCACCACTAGCTGGCCCATGAGGTCGACAAGTTTGCCCATACGGGTCACGAATTGGCCCATATGGGCGTCCATGGACCTCAACACCCCAGGACTTCCCGTGTATCGGCAGCTGACCGGGCCCATTGTCCCTGGGCCTCTTCATAGGCCCCAAGGACTCTGGCGATTTGCGGCAGGGCTTGGCTCCCAGGCTCTGATGGCGTTGGCCTGACCCTGCTCCTCCCACCTGAACTGCTGCCACCAACCTGCCCACTCGCCACATTGGTCACCCGGGGCCTTGTTGTGGCTCCCAGGGTTGATGTCGACGTGCGTACCACCCCTTGCGCAGGGTGAGTGGTCAGGGAGGCCCTGGTGGTGGTGGTGGTGGTGGTTGCGGCGGTGGTGTTGGTCGCAATGACCGTGGCAGCAGGGGCCTGGGACTGGTCACCAGCCCTGGGAGATGGGTTGGTGGGTAGGAGGGGTCCTGGGGAGCGGTTGGGCCCTGCCACACCAGATGCCCCTGGTCGGGAGTCCTCGTCCGAAGAGGTGTCCAGGTCTTCCACATCCGTGAGTCCGGGTGGAGGGCTTGTGGACTAGCTGTGATGGCTGCTGTCTCCCTCTCCAGCATCATGCTGTTCGTCACCTGTGGGGCGGAGACGAAAGGTTATTGTGTTGCACCTTGCAAGGTTTGTGTTAGATGTCTGACATTCACAGTTGGTGCACAGTTGTGCACTGATTTCCCAGATACGTGTGTATGGCTCTACAATGTGTGTGCGTGATCAAGGCAATGGAATAGTGTGATGGGTGCATATGGCATGGAACGGATTTGGATAGCCAATCGGTGTGTGTTGTAGTACCACTACATTTTGTGGCTTTGGTGGAAACGGGGTACAGCCCCATGAACGCTTTGGAGATGAAATATGGTTTTGGGGTTCAAATGAAACAATTAGAAACGCAGATGGCAAAAGGGGTACAGCCCCATCAACGCTTTTGAGATTAAATATGGTTTTGGGGTTCAAATGAAACGCTTAGAAACGCAGATGGCAAAAGGGGTACAGCCCCATCAACGCTTTTGAGATGAAATATGGTTTTGGGGTTCAAATGAAACGCTTAGAAACGCAGATGGGATAAGGATTACAGCTCCATCAACGCTTTTGATATGAAATATGGTTTTGTGGTACATACTGTGACATATGGGTGCAGAAGGGGACATGTGTTTTGGCCACACGACACTGCAGAGACAAAGGTGTGTGTATGTCTGACATACCCAGCATATCTGCTCACTGTTATCATTTAGGGACATTACACTGCAAGCATTGTAGTGAGTGAGTAATGGTTGTGTGCCACACAACGTATTGCAGATGGGACAATTCCTTGGTGTGCGTGCTACCCTCAGGCATGTGCAGCAATGCAGTGATCTTGGGGTGTTGACTATATTAGGTATGTTGTAAATCCCAGTGTGACGTGCGCTTCAGACACTGCAGACACATTATTGGTCATCGGCAGGAATCTTTGCTGAACTACTGTATATGGGACAACTGTTTAGATGATATACCTTTCATGACACTGGGGCTGAAAGATGAGATGGATGATATTTTGAATGTGCATTGTGTAGCTGTGTGGTTCATGGGTCCAGTGGTGTATGTGACATTACTGGGGTTCCACTCTGTTACATTGAGACAAGATAGACTTACATGGGTGATGTTGTACAATGTCAACGGAACAAGCAGACACGACTACATGGACAAGACTTCGATGGTGTTGCTGATGTGTGTGATGACTGGCACAGTGCACGCCATGTGGGTCAGTATTCCAGTGAGACTTGTGCATGCAGACGTGACTCCTTACGTGTTACTGTATTTGAGATGGCTCATGTGGGCTATGACTCTGTAATTCATGTCCGTGTGCACATTAGTCACATGATTATGACAGGGAGCAGTGCTACCTGTTCCTCTGCTACGTGACATGTCCCAAATGTTAGTCGTAGTACAGTCCTCATGCCTACAGACACCCCGCCCTGTACAGTAGTCTACCTACTTGTTGGTTTGGAGGGAGCAATGCAATGGCTACCACATGGTTATGAGAGGGAGGGGTGCTCCATCTTGCTGGTCTGTGGGAGTGGGGGCTGTATTGTGAGTTGTGGTGATGGCTTACCACCCATAGACACCCCTCCATGTAGGGAAACATATCTACCTGTCGGGTGAAGGTGTGCACTGCAATGGCTGACACATGGGTGTGGGGAGTGCTCCATCTTGCTGCACTGTAGGACTAGGGGCCTGGTGGGGGTTGTACTTCTGCAGTCCCCCCTCCGATACACGGACTTTGTGGTAAGGCTACTTACCTGTTACTTGTTGGTTAGTGCAGCTATGGCTGACACATGAGTGTGGGTGTGGGGAGTGCTCCTTCCGGCGCATCTGGGGTACAAGGGGGCCTGGTGGGAGTTGTGGTGCTGGCTGACTGTACACATGCCCCCATGGTTTTGTTTGTTGGTACCTTTGGGCTGAGTGTGTGGGAGTGTCTGTTGCATGTGTGAGAGATGTCTTGTGGATTGTGTACTGGACATGGGGGTGTTTGGCCCTCGGAGCTATGGCATTCTGGTAGTGCATGACAGTACATAGCGGTGTGCTGGTATACATTTGTTTGTACTTACCAGCCTCCACTCCCCCTGGTATTCCGGTGAGACTCTCCGGATGTAGAATGCCTCACACCTTCTCCTCCCACTCCTTGAAGGTCTTGAATAGTGCGGGATTTCTGGCGCCAGTCCTGTCAGCCAGCTCACGATTCTTGGCCTCCTTCTTCCTGACCACGCTTTTCAGGTCGTGCCACCTCTTTGTGATTTCCCCTCGGTTGCGTGGCACGTTCCCAACTGCATTCACCTGGTCTACGATCCTGCTCCACATTCTGTTTCTGGTGGCTACTGGTGTCTGTTGGACCTGGTTCCCATAGATTTGTGGGTGCACCTTGATGATCTCGTCGACCATGACCGTCAACTCAGTGGCAGTGTACTTAGGCATTCTTTGTGTTGCCATGGTGTGTGGTTTGGTATTTGTGGTGCTGGTGTGGTGGGTGTGTGGTGTGTGATGTGCAGGGGGTTCGTGGTGCTGTTGTTTCAGTGGTGATGGTGGTGGTGTTGTTGTTGATGAGTGTGATGTGTGCGTGCGTGTGGTGTGCTGCTTTCCTTTGTGGCTCTCTGGGTTCTCTGATGGCGTCTTCGCTTTGAAGTAGTGCAAGGGATTGTGGTCTGTGAAGGGGCTGCTTTTGTACTTACCTATGTGGGTGTGTCATGATGGGCTGTCGTTTTCAGGTGTGTTGTGTCTGGTGTCCTGGGATTTGTAGTTTTTTAGTTTTGCCAGGGGGGATGTGTCTTTGGGATGTGTTCTGTGTTTGGATATTTCGGCGTAGTTTGTTGTGTGGACTTGTTGGCCATGTTGTGTGTATTTCTTTGTTCCGCAAAAGATTTATGTGCATGGACGTGGCCGCCAGGCCTTCCGCCGTGTCAGTTATTCATCACTGTTGTTAACCGTGGCGGGCGGGGAATATGTGGATTTTCCGCGCTCATGTCGGGGAGATCATAATTTCACGGTCGTTGTCTCGGTCGTCAGAGCGGGCGGATTTGAGTTTTCGGGCGGGATTGCGTCCATGGCGGACGGATAATCTTCTACTCTGACATGGATGGGCGGAATTTTGTGTGTTTTTACCGCCGCGGGCGGAGGTTGCTTCGCGACTTCATAATTGCTCGGTCGGTATTCCCATGGTGCAGGCGGGCGGTTTTCTCAGGCTATAGTAGATGGCGGATTTTTTAACGCCGGTTATCGTAATGGGCCCCATAGTTTTTTTAAGTGTATTTTGTATATTAAATATTCGCATTTATCTATAGTGTAATTGTTTTAAAATGTTTGTTTTTTTGTATAATAATATTAGGAGTGGGATTTTGCATTTATAGTGGAAGAGGGTGGGAAGTAAACAAAAAGAATATTAGTTTTTTTGTCTCAAAAATATTTGCATGATTATTTTTCAAATGTATTTTTCAAGTTCTTTCTCATATAATATGATAACATTGATTTTTAAAATGTGTAATAAATATGCCTTTATTAATCTACTTTTGTAAAACATGTTTTGTTCCTTGTCAATTTAAAATATCACTTAATTTATAATAGTTTTTAAAAAAAAATATATTTCATTAATTTAAATTTAAAAAAATTTGTTTGTAAAAGAAGCTGTTTTCCCAGTTCATGTTTTTTATCAGAAATCTAAATTGATGTCATCTGTTTTTAAAATGTCGAGTATTTAAATTGTGGTATTCTTTTTAATAAATGATAAATGTGTTGTTATATTATTTACTTATCAATTATAAAGTTATAATAAATATGTGTTTTCTTTGTACTATTACTAATTTACCTTATTTATGTCATGTGATTTCCTTGGGATAGCTAAAATTACTTCCTACAAAGAATTTTTTTTAGTGCAATGTTTATTTAAGTTTGGAGTGGGAATATTAAATCTGACCCATTCAAACTCAAACAGTGTGATTACTTTTTGAGTGGCAAAAGTAAATCCAACTCCAAAGTCCAAACTTTGCCCAATGTTGTAAAGGTTGAAGTGGGTATAGTGAATCCCTCCAAAACTCCAATGTCCAACACTGTGCCTAAAGTGGTCATGTTTGGACTGGGAATAGTAAATTACACCTCCTCAAAATTTCTATACTTTCCCTAATGTGGTTCAGTTGGGAGTGGGAATGGAAATTTGAACCCTCAAAAGTCTAACAATTCCCCAATGTGAATAAATTAGGAGTATAGAATATTTTTAATCCTCAAATTCCATTGTCCTCCCCACTGTAGTCCACGTCCCTCACCAATGTGGATACGTTTGTTGGAAGAATAGTAAATGAAACTCCTCCAAAGTCCAACACTTTCCCCAATGTGATAAAGATTGGACCCCCACCAAAGTCAAACAATTTACCCTATGTTATTACATTTGAAATGGGAATAGTAAGTCTGATCTCCACCTTAACCTCAAAATCAGACTCTATATCAAATGTGTTTTGATTTGGAGGGGCAATAGTAAATTTGTATTCCCCAAAGTCCAGCACATTCCACATTGTATTACAGTGTGGAGCAGAAATAGTAAATCTGACTCTCCCTCCACCCAAAGTCCAACACATTCCCTAATGTGGTTAAGTTTGGAGTGGAAGTAGTACATTTTCCTTCCCCAAAGCATAGCACCTTCTCCAATGTAGCAAATAAAAAAAGTGAATAGTAAATGTGATAATGTAAACTGTTAGCATTGTTTTGTACTTTTTATTTTGTACATTAGAATGTTATAATAATTTATAGTGTAACTTGTGTGTTTGTTTATTTATAAATATTGATTTTGTAGAGTGTCATTATTTTTTATATTTTATTGTTATATACATTTTATAAACAACTTTTTAAACTATACTGCCCATTATTTTACAATAATTATAACAGGGTTTTCAGAATTTTTTTATTTACAAGAAAACATATTTATTTTTCCTTCAGATTGATAATCATTACTCATGTGAAGTAATTGTAGTGTACGCACATTTTTATTTGTAGTTGTACAATTTTTTTTAAATGTATAGTAATTTTTGACAAACAATATTTTACGTTACTTATTCGTTTTAAATATTATAATTTATTAAAAAGTACTGAAAACATGTTTTATATTATCTGTATTTTTAACATATATTTATCAAACAACACTTTTGAAATTGTTTTTCAACACAGACTTTTTAACATGTTAATTTTCTTATCAACATTAATAAATAAAGTGCATTTTACATTGATTTCTCTGTAAGTTTTTTTTTTAATTGTAATTCCTTTACCATGTTTTCCCCAGTTTCTTTAATTTTATAGTTTTTGTTTGTCATTTTGGGCTGTTCATGGACTTTGTGATCGCGGTTTCCCATTGCTGGTCTCCAGCTTGGGTAAGGCTATTTAAAATTTATTTTGCAAGGGTTTAATGGCAGGGGAGATGTTTAGACTTAGGGTAGTCTTTATTACTGTATGTTGTTTTAGCAGAGTGTATTTTTAGTATAGTATATGCTAGTTACTTTATGGTACTGTACTAGGCATCATATGTTGATTTGTATTTTATATGTGTTTTCTATGTTTTTGACATTGATTTTAATGATTTTTTATTGTGCTGTAGTGTATAAGAGTGTTGTAAGTGTTTTTGGGGTGGTTTATATGTTTTTACATACCAGGGAGTTCATTACGATGGCGGACGGAAAAACAACCGACCGCCATGGTAGCGGGAAAACACCGCCCGCCGCTACCGCGGGAAAACCGACGGCTAGATTAGGATCCTCGGCGGTAAAAATCCAACCGCGGCGGAAAGGAGACCCGAGAAACCGCCGTTTGCCTGCGGAGAAGGCCCAAACCCGTCCGCGGCGGTCGGTTTCGCAGCGGAAACAGCCCAAACAACCGCAACCACAGCGGAGACACCGCCATCGAAATTATGATATTTCTGACATCCCCACGGTGCAGTGCGCTGTTTCCGACCGCCGCAGTCGACAACATTGAAGAATCAGTGAAACGGCAGAAGCGCCGTTGTCGAGCCACCACTGCGGACGCTCCGTTAAAAAAATGGCGGTCGCTAGAAAAACACACAACATGGCCACAAAGTGCACCAACCAAACAAGGCATGCACCCAAAAATAGCTAACACAGCCCAAAGACACACACCCATGGTAAACTCCAAAACTACAAATCCCAGGTTCACACACACACCACACCTGCTACCAATACCCCATCCTGACACACCCACAGACACCAGTATAAATCCAGCCCCCAACAAACCACAATCCTTTGCAAAACTGCACAACTGAGGGGACATCCACCACAGATGACAGGAGAGGCAAATCTGCACAACACACACACATCACCACCACCACCACCACTTCCACACCTGCACTTCTAACACCTTTGCACAGCACACACCATACACATCACAACCACCACTACCACTTCCAAACCTGCACCCTAAACACCTTGACACATCACACACCATGTCACCACAGAGAATGCCCAAATTCACTGAGAGTGAGTTGAGGGTCATGGTCGATGAGATAATCAGGGTAGAACCACAATTGTTTGGTAACCAGGTCTAACAGACACCACTAGCAACAAGGACACAAATGTGGAGAAGGATAGTAGAGAAGGTCAATGCAGTAGGGACCGTGCCACGCAATAGAGATGAAATCGTGAAGAGGTGGCACGATCTGAAGGCAGTGGTCAAAAAGAAGAGAGCCAAGAACCATGAGCTGGCTCACAAGACAGGCAGTGGCCCTCCCGTTCCACTCAAAACATTAACTGAATGGGAGGAGAAGGTGCTTGGCATTCTACATCCAGAGAGTCTCTCAGGAATACCCGGGGAGTGGAGGCTGGTAAGTACAAACAAATGCCTAACATCACACAAATGTACTGTCTTGCACTATTACAAAATAATACCTCCTAGGTTCAAATTCATTCATGTGCACAACACTCCCCCAACACATCTCTCACAGATACAACAGACACTCCCCTGAAGCCCCCAAAGGTAGTTAGCAACATCACCATGGGTACATGTGTACATGCTGCCAGCACTACAACTCCCACCAGGCCCCCTTGTCCCACAGCTGAGCAGGATGAAGCACTGCCCCCACCCAGAAGCATGCCTCAACCATTGTGTGCTTCACCCTCACCTAACAGGTAGGTAGCCATCTTTACAGGGAGGTGGGTGGGTGTTTGGGAGGCCTGCACTACAACTCCCACCAGGCCCCCTTGTCCCACAGCTGAGCAGGATGGAGCACTGCCCCCACCCAGAAGCATGCCTCAGTCATTGTGTGCTACACCCTCAACTAACAGGTAGGTAGCCATCTTTACAGGGAGGTGGGTGGGTGTTTGGGAGGCCTGCACTACAACTCCCACCAGGCCCCCTTGTCCCACAGCTGAGCAGGATGGAGCACTGCCCCCACCCAGAAGCATGCCTCAGCCATTGTGTGCTACACCCTCACCTAACAGGTAGGTAGCCATCTTTACAGGGAGGTGGGTGGGTGTTTGGGAGGCCTGCACTACAACTCCCACCTGGCCCCCTTGTCCCACAGCTGAGCAGGATGTAGCCCTCCCCCACCCAGAAGCATGCCTCAGCCATTGTGTGCTACACCCTCACCTAACAGGTAGGTAGCCATCTTTACAGGGAGGTGGGTGGGTGTTTGGGAGGCCTGCACTACAACTCCCACCAGGCCCCCTTGGCCCACAGCTGAGCAGGATGTAGCCCTCCCCCACCCAGAAGCATGCCTCAGCCATTGTGTGCTTCACCCTCACCTAACAGGTAGGTAGCCATCTTTACAGGGAGGTGGGTGGGTGTTTGGGAGGCCTGCACTACAACTCCCACCTGGCCCCCTTGTCCCACAGCTGAGCAGGATGTAGCACTGCCCCCACCCAGAAGCATGCCTCAGCCATTGTGTGCTACACCCTCACCTAACAGGTAGGTAGCCATCTTTACAGGGAGGTGGGTGGGTGTTTGGGAGGCCTGCACTACAACTCCCACCTGGCCCCCTAGTCCCACAGCTGAGCAGGATGGAGCACTAGTCCCACTCATAGGCATGTGACGTCTGTGCAGCCGCACATGACACCATGCCTCTTAGTCCACAGTCACCAACACAAATAATGCAAAACAGTTGTGTTGTAGTCACCATGCACAAGTCTCTGTTCAAAATTGACCCACATTGTGTACACTGTGCCAGGCATCACACACTGAAACACTAACAACGATCATGCTGCCCTGCAGCAGTGTCTGGCTGTTTGTATGGCAAAGTGCAAATCACCCATGTCATACCACAGTGTTGCAATGTAAACAGTGGAAGTGCAGTGCACCCAAAAATTACACTGCAGCTGGGACGCACAATGCTAAACTAAGCACATCCCAAATGTCCTGCAACACACCCAGCTACCACAGTGCTGCACTGAATTGCAGAACAGCACCTTGTCTGAATTAAATTGTCAAAGGTGCCTTGTTTGGACCACCAATGTGTGTATGCATTGACAATGTTCACATCTCACACTGTCTGTCTGAACAGTGCTGGTATAGTCTGGCCCCAAAACCACACATTGTCTGCACAGGGCTGAGTACATCTCACACACACACCACTGTTGACCACAACATGTCAGTGTATGGATGCCCTGGAACAACTGCTTCACCAGTACTGTGCTCATGTTCTCAGTCCACAAATACCATGAAACCATGACAGTGTGGAAATGTATGCTGGGTGAGATCTTCACCCTGCTGTATGTCACCACTGTGCTACGAGACTATACCCCTTGCCCTATTGTGCCTTCAAATGTCGGGGGAGTGAACCTCACAGCCAGATAGCTGGGACAACAGTGATGGGGGGCTATACCCCATGACCAAATGTAATCTGAAATCAATGGGTACAAAAAGCCACACACACACATCATGCTCACCACACGCACATTCCATCCAAAGATTTCTACCAAGTCACATAGCCATGTCATTGCTCACCTTCACCTCCAACGATAGTTAGCCATCTACACAGTGAGACGGTGTAGTGTGTTTGGCTATCCGTCCCACAAAATGCAACATGCATGCTGTTCCACCACTATGGAGGATGGGACACTACACCCCCAATAAGAAGCATGTGGCAGGCAATGTATGCTACCCACCCAACTCACAGGTAGGTAACCGCATCTCACAGGTCGGGGTGTGTGGGGCTGGGAAGGTTGCACAACAACTCACACGGGCCCACCTGACCGCCAGCACACAAGACCCATTACTTCCTGGCACCAACATGCATGTGTCAGTCATTGCAATGTACACTTCAAAAGAACTGGCATGTGGCCATATCATGCTGACTTGTCCCACACTGGACCAAGATGGAAGCCCTCATCATACACACACAGAGAGGTCTCTCAAATACAAGGAAAACACAGCAAACACAACATATCAACAGCCACAACATGCAGCCAGATATGCATTTAAAAAAACATGTTGGCATAGGACACCAGGCCTCTCAATGCACAACTGCACACCCAGATAGTATTTGAAACTATAGTGTGCACACACCTAAGAAAATGAAACTGTGACAGCAACCAAAGTGTGAATGACTGAAACACATGTAGATGGAACTCCGAGCACAACCATGCACACCACTACATGCCATCTGACAGTAGCAGTGGTCCAGACCACCTAGGATCTAATTAAAGCAAATTTAAGCATGTCTGGAATTGCAAATACAGATATCTACACCACATTGAAAAGGTATGCATGAAACTACAATGGTCACTCACTGTGCAGAGTAAACCGCTGCAAGGGCTCTACAAGTGACACATACGCGTAAATGGATGACATATGATTGATCAATAACAGGATGCCAACATGAGACTGTCAATGTCAAAAAATTATATTGTGCATGTCATGTCTTGACAACTCCCAATATGGACAAGTAATGCATGTACCACAACAGCTTGTAATGCATCACTGGATGTCGGTCAATGCAAATTTGTACAGTGAACAACTGCTGGATGTACAAACAGTTGATGTAACACTGCTAACACAAACTTTGATGGGTGCAACACAATGTCATTTCTCATCTGACCCACAGGTGACCAAGAACTCACTGCAGAAGATGACACCACCCTGCAGAGCCAGTCCCCCCCCCCCGGAACAGAGGCAACTGGATGAGGACTCCCTGGATTCCTTGGATGAGGAGCTCCACGCTGGCCCATCTGGTATGACAGGCCGCAACCAGTCCCAGGCACCCATTGTCCCCCCAACCACATCAGCTGCAGCCCCTGACCATCCTCTGACAGCTGCTGTCATGGCCTGTGTGTCAACCACTACCACCACCACCACCACCACAGCTGTCCGCAACACCCTCCCTGCCCCAGGGGTTGAGCAGCCCACCACATCGACTGCGGAGGCCAGGGAGAGGATGCAGCGGGCCAATGTGAGGACCGGACAGGACCGTGGCAGCAGTGCAGCTGGTCGGGACAGGGTCATGCAGAGGGGGACTGATCCTGGGACGGAAGCCCTGGGCCACATCGACAGAGTCCTTGGGGCCTACCAACAGGCCCAGGGACGAATGGGCCGGTTAGAGGAAGAATCTCTGGAGCACCTCCTGCTGCTGAGGTCCATGGACACACGCATGGGACAGATTGTGGACCTCTTGGGGCAGCTAGTGGCGGTTCTGAGGGACAGGCAAGTGCAACATTCTACCCCTCCGCCTCCCCTGTTGGGCAGCAGGATGACACTTCATCATCCTCCCTGCGTCCACAGAGGGGGTGAGTCCTCAGACACCACTGCCCCTGCAGCAGTGGCCCCTCCAGTCAAGCGCAAGAGGGGCCATCCAAGGAAAGGCCAGGGGGACTCACGTGCCAAAGCACCTGCCAAACGTTAGTCCCCGAGCCAGCCATGATGGCAGACCACTGCACCACTGCATTGACCTTTTGGACTATCCTTCACCACACTGCCATGTGAATGGCATCTATCTGTTGGACTGGGTCTCCACATCATTGTGGGGACTACTCAAGTATCTCATCTACCATGACTGTCAACCCACTTCTTCAATTCCCCCTTCACATCTTCTCCACCCTCGCATGTCAAAGTTGTAAATAAATACACCTTACACACATGTTGTTGTGTCTGCTCCATCTTTAATACAGGATGTGCAACCTTCACCGTGTAGGACATGGTCCAGGGGAATGGAATGTAGGTAACAAGTGAGATGCTGAAGGGACCTAGGGAAAACCGCAGAACAAAAGTCACTTGTATGGGTGTGGCATTGCACACATCACACAACAATTGTCAACAAGGTACTCAGATCTACAAACTTTACACAGAGCAACAGTCACCATAGAGACATTCTGTATCACACTAACCAATCACACATACATTGGCAGGCAGCAATGAGTCAACACCAAGCTGCAGTCAGCAAGCTCACATACACCCACACAGCAACAGCAACACATCAGACCATTTTGTCCCTTCTACATCGTCACTCACCTTCAAGTGAAGTAGAGGGTGATGAGCTGTTGATGCATGTCGACCCCTTCCTCCTCTCCACTGCCCTCGTCACTGGATCCGGGTTGATTTGCAGGCGGCGGCCTTGGCTGCTCATCATCGTCATCCAGGATCAGGGGTATTGCCTTGCGAATGGCCAGGTTGTGGAGCATGCAGCATGCCACCACTATCTGACACACCTTCCCTGGCGAGTACATAAGGGCACCTCCAGTACGGTCCAGGCACCGAAATCTTGATTTTAGGAGACCAAATGTCCGCTCTATCACACGCCGTCTCCTCCCATGGGCATCATTGTATCGCACATCAGCTGGCGTGACGGGATTCCACAATGGGCTCAGCAAACACGGGCGGTTCGGATATGCCGAGTCACCTGGGTGTGAGAGACACAGATTAATCTTGCAGTCCCAAAATGCAACACAACAGCATGTCACACACACACCACTCTAATCCACTATGCATACTCACCCACAAGCCATGCACGCTCAGGAAGCAGATTGGCCATCAGCTGAGGAACGATGCTGCTGCGCAAGATGTGGGCATCATGGGCTGACCCGGGAAACTTGGCACACACGTGTGAGATGATCATGTTCGCCAGGCACACCACTTGAACATTTACCGAGTGTGAATGCTTCCTATTGCGGTAAACCTGTTCACGTGCCTGTGGTGGCACAACCCCAACATGTGTGCAATCAATTGCACCAATGACATGGGGGATATGTCCAAGGGCATAGAAATCGCCCTTCACAGCCACCAACTCAGGCCCCCTGGGAAAATGGATATATCTGTCTTTGTACAGCATCATGGCCGACAGGACATCCCTCAGCACCATGCTGAACATCGGCTGTGACATCCCGCCTGCACTTGCGACCGTGTGCTGGAATGAGCCTGTTGCAAAGAAATGCAGGCATGCCATCACCTTAGATGTTGCGGTGAAAGCTGTTGGATATGTCCGACGTGGCTGCAGGCGGGGCTCCAACATGGCACATAGGTTCTGCAGGGTTTGTCGGTCCAGCCTGAATTTGCGGATTATATCCTCATTCTCCATGTCTGCCAGGACTGTGAATGGACGATGGATATTGGGCCTCCTCCTCCTAGGACAGATCACAGTGCACAGATGTCAATGCAGAAGACCATGAAATGTGCATCACATCAATTTTTTCAACAGACACATTCCCAAGTCTTACAACATGCACCATTAACCGACAGGGCACTTCACAAGTAGGTACACATCAGGCACACTACTCGTACACCTGTCCTCTTACCAGCAGCAATTATCTGTGCACCCCTCCGGCTCATTCGCATGCACAGTGTGATATTCTAACAGATATGTGTGCATACCTGTGAGTATGACCCCCAGCATATGTTACTAATTGCAATACTACCCGAACACACCATGTTGCTGGCCCTGATACACCTACCAAAACAGGTTGCACATGGCACACTTCAACTACACACTGACCACCGGCTGAGCATGGGGGACACGTGTGTTCATGTGCATTGGACAATGTGCCAGTTGCTGATGCCCCTAGTTCAGAAAATGAGACGACAGTGTGCGTTACATTGCACACACAGACATTGACCATTATCTACATATGCTATGCAACACATTAACTGGACAGTCTACATTTCATTACACAGCACATGTGACATGTGCGAGTGTATGTGCCCATGCAATGTACTGGCGACTCATATATGGTATGTGTTGGTGACGTGGAGTGACATGTCCCTTCTGTGCATTTGCCCTCATGCGGACCCTTCAATTGTTGAGACACTGGGCACTGTACATGTTGGCCTATGCAGAGAGCTGGAGGACACGTTAGGTGCAGCACAGCTACTCCACAACTCCATTAACGCTCACTCCAGGCACTGTATGGCAGACATATGGTGGTGCCTACTGCCTGGCCCCTTGGTGTGGCACTGCCCATAACCCAGGCACAATCGCGGGGGACACCGCCAGATATGTATGTGACAATGGCGGTCACCATGCACTGCTACCCAAATCACGGTCACTCCAGGCACTGTCTGGCAGACATATGGCGGTGCCTACCACTTAACGACTGAGGTGTGGCACCGCCCATAACCCAGGCACGATCGCGGGTGACACCGCCAGATATGTATGTGACAATGGCGGTCACCATGCACCGCTACCCAAATCACGGTCACTCCAGGCACTGTCTGGCAGACATATGGCGGTGCCTACCGCCTGGCCCCTGTGGTGTGGCACCGCCCATAACCCAGGCACGATCGTGGGTGACACCGCCAGATATGTATGTGACAATGGCAGTCACCATGCACCGCTACCCAAATCACAGTCACTCCAGGCACTGTCTGGCAGACATATGGCGGTGCCTACCGCCTGGCCCCTGAGATGTGTCACCGGCATGGACCATGCCCTTGCAGCCAATGGGAAGCAGCCTCGCGGTAGCCTGATGCGAGTTTGAAAATCGCGGTAGGCATGCACCACCCCCGCGGAGGCGGTCACTGGAGGCATTCAAAAGATGCACCACCGCGGTAGCACGCACATGGACCCTACGGTGTGTCACCGGCATGGACCATGCCCTTGCAGCCAATGGGAAGCAGCCTCGCGGTAGCCTGATGCGAGTTTGAAAATCGCGTTAGGCGTGCACCACCCCGCGGAGGCGGTCACTGGAGGCATTCAATAGATGCACCACCGCGGTAGCGCGCACATGGACCCTACGGTGTGTCACCGGCATGGACCATGCCCTTGCAGCCAATGGGAAGCAGCCTCGCGGTAGCCTGATGCGAGTTTGAAAATCGCGGTAGGCGTGCACCGCCACCGCGGAGGCGAACATTGGATGTATTTGAATGAGGCAGACCTGGTACACCAATTGCAGCACCCTGGGACCACTGACACAGCCCCAGGGGCCTATATATGTGTGGGAGGGTGCACCACATTTCCACAGCTACCAGGGACTGCTGACTGACAACCCTCCACCTGCTGCTGCTGCCTCAAGGGACTGCTGGCTGCCACCCTGCACCTGCTGCCTCAAGGGACTGCTGGCTGCCACCCTCCACCTGCTGCCTCAAGGGACTGCTGGCTGCCACCCTCCACCTGCTGCTGCTGCCTCAAGGGACTGCTGGCTGCCACCCCCACCTGCTGCCTCAAGGGACTGCTGGCTGCCACCCTCAACGTGCTGCTGCTGCCACATGTCCATTGTGATGTTGAGGACTCAGAAGATCTGTGCCAGTCCCTTCACCAGTGAGGAGCTTGGGGTCCTGGTAGACGGGGTGCTTGCACAGTACCCAAGGCTTTATGGCGGCCCTAATGTCGTGGTAAGTCTCCCAGTTTGTGAGTGAGAGTGCAGGGTGTGCACACGTGGGGTGGAGGTGCTTCGGTATGTGTCAGTGGTTGTGGGGCTCTGACATGCACTGCCTATAATGTTTACTACAGCGGGAAGGGCTTGGTGGGCTCTTTCACACATTACCCTGCATGCCTATCCTGAGTAGAGGGACATGTCCTGTAGTGTCAGCCATACAGTGCAGCTGCATTTTGGTGATGCAGGAGTCTGGCCAGTTATCGTTTGTGTGAATGGCTGTGTTGCTCCAAATTAACCCACTCAGTGTCAGTCCACCTGCCCTGCACAGTCCCCGTCGAATGCCACATGTCCACATCACTGCATGTACAGTGTGTTCCATGTGTGTTTGGGTCACGCCTCTTCATCTAAGTCCCATCTCTGCCATGTAGATTGCACAGGAGCAGGCGTGGGAGAAGGGTGTGTGTATGACAGTTGTTGTCACTCTATGTGAGTTCCAGGACACAGTGAGGCTTTCACAGGGCTAGGACACTTAGGAATGCGCAGTGTTGGACACAGTGAGTCCAACAACAAGACACATGTTTTGCTATCTTCTCTATGTGTAGTTGTAGGTAACTGCAGACAGTAGCTGCAGCCAGACTACACGTTGCTTGCTGTGTTGGTATCCTGCATGTGAATGGGATGTGGAGGTACTGTGTCCACCATCGAACATGCATGCCTGTACGTCTGATTGACCAATGACATTGCACCATGTTCACAGCAATTGTTGGCTATGTGACAGTTGTAGCTGGAGTTTTGGCTGAGTCACTGTCGTGCTTCTGCATTTTCATTGTGTTGTCATTGTGCACTGTGTCACTGGAACCTCACCCCTCTTGTCTCCCATGCCTGCAGCTGAAGGTCCACCAGCGTAAAGCCGTGTGGAAGGCCATTGCCTCCAGAGTCCGGGATCTGGGTGTGTCAAGCCGAAGGCGCACCCACTGTCATAAAACATGGGACGACATCTGCCGGCTGAGCAAGAACGTGGCCGAGATGATGCTGGGGCTGCTCCCTCGGACTGGCAGGTTGGCTAGGCGCAGCATGACACCACTAATGGCCCGCATCCTGGCTGTCAGACAACCTGAGCTGGACAGACAACTGAAGGAGCATCAGCAGCGAGCCAGGGGTGAGTATGTGTTGCAGGCTGCCTTTGGCTGGGAGTGGGTGCATGTGTCTACAGAGTGTGCAAATTGTCAGCTGTGTGACGTTGGTTGTGTGGTGCAATGTTTTGGGAGTGGCCTCTGTGCTGGGTGTATGTGCCATGCTTTTGCCCAAACGGTGCTTCATGAAGTGAGTTTTAGCACTGTGCATCTCTCTTACATTTGGAGTTGTGGCCTTCAGGTACCTTCTTCTATGGGGTAGTGTGTGAATTCAGATGGATGGGAATGCCAGTGTGCCAACTGTGAATGCGTTTCAATGAATGCGTGCAGTTCCAGACCTCAGATGTCTGCCAGTCAGACATCTGAGGCCAATGTGCAACAGTAGATGTGCCCATGGACTCGATATGGTGGATGGCATGTGTGCAGGGTCATTGTGGGCTGGTATGTTGTAGTCTGTGTGGTCCCCTACTGCTCCACACATGTAGGTGATGTGCACCATGTTGTGGTGTTCATCCTTGCCAACATCGCGACAGTGTGTGTGCACAGGCCATTTTGGGGCTGTGTCTGATGTGAGCCAACTGCAGGATGGTGTGCTGTGTGAGTCACCTGGGGCACTTATGGCAGGATGTGTGGCGGACATGCACCATTGTGTTGAGATTTTGGGTGGCAAGATATATGTGTGCACAGGGTGGCATGCAATGTGCTGCACACCTCTTTCTAGGATGCAGATGTATTGGCACGTGTTAGTTCTGTTGATGCCACTCATCTCACAGTACTTCTCTCTCCTATGCAGCAGCTCCCGTATGTGCAGAGGGAGAGGGGACGGACACCAGTGGTGAGGCTTCCAGTGCAACAGCCGCACCGGAGCAGACTGACACAGATGTGACCAGCGCCGAGGAGGGGGACAGGAGTCTGCTAGAGGATTCACAGCCGGAGACACAAAGCTCTACCTCATCTGACGCCAGCGGTGACACATCCATGTTGGGGGGTACAGGGAACGGGGACTCGGCCTCCTCTTCCGCCACACAGCATCCAGTGCCCAGCCTCCCTTCAACCTCCACTGGTGCTGCCCGTGTCCGCACGAGTAGGAAGGGAAGAGTCACCTTCACCCCAGGCACAGCTGCCCCAGCCCATGTCATCCCTGCTGCCCTCAGTGCAAAAGCAGTCGAGCTATTGCGCCAGCTGTGTGTGGGGCAGACAGCACTTCTCAATGCCTTCCAAGAGCACGACAAAAAGTTGGGGCAGGTTATAGCTTTCATGGAGGGCTTACATTCCGACATAGGTGGGCTACACCGGACTGTGCAGTCCTTGTCATCAACTGTGACAGCAGCCCTGCAACAGGCACATAGTCAGGGAACGGCTCCCAGCACTCGGTCTGGCCCCGTGTCACTGTGCACCTCTGACGACAGTGACAATGCTCAACGGACCCCAAAGTCCCGATACAGAACCCGCAGCACACAGGAGCAGCAGCAGCCCAAGCGTACTAGGGCACAGACACCATCCCCACATAAGAGTAAGGCCACCCCAGAGCGCAGAGAGAAAAGCCCATCAGGCGACAGCAAGGGCCACAAAGCAAAGAAAAAAGCATCAGGGTCACAGGCCTCACCTTCCTCCCCTGCCAAAGACTCCCCTGTCCCAAAGACGTCTCGCAGAGGCAAAATGACAGTTTCCACACCCACTGAGAAGGTGTTGCCTGCAAACATTACACAGGATGAGGGCCCCATGGATAATCCATCCTTGACCTCCACTCCCATCCCAAGCCCTGTGAAGCCAGCATGGGAGGACACTGTAGGGGGCAAAGCTGGTGGACAGAGGGAGGCAGGGCGGCGGCAAACACCAGGCAAGCGCACAGCGGGATCCAGCATGTCCCCAGAGGGAGGGTCACCATCCACACCAGAATCAGCTTTGGTGTTGTGGTCACCTGTTGTGTCTGCCCCAGTTCCCCTCAATCCCCAGACAGGGAAGCCTTTCAGGATCCCCAAGAAGTGGAGAGGCACCCCTCCACAATCTCCGGCACACACTGTGTCTCACCAGGGCATGAGTCCACCTCCCCGGGCCACCACCCCACCTGGTCCAAGCAGCCCCCCAGCTACCACATGCACAGTTGGCTCTTCCACAGTTGTTACTCCCACTGCCCAGGGCAGTCCTCCAACTGACCCCAACACACAGTCAGCTCCATGTCCGACAGACAGCCCCATCTGAGTGGTGGTCACCCTCACACACCTGTCTGTCCACAGGGGTGCATGTGATGCCCATTGTCACGCCCATTACTCTGTTGCTGGGCATGGCATGGTAGAGATGCATACATTCCCTGTGTAGCTTCTTATGTCACTACTCTGCACAATGTCTTTGCCTTTTTGTTCACTGCTGTTTGCCCCTTGCCTGTGCAGCATCTCATGTACCTCACCTGCACATTGGACTGGCCACTGGCCTTGCTGTTCACTGCTGTTTGCCCCTTGCCTGTGCAGCATCTCATGTACCTCACCTGCACTTTGGACTGGCCACTGGCCTTGTTGTTCACTGCTGGTTGTCCCTTGCCTGTGCAGCATCTCATGTACCTCACCTGCACATTGGACTGGCCACTGGCCTTGCTATTCACTGCTGTTTGCCCCTTGCCTGTGCAGCTTCTGATGGAACTACTCTGCACATTGTACTTGCCTTGTGTTTCACTGCTGTTTGCCCCTTGCCTGTGCAGCATCTCATGTACCTCACCTGCACATTGGACTGGTCACTGGCCTTGTTGTTCACTGCTGGTTGCCCCTTGCCTGTGCAGCATCTCATGTACCTCACCTGCACATTGGACTGGCCACTGGCCTTGCTGTTCACTGCTGTTTGCCCCTTGCCTGTGCAGCTTCTCATGGACTCACTCTGCACTTTGTCCTGCCCACTGGCCTTGTCGTTCACTGCTGTGTGCCCCCTGCCTGTGCAGGATCTCATGTACCTCACCTGCACTGTGTCCTGGCCACTGGCCTTGCTGTTCACTGCTGGTGGCCCCTTGCCTGTGCAGCTTCTGATGTAACTACTCTGCACATTGTACTTGCCTTGTGTTTCACTGCTGTTTGCCCCTTGCCTGTGCAGCTTCTCATGGACTCACTCTGCACTTTGTCCTGCCCACTGGCCTTGTCGTTCACTGCTGTGTGCCCCTTGCCTGTGCAGGATCTCATGTACCTCACTTGCACTTTGGACTGGCCACTGGCCTTGCTGTTCACTGCTGTTTGCCCCTTGCCTGTGCAGGATCTCATGTACCTCACCTGCACTTTGGACTGGCCACTGGCCTTGCTGTTCACTGCTGTTTGCCCCTTGCCTGTGCAAGATCTCATGTACCTCACCTGCACATTGGACTGGCCACTGGCCTTGCTGTTCACTGCTGTTTGCCCCTTGCCTGTGCAGCATCTCATGTACCTCACCTGCACATTGGACTGGCCACTGGCCTTGCTGTTCACTGCTGTTTGCCCCTTGCCTGTGCAGCTTCTGATGGAACTACTCTGCACATTGTACTTGCCTTGTGTTTCACTGCTGTTTGCCCCTTGCTTGTGCAGCATCTCATGTACCTCACCTGCACATTGGACTGGCCACTGGCCTTGCTGTTCACTGCTGTTTGCCCCTTGCATGCGCAGCATCTCATGTACCTCACATGAACTTTGGACTGGCCACTGGCCTTGTTGTTCACTGCTGGTTGCCCCTTGCCTGTGCAGCTTCTGATGTTACTACTCTGCACATTGTACTTGCCTTGTGTTTCACTGCTGTTTGCCCCCTGCCTGTGCAGCTTTTCATGTAAATACTGTGCATATTGAAATGCCCACTGGCTTTGCTGTTGCCCAAATTTGTTGTCTCTATATGCAAATTGTGAATAAACACAGTTGGTCCTGCAGTGAGTTGTGTCAGTGTCCTTCCTGAATAAAGTTGTTTCTGTGTGTGCATGGTTTACTGTGTCACAGGCTCAGTATGCCACTTCAACATTGCCAATGGGTTGTCTCACATTTCATTTTTTTGCAGGGGTGGGAGGCACTTCATTTCTACATGACTGTGATACTTATGGGTGCAGTGCAGGTGGTTGGCAATGAAATCTTGTTGTCATCTTCCTTCTTGGCTCATGTTATCTATGGTGGACACATGTCAGGTTTGTGGGCAATGGCAGCACAGGGTGGGAGTTTGGGCACAGGCTTACAGGCAGGCAGGCCAGGGTCATGTGGTCTGTGTGAGCTTCCTTTCTGTGTGCCAATCAGTGTCGGTGTATGGACATCTTGTGGTGATGAGTTATTCAGGTCCCATGGCTTACTTCCAATGTGTGCACTTGGGTGGTGGAGAAGTATATGGTGTGAAGGGGGTGACTTGGTTATGACTGTGGATGTGTGTGCATCTGCATTGTCAACTACTGCCATGTGTGACCCTGGAGTGGTGTGCCTGTATGTGTACTTGTTTAGCCCTGTGGTTGTGTTTTGTGCAAATGGCAGTATTGTGTGTTGCTGTTGTGGGAGGAGGTATGTGTGACATATCCTACTTGTACTTGGCTGTCATGTAGTGTGTCACTGTGTGTTGTGCAGCAGACATTGTCTTGTCCAGTATTTGGATGCCTATGTGTGGCTGGTCAGTGTTTGAGTTCAGGGCCTTCCTTACATCCCTGTGCCTATACATGGTTGTCCTTGCTGTCTCGAGGAGTTGTTGCATTAGGGTGACCATTGGTTTGTGTTGACTGACTGTGTCAGCCATGTGTGCTGTGATGGCCTGTGTGTGTTCTTACATGTCGATACAAAAGGGGATGATGGACGGAACGTTTGAGCCAATCAAACACTCACCCCCAGTCAACTGATCTGGGTTTAATCCATCATCATTCTTTAGCTCACTCCACCACCCCAGTTCAGACATGGCCATATGCAAATCAGTCTGACCCTGTGCCTCATGGGAACAGTCCAGCACGAACTGCCAAGCCATGTCTTCCCTGGACCGGAAACAAGCATCCTAGGACTGGTTTCTGGCATTCCAGCCGTCATCAGCCAGGCTTGCTTGAATCCAGTGGCAAAGTGAGCAAGGGACCCACGCCTGGGCATACCCCCGCCAACTTAGGGCGAACAAAGCGATACAAAAGGGGATGATGGACGGAACGTTTGAGCCAATCAAACACTCACCCCCAGTCAACTGATCTGGGTTTAATCCATCATCATTCTTTAGCTCACTCCACCACCCCAGTTCAGACATGGCCATATGCAAATCAGTCTGACCCTGTGCCTCATGGGAACAGTCCAGCACGAACTGCCAAGCCATGTCTTCCCTGGACCGAAAACAAGCATCCTAGGACCGGTTTCTGGCATTCCAGCCGTCATCAGCCAGGCTTGCTTGAATCCAGTGGCAAAGTGAGCAAGGGACCCACGTCTGGGCATACCCCCGCCAACTTAGGGCGAACAAAGCGATACAAAAGGGGATGATGGACGGAACGCTTGAGCCAATCAAACACTCACCCCCAGTCAACTGATCTGGGTTTAATCCATCATCATTCTTTAGCTCACTCCACCACCCCAGTTCAGACATGGCCATATGCAAATCAGTCTGACCCTGTGCCTCATGGGAACAGTCCAGCACGAACTGCCAAGCCATGTCTTCCCTGGACCGGAAACAAGCATCCTAGGACCGGTTTCTGGCATTCCAGCCGTCATCAGCCAGGCTTGCTTGAATCCAGTGGCAAAGTGAGCAAGGGACCCACGTCTGGGCATACCCCCGCCAACTTAGGGCGAACAAAGCGATACAAAAGGGGATGATGGACGGAACGTTTGAGCCAATCAAACACTCACCCCCAGTCAACTGATCTGGGTTTAATCCATCATCATTCTTTAGCTCACTCCACCACCCCAGTTCAGACATGGCCATATGCAAATCAGTCTGACCCTGTGCCTCATTGGAACAGTCCAGCACGAACTGCCAAGCCATGTCTTCCCTGGACCGGAAACAAGCATCCTAGGACCGGTTTCTGGCATTCCAGCCGTCATCAGCCAGGCTTGCTTGAATCCAGTGGCAAAGTGAGCAAGGGACCCACGTCTGGGCATACCCCCGCCAACTTAGGGCGAACAAAGCGATACAAAAGGGGATGATGGACGGAACGTTTGAGCCAATCAAACACTCACCCCCAGTCAACTGATATGGGTTTAATCCATCATCATTCTTTAGCTCACTCCACCACCCCAGTTCAGACATGGCCATATGCAAATCAGTCTGACCCTGTGCCTCATGGGAACAGTCCAGCACGAACTGCCAAGCCATGTCTTCCCTGGACCGGAAACAAGCATCCTAGGACCGGTTTCTGGCATTCCAGCCGTCATCAGCCAGGCTTGCTTGAATCCAGTGGCAAAGTGAGCAAGGGACCCACGTCTGGGCATACCCCCGCCAACTTAGGGCGAACAAAGCGATACAAAAGGGGATGATGGACGGAACGTTTGAGCCAATCAAACACTCACCCCCAGTCAACTGATCTGGGTTTAATCCATCATCATTCTTTAGCTCACTCCACCACCCCAGTTCAGACATGGCCATATGCAAATCAGTCTGACCCTGTGCCTCATGGGAACAGTCCAGCCCGAACTGCCAAGCCATGTCTTCCCTGGACCGGAAACAAGCATCCTAGGACCGGTTTCTGGCATTTCAGCCATCATCAGCCAGGCTTGCTGGAATCCAGTGGCAAAGTGAGCAAGGGACCCACGTCTGGGCATACCCCGCCAACTTAGGGCGACCAAAGTGATACAAAAGGGGATGATGGACCGGAACGCTTGAGCCAATCAAACACTCACCCCCAGTCAACTGATCTGGGTTTAATCCATCATCATTCTTTAGCTCACTCCACCACCAAAGTTCAGACATGGCCATATGCAAATCAGTCTGACCCTGTGCCTCATGGGAACAGTCCAGCCCGAACTGCCAAGCCATGTCTTCCTGGACCGGAAACAAGCATCCTAGGACCGGTTTCTGGCATTTCAGCCGTCATCAGCCAGGCTTGCTTGAATCCAGTGGCAAAGTGAGCAAGGGACCCACGTCTGGGCATACCCCCGCCAACTTAGGGCGACCAAAGTGATACAAAAGGGGATGATGGACGGAACGCTTGAGCCAATCAAACACTCACCCCCAGTCAACTGATCTGGGTTTAATCCATCATCATTCTTTAGCTCACTCCACCACCCCAGTTCAGACATGGCCATATGCAAATCAGTCTGACCCTGTGCCTCATGGGAACAGTCCAGCCCGAACTGCCAAGCCATGTCTTCCCTGGACCGGAAACAAGCATCCTAGGACCGGTTTCTGGCATTTCAGCCGTCATCAGCCAGGCTTGCTTGAATCCAGTGGCAAAGTGAGCAAGGGACCCACGTCTGGGCATACCCCCGCCAACTTAGGGCGACCAAAGTGATACAAAAGGGGATGATGGACGGAACGCTGAGCCAATCAAACACTCACCCCCAGTCAAGTGATCTGGGTTTAATCCATCATCATTCTTTAGCTCACTCCGCCACCCCAGTTCAGACATGGCCATATGCAAATCAGTCTGACCCTGTGCCTCATGGGAACAGTCCAGCCCGAACTGCCAAGCCATGTCTTCCCTGGACCGGAAACAAGCATCCTAGGACCGGTTTCTGGCATTTCAGCCGTCATCAGCCAGGCTTGCTTGAATCCAGTGGCAAAGTGAGCAAGGGACCCACGTCTGGGCATACCCCCGCCAACTTAGGGCGACCAAAGTGATACAAAAGGGGATGATGGACGGAACGCTTGAGCCAATCAAACACTCACCCCAGTCAACTGATCTGGGTTTAATCCATCATCATTCTTTAGCTCACTCCACCACCCCAGTTCAGACATGGCCATATGCAAATCAGTCTGACCCTGTGCCTCATGGGAACAGTCCAGCCCGAACTGCCAAGCCATGTCTTCCCTGGACCGGAAACAAGCATCCTAGGACCGGTTTCTGGCATTTCAGCCGTCATCAGCCAGGCTTGCTTGAATCCAGTGGCAAAGTGAGCAAGGGACCCACGTCTGGGCATACCCCCGCTAACTTAGGGCGACCAAAGTGATACAAAAGGGGATGATGGACGGAACGCTTGAGCCAATCAAACACTCACCCCCAGTCAAGTGATCTGGGTTTAATCCATCATCATTCTTTAGCTCACTCCGCCACCCCAGTTCAGACATGGCCATATGCAAATCAGTCTGACCCTGTGCCTCATGGGAACAGTCCAGCCCGAACTGCCAAGCCATGTCTTCCCTGGACCGGAAACAAGCATCCTGGGATCGGTTTCTGGCTTACAGCCGTCATCAGCCAGGCTATCTTGAATCCAGTGGCAAAGTAAGCAAGGGACCCACGTCTGGGCATACCCTACCAACTTAGGGCTGAACATAGCAAAACCAAAGGGGATGATGGACGGAGTGTTGAACATTGCAAGCACTCACCCCAGTCAACTGATCTGGGTTTAATCCATCATCATTCTTTAGCTCACTCGCCACCCCAGTTCAGACATGGCCATATGCAAATCAGTCTGACCCTGTGCCTCATGGGAACAGTCCAGCCCGAACTGCCAAGCCATGTCTTCCCTGGACCGAAACAAGCATCCTGGGACCGGTTTCTGGCTTACAGCCATCATCAGCCAGGCTATCTTGAATCCAGTGGCAAAGTGAGCAAGGGACCCACGTCTGGGCATACCCTGCCAACTTAGGGCGAACATAGCAAAACCAAAGGGGATGATGGACGGAGTGTTGAACATTGCAAGCACTCACCCCCAGTCAAGTGATCTGGGTTTAATCCATCATCATTCTTTAGCTCACTCCGCCACCCCAGTTCAGACATGGCCATATGCAAATCAGTCTGACCCTGTGCCTCATGGGAACAGTCCAGCCCGAACTGCCAAGCCATGTCTTCCCTGGACCGGAAACAAGCATCCTGGGACGGGTTTCTGGCTTACAGCCGTCATCAGCCAGGCTATCTGGACTGTTCCCATGAGGCACAGGGTCAGACTGATTTGCATATGGCCATGTCTGAACTGGGGTGGTGGAGTGAGCTAAAGAATCATGATGGATTAAACCCAGATCACTTGACTGGGGGTGAGTGCTTGCAATGTTCAACACTCCGTCCATCATCCCCTTTGGTTTTGCTATGTTCGCCCTAAGTTGGCAGGGTATGCCCAGACGTGGGTCCCTTGCTCACTTTGCCACTGGATTCAAGATAGCCTGGCTGATGACGGCTGTAAGCCAGAAACCAGTCCCAGGATGCTTGTTTCCGGTCCAGGGAAGACATGGCTTGGCAGTTTGGGCTGGACTGTTCCCATGAGGCACAGGGTCAGACTGATTTGCATATGGCCATGTCTGAACTGGGGTGGTGGAGTGAGCTAAAGAATGATGATGGATTAAACCCAGATCACTTGACTGGGGGTGAGTGCTTGCAATGTTCAACACTCCGTCTATCATCCCCTTTGGTTTTGCTATGTTCGCCCTAAGTTGGCAGGGTATGCCCAGATGTGGGTCCCTTGCTCACTTTGCCACTGGATTCAAGATAGCCTGGCTGATGATGGCTGTAAGCCAGAAACCGGTCCCAGGATGCTTGTTTCCGGTCCAGGGAAGACATGGCTTGGCAGTTCGGGCTGGACTGTTCCCATGAGGCACAGGGTCAGACTGATTTGCATATGGCCATCTCTGAACTGGGGTGGTGGAGTGAGCTAAAGAATGATGATGGATTAAACCCAGATCACTTGACTGGGGGTGAGTGCTTGCAATGTTCAACACTCCGTCCATCATCCCCTTTGGTTTTGCTGTGTGTGTGACTTGTCAGGTAGTGTGTGCAGTGAAGTGTTTGGTCCTCATCTGTGTGTGTGTACATTTTGTGCCTGGCCTCAGTGTTCTTGGCTTGTGTGTGATGTTGTTGTGGTGTGTGTGTTGGCTGCGGCCTGGGCTTCTGTGCTATGTGTTCCTTTGCAAAGGGTCCTGCTGTGGCTGTATATGCAGTTGTTGGGACGTGGGGCATGGTGTGGCTGTAGTTGTGCGGTTGTTGTGCAGGAGTGGCACTTGGGAGGCACATGTTGTATCCCTTCAGGGAGGTAGCTGTGTGTTGTGGATGGAGTTGTGGCTCTGTGCGATTTGTATGGTGCCCTTGGCATGCGCTGGCCCTGTGCTCTGCGTTGTGTGCATGGTTTCATGCACACTGACCGCGGCGGTGATGTAACCGGGACATTTGTTCATGAATGCGGTACATGGGTGGGCAGTATGTGGCGAGATGTTTTTATCACAGGTGGGACATGTGTGTGTGCAGTGATGGCTGTGTGCCTGTCCCCACAGGGGTGTGTGGTGTTCCCATGCGATGTTTTTCCACCCTGGAGCTGTGTATTGTGTTACTTGCACTGTTGTGTCTGTACGTACCTGCGGAGGCGTCCTCGGCGGTGGATAACTTGCAGGTGGTGTATCATGTACAGCACCGGGAAGGCGTGTAGGGCAGGATCCATCGAGGTATGTCCCGGGTGTTTCTTTTCTGTCTCCGCTGTGATGTCTCCGCCGTCTTTCGCTGTGCGGTTTCTCCGTCGCGGTGCGCTGCCCTGTTTCCGGCATCGTGATATCTTCGGCGTACGGGACGTCATTCCGCACGGCGGTGTGTGGTGATTGGCTCACTCCACCGCGGTGGCGGGTGCACTTTGATGGCGGTCGGCGTCGCACCGCAGCGGGCGGGAAATGTGCAATGTGTGGCCATCCTAATATGGCGGGCGTGGAGACCGCTGGCGGCGTGCGGTAAATGGGTGTTACCGCCACCGCTGGCACCGCGGTCGTGTCTCCGCCCGCCATCCTAATAGGCCCCCAGGTTTGTTTTCTCCAGGCATCGTATTTTAATTTTCACCTCAAAGCATTTTATATAATGTTTTCCAAAGTAAAATACTTCACTATTTTATATTTCCTAGAGTGTGTACTTTATTTTTCTTATTTGTCAGATTTTGGATGGATTTTCTGGATTGTTGAAGTCATATTGGATGTTCTATTTCCCTCTGGTTTATTTCTGCATTTTTGGGCTCTTTTTATGAAACTTTTTGGGATTGTATTTTTTCAATCATTCTTTCACTGACCATGACTTTAGTTCTAAAATCATAAGTCTATTTAGGTTGGTGATTGGACGGGCAATGTTTGTTATGCTATCATGATGATATGTTTGTTAAGTTAATGCTTATATATGTTTTTATGGTATTAGCATATTTTATAGATCATAGATAATTATTTTGTTATTCAAAATAATGTTGGTTACTTTGCCTTTTATATTTATTTATGTTTAAATATTTATTTTAGCAAAACGTAATCAGGAATCTGAATGTTTGTCTTTTTCTATTATTTGTTTATTCAGATTGGTATTTTAACTATGGGCCTGATTACGATGTTGTTAGGAAAGGCTCCGGATGGGATTCAGTATTGCAGAATCCGATTCGGCAAACCCTTGTTTCCTACCGAAAAGAACAGATTTCCCAAGGACCGAATACGATGCCCGGAAACCGTACGGGCAGTCCGAATCGGTTCCAAAAGGCATTGGGACATTCCGAGTCTTTCGGAGTCGAATCGTACAGCTCTATGGACACGGTTTCCGGATGAGCGATTACGATGACCAATTCGGACACCCGTTCCGATTTGGTTTGCCCGAGACGAAACAGCTGTGGGAATCAGTCTTTGGGGGCCCGTTGCGGGCCCCCCTTCACCCGGAGGCATACAAATGTAGCCTGTGGGGGTACCCAAGGGACCCCTCTTCCCAACCATGCACAATGTGTCAGGCACCATGGGGTGCCCGCCAAAGGGTGCAAGGTTTTCCCCAACCACCCCTATTTCCAATGGGAGCCTGTGTTCTCATTCGGAACACAGGCTCCCATTGTAGTCAATATGATGTTGGGAAGCATCTTAATCGGTCGTCCAGACTCACAGGCCCCGATTCGTTTGGAAATGATTCCGGAACCGATTAGTTCAGGAAGGTTTCCAAGCAACATCGTAATCGGGCCCGAAGGATTAATAACGTGTGAGTGTTTGTGTTTCAGGAAGGTTAAACATTGTTGTTGTTCAGTGTGATTTTTTTCTTAAAGAAGGGATCTTTATTTAAGTCTAGATGTGGTGGCCTTGGTTGTTAGCAAACAGCCTTACTTTGTATGCCAGGGATTCATGCATTTGTTTAGTTCGTTTGGAGAATTTTGATTTGAGTTGGGTTAAGATTTGTCCCAGTGTTAGCCCCTGGTAGCAATGTTCTTTTTTAAATTATGTCTTTGAATTGGTAGACTGTTCGGTGGTTTCTTCCAAGTCTTCCTTGGAAGGAATTGTGCCAGCCTAACAGTGAATAATTTGTATTTGCTTCTTGGGACATGGTTCTCTCATAGACATTCCGCCATGGAATGTGATACTTGAATTGGACTATAATGCCCCCTAGGTGCAGTCAACCAACCCAGAAAACATCTAAATAATCCCCAAGTGGGCCTAGATTTGTTTCATGTTGGTGGCAATAGAGGGATTCAATTAGCATGTCATAATGTGTAGTGAATTCTGTTATGGGGACCTATGATTAAGCTATCAGCTTTTTTATTTCATGTGCAAATTCTAAGTTAGTTGCATATTCTATGCCCATGGTGTTCATTTAGAGGAGTCTTCGTGTGCTTTGGTTAAAGCAGTAGTAACTCCCCTGAATTGCAATGTGTGAGTAGTTTTTTAGTACGGTTGAAATCATTTTCTGTTCAAAATCCATGAAGATTTGTATTTATTAGAGTTGTTGGTTTGTCTATTTATATGTTTTAGAATTGCTGTGTATGTTGCCCTTTGTTAGGTAACAGTGCATGTGCTAATAAGATGCTTGTATTTTAATATTGACTATGTATTGTATATATTTGACTGAGCAGTGGGGGGCACAACTTAAAAGGGCCATTGTCATCCATGTGTTACCTTGTGTTAAGGTTAGTCAATTGTTATGGGTAGCATTAATGACAATTCTTTTATCATTATTGAGGTTGTCATGTAATAAAAGATGTCTTTTCATTTGTTCATTAGTAAATGTTGGGGTACGTCTATTTCTTCATTTGTTTTAGGGCTACTGTTGTTTGCCTCGCTGTTCTATGTGTTACGGCAATTAATCTTCTTTTGTGTGGTATGCCAAGGAGTGTGCCTGCTGCCTGTTCAAGAACATTTGTTATTAAATTTGTAAGTATTGTTCCTATTTGAACTTGTGAACTCGAACTGGCCTCTTTCAGGTCATGTAAAATATTTCTGACTTCTACTTCAGTGATATTAGGAGGATGCTTATGTTCCCTAACAATTTCTACTATTTAATTTTTATGATAGCCCTGCCATAGCACTCATTTGAATATTGTTTCATGCATTTTCAGTCTCGCTTTCCACTGGTGAGGTTTTACTTACTATGAGTATATCCTCTTTAGCTTAATATCAACTTCCCTTTTGGGATTTGATGTATTTTACTGTTTCCAACATATTATCTCTAGGATTTGGTATATTAAATACATATATATTTTTTTTTAAATGTGCTAGAATATTTATTTTTACATTTTTACAGTGCAGCTCCGTATTTTAACTTACATTCTGGATGTTTTCTTTACTTCATTTTAGTTATAGATTGTAGATTTTAAGGTTGATTTTTACACTAATTTAAGTTTCATGTTTTAGTTGCAATACTTACTTTCGAGGAGGTCTTTGTTGTATTTTGAGTAATTCAGTGTTTGCACCTTTATATTTTTATCATTTTAAAACCTCCTCCTCTTATAGAGGATGCACCTGTATGTTGGAGAGTTAATAGTTGAATAGTTTTCATTATTTCTCTTACTATAGCCCTCATTACGATTGCGGTCGGACCAGCATCCGACCGCCATCGCCGCAGGCAGATGTCCGTCCGACAATGAGTCGCAATCCCACCTGCCCGATTAGGATAGGAGCATCAGCACGGCAGTCGGAATGTACCTGTTTGTGATGCAGCTTGTGCTGCAGCCCAGGAAAAGGCTCGCAGTATGCACAGGCACTTTTTAAACATCCATGCATCATGTGGTGTCCGGCACACAGAGCACGGATTTTTGGGACTTAGCAGTGACCCAAGGCAATGGGGGCCCTGTTTGGGGCCCCCAGCGTCCCTTTCAGGCAGCTTTTTCATGGCGGTGGGACCGTCAGGAAAAGGCTGTGGGAAATGGACATCCTAATTCATATGGTGGTGCCTGCGCAGGCACTGCCTCCATTGTGGGGATTAGTGTTTGACCGCTGCCCCAACGGGCTCCTTGAGCATGTTGGAGGTGACGTCTGTCCCCCAGGTCTCTGCGGTCCAACTGACCGTATCATAATGCAGCGGTCAGACCAATGGCCTGTCGGTGGCAGTCCTACTGCCATGAAAATGAGGACCTATATTTTTCCTACTACTTTTGTTAGCTGTCAAATTGACAGTCTTACTTTGTTTATATTATTTAGTGGTTCTTTGAAGTGTTGAAGACCTCTTCTGCAGAGTTGCAATCTGACAGAGTGTTGATGTCCTGTTGTATTTGTTCTTCAGACAGCATTTGTGGGGCAAATAGTGGCCTTGTTATACTGATTTTATTTGGAAAAGTGTTTCTATTGGTTAAGTGTATTAGGGTTTAGTTTGATCTGTTGGTTGGAGACTAGTTTTTTTTTTTTGCACCATTTCTGGCAAACACTGATTAGTGTTTTCATTATATATTTAATGTATAACTATTATATTATGACTTATTTGCATGACTCTTGTTATGTTTCCTCAGTCTAAATATGTGGGCAATATTTGGTATTTCTTTATTTTTATTCTTAATTTTTTGATGTTTTTTTGTGATATCTGTACATCTCCATATTACTTTTTTGATATAGTGTCATGCAACCCTTTCAGTTACAGGGATTAACGTGATATCAATGCTTTACCTTGGGTGAACTTGGACAACTTCTGTCTTGTTCATAAATGCCAACGTTGTTACCTGACGTATCAAACATTTATATGACCAGATTGTCATTCCTTTGGAGATATTCTGGCGGCGGCGTCCGCCAACGAAGCCCTGACTCGCGAGGAAGGGTATTCCGTTTTCCGCCCGATTTTCAATTGGATTCCTTGTTGTTAGGAATACCTGCCGGTTGGACTGTGAACGTGTGCTGCATATCACAATAGAAGCCATCGGAACTGTGGACCAACTATACCAAAGCCTACGGGAGCAAAGGTGAGGCAACCGCGCGCCCTGGTGTGCAGATTTCCTACCCGATCTCCGACCAGCTTGACAAACCAGTGAAGGAGACGCGGTGTGCATCGGCACTTCCGCCTGACTTTCCTCGCATCCAAGCCACGCCGCAACGCGACCAACCAGAGTTCACGTGAGCCAGAGGGCTCTAGACGTGACACTAATCACCGAAGCAGGAGTGCAAACTGTGCACTACTCCCGACATCTGTACAACATGGCAGACGAGTTTATGAAGGGGAGTGAGACATCCGCCAAGGCAATTTTCAGCAAGACGCAACCAAACATCCAGCCATCTGGGAGCGTGAGGGTTTTATTTTATTTATTTTTATTTATTTTATGCGTTTTTATATAGCGCGGACTTTACCCGAAGGTGTCAGAGCGCTTCACAATACAGCACAGACGAACCTGAGACAGGGAAAGGCAATATTCTGGAGCTCTTGAGGCGCAAGGAGATCAGTAGATGATGGGAAGCGACCTCATTACTAAACTACTTAGAGGTAAATCGCATACCCAGAGGTCTTCGAATTTTCATCACTCCCACACTATCTATACCCAAACCAGAAGTACTGAAAGACTGGGTTGACAACACAACAGCGTGCTCAAGGAGGATGTTGGAAATCCTAGTAGAAAACGCATGGGATGAGCAACGATGTCTTTTGGTGCAGATACAGGACTTAATGGATAATCTGAAAAAAGAATCCGACCAAAAAGAGGCAGAAAATCCAATCAAATCAGTGGATGACAAAATGAAAGCCTTTGAGAAAGACGTAGTAGCCAGAACACAGCGCAAATTTATGCGCGATGAAAGAGACTATGCGTCAGGTCGCATCCTGACCTTCGCGAGAAACTATGACAAAGTGAGATCTGAACTGTTAAAGGACAAAGCCCTGGAACTCCTAGAAACAAGCAAGGAGGGATCTACAAACGACCTCAGCACGGACCAAGTGTCGGTGGACAGTACGGCATCAAACAGCATGGAACAGCAGTCTTTTTCCAAAGAAATACGCCTCCTACAGAAGGCAAAAGAACAATCAAACAGGGGGAGGCCGAAAGGAAAAAGACAAGGAAACACAGACAAAACCTCAAACGGAACATCAGGCGCAGAAAACTTAAGAACAACTGGCATGGGAACAAGAGGCCAGAAGACAAAGAAACCATAATGGAGGACACTGCACCCAAATTAACGGTAATGAATCTGACAGAAAGGGTTCTTACTAATGATGAAAAAAGTGTTTTAGAATTAGGTTTGTGTTTCTGCCCTGAGATAGGTTTTGATTATGCACATATAGATCTATACAAATTTGAGAGAAAACTTAAATTGTGTAAAATGCATGCTGCTAGAAAAGACCATAGAGAAACTATAACTAAACCCGAGGGTGACAAGGACACAGGACTAACCATTGATGACATTCCCACATTACAAACTATGACGACCCTTGAACAACAGGGATCACAAGAACCCATAAGTGACTCCCTTGACCCCTTTAATCCCTCGCACACTGCTGGTATCTCTGATCTCCTAGGGATTGACACTGGAGAAGCCGCCCTCACTGACTTTAGAGCTAAATCCCGATATGTCCCCACACCCGCTAAGGACAATATCGATGTCGTTAGCGACCTAGTAGCCCAAGACCTCCTTAAACTCCTTAAAGACACCACGGGGAGTAGAAATATGACCAAAACCCAATGGGAGGCGGTCACTAACCTGCAGAATGATTGTGAGCTGGTAATCAAACCCTCCGCTATAGGGGGCAATGTGGTCCTTGTGACAAGGGCTATGTATACCATGGAAGCACACCGCCAGCTCAGCGATCTAACATGCTATGGGAGGGTGGACAGCAAATACCTTGCAGATTTGAAAAATATGTACCATAACAAACTTCAGGCATGGCACAAGAGGGGCTTACTGACATGGGACGAGAAATAATTTCTCAAAAATGACACTCCCACAACACCAACACTTTACCTCCTCCCGAAGATCCATAAGAATGCCACCGACCCACCAGGGAGACCCATTGTGTCCTCTAAGAACAGCCTCCTGGAAAATACCAGTACATATGTCGACCACTTCCTTTTCCCCTTTGTGAAGAATCTCACGTCCTATCTGAGGGACACAACTGATTTCCTACAAAAGATTAAAGATGTCACCATGGGGGATAATGATTGGTTGGTGTGTCTAGATGTAGAGGTGCTTTATACAAGCATCAGGCATAAAGATGGTTTAAAGGCTTGCCAGTTTTTTCTGAAAACACATAAGGCAGAATTTCTGGAACACACGTTAATGCTCCTAGACATGATTGCAATAAGCCTGAAAGAAAATGTTTTTATCTTTGAAAAGGAACATTATAAGCAACTGCAAGGGACTTCCATGGGCACCTGCTTCGCCCCGAGCTATGCCAATCTTATGGTAGGCTGGTGGGAGAAGCAGGTGCTCTGGAACTACCAAACAGAACACTGGATTTTCAATGTGTCAAAATGGCTGAGATACATTGATGACATTTTCTTTGTGTGGAAAGGGTCTGAGAGCGAACTAAATGTATTTGTGGACTATTTGAATTTGAATATTGTCAATCTTAAATTCACCAGACATTACAGTCAGAAATCTATTGACTTCCTTGATCTCAAGCTTACTGTGGAAAATGGGAGAGTGACCACCAACTTGTTCAGGAAGAAAACTGCAGGAAACTCAATTCTGCATGCAGCTAGTTCCCATCCTCCTAGCTTCAGGTGGGGAATTCCTTACAGTGAATTCCTGAGGGCAAAGCGCAACTGTAGCACCCCCCAATCCTATGAACAAACCAAACAAGAGATGAAAGAAATATTCAGAGAGAGAGGGTACTCTAGAAAAGCACTACTTCGGGCAGAAAAACGAGTTGAAAATCAGTCCAGGGATGAGATGTTAGACACAGCAAAACCTACAAGAACCCACATAGACACCACAAAGGAACCTACTAGGTTCATCACAAGATACTGTAGTCAATCCAAACAAATACGTAGAATCCTCAAGAACAGATGGGACATCCTCAGACAGGACCCTGTTCTGAGGAACGAAATAAGCATAGCACCATCTATCACATACAAGAGAAGTACATCCCTGAGAGACATACTTGTACATAGCCACTTCCAGCCCAAAGAAAACAACTGGCTCAAGCAAGCCAAGGGCTTCCGCAAATGCGGAAAGTGCAAAGCCTGTAAGAATAGTAGTAACGTGTCCGAGATCACTCTAGAGAGAACGAGAACTCACTGGAAAATTCCAAAACTTATAACTTGCAGTACGGACTTCGTAGTGTATGCCATTGTATGCCCCTGTGATCTCTGGTACATCGGGTCAATGACCTTCCCAGTCAAAAAGCGTATTTTAGAGCACTGGCGAGCGATTACCAATTGCGACCAAAGCTACAGCACAGCGAGACACTTTTCCAAGGAACATGGGGCTGACTGGACCAAAGCCAGATTTTTGGGACTGGAGACAGTCAACCTCAACCCAAGGGGAGGTAACCGCCTAGCAGCTCTTCGCAAACTTGAGTCACGTTTCATCCTTCTAGCAGGCACCAAATTCCCAGATGGCCTTAACCAGGACGAGGAATTGTATTCCCATCTGTAGATTTTAAACGTTCACAAGTACTGTTGCCTTGGTGGCCAACTCATACCCCACCTCTTCCTTTCTCCTTTAGTTTTTAACCACCCATTTCTCTGTACCGAACCAGCAGACACAATGCAATTATGACTCATGTCATTGGTGAATGAAAAGTCTTATCTGATTGTGTATATTTACTTGCATATATGCCCAAAGTATGTTGCTAATGTCATTATGTTTCTTTGATTTTTCCAGGGGAGTGTAGCAGAGAGTCACTTGTGAACTACACGTTTGTGATAGAAATAAGTGCACTGGAGTCACTGGCGGACCCTCCCCTCTTGCTCCAAGTCACTTTTCTATGCATGCGCTAGATACTATAACTACACTTACACAAGTTACAAAGTACTCATGAACAGCCTATACACATGATGTCAATCTAGTTCCACGCGGCCAATCCATATGCTACACACATTGCTCGTTAATACCTAGCAACCTCCATCACTATGGGCACTAGACCCTATACTCCATTAACGAAACGCACTGCACTAACACAACATTTGCGACAGCAAGCAACACCACTAAGGTGTAGTCTGACAACACTGATTTTCCACAGACTTAACACTGTTACCTTTTTTCACTTTTAAAGAACTATAGCACTGCACAGTAATTAAATAGTTCTTGTGTCTGCCTTGTCCTTGGTTTTAAAATTATGATTTATGTGCCTTAACATTGTATTTTATTTATGTCTATGAATGTAAAAATGTGCACATACCTTTAAAATGACATGCAATGGAGGCGGAGGTCATGTGACCAAGACCACGGACGTGGTTGAAACATGTCGTCCTTTTCTGCTGTCGAACAAATAAACCTACCTGCAAATTGATCGTGTGGGCTCGAGTAAATCTTTGACCAGATTTTCATTCCTTTGGAAATATATATATATATACATACATATATATATATATATATATATTCACTGAAAAAACCATAGTTTTAGGGACAGTTATAATTAGTTGGACATTGCACTCGTACAAAACCCGTGAAATTCCCCCGTTATAGTTAGTTCAGCTAACTATAACTCGCGCCCCCGCAATGCACTGCTGATGACGTCACATATTACATCACTCATGACATGGTCAGTGACATCACTGATGACATCACTGATGACATCTCAAATGACATCACTGATGACATCACTGATGACATCATCCATGTGATAATCTGCTTCACCTCCTCACACGTATCTTACTGAATGCATGGGTTAGTGACTAAACTGGGTGAATGTCTGTATCCGTCTGTCTATTGCTGTGTAAGTGGCTCCATGGGTTTGTGAATAGCTACATGAGTGGCTATATGAGTTATTGATTGGTTGTCTGAGTATCTGTATGGGTGCCTGAGTGTTTGTGTGGGTGGGGTGTGTGCGACTCTGTGCATAGATGTGTGAGTGGGTGATTCACTGGGTGGATGGTTTCAAGAGTACATCTGTGATAGACTGTATGGGTGGGTAAGTGTGTGTAAGAGTGTGTTAGTGAGTGAATGTATGTCCCAGTGGTACATGTGTGAGTAACTACATATGTGAAAGGCAGTATATATGTGTGTTGGAGTATATAAATAGCTATAAGCGAGAGTTTGTGATTGTGAGAGTGACTGTATGGATGAGTGTGTACTTGTATCAGTGATTGTATAAGAGCATAAGAATGTGCTAGTATTTGTATGAGTAAGTGAGCTGGTGTGTGTATAACTGTATAGGTGAGTAAATGGCAGTGTGTTTAATTATTTGCATGACTGACTAGGTGTGTGAGTACCTCTATGGATGAGTGGCGGTGTTTGAGTGTCTATATAGGAGATGAGTGCATATGATAGTCCTAGTACTGAGTGACCGTAAGTATGAGTGACTGTACGGGTGAGTGAGTGGATGTGTGTGTAGACCTAAGAATCAGTGAGTGGGTATGTAGTTATTTGTGTTGGAGTGTCTATGGTTTTGCGAATGGCAGTCTGTAATTTAGAGTGGGTGTATCAAAGGTTATATTAGGGTGTGAGGAGGTGCATCAGATTATCACGTGGATGATGTCATCAGTGATGTCATCAGTGATGTCATTTGAGATGTCATCAGTGATGTCACTGACCATGTCATGAGTGATGTAATATGTGACGTCATCAGCAGTGCATTGCAGGGCGTGAGTTATAGTTAGCTGAACTAACTATAACGGGGAATTTCACGGGTTTTGTACGAGTGCAATGTCCAACTAACTATAACTGTCCCTAAAACCTATGGTTTTTTCAGTGAATTTGTAAGGTTTTTTAAATGCTAATTTCTAACTATAACGTGCCTGAAACCTATGGTTTTTTCAGTGAATTTCAAAGGTTTTTTAAATGCTAATTCCTAACTATAACATGTCTGAAACCTATGGTTTTTTTAGTGAATTTCAAAGGTTTTGTAAATGACAATTTTTAAATGTATTAATTGTTATATTTATTTTTTTGATACTGATTTACTATATTTTTTAAACTATTTATTTTTAGATATTTTATTTTTTAAATTACATTGTAATTACATTATACATTACATTACAAAATATACTTTCTCAGAATGAATTACTTTAGTTTAAATACTTTGCAAATAGGCAATAGACTTTTAAGTACAGTAGTTACAGTTGTTGCAATGGGCAACACAATTTCAAACACAATGCATCATTGAGCTCAATGTGAATTTCTAGTTAAATGCAATTAGTTACTTTATGGATTACTTTTTCTAACCACAGGACTGGATCCTAGATTCAGTCCTGAGACATCTCCTGTAAACAGTTGAGTAAAAGCGTTTTGGTTACAGTAGTGATTTTTAAGGAATATTATTGTATTTTAAAAGTTGACACTTAGAAACTTTTTCACATAGAATCACCAATGTTATCCTATGGGAGGAAATTCACTTAGCAGGTAAGTAGTGTTATTGTTACTTTTTCTTACTCAGTGGTGGATCCTGGATCCAGCATTGGTGCATCTCCTGTAAACAGTTGAAAGAATGCGTTTAAGTCATACAGGCGATTTTTAAGGAATATTTGTAGTTTGTGAAAATCGACACTTTGAAACTTTTCTGCTGAAAACCAGACAATGGATTCCTATGGAAGGAAATACAAGTTACTGGTAAGTACAGTTAGAATTACTTTTCAGGGTCTGTGCTGGGCTAAAAGATGCAGCACTGGGTTCTCTCCTGATAACAGGTGAGTAAATCGGAATTCGTAGTTCGGCTGATTTTAGACGAATAATATAAAGTTCCAAAACTCCACACTTAGAAGAATTTCCAAGTGAAACCAGTCAATGTTAGCCTATGGAAGGAAATTCAAGTTGCTGGTAAGTATGGTTAAAATTACTTTTCAGGATCAGTACTAGGCTCAAAGATGCAGCACTGAGGTCTCTCCTGATAACAGGTGAGTAAATCGGAATTCGTAGTTCGGCTGATTTTAGAGGAATATTTGCACAATGGTGAAGTAAGGGGGTGGGGCCTGAGGTGACATGTCTGCAAACACGCCCTGTGGCGCGTTTTAAGTTGGAGAATTAATTCCTCCTCAATCCCGAGTGTCCCTAGGGGCCAACTAGCCCACCAGATACCTCCAGTATGCGCTAGAGAGCTGCGTTTGCAGAGAGGTGTTCAGAGGCCACGCCCCTTTTTACAACACTCTGCAACGCAGCTCCGTGGCGCTTACTGGAGGTACCTGGTGGGCTAGTTGGCCCCCAGGGACCCTCAGGATTGAAGGGGATTTAATTCCCCATCTTAAAACGCGCCACGGGGCCTGTTTGCACACATGTCACCTGAAGCCCCGCCCCCTCCCTTCACCACTGTGCAAACGCGCCCCGTGGTGCGTTTTAAGTTGGAGGATTAAGTCCCCTTGAATCCTGAGGGTCCCTGGGGTCCAACTAGCCCACCATGTAGCTCCAAAAAGCGCCACAGAGCTGCGTTCCAGAGAGGTGTAAAAAGAGGCGTGGCCTCTGTAGCCCCCTGGCGCATACTGGAGATTCCTGGTGGGCTAGTTTTCCCCCAGGGACCCCCAGTATTCAAGGGGAATTACTTCCCCTTCTTACAACATGCCAGGGGGCGCGTTTGCACACTGCTGCAGCGAGGGGGCGGGGCCTCCGGCACGATGCCGGTCTTTTTTTTTAAATAAAAAATTAAGAAGGGGGGCTGTGTGGACCCCTTTTTTTTTTAACCTTTTTTGGGCCCTGGGGACCCCATCCCCAAAGGGCCTGACCCTTTTTTTTTTTTTTATTGAAAATGGGATAGGGTCCGCGTGGGCCCCACTCCCGTGGCCTATTCCGGCCCCGGGGACCCCATCCTCCGGGGCATGCCACCATTTTTTTGTTTTGTGTTTTTGGAGGGGGGCTGCGTGGCCCCCCTCCTGAGGCCTCTAATGGCCCGGGGACCCCATCCCCCGGGGCCGGCCTTTGCCTTTTTTTTTTTTTTATTGTTTTTTTGGCCAGGGAGGCCGCGTGGCCCCCCTCCTGGGCCACTTCTAGTCCTGGGGACCCCATCCCCCGGGGCTGGCCCTCTCCGTTGGGGACCATGGGGGGGTCCCCAATGCCCCCACGGTCCCGCCGGCTCCTTGCGTCCTGCGGGAGCTGGCATTGCTTTTCCATAAGGGGAGCTGCTGACATGCAGCTCCCTTATGGAAAGGCGATCTGCTTGCTTCATTGAAGCGAGAGCAGGTTTCCTGCTCTCGCTTCAATGAAGCAAGCTAGTTTGCAATGGCAGGACGGGAGCCGCGAGGCTCCCGTCCTGCCATTGCAAACAGCAGTGTCCCGGGGGTAGGCACCCGGGACACTGCAGGAGCCGGCCCTGGGGGTGGCGGTCCCCAGGGCCACCACAGGCTCCAGGAGGGGGCCGCGCGGCCCCCTCCTATGTCTTTAAAGCCCCGGGAGGTGGTGGTCCTCGGGGCTCGAGGGTCCATAACGGACCCCCGCATTTACATTATTAGTGCCCCGGGAGGTGGTGGTCTCCGGGCGTGTGGGGGCTCGAGCCCCCACACAGGTTCATTAAATTAAATAAAAAGAAGCCCCGGGGGGTGGTGGTCCCCGGGGCTGAGTGCCCTCCAGCACCACTTTGAAATAAAAGCCCCGGGGGGTGGCAGTCCCCGGGGCTTGGGGGGGCCTTAGAGGCCCCCAATCATTTTTATTAACCCCCGCATGCCCCCGGACTTGGCCCACCCGGGGCTAATTAAGAACGAAGCGCGGGAGACCGTGCTTCGTTTTTTTTTTATCAGCAGGATCCGCTCACCCAGCGCGTTTTTTGCCGATTTTTTTTTTTATTAAAGATTTTTTTTTGGGCCCTGGTGGTCCCTGCCCCCTTTTTGCATTTTGCGCGATTGTTTTTACTGTTTTCTTGTGACTCGGTTCTACCGAGTCACAAGATGGCTGCCAACACTTCCTGGTTTGGAGTGTTGACAGCCAATTAGCATACAGCTGGTCATCGGGAGGGTGCGCGGACCCTCCGCGGCCATAGATATATATGTGTTTTTACTTTTGATTTTCTCAGCAACTACTGGACGGATTTACACCATTTAACAAAAAGGTTTCTTTCTGAACCAAGAACTACCTCTTTGCCAAATTTGGTGTAATTCCGTTCAGCAGTTTGTGCTGTAGCCGTGGCTAAAGTTTCCTATGGGAAAATGAATGGGGAAAACATGTTTTGGGACCCCCCTTTTTTCTCGGCCCCCGCTTGACGAATCACCCCAAGACTTTCAGGATAGGAGCGGACCGGAGCGGGCCACAAAGTTTGAAAATTTCGCGAAGATTCATCAACCGACGCAAGAGTTATTTCAAATAGAATGTTGCGGATTTCCTATGGAAAATAGGTCCTAACTATAACTATCTACTGGCGACCGCCAGTAGATAATATATGTATATATATATATATTTCGAAGCACAAGATTTCCACTCTCCGCCGCACCTCGCGCCTCAGGTGCACTTTGCACTGTCTGGAATGTCCCTGCCCTACAAGTACATTGGGAGAACTATACTCCCAGCTTTCAAGAGGGTCCTTTAACATATGTGGGCAATCGTGAACAAAGATCTGAGCTATCCGGTCACCCACCATTATGAATCAGTACATAAAAGCAACCGTGACCTACTTAGGTTCTTCTGTATTCACGAAGTACAGAAAGAAGAAAGAGGAGGGGATAGAGCTAAAAAATTGTGGATCTTAGAGTCCAAGTAAATTATCCAGTTACACACTAAAGCCCCCTATGGGCTGAATAGTGGGGAAGAAATGTGGGTCAATTTAGGCCAGTGAATTATATTGTCCGCTGTTCTCTTCCTCCTACATTTATTTGAGGGATGTACACGAAGTAAAATAGATATATTTATCCTGTTGGTCCTTCGATTGAATTTTATTATTTCTTATTTTTATTTAATTTAGAACATTTGGTCTTTCTAGAGACTGGATACTTTGCTAGCAGCAATTGTTGGCAACATTGGGGCAATGAGAGGGCCTTCATTTGGAGATTGTTTGCCCATCCAGGGCTTGATTGTAGGAAATCGATTTATTAAATTGAGCTATGTTAGGGGTGACTCATGGTAATGAATGCCAGCGGCTTGGCTATTGGGTATTAACTTATATATATGAGATGCTTCGCGTATGTAACAACCGCCGAAGGATGAATACCTATGGTATAGGAATTGAGTATTAATCTTCCTTGCACTCTATTTCTTCATCTCCCTTCTCTCCCCCCTTTTTGTGCTCATATGATCCATTAAAGTGGTAACCTTGAATGTACATTTGTACACCATGATTTGCAAGTGAAAAAATATATTCGAAAAATGTATGCTAGTATTTTCTAATTTAAACTATATTACTGCCAGATCTGAATTATACATTGCAATATGGCCGCCGTATTACAGAGTATTCATAGACTTGTCATGCCTTCTTTTGTTTCCATGAAATGTATTCCACGTTCACGTAGAATCAAATGATTTAAAATGTGTAAAGTTTTAATTTACACTGACATTGAGGAAGGTGACGTGCCGAAACGAGTCTGTTGGTGCTGATAACTTGCCAATAAATTTACTTTTTAATTCTGGACCCAGGAGTGCACTTATTACTGGCTGCTCAATTGCAAATGCCGTAGTGTTCTAATATATATATATATATATATATATATATATATATATATATATATATATATATATATATATATATATATATATATATATATATATATATATATGAATGCTCCAGTCTGTCCCTCAGACAAAAACACACTCAACAGCAGCTGGCAACCAGACCTTTAATGGGTAAAGACGGAAACAGGCATCGCGATTACATTTGCAGTCCAAAAGTCGAAATAGCCTGACGCATTTCAGCGCTTGATGCGCTTTCCTCAGAGGCTCGACGATGTTGAGTGCTCGTACTGACATACCCTCTTTATTGTCTTAATAGCGCGCCCTTGAATGGGCCGCATTGATTCCTGGGCATTTGTGTTTGTCAATTAATACAACTCCCAATGGATGCACACAGTCTATCTGCAAATAAAAGAATGAAAAAGCCCTCGAATGGGCCTCGCAGTGCCAGTCCATCCTAAATCCCACAAGCTGTTGTTCCACTTCCACGGCTCGATACATTCCTCGCCGTATGGCCCCCAATGTTCACGGGGTGGTGCATCTTTCACGGCAGGGACCGCCGTGTTTTAATGAATGCTCCAGTCTGTCCCTCAGACAAAAACGCACTCAACAGCAGCTGGCAACCAGACCTTTAATGGGTAAAGACGGAAACAGGCATCGCGATTACATTTGCAGTCCAAAAGTCGAAATAGCCTGACGCGTTTCAGTGCTTGATGCGCTTTCCTCAGAGGCTCGACGATGTTGAGTTCTCGTACTGACACACCCTCTTTATTGTCTTAATAGCCTGCCCTTGAATGGGCCGCATTGTTTCCTGGACATTTGTGTTTGTCAATTAATACAACTCCCAATGGATGCACACAGTCTATCTGCAAATAAAAGAATTAAAAAGCCCTCGAATGGGCCTCGCATTGCCAGTCCATCCTAACTCCCACAAGCTGTTGTTCCACTTCCACAGCTCGATACATTCCTCGCCGTATGGCCCCCAATGTTCACGGGGTGGTGCGTCTTTCACGGCAGGGACCGCCGTGTTATAATGAATGTTCCAGTCTGTCCCTCAGACAAAAACGCACTCAACAGCAGCTGGCAACCAGACCTTTAATGTGTAAAGACGAAACAGGCATCAGGATTACATTTGCAGTCCAAAAGTCGAAATAGCCTGACGCGTTTTCAGCGCTTGATGCGCTTTGCTCAGAGGCTCGACGATGTTGAGTGCTCTTTATTGTCTTAATAGTTATAGTTAGGAATTAGCATTTAAAAAACCGTAGATATTCAATGAAAAAACCACAGGTTTCAGGGACGTTATAGTTAGGCTGAAATTTCACTTGTACAAAACCAGAGAAATTCAGCCGCTATAGTCAGCTGAGCTAACTATAACTCATGCCCCTGCAATGCACTGCTGATGACGTCACATATTACATCACTCATGACATGGTCAGTGACATCACTGATGACATCTCAAATGACATCACTGATGACATCACTTTGCCACTGGATTCAAGCTAGCCTGGCTGATGACGGCTGAATAGCCAGAAACCGGTCCCAGGATGCTTGTTTCCGGTCCAGGGAAGACATGGCTTGGCAGTTCGGGCTGGACTGTTCCCATGAGGCACAGGGTCAGACTGATTTGCATATGGCCATGTCTGAACTGGGGTGGTGGAGTGAGCTAAAGAATGATGATGGATTAAACCCAGATCAGTTGACTGGGGGTGAGTGTTTGATTAGCTCAAACGCTCCGTCCATCATCCCCTTTGGTATTGCTTTCTTCGCCCTAAGTTGGCAGGGTATGCCCAGACGTGGGTCCCTTGCTCACTTTGCCACTGGATTCAAGCTAGCCTGGCTGATGACGGCTGAATAGCCAGAAACCGGTCCCAGGATGCTTGTTTCCAGTCCAGGGAAGACATGGCTTGGCAGTTCGGGCTGGACTGTTCCCATGAGGCACAGGGTCAGACTGATTTGCATATGGCCATGTCTGAACTGGGGTGGTGGAGTGAGCTAAAGAATGATGATGGATTAAACCCAGATCAGTTGACTGGGGGTGAGTGTTTTATTAGCTCAAACGCTCCGTCCATCATCCCCTTTGGTATTGCTTTGTTCGCCCCTAAGTTGGCAGGGTATGCCCAGACGTGGGTCCCTTGCTCACTTTGCCACTGGATTCAAGCTAGCCTGGCTGATGACGGCTGAATAGCCAGAAACCGGTCCCAGGATGCTTGTTTCCGGTTCAGGGAAGACATGGCTTGGCAGTTCGGGCTGGACTGTTCCCATGAGGCACAGGGTCAGACTGATTTGCATATGGCCATGTCTGAACTGGGGTGGTGGAGTGAGCTAAAGAATGATGATGGATTAAACCCAGATCAGTTGACTGGGGGTGAGTGTTTGATTAGCTCAAACGCTCCGTCCATCATCCCCTTTGGTATTACTGATGACATCATCCAGTGACTGAGTGTTGCTAAAAAGTTTAAGAATGTTATATATATATGCCAAGGTGTATTGAAGAATGCGTGGGTGTATGAGTGTCTGAATGGATGATTTAGTGGGTGCGTGACTGACTGTATAAGTGAGTGATTAAACGTATCTTAGTGAATCCCTGGGTGAATGACTAATCTGTGTGAATGTCTGTATCAGTCTGTCAGTTGGTGTGTAAGTGGCTGCATGGGTTCGTGAGTAGCTACATGAGTGTCTATATGTGTTAATGATTGGTTGTCTGAGTACCTGTATGGGTGCTTGAGTGCCTGTGTGGGTGGATGGGGGTAGGTGATTCCCTGCATGGCTGTGTGAGTGGGTGATTCACTGGGTGTATGGGTTCATGAGTGGATCTGCGAGGGGCTGTATGAGTGAGTGAGTGTGTGTATGGCTGTGTTGGTGAGTGAATAGATATCTCAGTGGTATATGTCTGAGTAACTGCATATGTGAAAGGCAGTATATATGAGTGTTGGAATATATAAGTGACTATATGTGAGAGTGAGTGATTGTGAGAGGGGCTGTACGAATGAGTGTGTGCTTGTGTCAGTGATTATAGAAGAGAGTAAGTATGTGTTAGTATCTGTATGAATAAGTAAGGTGGTGTGTGCATAACTGTATATGTGAGTAAATGGAGGTATAATTGATTCTTTGGGTGACTCACTAGGTGCGAGTAACTCTATGGGAGAGTGGCGGTGTGTGAATGTCTGTATGTGTGTGTATGAGTGCATATATCAGTGGCTGTATTGATAAGTGACTGTGTGTATGAGTGACTGTATGCGTGAGTGAGAGGATGTGTGTGTAGACCTAAGAATCAGTGCATGGGTATGTTCTAACTGGTATTGGTGTGTCTATGGTTTCGAGACTGGTAGTCTGTATTTTAGAGTGGGTGTATGAAAGGTTATATTAGGGTGTGAGGTGGTGCATCAGATATTAAGTGGATGATGTCATCAGTGATGTCATCAGTGATGTCATTTGAGATGTTATCAGTGATGTCATCAGTGATGCCACTGACCATGTTATGAGTGATGTAATATGTGACATCATCAGCAGTGCATTGCGAGGGCGCGAGTTATAGTAAGCTCAGCTAACTATAACGGCTGAATTTCTCTGGTTTTGTATGAGTGAAATGTCAGCCTAACTATAACGTCCCTGAAACCTGTGTTTTTTTCAGTGAAAATGTAAGGTTTTTAAATGCTATTTCCTAACTATAACGTCTCTGAAACCTGTGTTTTTTCAGGGAATTTCTAAGGCTTTTTAAATGCTAATTACTAACTATAACATCCCTGAAACCTCTGGTTTTGTCAGTGAATTTCTATGGTTTATTAAATGCTAATTTCTAACTATGCCTACATAGGTAGGACATGTGCAGAAAGAGGAAGAAAGGCAGAGAAAGAAGCAAGAGAAATGCAGAAAGAGGCAAGAGAGGTGCAGAAAGAGGAAGAAAGGTGCAGAAAGAAGCAAGAGAAATGCAGAAAGAGGCAACAGAAGTCCAGAAAGATGAAGAAAGGTGCAGAAAAAGCAAGAGAAGTACAGAAAGAACCAACAGAGGTGCAGAAAGAGGCCTACTTCGACTGTACCTTTCAACAGATTCATACAAAGTAGCCTGATCACTAATCCTTCTCCCAAGGTGTCTTAAACCTCACTTTTCTTTTGAAGGTTCACTATTCATCGACTGCTCAGAATGTTAGGCCTACCAAATGTAAAACAGCAATACTAAACATATCACTGTTGTAAGTCTCACCAAGTTTGTAAACGTATGCATGCGTGTGTATGTGCTTTTACCTAGTGACATGTTGCATAAAAATAAACATACAAATACTTGAATACCCGTGTTTCAAACACCATACATAAATTTGTGTACAAGAAGGTGTATGTATTTCTTTCTGCTCATAATACAGAGCACATGGGTATTCAATAGTATTTTTGAGGTGGTCTATAAAACACCTATATACATAAGACATGTCTGCCTGTGCAACCGAATGACAGAGCAGAACTGAGAAGCTTCGACCACCTATAGGAGAAGCTACCCACTTTGTAAGCTACCATCATCAGATGCATAACACATGTGAGAATACATGTACAAGTAGACATATACCTCTGTCATGAGAACACGCAGACCTTTAAACTTGACAGCTTGCACTTCCCATTTGAGTACAGAAAAAGGCAAGAGAAGTACAGAAAAAGGCAAGAGTAGTGCAAAAAGAGGCAAGAGAAGTGCTGAAAGAAACAACAGAGGTTCGAAAGAGGCAAGAGAAGTGCATAAACAGGCAAGAGAGGTGTAGAAAGAGGCAAGAGAGGTGCAGAAAGAAGGAAGAGGGATACAGAAAGAGGCAAGAGGGGTGCAGAAAAAAGAAAGAGAAGTACAGAAAGTAGCAAGAGAAGTGCAGAAAGAATGAACAGAGGTGCAGAAAGAGGCAAGAGGGGTGATGAAAGAGACAAGAGTTGCGAAAAGAAACAAGAGAGGTGCAGAAAAAAGCAAGAGAAGTGCAGAAAGAGGCAAGTGAGGTGCAGAAAGAGGTAAGAGAGGTGCAAAAAGAGGCAAGAGATGTACAGAAAGAGGTGAGAGAAGTGCAGAAAGAAGCAACAGTGGTGCAGGAAGAGGCAAGAGAACTACAGAAAGAGGCAGAAGAGGTGCAGAAAGAGACAAGAGAAGTGCAGAAAGAGGGAAGAGGGGTGCTAAAGGGGAAAAAGGGGTGCAGAAAGAGGCAAGAGGGGTGCAGAAAGAAGCACAGAGGTACAGAAGGAAGCAAGAGAACTGCAGAAAGTAGTAAGAGAGTTGCAGAAACAGGAAAGAGGGGTACAAAAAGAGGCAAGAGGGGTGCAGAAAAAAGCAAGAGGGGTGAAGAAAGAAGCAACAGAAGTGCAGAAAGAGGCAACGGAGTAGCAGAAAGAGGCAAGAGAAGTGCAGAAAGAGGAAAGAGGGGTATAGAAAGAGGCAAGAGAGGTGCTGAAAGAGGGAAGAGGAGTGCAGAAAGAGGCAAGAGGGTGCAGAAGGAAGCATGAGAGGTACAGAAAGTAGCAAGAGAAGTGCAGAAAGAAGCAACAGAGGTGCAGAAAGAGGCAAGAGGGGTGCAGAAAGAGGCAAAAGAAGTGCAGAAAGAAGCAACAAAGGTGCAGAAAGAGGCAAGAGAACTGCAGAAAGAGGCAGGAGAGGTGCTTAAAAAGGGAAGTGCAGAAAGAGGGAAGAGGGGTGCAGAAAGAGGGAAGAGAAGTGTAGAAAGAAGCAACAGAAATGCAGAAAGAGGCAAGAGAAGTGCAGAAAGAAGCAACAGACGTACAGAAAGAGGCAAGAGAAGTACAGAAAGAGGCAAGAGAGGTGCAGAAACAGGCAAGAGAGGTACAGAAAGAGGGAACAGGGGTATAGACAGAGGCAAGAGAGGTACAGAAAGAGGGAAGAGGGGTGCAGAAAGAGGCAAGAGCGGTGCAGAAAGAAGCAAGAGAGGTGCAGAAAGAAGCAAGAGAACTGCAGAAAGAAGCAACAGAAATGCAGAAAGAGGCAAGAGAGGTGCAGAAAGAAGGAAGAGGGATAAAGAAAGAGGCAAGAGGGGTGCAGAAAAATGAAAGAGAAGTACAGAAAGTAGCAAGAGAAGTGCAGAAAGAATGAACAGGGGTGCAGAAAGAGGCAAGAGGGGTACAGAAAGAGCAAGAGAGGTGCAGAAACAGGCAAGACAGGTACAAAAAGAGGGAACAGGGGTGCAGAAAAAGGCAAGAGAGATACAGAAATAGGGAAGAGGGGTACAGAAAGAGGCAAGAGATGTGCAGAAAGAAGAAAGAGAGGTGCAGAAAGAGGCAAGAGGGGTGCAGAAAGAGGCAAGAGAAGGGTGCAGAAAGAAGCAAGAGGGGTCCAGAAAGAAGCAATAGAGGTGCAGAAAGAGGCAAGAGAAGTACAGAAAGAAGCACTAGAGGTGCAGAAAGAGGCAAGAGAAGTGCAGAAAGAGGCAAGAGAGGTGCAGAAAGAAGGGAGAGGGATACAGAAAGAGGCAAGAGGGGTGCAGAAAAAAGAAAGAGAAGTACAGAAAGTAGCAAGAGAAGTGAAGAAGGAAGCAAGAGAGGTACAGAAAGAAGCAAGAGAAGTGCAGAAAGAAGCAACAGAGGTGCAGAAAGAGGCAAGCGGGGTGCAGAAAGAGGCAAAAGAAGTGCAGAAAGAAGCAACAAAGGTGCAGAAAGAGGCAAAAGAACTGCAGAAAGAGGCAGGAGAGGTGCAGAAAGAGGCAAGGGAAGTGCAGAAAGAGGCAAGAGAACTGCAGAAAGAGGCAGGAGAGGTGCTTAAAGAGGCAAGGGAAGTGCAGAAAGAGGGAAGAGGGGTGCAGAAAGAGGGAAGAGAAGTGTAGAAAGAAGCAACAGAAATGCAGAAAAAGGCAAGAGAAGTGCAGAAAGAAGCAACAGAGGTACAGAAAGAGGCAAGAGAAGTATAGAAAGAGGCAAGCGAGGTACAGAAACAGGCAAGAGAGGTACAGAAAGAGGGAACAGGGGTACAGACAGAGGCAAGAGATGTACAGAAAGAGGGAAGAGGGGTGCAGAAAGAGGCAAGAGGGGTGCAGAAAGAAGCAAGAGAGGTACAGAAAGAAGCAAGAGAACTGCAGTAAGAAGCAACAGAAATGCAGAAAGAGGCAAGAGAAGTGCAGAAAGAAGCAACAGAAATGCAGAAAGAGGCAAGAGAAGTGCAGAAAGAAGCAACAGAGGTGCAGAAAGAGGCAAGAGTGGTGCAGAAAGAGGCAAAAGAAGTGCAGAAAGAAGCAACAAAGGTGCAGAAAGAGGCAAAAGAACTGCAGAAAAGAGGCAGGAGAGGTGCAGAAAGAGGCAAGGGAAGTGCAGAAAGAGGCAAGAGAACTGCAGAAAGAGGCAGGAGAGGTGCTTAAAGAGGCAAGGGAAGTGCAGAAAGAGGGAAGAGGGGTGCAGAAAGAGGGAAGAGAAGTGTAGAAAGAAGCAACAGAAATGCAGAAAAAGGCAAGAGAAGTGCAGAAAGAAGCAACAGAGGTACAGAAAGAGGCAAGAGAAGTATAGAAAGAGGCAAGCGAGGTGCAGAAACAGGCAAGAGAGGTACAGAAAGAGGGAACAGGGGTACAGACAGAGGCAAGAGAGGTACAGAAAGAGGGAAGAGGGGTGCAGAAAGAGGCAAGAGGGGTGCAGAAAGAAGCAAGAGAGGTACAGAAAGAAGCAAGAGAACTGCAGTAAGAAGCAACAGAAATGCAGAAAGAGGCAAGAGAAGTGCAGAAAGAAGCAACAGAGGTGCAGAAAGAGGCAAGAGTGGTGCAGAAAGAGGCAAAAGAAGTGCATAAAGAAGCAACAAAGGTGCAGAAAGAGGCAAAAGAACTGCAGAAAGAGGCAGGAGAGGTGCAGAAAGAGGCAAGGGAAGTGCAGAAAGAGGCAAGAGAACTGCAGAAAGAGGCAGGAGAGGTGCTTAAAGAGGCAAGGGAAGTGCAGAAAGAGGGAAGAGGGGTGCAGAAAGAGGGAAGAGAAGTGTAGAAAGAAGCAACAGAAATGCAGAAAAAGGCAAGAGAAGTGCAGAAAGAAGCAACAGAGGTACAGAAAGAGGCAAGAGAAGTATAGAAAGAGGCAAGCGAGGTGCAGAAACAGGCAAGAGAGGTACAGAAAGAGGGAACAGGGGTACAGACAGAGGCAAGAGAGGTACAGAAAGAGAGAAGAGGGGTGCAGAAAGAGGCAAGAGGGGTGCAGAAAGAAGCAAGAGAGGTACAGAAAGAAGCAAGAGAACTGCAGTAAGAAGCAACAGAAATGCAGAAAGAGGCAAGAGAAGTGCAGAAAGAAGCAACAGAGGTGCAGAAAGAGGCAAGAGAGGTGCAGAAAGAGGCAAGAGAGGTGCAGAAAGAAGGAAGAGGGATACAGAAAGAGGCAAGAGGGGTGCAGAAAAAAAGAGAAGTACATAAAGTAGCAAGAGACATGCAGAAAGAATGAACAGGGGTGCAGAAAGAGGCAAGAAGGGTGCAGAAAGAGGCAAGGGAATTTCAGAAAGAAGCAACAGAGGTACAGAAAGAGTCAAGAGAAGTGCAGAAAGAGCAACAGAGGTGCAGAAACAGGCAAGACAGGTGCAAAAAGAGGGAACAGGTTTGCAGAAAGAGGCAAGAGAGGTGCAGAAAGAAGGAAGAGGGATAAAGAAAGAGGCAAGAGGGGTGCAGAAAAATGAAAGAGAAGTACAGAAAGTAGCAAGAGAAGTGCAGAAAGAATGAACAGGGGTGCAGAAAGAGGCAAGAGGGGTACAGAAAGAGCAAGAGAGGTGCAGAAACAGGCAAGACAGGTACAAAAAGAGGGAACAGGGGTACAGAAAAAGGCAAGAGAGGTACAGAAATAGAGAAGAGGGGTACAGAAAGAGGCAAGAGATGTGCAGAAAGAAGAAAGAGAGGTGCAGAAAGAGGCAAGAGGGGTGCAGAAAGAGGCAAGAGAGGGGTGCAGAAAGAAGCAAGAGGGGTACAGAAAGAAGCAATAGAGGTGCAGAAAGAGGCAAGAGAAGTACAGAAAGAAGCAATAGAGGTGCAGAAAGAGGCAAGAGAAGTGCAGAAAGAGGCAAGAGAGGTGCAGAAACAGGCATGACAGGTGCAAAAAGAGGGATCAGGGTTCAGAAAAAGGCAAGAGAGGTGCAGAAAGAAGGGAGAGGGATACAGAAAGAGGCAAGAGGGGTGCAGAAAAATGAAAGAGAAGTACAGAAAGTAGCAAGAGAAGTGAAGAAGGAAGCAAGAGAGGTACAGAAAGAAGCAAGAGAAGTGCAGAAAGAAGCAACAGAGGTGCAGAAAGAGGCAAGAGGGGTGCAGAAAGAGGCAAATGAAGTGCAGAAAGAAGCAACAAAGGTGCAGAAAGAGGCAAGAGAACTGCAGAAAGAGGCAGGAGAGGTGCAGAAAGAGGCAAGGGAAGTGCAGAAAGAGGCAAGAGAACTGCAGAAAGAGGCAGGAGAGGTGCTTAAAGAGGCAAGGGAAGTGCAGAAAGAGGGAAGAGGGGTGCAGAAAGAGGGAAGAGAAGTGTAGAAAGAAGCAACAGAAATGCAGAAAAAGGCAAGAGAAGTGCAGAAAGAAGCAACAGAGGTACAGAAAGAGGCAAGAGAAGTATAGAAAGAGGCAAGCGAGGTGCAGAAACAGGCAAGAGAGGTACAGAAAGAGGGAACAGGGGTACAGACAGAGGCAAGAGAGGTACAGAAAGAGGGAAGAGGGGTGCAGAAAGAGGCAAGAGGGGTGCAGAAAGAAGCAAGAGAGGTGCAGAAAGAAGCAAGAGAACTGCAGTAAGAAGCAACAAAAATGCAGAAAGAGGCAAGAGAAGTGCAGAAAGAAGCAACAGAGGTGCAGAAAGAGGCAAGAGAGGTGCAGAAAGAGGCAAGAGAGGTGCAGAAAGAAGGAAGAGGGATACAGAAAGAGGCAAGAGGGGTGCAGAAAAACAAAAGAGAAGTACAGAAAGTAGCAAGAGACATGCAGAAAGAATTAACAGGGGTGCAGAAAGAGGCAAGAGGGGTGAAGAAAGAGGCAAGGGAATTTCAGAAAGAAGCAACAGAGGTACAGAAAGAGGCAAGAGAAGTGCAGAAAGAGCAACAGAGGTGCAGAAACAGGCAAGACAGGTGCAAAAAGAGGGAACAGGTTTGCAGAAAGAGGCAAGAGAGGTGCAGGAAGAGGGGTGCAGAAAGAGGCAAGAGATGTGCAGAAAGAAGAATGAGAGGTGCAGAAAGAGGCAAGAGGGGTGCAGAAAGAGGCAAGAGAGGGGTGCAGAAAGAATCAAGAGGGGTACAGAAAGAAGCAATAGATGTGCAGAAAGAGGCAAGAGAAGTGCAGAAAGAGGCAAGAGAGGTGCAGAAACAAGCATGACAGGTGCAAAAAGAGGGAACAGGGGTGCAGAAAAAGGCAAGAGAGGTGCAGAAAGAGGGAAGAGAGGTGCAGAAAGAGGCAAGAGAGTTTCAGAAAGAGGGAAAAGGGGTGCAGAAAGAGGCAAGAGGGGTGCAGAAAGAAGCAAAGAGGTGCAGAAAGAAGCAAGAGAAGTGCAGAAAGTAGTAACAGAGGTGCAGAAAGAGCTAAGAGTGGTGCAGAAAGAGGCAAGAGAGGTGCAGAAAAAGGCCAGAGAAGTGCAGAAAGAAGCAACAGAAATGTAGAAAGAGGTAAGAGAAGTGCAGAAATAAGGAACAGAAAGAGGCTGAGAAGTGCAGAAAGCAGCAAAAGAATTGCAGAAAAAGGCAAGAGAAGTGCAGAAAGAAGCAACAGAGGTGCAGAAAGAGGCAAGAGAGGTGCAGAAAGAAGGAAGAGGGATACAGAAAGAGGCAAGAGGGGTGGAGAAAAAAGAAAGAGAAGTACAGAAAGTAGCAAGAGACGTGCAGAAAGAATGAACAGGGGTGCAGAAAGAGGTAAGAGGGGTGCAGAAAGAGGCAAGAGAATTGCAGAAAGAAGCAACAGAGGTACAGAAAGAGGCAAGAGAAGTGCAGAAAGAGCAACAGATGTGCAGAGACAGGCAAGACAGGTGCAAAAAGAGGGAACAGGGGTGCAGAAAAAGGCAAGAGAGGTGCAGAAAGAGGGAAGAGGGGTGCAGAAAGAGGCAAGAGATGTGCAGAAAGAAGAAAGAGAGGTGCAGAAAGAGGCAAGAGGGGTGCAGAAAGAGGCAAGAGAAGTGCAGAAAGAGGCGAGAGAGGAGCAGAAACAGGCATGACAGATGCAAAAAGAGGGAACAGGGGTGCAGAAAAAGGCAAGAGAGGTGCAGAAAGAGGGAAGAGAGGTGCAGAAAGAGGCAAGAGAGTTGCAGAAAGAGGGAAGAGGGGTGCAGAAAGAGGCAAGAGTGGTGCAGAAAGAGGCAAGAGGGGTGCAGAAAGAGGCCAGAGAAGTGCAGAAAGAAGCAACAGAAATGTAGCAAGAGGTAAGAGAAGTACAGAAATAAGGAACAGAAAGAGGCTAGAGAAGTGCAGAAAGAAGCAAAAGAAATGCAGAAAAAGGCAAGAGGAGTGCAGAAAGAAGCAATAGATGTGCAGAAAGAGGCAAGAGAAGTGCAGAAAGAGGCAAGAGACTTGCAGAAACAGGCAAGAGAGGTGCAGAAAGAGGGAACAGGGGTGCAGAAAGAGGCAAGAGAGGTGCAGAAAGAGGGAAAAGGGGGCAGAAAGAGGCAAGAGGGGTGTAGAAAGAAGCAAGTGAGATGCAGAAAGAGGCAACAGAGGTGCAGAAAGAGGCAAGAGAAGTGCTGAAAAAAACGAGAGGTGCAGAAAGAGGCAAGAGAGGCACAGAAAGAAGCATGAGTGGTTTGTGCACCATTAGTACAAATTTAACACCCACATTTAGCAATAAGTAACAGGTGACCATTCCAGCTTTGCAAAGGGCCTTCCACCACGCTGTAACACTTGTCACTGCATTTTTCAATCAATCAATCACAAGATTTGTAAAGCGCCCTACTTACCCGCAAGGGTCTCAAGGCGCTGAGGGAGAGGAGGGGGGGTGTTGCCGCTACTGGTCGAATAGCCAGGTCTTGAGTCGTCTCCTGAAGGTCAGCAGTTCTTGGGTCTGTCGTATGTTGAGGGGAAGGGTGTTCCAGATCTTGGCGGCGCGGTGAGAGAAGGATCTTCCTCCGGTGGTGGTTCTCCGGATGCACGGGACGGTGGCCAGGGAGAGGTCGGCGGAGCGGAGTTGACGGTTGGGAACGTAGAAGGAGAGTCGACTGTTGAGGTAGGCTGGGCCGGTTTTGTGGAGTGCCTTGTGTGCGTGGATCAGGAGTTTGAAGGAGATTCTCTTGTCGACGGGGAGCCAGTGCAGGTTTTTCAGGTGGGGGTGATGTGGCTGTGGCGTGGAATGTCAAGGATCAGGCGTGCAGAGGCGTTTGGATTCTTTGCAGTCGTTTGATGAGCTTGGTCGGGGCTCCTGCGTAGAGGGCGTTTCCGTAGTCGAGTCTGCTGCTGACGAGGGCCTGGGTGACTGTTCTTCTCGTGTCTGTCGGGATCCACCTGTAGATCTTGCGGAACATGCGGTGGGTGTTGAAGCAGGAGGAGGAGACTGCGTTGACTTGCTTGGTCATGGTGAGCGTTGAGTCGAGGATGACTCCCAGGTTGCGTGCGTGGTCGGTTGGTGTTGGGGGTGCCCCTAGTGACGAGGGCCACCAGGAGTCGTCCCAGGCTGATGGGTTGGAGCCGAGGATGAGGATCTCCGTCTTGTCTGTGTTCAGCTTAAGTCGGCTGCACTTCATCCAGTCGGCGACGGCTTTCATTCCTTCGTGGAGGTTGGATTTGGCGGTGAGGGGTCCTTGGTGAGGAGAGGATCAGTTGAGTGTCGTCGGCGTAGGAGATTATGTTGAGGTCGTGCTGTCAGGCGATGCGTGCGAGTGGAGCCATGTAGATGTTGAACAGTGTCGGGCTGAGGGAAGATCCCTGGGGTACGCCGCAGATGATCTCGGAGGCTTCGGATCGGAATGGGGGAGGCGGACGCTCTGGGTTCTGCCGGAAAGGAAGGAGGTGGTCCAATCCAGGGCCTTGTCTCGGATCCCTGCGTCGTGGAGGCGTGTGCGTAGTGTGCGGTGGCAAACAGTGTCGAAGGCGGCGGAGAGGTCCAGGAGGATGAGGGCCGCTGTCTCGCCATTGTCCAGCAGGATCCTGATGTCTGTGGCGGCGATGAGGGCGGTCTCGGTGCTGTGGTTGCTGCGGAATCCTGACTGGGAGGGGTCCAGGATGCTGTTATCTTCGAGGTAGCGGGTGAGCTGTCTGTTGACGATCTTCTCGATGACCTTAGCTGGGAATGGAAGCAGGGAGATGTGCCGGAAGTTCTTGAGGTCGCTCGGGTCCACCTTGGGTTTTTTGAGTAGGGCGTTGATCTCGGCGTGTTTCCAGCTCTCTGGGAAGGTCGCGGTCTCGAAGGAGAGGTTGATGACGTTGCGCAGGTGGGGTGCGATGGAGCTGCCGGCTTTGTTGAAGATGTGGTGTGGAAAAGGGTCTGATGGGGAGCCGGAGTGGATTGTGCCCATGGTCTTGATTGTGTCCTCGGTGTTCACGTTGACCCAGGCTGTCAGGGGGTCGTGGTCGATGGAGTGCGGCGGGTCTGATGTGCCGGGGCCTGTTGGGGTCGTCCGGGAGTCGAAGCTGTCGTGGATGTCGGTGATCTTGTGGTGGAAGAAGGTGGCGAGGGAATCACACAGGGCTTGCGACGGTGGGATGTCGTTGGCGTTGGAGCTGGGGTTGGAGAGTTCCTTCACGATGCTGAAGAGCTCCTTGCTGTTGTGTGCGTTGTTGTCGAGGCGGTCTTTGAAGGAGGTCCTCTTGGCGGACCTGATGAGGTGATGGTGGTTGCGGATGGCGTCTTTGTGGGCTGCGCGGCTGTCCGGCGTCTTCTCACTGTGCCATTTGTTCTCCAGTTTCCGGCAGGTGCGCTTGGATGCTAGGAGTTCCGGGGTGAACCAGCTGGCTCTCTTGCTGGTGTCTTTGTAGGTTGGTTTTTTCAGCGGGCTAAGGTGTTGGCGCAGTCGTCCATCCATCGTCTGAGATTGCGGGCGGCGGCGTCGGGGTTGGAGGGGTCGGTGGGTGGGCTGAGTGCGAGGTTTGTCTGGAGTTGGTCTTCGGTGACTTTGCTCCAGCATCTGCGGGGATCTGTAGGGTGCGGTGGTGTGCGGCGGGTTTCCGGAAGGTGAAGTGGATGCAGTGGTGGTCGGTCCAGGTGAGTTCGGAGGGTGTGGCTGAAGGAGACGTGGGAGCTTGAGGAGAAGATAGCGTCGAGGTGTGTCCGGTGATGTGGGTCGGCGTCGTGACGAGCTGTTTCAGTCCGAGGTTGGCGAGGTTGTCGATTTTTGGTAACGTTTGAGCCGTTTGAGCTAGAAACAATTTTGTTCAAATCTGCAGGTTATGCAGCAGATGAGGGATTATGTGGCAAATGCAGGAAAAGTATAAATAGGTGAAAATTGGTTCATCCGAACACTCGCATAATTCCAGTGGCCCTGCTCATACCTCTGACTAGGTACAGAAGTGCTCCTTAGTGGTGCCTTCTTTTTTTTGTCTCATAGAGTTTATATTTAAGCTTCTATGGAAATGAGGAAGACTAAACCTGAGGTTACCACTTCACAACACAGACTACCATATCACATAATTACTCTCCATAACACATAATCCCACTCTACATAGTTCCTATACACTAAATACCACATACTTTCTATCCACATAATTTCACTGCACAACATACCACATAATTCCACTACACACAACGTACATCCACTGCACTCCAAAAAACATGAGTAAAAAACTTTTACATTTACAACGCCAATAGCTCTAACTCTTGCAAATGCAAGACCTATTACATTGCAAATACTTCTTTAACTAGTAGTCCATTTGCAGAGTGGTGGAGAAAGGGGGCTGGGCCTCCGACCAGTGCTCAGGAATTACAGGAGGTACCAGGAGGGCTTCTTGGCCCCCAAAGTCCCTCAGGAGTAAAGTGGATTTCATCCCCCAACCAGTAGTGTGCCAGGAGGCATGTTTGCAGAGTGATGGAGAAAGGGGGGCGTGGCCTCCGAAGACTTCTTAGCAATCCCACTGTGTGAGACTTACTGGAGGTAACAGGAGGGGTAGTTGGCCCCCAAGAACATCCGTGTGGGCCAACTACCCCTCCTATTACCTCCAGTAAGTCCCACACAGCAGGATTCCTAAGTTCTCATAGCAGGCCACACCCCCTTTGCCCACCACTCTGCAAACACACTCCCTGGCGCGCTCTTGGATGGGGATTGAAGTCTCTTTACTGCTGGGGTTCCTTAGGGGCCAACTAGTCTACCTGTTACCTCCAGTAAGCCCCACACAGTGGGATTGCTGAGAGGTGGACACAAGCCATGCCCCCTTTCTCCACCACTCTGCAAACGCACCTCCTGGCATGCTCTTGGTTGGGGGATGAAGTCCCCTTGCCTCCTGAGTGTCCCTGGGGGCCAACTAGCCCTCCTGTTACCTCCAGTAAGCCCCACACAGCTGGATTTCTGAGAGGTAGTCAGAGGCCACGCCCCCTTTTTACACCACTCTGCAAACTTGGCTCCTGCTTGGGGGATGAAGTCCAGGTTAGTCCTGAGGTCCTCAGGGCACAAGGGGACCTCATCGCCCCATCAGCAGTGTGCCAAGAGGTGCGTTTGCAGAGTGGTGTAAAAAGAGGCGTGGCCTCCTATCACCTCTCAGCAAACCAGCTGTGTAGGGCTTACTGGAGGTACCTGGTGGGCTAGTTGGCCCCTAAGGACTCTCGGTAGTGACAGGAACATCATTCCCCAACCAAGATTGCGCCAGGAGGCGCATTTGTAAAGTTGTGCAAGGAGAGGGCGTGGCCTCTGGGAGTTGCCAGTTTCTTTTTTTTTTTTTATTTTAGGAAGGGGGGCTGTGTGGCCCCCCCTTCCCTTGACTCTTTTGGACCCCGGGGACCCCATTCCCCGGGGCCTGAGCCATTTTTTAATTTTTTAAAATGAAATAAAAAGGGAGGGGCGCGTGCGGCCCCCCTCCTGAGGCTGATTTCGGCCTCGGGGACCCTATCCCCCGGGGCTGGGCCTTTGTTTAATTCTTTTTTTTTTAAAGGGGAGGGGGCTGTACGACCCCCCTTCCCCAGGCCATTTTTGGCCCCGGGATCCCATCCCCCAGTGCTTAGCCATTTATTTTTGTAATTTATTTTTAGGGAGGGGGCAGCGCAGCCCCTTCCCCAGGCCGATTTCAACCCCCAGGGACCGCCATTCCCCGGGGCCCGGCCATTCCATTTTTATTTTTTAAAAAGGGAGGGGCCGAGTGGCCCCTCTCCCCAGGCCATTTTAAGCCCTGGGGACCTCATCCCTTGGTGCTCGGCCTCACGTTGGGGACCGCAGGTGGAGCCCCAATGTCCCCTGTGGTCCCTGCCGGCTCCCCGCCTCCTGCAGGAGCTGGCATTGCTTTTGGGCAAAGGGAGCTGCTGACATGCAACTCCCTTTTCCCAAAAGCAATTCTGCTTTGCTTCGTGGAAGCGAGATCAGTTTTCCTGCTCTCTCTTCCATGAAGCGAACCAGAAGTTTGCTATGGCTGCCATAGCAAACTGCAATGTCCCTGGGGTGGGCACCCCAGGATATTGCTGGAGCCGAGCCTGGGGTGTGGCGGTCGCACGCGGCCCCCCTCCAACATATTTTAAGCACCGGGGAGGCAGATCCCCGTATTTACATAATCTATGCCCCAGGGAGGTGATGGTCCCCGGGGCAGTGTGGGGGGGCAGGAGCCACCCCCACACCTTGTTAATTAATTTTAAAAAAAGCCCCGGGGAGGTGGTGGTTACCCAGGGCTGTGGGGGGGCACAAGGCCCCCCGCATTTAAAGATGAATGCCCTGGGAGGTGGTGGTCCCAGGGGCAGTGGAGGGGGCAGGAGCCCCCCCACACTTTATTAAACTATTTAAAGCCCCAGGGAGATAGCGGTCCCCCGGGCTTTGGGGGACCCGCAAGGACCCCCATCCATAATTTATGAATGCCCCAGGGAGGTAGTGGTCCCCAGAGCAGGCAGGAGCCCCCCACACCTTTTTTTCATGAAAAACCGGGGGAGGTGCCGGTTGCCAGTGCTGTGGGGGACCGTGTGCCCCCCTGCATATCATTAAAATTGTCCCGGAGAAGTGGCAGTCCCTGGGGCTGCAAGGGCCCCGCAGGGCCCCCGCATCATATTCTGGCATTGTCCCAGGGACCTGGCCCACCTGGGGGCTTAATTAAACGAAGCGCGGAAGACCACACTTCATTTTTTATTTTTTTTTCAGCGGGATTCGCGGACCCTATGCGAATCCCGCAGAAAATATATTTAAAAAATGCTTTTTTGGGCCCTCGGGGTCCCACAGGGACCCCCTGAGAAGGCCGAGGGGTCAGGGTGTTTCTACCCTGCCCCCTCTTCTTCATTTTAATACTTTTTCACCTTTTTTCTTGTGACTCGGTTCAACCGAGTCACAAGATGGCTGCCAACACTTCCTGATTTGAAGTGTTGCCAGTCAATCAGAGTCGGGCTTGAGATCGGGAGGGTTCGCGGATTCACTGCGTTCACCAGATATCAATATTTTTTTTTAATATGAACTTCTCAGGAACTACTGAATGGATTTACACCATTTAACAAAAAGAGTGCTTTCTGGACAAAGAGCAACCTTTTTGCCAAATTTGGTGTAATTCCGTTCAGCAGTTCCGGCTGTAGCCGCGGCTAAAGTTTCCTATGGAAATTAACATAGAGAAAATTAGTTTTGGGACCCCCCTTTTTTTCTCGTCCCCCGCTTGACAAATCACCCAGAAACTTTTAAGACAGGAGCTGACCGGTGTGCCCCATTAGTTTTGAAAATTTCGCTAACGGCACCAAAGATATTGGTCGAAAGAAAAAATGAGACGCTGACCACCGCAGCAGCAACTGGGGCTTATCAAGGCACCGCTGCTGAATTACTAAATAAAGAGGTATTGCGCCTACCCTGGACCCAAGAGGGATTAGGTACACAAAAGGAGGAACCAACGATTGTGAATAAAACAGTGCTGACATTCATGACACTAGTCACAGAAGAACACGACTAATCAATACACACTGATGAAGTCCACAGAAGTTGGACGAAATGCGTTGGCTGTTTTTACAATATTCATGTGAAGACGGAGGTCCTCATCCTTGGTTCCAACCCTTCAGCCTGGGACGACTCCTGGTGGCCAACATCACTGGGAACAGCCCCGCCACCCACCGACCACTTACGCAACCTAGGGGTCATCCTCGACCCCACCCTCTCCATGACTAAGCAGGTCAACGCTGTTTCCTCATCCTGCTTCAACATCCTCCGAATGCTCCGCAGGATCTTCAAGTGGATCCCCACCGAAACAAGAAAAACAGTCACCCAGGCCCTCGTCACCAGCAGTCTGGACTACGGAAACGCCCTCTACGCAGGAACGACGGCTAAGCTCCTGAGACGGCTGCAACGCATCCAGAACGCCTCTGCACGTCTTATCCTCGACATCCCCCGACGCAGCCACATCACACCCCACCTGAGAGACCTGCACTGGCTCCCTGTCAACAAGAGGATAACCTTCAAGCTCCTCACCCACGCACACAAAGCACTCCACAACTCCGGACCAGCCTACCTCAACAGACGACTCAGCTTCTACACCCCCACCCGCCAGCTCCGCTCGACCAGCCTCGCCTCGCCACAGTCCCCCGCATCCGGAAAACGACCGCCGGCGGCAGATCCTTCTCCCACCTCGCCGCCAAGACCTGGAACAACCTCCCCACCAACCTCCGACAGACCCAAGACCTACTGGCCTTCAGAAGACTCCTCAAGACCTGGCTCTTCGATCAGTAGCAGCACCACCCCCTCTTCCCCCAGCGCCTTGAGTCCCTCGCGGGTATGTAGTGCGCTTTATAAGTGACATGATTGATTGATTGATTGAAGATTAAAGAACATTTTGGATTCATACTGATTGGATGGACTAAATAATTTTGGAACTTATTCGTTGTGGTGCACTCCACAGTTGTGATTAAAGTCACAAGTTCAGGCTGACCACAATGGAGCGTGTGCCAGCTACAGGGACCCCATTAGGCCCGCTGAACGCAGCACCTTAAATTCTGGCTTGCAGATTGTTGCGAGTATTCGCATCGAAGATGTGTCATGCAGCCGAGCGATGCTTTGGTTCTGCAGTGCGGAGAGGCTGCGATGTGAGGGTCTGCGCTGTCCTCGAGGATCCCATAGACAGGGCTTATGATGCGAAGACAAGCGTTGAGGATGCGGAGTGCAGTGGGGCAATGAGCCAGTTCCGAGGAGCTGCAAGGATGCAATGTGGAGTCTGAAATCATCAAGTCTGACTTCGACAAAGGGTGCTAGGACCTGCACTGAGGATGTGTTACACTGTTCTGGTTCCGATTAGGTGATGCAGGTCTTTATGATGGGTCCAATTCACTCAGCAGCAGTGAAGCAGCGGTTCTTCTTGGGTTTTGCTGTGTAGCAGGGGAGATACGCCTGCTCCACTGCCTCCACAGAGACTGGTAGAGAACCTTAAATCCATTCCCAAGGGTCCAGGACTGTGGTGGCACCACTTGACAGGGTAGACTCACTGATAGCAGAGTCCAGGTACAGGTGCAAGGTTGTGGAAACCTGTTTTGTTCCTGAGGCTTCAGATCAAGAGGTCAGCCAACTAGCCCTTGGAGTCACTCTGGGTTCATGAGATGCAGGTCCAGCCCTTCTCACTCAGACAAGAAGGCAGCAGGCAGCAAGTCAGCAAAGCAGAGCAGCAGTTTTTTCAGAGCAGCATTCCAGCAGAGTGGAAGTTCTTTCAGCAGCACAGCAGTCCTTCTTCCTAGTACAATATCCACAGGCCCAGAAGTGTACTGAGTATTTATACCCAGTTGTGCCTTTAAAGTGGAAAGAAGCTTATAGAGGCATGTCCTTGACATCCACAGGTGTCCTGCCTTCCTGTCCCTGGCTCCAGACTAACTACAGGGGGTATGCAGCCCTTTGTGTAGAGACAGGACACGCCTATTAAAGTGTAAGTGGGGGTGGACCCAGCTCCTCCTTCCCATCCTGCCAGTGATGGCCCATCCAGTCACACCTAAGCTCCCCATTGTCTGAGGTTGTCTAGGAGGAATACACAAAGCCTAACTGTCAGCTACACCCAATCTTGTGACCCAGAGACAGGCTGAAGGCTCAAAAGATCTAAGGCAGGATAATGCCAACTTTCTAAAAGCCGTATATAAGCAACAAGAGCAACCCTACTCACAAGGAACCAGGGCAATTAACATGTACTAAAGAGACATCGGTATGTGGACAATGCATAGGATACTTAATATTATCGATGCGCAATGGCAGTTACCATTGGTATAGTGATGCTGAAAATGAAGACTAATCACACAGAATGCAATACACAGGACAATAATATTTGTGCAAATAATATATTTGTATTGTAGTACCATAGAAAAAATGTGCTCAGTGTCCCAAGTGAACTTTAGCACCAGAGTGGCAAATTTACAACATATATTGAGGTTTAAAAATCAATGAAAACAAACATTATTCAATACATAGTTATGATTTTTCCTAGCCTTCTACCACATTTGTGAATGCTATAAAAGGGTTCGTTTAAATGTGTTGATGACTTTTCGACCCCACACCCAGTAAGAGGTCTCATCAGGACCTAACAATGAGGGACATCTGAAAATAGATGAGTAATGAATTGTGCACACCAGTCATGTGAGTGAAAACAAAGGAAGTGATTACTCACATGGGGCCCAGACGGGCGCCCAGTGAGGGGAAAGCTGACAATTTCTATGGCATGTCTCACACTTTTGCACTGCCACAATGCCACAATGTAGATAAATACAGGAGCAATAATGCAAGCTCCTCTTCGTGTCATGATAGACAGGAAATGACAATGAGTCATCGTCTTCATTCAAGAGAAAATAGCTGCAATTAGTCAGCTGCTTGCCATGGTAGTATGAGTCATCTACTATCCATGTTTGAGAAAAAGCCACGGTCAGCCTCTTTCATTTGGCTGTCGGAGCCAACAGCCGAATGAAAGTGGCTGACCTTGGCCTTTTCTCTAACATACAACTTTCTAAAAGTGGGATTTTCAAAATTGTAATTTAAAATCCGACTTTACCATAAGCTACGATTTTTCATTATGATTCCAAAGACACCAAACATGAACTGGTTACCTGTTCCCATTTGGAAATTACAGCTTATTAAATGTAATAAGGTAATTTTAATGTTAGTCTATGGAAGAGGTAGCCCTTACAGTAGTGAAAAATGAATGCAAGAGTTTTTCACTACCAGTACATGTAAGACTTAAATGTACCTGTCCTGCTTTACAAATACATTGCACCTTCCCCTCAGGTCGGTCCAGGGCCTTCCCTAGGTGTGACTTATATGTATTAAAAAGGAGGGATTCACCCAGCCAAAAGGTTTATTATGTGAGGTTGAAATGGCAGTTTAAAACTGCACATACACAAGCTGCAAAGGCAGGCCTGAGACATGTTTAAAGTGCAACTTAAATGGGTGGCACAATTAGTGCTGCAGGCCTGCTAGCAGCATTTAAATTACAGGCCCTGGAAACAGATAATGCCACTTTACTAGAGACTTACAAGTAGATTAAAGGTCCCATTGGGCATAAGCCAATCTTGTCATGTTTTAAGGAGAGAGCGCTAGCACTTTAGCACTGGTTAGCAGTGAAAAAGTGCATAGAGTCCTAAGGCCAGCAAAAACATAGTCAGCAAAACAGGAGTTTTGAAGGCAAAAGTTAGGGGGAAAGCCACACCAAGGATGCCGGGGGGAGAACCTGAATACTGAATCTCGCCCACATATTTATGTGGTAATATTTCCACACGAATCACTGGCATACATGGTATGCTTTTCTTAAATTATCTTCAACATTTAGAAACAGGGACCTGTGATCAGAGCTATGTCACCTCTGTATTTGCATGTGCATTGCCCAACCCGATTCTCATAGTATTTGTAGACTTATGAGTTCACAGAGCACTGTGAGAAATGTATTCCACCCATTTAATTCTACTGGATTTTTACTTTTTTGACTACCTTGTTTAGGAACTTTTGTCATGAGTGAGTCACACTACCTGAGTCTCACTCCCTGTAAGCCCTGTTATGATGGATTTGAGTGCTAACTATCAGTGTCTGTCTTCAAAGATAAGTCCACTGCTGCACAACAAAGATAAGAGGCTCTGGGCTGGTTGCATATGAACACATTTGCACATGTATATGCATACGTGTATAGGGCTGAGCATGTAAGGCTACTGTCTAACTCAGCACAGTATCTAAGCGCAGGTAGCCTGGCTCATAGAGGACCCTTCCTGGATTGGTGATGGCCATTGCAGGCTTTCAATTATGTGTGGGGCTTAACAGTTCTAGTATGTATATCTCTAGTGCTTCATTGACATATATATTCTGTACGAAATCTGCACCAAAGTACAGTTTCACCATAGTTAGGCCTAGAGACTAGCATGATGCAGAAATTATATTGTAAAAATTGATCCAAAATGTAGATCTCACATTAAATACCACATATCTGCACTCCATGTGGCACTTCACGATTTATATTTTTCTCTGACTCAGATCCTAATTAGATGTGGGCCTTTGAATCACCCTGCTGGCCCAAGCTAATTGCTCAGCTGGTTAGCTGGAGGTTCGAAGTCCACCCACACTATAAGGCTGTGTCCCAATAATTTGGCATGCTCCTGGGCGAGGCGAGGGTGGGATAGAATCTGCATGTGCTAATTACTTTTCACATTGCAGGCTCAACCTCACAGAAACAAAGGAAATTAAACAGACCTCTGGATTTAAGCACAGGAAGTTTGAAGGGAAGGGAACAGGTAGCTGTGGCAGTTAGGGTCAGGGATTAGGCAATTTTAGAAGATTTTCAACAGACCACACTATGATGACATTTCTTGAAATTCTCAAATGCAGTGCAGGAAAGTTGAAGCAGGGATGGAGTGATGAAGTGTCACTATAAAATTGGGCAGAGGTATCTAGATGCTGAAAATGTACACCCCCACTCAAAAACCCTGCATAAGTGAGAGACTTTTCAGTACAGTGCTGGCCTGCAGGAAGTCACCCCGGAGGAATGCCCAGCAGCAGCAGAAAAAACACACGACCACAGTGCAAAGATAGACTCAGGAACCTCTGATTTCACTTGGCACCCAAGGATGAGGACTTGTTTCTCCAAAGCATGTGGCACTGGCCACTCAAACCGTGAGGGTAACAGTAGAAGGATGGTCCTACTGGGGAGACTCAAGAGATATCTTGGATCTTCTGTGCAATTGGTCCTGCAAGAATGTGACCTCCAAAAAATGGGAGCCCCTGACGTCTGATGACCTAGGTGTTTTGCAATTGGTTAAAAGAGGTTGTAGGACCTTGAGGGTGTAGGCAACAATGGGACTCTGCATTGGAGTCCTGGGTGCACTGCTGAGGAAGGCCCCAGGCCCAGGAGAAATGCAAGGTGCCCACACAGAGAATAGTTCATGTGAGAGGAGGGAGAGAATTGCAAAATGTAGAGGGTAGGAGACCCAAACAAACCAGTTCTTGTGGCTGCAGCGCACCCCCAAAAGCATGACGCAACATTCCCCATGCAGTTATCATTACAGGTATTAATGAACATCACTATAAGATGGTACTATAGCCAGTGATTTTAATAGTATTACATTGGTTTAATGTCATATATTTCTGCTTTATTAATGTGGTGACCTCCTGATAAAGCCAGTAGGCCTGTATTTTTTGATAAGTACACTTCATTGTTGCATCTAGAATTGGAGTACCGTAATTATAGGTTTCAGGGTATGATAGGGGTATGAACTGTTGGGAGAGTGTCACAATACCTATGTCCACCTGCTATCATGTATGTTTTTATAACATAGTAGTATTGAGTAGTGTGTGCATGATTATAAGAAATTGGATTATTATTTGTAGTGGGTGACTGCCCCAATGAGAAATTCAGTTGTTAGTTGAGGGAGTGAAACCCTATTCAAGCACCAGCCACAATCCATGTCAGTGTGAGCCACAAAAAGTCAATAAATTAACCTGTGATTAACCCTCTAGGAGCTTGGCACAAAAGCAGTCAGTCATAACTTAGAGGCAATGTTTAAAGTATTTTTGCAGCACTTAAACAGCAAAAAAGTGAAAACATAGCACAAGGAAAATTCCACACCAATTTAGTACAACAAGTAAATAAAATGTAATAAATTATTTGACATTAAAATGACAAAAATGCAATCAGTAGTTCTTTACATATGCAATTTTAAAGGATGCAGGTAAGTATCACACCTAAAAGCACAAAGTGTCACTTGCTATTATCTGGTTGTGCAAGACCTGGTGAAAGTCTCACGTTCAGGCTAACCACGATGGAGCACAGGCCCGATACAAGGACCAGGTTAGCACCACTGAAAAAATTATCTTCTAAAGTCCAGCCCAAATAATTTCACTCGTGGTGGAGGAGGCCGTGAGGATCATGGAGAGTGTCATGGATGCTCTAGCACAAAGAGCTGGCTGGGTTTCATGGACGTTTGTCGCCATAGCGCAAAGATTTTGCCAGGAGTCGCAGATGGTCCGTGCTAGAGATCTGCATTTGCGTTCACCGCGGGCTGTTGATGCTGTAACGCAAAGTGCAGATCTCGCATTGCCTTCCATCACTGTTGCATGGAGTCAGATTCACTGGAGCCTCAAAATGGCAGCTACGTGGACGGCAGGATCTTGGTGCGAACGGGCCTGTTTGCGGTCGAGAAGAGCCCAAAACTGCAGGATATTTCCTTTTCTGCAAGGAGGAGCTCAGCTGATGCAACACCAATGGTCCAGGACTTTGGAGGCACCTCTTGGGGATCAGGAACTCACTCCAGCAGATGCCAGCGGGGCTCAGGCAGGTCCAGTTGCAGCAGGTCAGCTGGGAAGTTACAGAGAGGCCTCAGGAGTGTGTTGTGTCCCTTAGCTCAGAACAGGAGGCCAGTCAGCTGACTCTTGGAGTCACTTAAACATCGCCTGAAGGGTGCAGGTCCAGTCTTCCTTCTTAGACAGCAGAGCAGGCCTAAGGAAGCAGGATAGACCTCTAGCAGCAGGGCAGTCATTCTTCTGTTGTATCCACAGGTTCATAAATGTAATAAAGAGTGGATCTGAGGGTCCCATTTTTATACCTGGTTCCCCCTTTGAAGTGGGAGAAACTTCTAGAGTCACCCTCACCTCCTCTCCCCTCCCAGAGGTGTCTGGAATTTCCTGTCTGACTGTCCTGGTCCCATTCTGTCTAGAGTCACAATAGGCTAATGTGAAGTCCTTAATGTATGAGCTGGTCCAGTGCCTTTTTAGGACAAGAGTGGTAGATGACAGCTCTTTTCCCCCCATCAAACCAAGGTGACTTATCCTGTCAATACTCGGATCCTCTATGGTGATACTGTCTGAGAGGAATACACAAAGGCCAGTTGCCAACTACACCTAGTCATGTGACCCAGGATACAGGCTGCAGGCACCAAATGTTTAGGATAAGAAAATGGCAACTTTCTAAAAGTGGCATTTTCAGCATTGTGACTTAAAATCTGATTTTAACGTTAAAGAGGATTTTAAATTACAATCCCTCAGACACCAAACATGAAATTCCAAGCTGCTCCCACTCAAACGTTATCACTTATTAAATGTAAGAACGTAACCAATGTTATCCTAGGGGAGAGGTGGGCCTTGCAATAGTGAAAAATGAATTTGAGAGTTGTTCACTACCAGAACATGTAAAACATAAAAGTACATGTCCAATTTTTTAAATACAGCACACCATGCCATCTGGGTTGTTTAAAGCCTACCCTAGGGGTGGCGTATGTAGTAAAAAATTCAGTTTTTTTGTCAGGTCAAAATGGCAGTTGTCAACTGTACACACAGCCTCAATGGTAGAACTGAGACATTTTTAAAATTACTACTTAAGTGGGTGGCACAATAAGTGCTGCAAACCCTCAGTTGCATTTAATTTACAGGCCCTGAGTACATGTAGTACAACTTTACTAGGGACTTACAAATAAATGAAATGTGTCACTCGGGTGTAAGCCAATTTTGCCATGTTTAAAAAAAAGCACAAGCACTTTAGCACTTGTTAGCAGTGGTAAAGTGCACAGAGTCCTAAAAGCCAAATAAATGGGTTCAGAAACCATGAGGGGTAAAGGCAAAAGGTTTGAGGGTGGCCCTGCAGAGATGGCCAGATCCATCAGCTCTCATCAAGGAATAATCACAGCTATTCTCAGGGTGAACACTGTAAGTCACTAGATTAAAATGAGCTCAACTCCTGGAGCTTCCCTTCTTGAGGTTGCTCAGTGGACCTTCTGTAGGAAGCTGCTTAAGAGATAGTTGTTTTGTCCGGCGGGTTGTTGAGTTTGAGGCGGCCATGGTTCTCGGTACACCAGCAGAAGAGGGAGAAGAAACACAGCAAGATGACTTCTGGCATGGAGCTGACCTCTGGTGAAGTCCCTAGACATGCAGGTCGGTTTTGGCGGCTATGGTTTTTGTACTAAAGACAAACAAGCCTTGGTGCTTACAGCAGATTTCAGTAGCTCGGTTATTGGTCTAGGGCGGCTCCTGAGGCTGTTGGCATCCTCAGACTTCGTGAGGAGAGGAAGCTTACCTCCTGGAGCATGGTGACCTCTTCCTGGGTGGGTGCCACATCAGTGGACCCAGTGGTTAGCAGATTGGTGTACCGGATGTCGCGGGCAGAGCTTGCAGGCTGCAGAGTAGTGGCTCCTCCACTTCAAGGGAGTTGCAGGATGATTGACTAAGTGCTGCCAGCCTTCTGAGGCTTTTGGAAGATACACAACTGCAGGATGAGCCGGGTCTGAGCGATTGTCAGGAAAGGAGCAGGCAGGCAGGGTTTGGTGCTAAAGTCCACAGTTAGTCCTCTGTTCTCATGTTCTTCGGCTCTTCTTTGTCCTTCTTCTATTTGAGTCAGTCAAATCTGAGTCCCTGGTGTCAGGGGGGCACCTAAATACTGAATTTAGGGTCATTAAGGGGTGTGAAGGGTAGTAGCCAATGGGCTACTTACCCTTGGGGACACTACAACCCCTATATGACCACTCCCTGTGGAGATTGAGCATAACCCTGTCCCAGAGTTCCTAATTCCACCAAAAACAAGATGGTGAAATCCTTCTTTCATGGAGCACATCAGGCAGCCCAACTTAGGGGTGTGACTGGGAAGTGCAGCACGCCTACTTTCATATCTAACTACTCACCTGTCCTGGTGCCAAATGGGCCTCAGGACAGGAGGTAGCATCCCCCAGGTCTGGGAGAAGCCAGGGTCACATATCAAAGGTGCCAGGGGCCTTGAAGTACCTAGCCTTGATATGCTGAATCCCTAGCCAACTTGCTGTAAGAGGTGTGAACACCTTCCTGTGGAGTAGGCATTGTTTCTGGCCTCAGAGAACGTGGGCATATCTGCTCATGCAGTTATGTCCTCACGTGTAATATAATGCACTCTGCCTTAGGGCTAGAAGAATTTTTGTAGGGGTGACTTACATATATTGCATGCAGTGTCTGTGGACATGGCACACAGGGTGTGTGCCATGTCGTGTTTTCACACTTGTTTGCACCATGCTGTAGCCCTCAGGAACCCTCTGTCGGGATGTGCCCATTCATAATCAAATTGTACTGCCCATCATGAACCTTTTCCTTACTTCCTTACACCCAACTATCCAGTGGCTTACTTGACAGGTCCACAAAATACCCCCAAGACTGCTGTGACTGTTTATGGCTATCTCTGGACTTCAAGTGATACTTTTCTGGAGTTAAACCACATTTTTTGGTGGGGGCCTCCTTCATGGGGAGATATTTAACCTGGTCAGCTGCATTTAGAGCCAATAGTGTATCCCCCCAACAATAGGTGTGTGCTTCCTCAGTCCTACTCTGGATCTCTTTGCATCCTCAGAGCCTCCTCATAAGCTGCAAACCACTTATCAATGTCATACCCCACTGCATAACAAAGTACTGGCTCTTCTGAGATGTGGACTCTCTGTTTACCTGTCCTATGCACTTCTAAAAAGCTGCCATCAATCATCACTGGACTCGGAGGCCCTTCAGGACCTCAGGTCCATCAAGTGCTGGCTCCTCTCAATGGTCAGCATGGGCTTCTTCTCTTCTGAGGCAAACTTCTTCTCCTCCAGTCCAAAAGTTATGGCTGCCTTTTTGTCCTCAGCAGTCATGGACATTTTGTCTCCTCAGCAGCCTCAACTGCAGCTGCCTTCTTCTCCTCAGCAGCCAGGGCCAGCTTTTTCTCCTCAACAGCCAAGGCTAACTTTTTCTCCTCAAGGTCAAGGTCAAGGGTAGCCAGCTACATTTTACAACCCCTTCTGCCTGTCTGCCTTTCCTCCAGCTCAAATGGGGACAAACTGCTCCCTGCCTTGTACAATGCATGTGATGCTCCTCCTTGGGGAGAGCACTCTTCTGGCACTGGGCCTTCTCAATTTCATCCTCATTTCCCTCTTCAACCCCTCTGTGATTGGCTGTAACTGACCGACCTTCTCCCCAGCTCTGAGGGTAATGTGGTAATCCTACTCCTTGGACTGCCAGTTCAGTTTCAGTCCTAGTTGCTTGCACATGTTTCTCAGCTTTGCCTTGCTAATGCTCACCAATTTAGACAGATCCACCGTCATGTGCCCAAAAAATTAATGTGCAAAACTTCATTGCAAGAATAAATTTAGGGAACATCAAGGTGACCCAAATTAAAGTGAAAGACAAATAAAAATACAAAAAGCCAACATTTTTTGCTGCCAAGTTTAGAAAAGGATTTTTAATTTCAACTGAAATCACTGTATGGTACTTCAAAACACAAGTCCTGCATCCCACTGCTGAACACCAATGTATGAAATTGGATTATTATTTGGGGGGGGTGACTGCCCAGCTCAAGGAATAATCACGTTTCTTGTCAGAGTGAACCATTAAAGTCAGTAAATTAACATGAGCTCAACCCCCTGGTAGATATTACAAAGAGCAGACAGGCTGAACTTAGGGCAAAGTGTAAAGTATTTATGCAGTAATATAGTCAAATCACCAAGCAAGAAAAATCCCAAATGGAATTAGAATGATAGAGTAAACTTTTATAAATACAATGACACCAAAACGACAAAAATCTAATAAAGGGCATCAGAGATATTAATTTTAACCCGTTTGCTGCTGCTGTCGGCCAACGGCCGTCGCGAGCTCTACCTCGGTAGTGCTGCGCACGTCCGTTGGCCGACGCGGCCCCGCCCGTTTAATAGAACGTTCCGCACTGGCGCGGAACGTTCGAAGCAGCAAACGGGTTAAATATGTTTACGTAGAAATAGCATTAAAAAAATGCAAAGTGCCAATGATAGCCTATAAAAGAGGTAGACTGGGATAGGTACAATTTGAGAATGATGGTGATGTACCTCTGGTCGGATACAACAAGCATATTGGTCCTGGTGAAAGTCTGTAAGTCAAAACGTTTTCAACAAGTTTCAGCAATTTTCAACACAAAAAGGGACTTTGCCACTATCCTGAATAAAAATGTAAAATTTCTTCTAAGACCCATACAACCATAGGAGTACACTTCTAAGGCCCTCAAGACCTCAGGGGAAGACATTTGAGACTCACAGGGTAGCAGGCGGCGGCCAACAGCAAAGTAAAGTCAAAGTGCAGTTGCCACTGGTCAGCCGAGCACTTTAGGAAATAGGCCTCTTGACGCCTGTTGTGTCCCTGTAGCCACACAGGGTGTATGGCTCAGGAGTCCACTTCTTTGTTTTGGATACAAGGGGAACAGGTCCAATGCTTCAGGGCTCCTCTCGGGTCACAGATAACAGTTCTAGTTTTTCTTCTGTGGGTTCAGAAAGTGTTCTGGGGATGGTAATTTGGCGTGGCACATTTATGACGGGTACTAACAACTGGTCACTCTGGGCACTCCCTAACCAATAGAGTAATCCTACCCACTTCCTCAGTAGTTCTTATTTACCTTACTGCAAAAAGGTCCAACATGCCATGTGCCAGGGAATTTTCAAGATGATAAAAGTCTTCAGCCACCTTAACTTACCCTCTAAGGGCTGGGGGTGTGTGGGAGTGTTTGTATTTCCACATCTAACACTAAAATCTATTGTAAAGCAGGCCATGGACCCACAACAAACTAGGAGACAAGGAGACGGATGTCTAGTGTGAGAAGTTGGCCTGGTATATGCTGTTCACTAGTTAAAGTGGACACCTTGCACCAGTACAATTCGACTCTTATGGTAGGTAGGTTTAAGACAACCTTTATAGAAAGCTATCCTAGTGGTAGCTGTGGAGAGCAGCCTTCAGGCTAAGTCTTGGAGGAATGTAAAGCAGCTTGTTTTACCACACAATCTCTTGAATCACCAAATGAAAAGACACCACACAGGTATATATATCAAATATATATGTATTTATTACTAAACAGCTCTCTACTAATCTCTTGTGAGATTAGAAGACAGGAACATATGCATAAATCAACGTTTCACAATAAATTAAGCACAAATATGGCTGGGGCCCGAGGGGCATACCAGACCATATACTAAAAAGAGACTTAAGAACAACGACTTGCAAGGAGACAAGGCCCAGGGCCTTCAGAAGTGTTGGGGCCTCACGAAACCACCCAAGGCAGGTAAGTAAAGGACCCACGGGGGACGCGTGCAGTGAGAGAACACAGGCGTGGGTCGCCGTAGACTTCAATGGGGCAAGTCGCGGTTGGAAATTAAGAGTTTAAGGGCACTTCGGGAGTAGCTACAAGCAAGTCACTTACAGGGTAAGTAGTTCTAGGGCCAGCACCCACAGGAGCACCGTAGTGCTGGAGTTACCTCACCCAGGGAAGCCGGGTGCATAGGTGTCCTTTGGTGTCGGGTCGCGGAGTCGTTTTCAATGGGAGCCAAAGAAGACTTGCTGCTTGTGAAGACAGGAGAAGTGTCCGGTGGAATCCAAGCCTGGATTCGGAAGAAGGAAGACCTGAAAGCAGAAGGGACAGTGTTCAAAGTCACTGGGCAGTGACCCGGGGCAAGGAAGATGAATGCCCACCGTCGTCGACAGATTCAGGTCGTTCACGGGTGTCTTGACTCTTCAGCCACGAGGTCCAGGAGGCGTCGAGGACAACCAGGAGCTGGATTCAGTGTGTCCCACAAAGTCTGCAGCTGACTGCGGTATTGACGACCCGATTGGAGCCAACAAGCCTTGGTAGCAGCAAGTCTTATGGAAAGCATAAAAAGTCAATGGTGCAGACCAGCAAGGTCTGGGGAACTCACCCAGCAACGGTAAATAAGGGCAGGTCTGGAGCAACCAGGGGAGCCCTATGGTTCTGTGTAAAAGTCTTTAGGGGACCCACAAGCTGGCTGGCAAGGGATCGCAAAGACACCTCAGGAGGATTCCTTCAACTGGGGCCCACGGTCACTCGGGATGGGGTAGGCCTCTGATCTTCAAAGTGATTCCTGCTAAAGGCTGGGACCACACATGTTCCAAAGCACAGGTTCGTAGAACATCTTGAAGGGGTTGCACCCGACAATAGTGCATGGTACCCAGGGACTGCGGTTCCTCGTCACTCGTGGGGTCCACTGGCCTTAGCTTCGCTGGGGACTCATGATGGCCTTAGAGAAGTCAGGAAATCCTTGTCTTGGGCTGCAGGGACCTCGGGATCCGGCAGGAGCGGCGTAGTTTGCGACCGTCGTTGTAGTTTTTGGTGCCTGCCAAGCAGGGGAGTCACTCCTTGACTCCAAGGGAGATTCTTCAGTCTTCCAGAGGTAGTGGAACGTCGAAGGTCCAGGATTCTTCTTCAGAGCGTCATCCAGGGATATCTAGTTTGCAATGCACAGGTTCCCCCTCTTATACTAAAAGGAAGGGAGGGACTAGCTCTATGACCCACCTATGGGAGGGTCAGGGGAGTGGGTGGCTACACCCACTTCCCTTTGTCCAGTTTCGCGCCAGAGCAGGGGCAGGTAGCCCCTGAGCTGGTTTGAACTGGCATATGCACAGAGGAGCCTTCTGCTCCCCCAGTGCAGGACTTCAAAGCACTCTAGGAGTGCACCCACCCAGCCCCAATACACTAAACCCTGTCTGGGAGGTGGTCACACCTCCCTGGGACAGGATACCTATTGTTGGGCTTCCTCCACTGCGAGTTTCGGTCATCAGCAGGAGGGCAGCCCCGTGTCTGTGACTGGTGGCATCCATTTTGTGATGCCAGGGCTCTTCAGGATTCTACCGCGTTTGCACAGTAGGTACATGTCTATCCTTCTAGAAGGGTGGAATGCTACCCCCGCTGCCAGAACTGGCGGGGGGTAGTATTCCAAGATGTTTGACACCAAACACGACATGTTTCCATGCAGCCATCCCAAAGTTAGCATTTAACGCGAGGTTATAATGCGCTTAAGAGTATATGGTCAGGCTGCACTACAAACAGCCTCAGAGATGGGTCTCCGAATGCTGCAGAGGGGCTCTGCTCATGCAGGGGCACCCTCTCACATAGGAACCAAGCACTCTGCCTTCAGGATTGATAAGGCCTGCCATAGGAGTGACTTATAGGTTTATATGTGTGTATCTATGTAGTGATATAGGTAGCCTATATCACAGTAAGAGGTGCCTGCACCACCTTACCCAGGCTGCAGTAGCAGACCTGTGGTGTCAGATTTAGTCTGCTTCCCAGGGGTGGCATAATACATGCTTCAGCCCCTGGTAGGCCTGTGAAGTACCTATGCCCTTGGCACCTAAGGTACCATATACTAGGGACTCATAAGGTACCACAGTATCCAATCACTAGTGCACCTAGAGTGCACTCCAAGTCGTTTAGAGAGAACAGAGAGGCTGGGGCCCTGATTGGCAGGGTCTCAGCCTGACTATAGCCAGAAACCAGTGTAAACATCAGAAAAAAAGTGGGGGCAACATAAGAGGCAGATCCTACTCTCCTACACAACCCCCCAAACGCAGGGACACTAAACTAACCTTGACCAGTTGAGTCTTCGTGCTCTAAGTGGAAATACCTTGAGAGTCCATCTGCATTGGCATGTTGGGTCCCAGGCCTATGTTCCACTGTATAGTCCAACCCCTGTAGGGAAATGGACCACCTCAAAAGTTTTGGGTTTTCACCTTTCATCTGTTTAAGCCATAGGAGGGGCTTGTGGTCAGTCTGAACTATGAAGTGAGTGCCAAACAAGTATGGCCTCAGCTTCTTCAGGGCCCACACCACAGCAAAGGCCTCCCTCTCTATAGCTGACCAACGTTTCTATCTAGGGGTCAGCCTCCTGCTAATAAAAGCTACTGGCTGGTCTTGACCTTCATCATTCATCTGAGACAGTACAGCTCCCACACCCAGCTCAGAAGCATCTGTTTGGACAATGAACTTTTTGGTGTAGTCTGGACTCTGTGAGATGGGGGCAGTGCACATGGCCTGCTTTAGGTCTTCAAATGCCTTCTGACAGCTAGCTGTCCACTGAACCTTTTTGGCATTTTCTTTGAGGTCAGATCATTCAAGGGGGTCACTATAGATCCATATCCCTTCACAAACCTCCTATAGTACCCAGTCAGGCCTAAGAATGCTCTCACCTGTGTCTGGGTGGTTGGAGCAACCCATTCCATTATGGTTTGGATTTTACTCTGTAAAGGCTGAACCTGGCCTCCACCCACAAGGTGGCCCAGGTATACAACCTGACTCTGCCCTATCTGGCACTTAGTGGCCTTGATAGTGAGGCCTGCTTTCTGCAGAGCCTCCAAAACATTTCTGAGGTGGACCAGGTGATCCTGCCAGGAGGAACTAAAGACAGCAATATCATCTAGATAAGCTGAGCAATAAGTTTCCATCCCTGCCAGAACTTTGTTCACCAACCTCTGAAAAGTGGCAGGTGCATTTTTCAATCCACAGGGCATCACCACAAAGTGGTAGTGCCCACCAGGGGTCGAAAATGCTGTTTTGGCTTTTGCATCATCAGCTAACCTCATCTGCCAGTAGCCAGCTGTTAGGTCAAATGTACTCAGATACTTGGCTGAGGCCAAAGTATCAATCAGTTCATCTGCCCTTGGTATGGGATAGGTATCAGTCCTGGTGACTGCATTGAGGCCTCTGTAGTCTACACAAAACCTCATTTCTTTCTTACCACCCTGGGTATGAGGCTTGGGTACTAGGACTACTGGGATAGCCCAAGGGCTATCTGAAGGCTCAATCACACCTAACTCCAACATTTTCTGGACTTCAGTCCTGATACAGTCCCTGACATGGTCAGGTTGCCTGTAGATTTTACTCTTGACAGGCAGACTGTCCCCAGTGTCCACCTCATGGGTGCACCAGGTAGTCTGACTAGGGGTCAGGCTAAACATATGTCTGTACTGCTGCAGAACTTGTCTGCACTCAGTTTGCTGATGGTCAGTGAGGCTGCTTGCCAAAGCAACACCATCTACTGACCCATCATCAGGGTTCTGTGAGAGCAGGTCAGGGAGAGGGTCACTCTCCTCCTCCTGTTCCTCATCAGTTGCCATGAGCAAGCCCATGTCAGCCCTGTCAACATATGGCTTTAATCTGTTGACATGGAGCACCCTCAGGGGGCTCCTGGGAGTTCCAAGATTCACCAGATAGGTGACTTCTCCCTTTTGCTCAACTATTGTATTGGGGGCCACTCCATTTGTCTTGGAGGGCTGCTGGGGCCACAGGCTCCAACACCCACACCTTCTGTCCTGGCTGGTACACAGTCAGCACAGCCTTTGGTCATGCCAAGCTTTTTGTAATTCTTGGCTGGCCTCCAGGTTTTTGGTTGCCTTTTTCATGTATTCGGCCATCCTGGAGCGGAGACCAAGTACATAGTCCATCACATCTTGTTTGGGGGGTTTGAGAGGTAACTCCCAGCCCTCTTTTACCAAACATAATGGACCTCTTACAGGATGCCCAAACAGAAGCTCAAATGGGCTGTAACCAACCCCCTTCTGTGGAACCTCTCTGTATGCAAACAACAGGCAGGGAAGAAGAAGGTCCCATTTCCGCCTAAGCTTCTCTGGGAGTCCTTTAATCATTCCCTTCAGGGTTTTGTTGAAACGTTCAACCAACCCATTGCATTGTGGGTGATAGGGGTGGTGAACTTATATGTTACACCACACTCCTTCCACATTGCTTTCAAATATCCTGACATGAAGTTTGTACCTCTGTCAGAGATGACCTCCTTTGGAAACCCACTCTGGAGAAAACTCCAATGAGGGCTCTTGCCACCACAGGGGCTGTGGTGGTCCTCAGAGGAATTGCCTCTGGGTACCTGGTGGCATGATCCACTACCACCAGGATAAATCTGTGCCCAGATGCAGTTTGAGGGTCAAGGGGACCAACAATGTCAATCCCTACCCTTTCAAAGGGTACCCCACCACAGGTAGTGGTATCAGGGGGCCTTTGTGGTGCCACCTGCCTTGTCACTGGCTTGGCATGTGACACAGGAGCGACAAAACTCCTTTGTGTCCTCTGACATATGTGGCCAATGAAAATGTGGAACAAGCCTGTCCCAGGTCTTGTTTTGGCCCAAGTGACCTTCTAAAGGGATATCATGTGCTAGGGTCAAGAGGAACCCCCTAAACTTCTGAGGTATTACCAACCTCCTGGTGGCTCCAGGGGCTGGATCTCTACCCTCAGAATATAGGAGTCCCTCATCCCAATAAACTTTATGGGACCCACTAGCACTCCCAGCAGCCTCAGCAGCAGCCTGCTGTCTGAGGGGTTCAAGAGAGGGGCAGCACTGTTGCTCCTTACTCAGATCTTCCCTAGAAGGCCCCCCTTCCCCCAAGAACTCAACCTGATCAGGCTCAAGTTCCTCTGGGGCAGTTCCTTCTTCAGGATCTGCTCCTCCTCCCTTAAGAGGGGAATCAGTAATCTGAGACAGAGGGGAAGGCACTGCCTTAACCCTACTGCTCCTCTTCTTGGGAAGCATCTGGTCCATGGTTTCAGGATCCAGAGCTGGTTCAGTGTCATGCATTTTGGCCTGTGACCTGGTCACAGCAAATACCTTTGCAGGGATGCCCAGTATCTCAGCATGAGTCCATAACTCTACTTCAGACCAGGCTGAAGTTTCTAGATCATTGCCCAATAGACATTCTACAGGGAGGTCTGCACTGACTACAACCTTCTTGAGGCCAGTTACCCCTCCCCAGGAGAAATTCACAACTGCCAGACTATGGTTGGTCCTGACATTGCTTGCATTGGACACCTGGTACATTTCACCCAGGATGATCTGTCCAGGGTCCACAAGTTCCTCTGCCACCATGGTGATACTAGCACCTGTGTCCCTAAATGCCAAAGCCTGTTTGCCATTTATTATAGGCTGCTGTTTGTATTTGCCCAGATTACTGGGGCTCACCATGAAGGACATGTCAATGTCTCCATTACAAATCAGCATTGCCTGAGTGGGTACTCTGACTAGGCCAGAGTCCACTTCAGAACCCAGGGTCAACCCTACTACACCCTTATTCTGAGTACCACCTCCACCAGTAGCTGAACTAGGGGGAACAGTTGCCTTAGGGGCAGGAGTGGTGGTGGTTTGGTCTTTGGACTTGTTACAATAAGAAGTCCAGTGCCCTTTCTGTTTGCAGAATTTGCACCAGGGCTTCTTTTGGCCTTTTCCCTTGTTGGATTGTGACTCCCCACCAGATGCAGATTTTTGGGGCCCTTGTGAAGACTTCTGGTCATTTGACATATCCCCATTTTTCTCAGAGCCCTTAGAATCCTGCTTCTTTGTGTCACCCCCTTTGTTCTGGGTTTTCTGCCTCACCCTGGTTCTAACCCACTTGTCTGCCTTCTTTCCCAATTCTTAGGGAGAGGTCAGATCTGAGTCCACCAGGTATTGATGCAACAACTGGTTCTGGCAATTATTAAGGATCTGTTCTCTCATCATTAGATTATACAATCCCTTGGAATCAGTAACCCTACTGCCAACCAGCCAACCCTCCAGAGCCTTGGTTGCACAATCTACAAAGTCAGTCCAGTCCTGAGTCTGTGCCTTCTGGGTGTCTCTGAACTTCAACCTGTACTGCTCAGTGGTTAAGCCAAACCCATCTATCAGTGCACTCTTCAGGACTTCATAGTCATCAGCATCCTCTTCTCTAACAGTGAGGAGCTTGTCTCTACCTTTATCTGAAAAGGAGAGCCACAAGATTGCTGCCCACTGCTTTTGGGGGACCTGTTGTACTCTACAGGCCCTTTCCATAGCAGTTGCCCACTTATGGATATCATCCCCACTCTGGTAGGGAGGAACAACCTTGCTCAGGTTCCTATGGTCTGGAATATATTCTCTGCCTCTAGGGACACTGTTGCTGCCACCAGGGGTTCTCACCCCTCTTTTCTAGAAGCTCTCTGGAGCTCCAGGGCTTCTTTATCTAATGCCAACTGCTTGGTTTTGAGGGCAAATCTTGCTTCCTCATACTGCAGCAGTTTGTACATTCTGTCAGAGGAGGTCTCTCTTCTTGGAAAGTAGGAGTTCCTCTGGTAGACAGATTCTCTGCCAGAGTGATAGGAGTGTTCAGATTCCCTAGAAAGGGACCTAGGCCTCACCTCCACTATGTCAGTTCTCTTAGGGAGAATTCCTCTGTCCTGTTCAGACCCCTTGGGACCTGGCCCTACAATCACAGAGTCTTGGTCATCCAGATGTTCATCATCTGACCCAGACACTGTAATTGACCCACTCACTGATTCAGACCCATTAGCTCCTAGAGCTAATCTAAGATCATCTGCTGTCAGCAGATCTATCAGGTGTAGTGTGGAGGGACTCTGTCCTAGCTTCAGGTGCCTTGCAGCACACATGGCTCTCAAGTCAGAGAAAGCCATGTCCTTATACTGAGGCTGAGTGGATCCACTGGGTCCACCCTTTAAGGACATTCTAGTGTTGTGCAGTGTTGTACTACCTACACTAGTTTGTGGCCTACTGATACTAGCTTGAGCTGTAGATAGGGTGTGCTATCCCTTGGCACACAGCTCTAAGTTCAGTAGAACTTATTGATACTAAGCTTGACTTTATATGTACCTTGAGTACCTATAGTGGTTTTCAGTTAGTAATTCAAATAGAGATTTTCTGGTAAAACAATAGCAAGCTGGAATCCCACACGCTGCCACCAATGTGAGAAGTTGGCCTGGTATATGCTGTTCACTAGTTAAAGTGGACACCTTGCACCAGTACAATTCGACTCTTATGGTAGGTAGGTTTAAGACAACCTTTATAGAAAGCTATCCTAGTGGTAGCTGTGGAGAGCAGCCTTCAGGCTAAGTCTTGGAGGAATGTAAAGCAGCTTGTTTTACCACACAATCTCTTGAATCACCAAATGAAAAGACACCACACAGGTATATATATCAAATATATATGTATTTATTACTAAACAACTCTCTACTAATCTCTTGTGAGATTAGAAGACAGGAACATATGCATAAATCAACGTTTCACAATAAATTAAGCACAAATATGGCTGGGGCCCGAGGGGCGTACCAGACCATATACTAAAAAGAGACTTAAGAACAACGACTTGCAAGGAGACAAGGCCCAGGGCCTTCAGAAGTGTTGGGGCCTCACGAAACCACCCAAGGCAGGTAAGTAAAGGACCCACGGGGGACGCGTGCAGTGAGAGAACACAGGCGCGGGTCGCCGTAGACTTCAATGGGGCAAGTCGCGGTTGGAAATTAAGAGTTTAAGGGCACTTCGGGAGTAGCTACAAGCAAGTCACTTACAGGGTAAGTAGTTCTCGGGCCAACACCCACAGGAGCACCGTAGTGCTGGAGTTACCTCACCCAGGGAAGCCGGGTGCATAGGTGTCCTTTGGTGTCGGGTCGCGTCGTCGTTTTCAATGGGAGCCAAAGAAGACTTGCTGCTTGTGAAGACAGGAGAAGTGTCCGGTGGAATCCAAGCCTGGATTCGGAAGAAGGAAGACCTGAAAGCAGAGGGGACAGTGCTCAAAGTCACTGGGCAGTGACCCGGGGCAAGGAAGATGAATGCCCACCGTCATCGACAGATTCAGGTCGTTCATGGGTGTCTTGACTCTTCAGCCACGAGGTCCAGGAAGCATCGAGGACAACCAGGAGCTGGATTCAGCGTGTCCCACAAAGTTTTCAGCTGACCGCGGTGTCGGCGACCCGATTGGAGCCAACAAGCCTTGGTAGCAGCAAGTCTTGTGGAAAGTGTAAAAAGTTAATGGTGCAGACCAGCAAGGTCTGGGAAACTCACCCAGTGAGGGTAAGTCAGGGCTTGCCTGGAGCAACCAGGGGAGCCCTTTGGTTCTGTGTAAAGGTCTTCAGGGGACCCACAAGCTGGCTGGCAAGGGATCGCAAAGATGCCTCAGGAGGATTCCTTTAACAGGGGCTCACGGTCACTCGGGACAGGGTAGGCCTCTGATCTTCAGAGGGTTTCCTGCTAGAGACTAAGTCCAGACGTGGTCCAAAGCTCAGGTTCATAGAACATCTTGAAGGGGTTGTACCCGACAATAGTGCATGGTACCCAGGGACTGCGGTTCCTCGTCACTCGTGGGGTCCACTGGCCTCAGCTTCGCTGGGGACTCACAATGGCCTTGGAGAAGTCAGGAAATCCTTGTCTTGGGCTGCAGGGATCTCGGGCTCCGGCGGGAGCGGTGTAGTTTGCGACCGTCATTGTAGTTTTTGGTGCCTGCCAAGCAGGGGAGTCACTCCTTGACTCCAAGGGACATTCTTCAGTCTTCCAGAGGTAGTGGAACGTCGAAGGTCCAGGATTCTTCTTCAGAGCATCGTCCAGGGATATCTAGTTTGCAATGCACAGGTTCCCCCTCTTATACTAAAAGGAAGGGAGGGACTAGCTCTATGACCCCACCTATGGGAGGGTCAGGGGAGTGGGTGGCTACACCCACTTCCCTTTGTCCAGTTTTGAGCCAGAGCAGGGGCAGATAGCCCCTGAGCTGGTTTGAACTGGCATATGCACAGAGGAGCCTTCTGCTCCCCCAGTGCAGGACTTTAAAGCACTCTAGGAGTGCACCCACCCAGCCCCAATACACTAAACCCTGTCTGGGAGGTGGTCACACCTCCCTGGGACAGGATACCTATTGTTGGGCTTCCTCCACTGCGAGTTTCGGTCATCAGCAGGAGGGCAGCCCCGTGTCTGTGACTGGTGGCATCCATTTTGTGATGCCAGGGCTCTTCAGGATTCTACCGCGTTTGCACAGTAGGTACATGTCTATCCCTCTAGAAGGGTGGAATGCTACCCCCGCCGCCAGAACTGGCGGGGGGTAGTATTCCAAGATGTTTGACACCAAACACGACATGTTTCCGTGCAGCCATCCCAAAGTTAGCATTTAACGCGAGGTTATAATGCGCTTAAGAGTATATGGTCAGGCTGCACTACAAACAGCCTCAGAGAAGGGTCTCCGAATGCTGCAGAGGGGCTCTGCTCATGCAGGGGCACCCTCTCACATAGGAACCAAGCACTCTGCCTTCAGGATTGATAAGGCCTGCCATAGGAGTGACTTATAGGTTTATATGTGTGTATCTATGTAGTGATATAGGTAGCCTATATCACAGTAAGGGGTGCCTGCACCACCTTACCCAGTCTGCAGTAGCAGCCCTGTGGTGTCAGATTTAGTCTGCTTCCCAGGGGTGGCATAATACATGCTTCAGCCCCTGGTAGGCCTGTGAAGTACCTATGCCCTTGGCACCTAAGGTACCATATACTAGGGACTCATAAGGTACCACAGTATCCAATCAATAGTGCACCTAGAGTGCACTCCAAGTCGTTTAGAGAGAACAGAGAGGCTGGGGCCCTGATTGGCAGGGTCCCAGCCTGACTATAGCCAGAAACCAGTGTAAACATCAGAAAATAAAGTGGGGGCAACATAAGAGGCAGATCCTACTCTCCTACATCTAGTGAAACAAAGCAGGGTCCCTCCGCCCCCAGAAAGGAGATTTACCATAATTGTTCTCTTTTCTTGTTTGAACCCTTTTATAGTGCAAATGTTTTATATGTACTTCAGACAGAACTGTGAGGCAGGGTTTCATATTATTGTACCAACAGGATACCTGCAGAGCTCAGAGAAGTCATTTCTGCCAATTTAGGTCAACTTGTCAAACAAACTAACTCTTGTTCTCTTCCGGAAGTATGTTCACACCTCATTCACTCCTAAATCATGCTGCAGCCTCCAGTTGGGTGCCGAGGGAGCACCTATGGTGCCCCACTATGAATCCTTGCACCATGTGGCAGGCACTGTGAGGTGCCTGCCACATGGTGCAGGGATTCACACAAACTCCCATTTCTTTATGGGAGCTTGTGCTACAGCCGGTTTATGGCTGCAGCACAAGCTCCCATAGGGAAATGGGAGTTTGCGACTGCACCATGTGCGGTCGCATTGTAATTAGATATGCGGATCCGCTGACCAATGGCCTGGCTGTTCCCATACCGATATGGTATAATAAGACCTGCAGAGTCATGGTACATATGTATCTGACAGGTAGCAGTAGCACCATTCAGCCTATTTAATGGTGCAGGTTATTCCAGAAAATGACTGTGTATTTAAGCAGGACTATTAGAAGCAAAGCTGGTCAGCATAATAAATAGCCAACCATCCAGTTCATTTAGTCCATTCTGCCAGATGCAGTAAGCAAATTATAATCAATAAAAGCCTTCCATGAGATATTCCGGGCACCAATTCCCCTCTTCAACCTGCTGTCATGGCCGTAGTCTCAGAGTCATCAGTGTGGAGTAGCAGGTAAAATTTGAGCAGACTCTTTGGGTAGGAATGCAATGGACAATAGATTAGCATGCAATTCCAACTGCACATTGCAGTATATTAAGTCACTAAGCCATTGTTTAAATCTCGGGACTCTGCCCCACTTACAGGTCACCTGTTTCTTGGCTAGCAGTAGGGCAAGTGTGATAAATTTCTTATGCGGAGATGTATGGTCTTTTATCCAGCCCAGTAATGCATTGATAGGGTCAAACTGTAGGTCACAGCTCATCATAGCTGACAAAGTTGACATCATCTCTGTCCAGATGTTTTTGCACTTCCCTTTCAGAGCCATGCTAGGAGTAAAAAGCCAGCCTCCAGCTTACCACATCTATTAAAATTTGCATCTTCCCTGAGGCCAAACTTATAAAGTGCTATGGGTGTGAAATAGGCTTGTTGCATGCATTTGTAATGGATAATTTGAAGCCTACTATTCGAGGACACCATGCTTGTTTGCATGCAACAAAAAGGCAATTGTTCATCTGGTATTCCTCATCCCAGTGCTGCCTCCTAGCCTACTCTTGCTAATTATGCCTGTACAGGCAGTTCCCTATAAAGCTGCACATAATTGATAAATTAATTTATTTGATGAAGAAGGGTACTGTTTTATCTATATGTCTTTTGAGAGTTTAAAAACACATATAGGACAATAAATTCTCTGTGGCATTAGAATATCTTCCTGTTGAAGAGAGGGGCTTGCTAACCGGTGGCTGTCAGTGATATTATTCTTATAAACCTGATGTATCTCATTTCTAATTGACATTACAAATGGTGCCCTCTAAATTCATACATCTACATAATATGGATATTCATGTCTTTTTAGGGTTTCCATGAGATTGTTAATGTACCATACAGGAGAGAGCTTGACTTTCCGGTTCATACCCATTGATGCTCTGTGCTCTCTTTGCTCACTGTGACTGTCTTGATGCTGATGCGTTTTGGCAATTCTGTATTGTTGCAGTCAGTCAGTGAGGTCTTCACGTGCTGTAGGATGGCATGGCAGCACTATATAAACCCCTTAAAAAAACATGTTAACACATAGCAGGTAGCCTGTCTCAGAGGAGCAAGGATTCACAAGCTAGTGGTTCTTGATTTGTGTAACTAACTAGAATACTATACAGATTATTTATCCCAGGGCATACTAACACTGAGGATAAAGAGAGCTACGTAGTTGCTGGTTCTAGAAGGGAAGTGTTGGAGGTGGGAGTATTCCTCATATTTGACCTGCTTGGTGCCTCAAATTCTGTTCTTCGTTTGACCAACAAAAGACATACCTCTGTGAGGACATGGGAATATTATATGATATGGCTGTGGGGCCTTATCATGGAATACATTTGTAAAACCTTTATTAGGTACAGTCAGGCTCATTTGAACAACCTTCAGCTCAACCCTGGGTATCTATGGCTTTTGAGCAGCAAGGCTTGAACACAGAAACTTGGTGTAAAGCATCTAACAGCACCAAGCAACAAAATAAGAAAGTCACCAAACACGAAATAAACACACCACTTTATAAAAATGGGTATTGCTATGCATTTTTAGAGTGCAAGATGAGCAAAACTGACAGGAATGATCCAGAGGTATGATTTTTCAAAGATTTCATCACTTGTGATTTCAATTGCAAACAAGCATTGGTCAACAAAAATTTGCAAACTTTTCAAAAGTTTGTTAAAGTAAGTGCAACCACTCTGGCCCACATTGACCCACCTAATCAAACTAATTGGAGGTCTAGGGGTCTAGTGGGGTAGATTTGGAAGGTTACCTGGCCACTAGAGTGTTTTTCAGTCCAGTTGCAACCGTTACAGTACAACCGCCATAGACCATAATGGAGCATTCCTGATTCTGGGGATGCAGGCCGAAAAGATGCTTAAGGATTATCCGGTTGGGATGTGATCCACAGGGGTGCTTTTGTGGTGGTTCCTCGGTTGTGGAGTTTCAGCACTGCGGTAGCCCCGGACGGACCTACCGACTTCAAGGAACTGCATTTTAAAGTCATTCTTGCAAAGTACAGATTTTTGATTACTTTATGGTGGATTTTTTTTATCATTTTGGTCTTGCTTGCACAGGTAAATATTGATTTATTTTTTCTAAAACTGGTGTGGTGTCCTTTTGTAGTGTTTTCACTGTATTACTGTTGGTTATGTGCAAATGCTTTGCACACTGCCTCTGAGATAAGCCTGACTGCTCGTGCGAACTACCAAGGGGATGAGCAGGGGTTATTTCAGTAGTGTATCCCCCTTGTGCTGACTAGGAAGAAGGGTCCCTACTTGGACAGGGTAACAACCTGACAACTAGATGCCCCCATTTCTAATAGGTTGTATGGTGGTGGCAGAGCCCAGAAGTTCCCACGGTGCAGGTTTACTAAAGATTGGTCCATGTACTCTTTGAATCTGCTGCTATAGTTACAGCTACCCTGGTTGTCAATAGCAGACCATAGGTTGTTTAAAGTGTTGGGCTCTGTGTGTTTTTGTTTAAAGCAGCACTTGACAATTGCCCCCTGCCGCTCGATTGATTGCCTTCTATGGTTTAACTCCAGCTGAATTTGACTTGGAGAAGAGATCTGTGCTAAGTTTAACAAGTATCGAAAAAGTTTGTCCAGTAGGGCAAAGTCTCTACAGAGAAAGGCCTCACTGCTGTAGGTTAGGGTTGGCAGGATTTTTGCTGCCATAACTTTCAAGAGTCAATCAAGTCTTGTGCCTTTCAGTTTCTTGTGTAAGGTGTTGAATGCAACAGCTAAGGTATTGGTCTCGTTTGTAATGGATCGGAGCTGTTAAGTGGGCAGTCCCTTGTTGTTTAACAGTATCCCTAGATACTTGTATTCTTTTACTATTTTTAGAATGTGTGTGCCGAAGGGCTAAGTTAAATTTTTCTTGACTGCCTTGCTAACCACCATCACCTTGGTTTTGTTTCAGTTAATGACCAGGTCATTTTGTGTACTATGCAAGTGCAGGGTATTTATCAATCTCTGAAGGCCTACTTTTGTTAGACTACACAGGACTACATCATCAGCATATAACAAGTTATTCAGTGCTTTTGTGCCGAGACGAGGAGTGTTGCTGTTAGTTTCATCAAGAACAGGTGAGAGGTTGGCCATGAAGAGGTTGAAAGGCATGGAGCCTACACACACCCCTGTTTTAAGTCTTGTTGAGTGTAAATCTTTCTGGACAGGAGGGTGCCGTCTCTGATTTTAATCTGTACCTGTGTTTGACTGTGAAGTGGCTCGATGGTTCTGAATGGTTGTGAGGGTATATTCCAAGCCCTCAGCTTCCTCCAAAGCTTTGCTCTGTTAACACAATCAAAAGCTGATTTTTAGTCAACAAAGCCAAGGTAGTTAATACAATTCTGCTTTCCCATTTGGTCCAGTAAAATGGACATGGCCAAGATGTTAGTGATTGCGCCAGAACTGCTCCTGAAACCAGAGTGTGCTATTGCGATTATTCAATTTGCATCCTCTCTGTCAATCAGGTCATCTAGGACAAGAGATGCAAAGTATTTTGCTTTGTTGTCTGGAAGTATGATGTGGTGGTAGTTTTCTGGTTAGGTTTTATCCCCTCCTTTGCGGAGTGGAGTGATGACTGTTCCACGCCTTGAGTCAGGTATAATGCCCTTGTGGACTGCGTTAGATTAAAGGGGAATCAGCTTTTCTGCCCAGTACTGCGAATCTTGTTTGTAAATAGCTGAGGTATTCTGTTTGACCCAGGGGCATCTTCCCTCCTGCCTTTTATGATAACTTTAGTAGTTTCTTGTTTTGACAGTTGAACTCCATCTAGCTTGAGGGTAAAATGTGGATCTATGTCTGCGGACAGTTGAACCTGTGGGCGGTTGTTCCCAAACTGGAATCGCCCATGATATGTGCCCCTGTTAATAGGTTGATCTACTGCAGTGATGGACACTTGAGAGGCATTTGGTGCTGGCAAAAGCTCTTTACAGGGAGGGGCTGGGTTGACTGGTGGCAGTGGTGTGGAGTGTGTCTCTAAGAGTGTTGTGGACTCTAAGTTGTTTGCTGCTGAGAAGTGTTTCTTTGAGAAAGCAACCCAGCACTCTTCCGTGATAGGAGCATCCCCTTGAGGCTGCTGCTGTCGGTTTAGATAATTCATTGTTAACCAGAAATTTCTTGAGTTGGGTTGCTTGCTGTCATGAAACAGTTTGGCCCAGAAACGTCTGCATTTTTTCTGTTGTCAACTGAGACCAAAATAGTGCATTCTGTGTTTTTGCGGCCCTTAGGGTTTCTATGTTTTTTCTTGTTTTAGCACTGCCCCTTCAAACTAGCCTCAGCGTCTTGTTTAGTTTTTTGGCCAGGCAACAGGCTACTGATGTCTTGATGAATTTTTGGAAGTGATCTGGTGGTGCTGATAAGTTTGTCCTAGATGGGTCATCCATGTTACAATTATTCTTAGCAAGTAGGTGAGTTGTAAATGTTTTTCATGTTGCTAAATGGGTTAGGTTTTGTCTTTCACATTCTTCTAGGACTGCCTTGGCACTATTAGCGATCTTCACTATAGATGTTTCTGGCCATTTCATTTTCTTATAGTTTATGGTGTATTGGAAGTGAAACGTGACAGGCCCACTTTTGACAACCTCTCTTATTAGGTCTAAGACCAGTATTTGTGGAAGGTGATCGCTCTCACACTACTCCACAATTTGGAAAGAACGAACTGCAGGAATTAGAGGCAACAATAAGAAGGTATAATCAATAATGGACTTGGATCGTAGGCCAATAAAAGTCAGATTAGCTGGGCAATCGTCGGGTGATCTGCCATTAAGTGCTCTCATCTGAAGATGCTCGATGTCTAGCACAAAGTTCTCCCCTTGTTTGTCCTTCCGGTTCCTGGAGTTTGACACCTGGGGCTGTATGTTCCAGTAGTTGTTGTGTTGGATTAGAAAATCATCTATTGTTCCATAGCTAATCAAGTTCATGTTAAAATCTCTTGTGATGATGAATCTGTGTTCCAGAGCATGGTATGTTTGGTTTAGGGTAATTGATTCAATTTTCTTGATGACATTGTTTTTGGAGTTTGGAGTGGGTCAATGTAATGTTTATTATGATCAAGGCCTGCTTGTGTGTTAAACTGGTGAGCAATATAATCAGAATGCCTGGATCTGCCAGCATCTCTATTTCTTCTGCCATGGACAGTGCAATGTAAGTGCCGCACCCCCCTCCCCAGTGGGGTGACGATATGTTTTTTCTTCCAGTTTATTATGAACTGTATAGCCTTGAATGCTGCGTGGTGAAACTGCCTATGTCTCCTGAAGGGTGGTTATGTTGAATTGGTTCTTGAAGGGGAAATTGTCATCACTCCCTAGTTTGCTTTCTGAGCTGGCAAAGTTCCAGGAGCATAGTCTGAGGCATGTGGTGTGTCCTTTCCTTCGGGTGCAGCTTCAGTTTCTGCGTCTTGTATTCAAAGCTCCTGAGAGCCAACCTCAGTCCGGGCTCTCGATGTGTCTAGTTTTATGTGCGATTTGACTTACTGGAGCTTTATTGTGGGCTCGTGAGCTGCTACGTGTTCCTCTCAGCTATTTCCAAGGTGAGGTCCAAGCCTCTAAAGATCATCTTACATCAACCCCCAGGGCTATGTGTCCTTCCACTTCCACTTCTATTTTTTTTTTTTAACAGAGCTTCATATAGCGCAAACTTGACCCGAATCAGGTATAAGAGCGCTTTACATAGCACCAGTTGCATTACACGAGGACACATTCATTTTTTTTAGGCACGGGAAATTAAGTGATTTGCCCAGAATCACAGGATGTTCAGCGTCATTGCCGAGACTCAAACCCAGTTCCCCAGATTCGAGGTCGACCGCCCTAGCCGTTAGGCCAACTCCTCTCCCCATTCTATTGTGTAAGATCATCCACTGGTGCTTGTGTATGGCCAGATGTAAAAAGGACTCTGTGCTCAAAGAACTCAAGGGGGACAGTTACCCATTGGACACAAGTCTGTTACCAACTAGCCTTAAATGCAGAATTGCCACAACTTCTGAAATGCGACCTTTAAATCTGGTGCATGTATTTGATCGGAACCCCAAAATCGCTTGTGTACATCCACTTTAAGGGTACATGATCAGACACCATTGCATTTGTTGACCAAGTCTATCTGGCACTTGGATTTATTATCTTGCAAGGTGAAATAGCTGCTAGTGTATGTTTGTTACCGGAATATCTGAAACCTCTGTATGCCATCACATTTGGGATGTAGGCTCATCCTCTGGAGCATATGTATAAAAACGACACCACATTCTTCATGGTGCAGCCAATTTCACTGATCTCGCTCATTCTTTAGTGTGCATATTTTACCAAATTTCCCTAACGTCTAGTCTGCCATTTAGTGAGCGATTGTGAAAAGTACTCAACAACAATCTATGTTAAGCCACAGGAAGAGTGCAGACCAAACCTTCAGTACTTGCATGTTTAAATGGGTACATTACCAGAGTCTCTTTCTAAAGTTACCTCAAGGGTGCACGTTTAGCCTTTGTTGCTTGCCTGTGCCTCCCTTGGGACTCGGTGTGCAGCCTCCTCAGGAGTTCATGGTAAGCATGTGGTGTGCATGTGTGGCCAGATCCCTTGGCACTTTTACTTTAAACCACCTAAACCACCAAAAGGGTACAGGTTCAGACTGTGTTTGTGTTTATGAAAGCCCTCAGTAGCCTCTGTGTACATCTGCCTCCAGGTTGCATACTTCACTTCTAGAGAACATGCATTGTGAGACCCCTCAGGTGTTTGAGCATCTGAACCCAGGAGGCTAGTGCTTAATTTGAGCTGCTGGTTTGCAGGTGGGGTACATGATGCTTACAGGGAAAGGGCAGATATGTGCTTTATTTAAGTTAATATGGTGCATTCCTGCCTTTTCCCCTGCGCTGGTGCCCTTTAGATGCCTAGCGCCAATGCAGGCACCTTTGCACCATGGTGCAAAGGTGCCTGTATTGTATGGAAACTTTCCCTTTTTCTATGTGTGCTGCAGAATGAGAAAGAGGAAAAAGCGAGGAGAAATAAAGATATTTCTCATTGTTACACCTCGTCTGGGGTGGCATATTTTTTTGGTGCATTCCCAGGTCTATTGCTTCTGGTAAATCTAGGTATGTGTTAAAATCCATGAATGTTGCATAGGAAAGCCCACACAACACACAAGAAAACGCCTCCATGGTGCAGAGTAATACAACTCAGCAATTTGCGCTGAGTTGCATTACTCAAGATTTATGAAGCCGCTTAGGGCCACGCAAGGTGGCCTTGTATGGCTTCATAAATCTCGGCCCTTGTTTACAGGATTTTGGTGAAGGGCAGTGCAGTGAATCACCTTGTAATGCTGCATTACACTTCGGTTAAAGGGCAAGAATGCACCGCATATATGCAATAAGGTGCATTCCTGTCCTTTCTCCCTTCACTGGCACTGTTTCTGCACCATAGCCCCAATGCAGGCCTCCTTGAACCATGGTGCAAGGGTGCCTTTGTTGTATGCAGGATTATTTTTGTGCAGTACAGGGCACCTTCCTGCACAGAAACAATCCTAAGAGGCCTTTCCTTTTTTTATGGGTACTGCAGAATGCAGCACACATAGAAAGAGGAGAAATAACTAAATTTCTCCTTGTTACGCCTCACCTCAGGAGGCATAAGGATTTGGTGCTCTCCCAGGTTTACATGATTTTGTAAATTTAGGGCAGTGTCAAAATCCATGGGTGTTGCATGGAAACACCCACCGTAATACCTGTGGAACGCCTCCCAAGCACAGAGTAAGGCAACGCAGCAATTTGCACTGCGTCGCCTTACTCAAGACGTACAAGGCCACTTAAAGCCATGCGGGGTGGCTTTGCTTAGTTTCATTAATCTGATTCTGAGCCCTGTGTCAAGCATGTACCAATTTATGTGGTTCAAAATTGACGCAAGGCTCTCATAAATAAACCCCCTCATTTTTAAGTTGCATCGCTACTGCACCACATTGCGTGGTGCAAGAGTGTTAGAACTGGGGGTCTCTAGTTGGCTGAGGTACGTACCTGCTTCTAGTCAGGGTAAGGAGGGACACACGCTTAGATAACCCCTGCTCACCCCCTGGTAGCTTGGCATGAGCAGCCAGGCTTATCTCCAAGGCAATGTGTAAAGTATTTGCAACCACACTTCCAGTAACGCAGTGATAACACCACAAATGGACACAACACTGGTTTCATAAAAATAGCGGTATCTTTATAAAAGGAATACGATGAGACCAAACGATAGAGATCCAACATATGCGTATTCGTAATATTTAGCTTTGCCGGTTATTAGGCCAGCAATCACTTGTAGGTCCTTGCGGTATTAATGAGCAATTCACGATCTCTAATGCAGCCCTAATGCAATGCTATGCAGTTTGTAATGTAGTGATAAGACAGTCCTTAATGCAAGAATCAGGCAGTTCGTAATGCAAGAATAATGCGGTTCGTAATGCAAGAATCAGGCAGTTCGTAATGCAAGAATAATGCGGTTCGTAAAGCAAGAATCAGGCAGTTCATAATGCAAGAATAATGCGGTTCGTAATGCAAGAATCAGGCAGTTCGTAATGCAAGAATAATGCGGTTCGTAATGCAAGAATCAGGCAGTTCGTAATGCAAGAATAATGCGGTTAGCCAATCTGCGCGGTCAACTCGGGCACCACTAGGCCCCAACAACAGAGACAACGGTCGTAAGCTTAAAGGGGCGGCCCCGGTACTGCTGGGCAGGTACGGGCCGCTCGGGGACTCAGCGCGTCTAACGCGGTACAGTGGGAGAGAGCTCGGAGCACTCCTGTACTCCTCCTGCATGCCTCCCCAGGCCACACAGGCTTGCGGCTCCCGACCGGAGTCCAAGCCTTACCTGGGGGGGTGCGCTGCCTCGCTCTCCCTCTCCGCTCGTCGGACGTCCTGCAGGGCAATCCCAATCACGTTGCAGCTCTGTTGCGAGGCGACGCTGTAGCCGTATGGGTTACAGCGCTGCCTTCTCCTTCGTTGACGATCTTGATCAGATATTTTTCGACAAACAATGATCACGATCCCTTTCACCTTGTATCTTCCTTAGCTTCAAGAAATCCTTTAGCACGTTGCGGCTCCGGCCGGCGGCGGCAATCTTTACTCACAGCCTCAGTTACGATGACGGCTCGGGCCACAAACAGCACTGCAGCAGCGTGGACGATGTTTCACGCTGCGGGGGCAATGCGGTCACGGGGCTCCTCGTAAACAGCACCACAGACCACACGGCGGTCTCACGCGTGCAAAAAGCACACGCACACAGCGTCGCTGAGTCACGGTCCTTAGTTTCAAGTAAGCCTTTAGCACGTTGCGGCTCGGGCCGGCAGCGGCGATCTTTACTCACAGCCTCAGTTAAGATGACGGCTCGGGCCACAAACAGCAATACAGCAGCGTGGACGATGTTTCACACTGCGGGGGCAATGCGGTCACGGGGCACCTCCTAAACAGCACCACGGACCACACGGCAGTCTCAGGCGTGCAAAAAGCACACGCACACAGCGTTGCTGAGACACACTTGGAAACTTTTATGTTCCTGAGTTTCCACAAGAAGGGACCAGCTCTCCTCGGGCCCTTGGAGACATGTTACTTCAGGACACAGCACACAGCAAAGTCCTCTCAAGCAGGGTGACACAGCACACAGCAAAGTCCCTTGTCCTCTCCTCAGTCAAATCAGCAAACTGCAGGCCAGCCCCAGAACACACAGCAAGGGCAGTCCTTTTCTTCAGTCTCTTCAGCTGTTCTTCTTTGGCAGAGGTTCCTCTTGATCACAAAGTAGTTTCAATCCTTTTTCAGTATGGATTTCAGTCTTCAGTTCAGGGGTTTCAGCTCTTACATTTATACCCCTAAATGTCTTTGAAGTCTTTGTGTTCAGGGGGCTCTGACCCCGGTCCAAACCAGACCTGGGTGTCTTCCTGCCAGTGCTCACTCTCTTCCTTTGATAGTCAGGGTCTGGGGCCCAGACGCTCAGCAGGAGGTGGAGCCATCCTCTGGGGGCAGCAACACAGCCCTCTTCACATGCAGGGGGCTACTCCTCCCCCCACATCAAACGCAGGCCAGCCTGTTGCTGTCTCACCTACTCCTCCCTGGGGTCAGGACACTTCCCAGACCCTGTCACATCCAAACCCAGACAGGCAATACACAACCAGGCAGAGGCACACAGGATGGTTTAAGACAAGAAACCAGCCACTTCTAAAAGCGTGGTTTCTAAACACACAATTCAAAACCATCTTCACAAAAAGATGTGTTTTTAAATTCTGAGTTCAGGCACACTAAACTCCATCTCTCCATCTTATGCCTATGGGAAGATATGCTGGAAACATGGGACTCAGCATTCCCCAATCTGTCCTATGGGCAAGATGGCCTTGCAACAGTGAAAAACGAATTTGGCAGTATTTCACTGTCAGGACATGGTACACACCTCAGTACATGTCCTACCTTTCACACACACTGCACCCTGCCCAGGGGGTACCTTGGTCCTACTATAGGGGTGTCTGATGTGCATAAAAAGGGAAGGGAAGGCCTGGCAAGTGGGTGCACTTGCCAGGACAACATGGCAGTTAACAACTGCGCGCAGGCACTGCAGTGGCAGGCCTGAGATCTCTTCTTAGGGCTACTTATGTGGGTGGCACAATCAGTGCTGCAGGCCCACTAGTAGCATTTGCATTACCAGCCCTGACACACATAGTGCACTTTACTAGGGACTTTACTAGTAAGGCAAACATACCAATTATGGACAACCAATTACCATAACACTTTATACAGGGAGCACTTGCACTTTGACACTGATCAGCAGTGGCAAAGTGCCCAAAGCATCTAAGTCGGCAACATAATGTCAGAAAAAGGTCTAGGAGGAAGGCAAAAAGTTTAAGGAACTTTAGCCAAAAAGGGCCAAGTCCAACATAGAGCGATGCAAAGGGACTCATAAATATGCCCCTTTGTCTGCAGAAAAGCAGGTGACAGGACGGACTATACCGTGCCACACATTGCATTTCCAAATAGTGATGCTGAGTAATCTATGAAATTATCTGAAAATGTCAATAAATACGAAGTCAGTGAAAAATAAACAGCAAAACTGAAACTTTGGCAGCATTACTTTACACTTCCATTTTAAAAGATTGCTAAAAAACAAAACACAAAACTCAGAACCTCGAAATGGCCCTTACGTTTCCACTTTCACCTGAAGTGGCCCGTCGTTGACTAGACTCGCTCTGTTAAATGGAGTACTCTAATAATTAGAACAAGATCAAATCCCAGTCTCGCTTATTATCCTGTGATTCTGAGCAAATCACGTAACCTCCCATGTCTAAAAAATGCGTGTCCTCTGGCTCTCATATAAAAATTACTGGCACTCGTGTAAGACGCTCTTATGTATTTGGGCCAAGTACCGCTATATTAAACTGCAAAAATAAATGATAAATCCCATGTTCCTCCTCCATTCTAGCTTCTTAGCATTGTGATTGGTCTGAGCGCAGTGACACGGCACTCAGCCAGAGGCTGGAGGGGTGGGCATGTTCTCCAAGCAGGCTGTAATTCAGCCTGCATGGAGAACAGGGAAGTGCGCATGACTGTTTTGGGCGGCCCGAGAGGGACGACCAAACAGAAATTGCGCACAGGTGTGTTCTACCACTCCTCCCCTGCTCTGCAGCCCCACCCCCTCACACACGCTGCCAAAACAGGAGGACAAAATAAAATGATAATAACATTACGTTATTATCATTTTATTTTTTCCTTTTTTTGGCTGCTTCCCGGCAGTGGGGTGACGCTCCTCTCCTTAGCGGAGGAGCCGCCACTGAGTAACGTCACTAACAACTTAAATAAGGCCATGGTAACCTTCCCCAAAAGTGGACATTATTCCCTTGAAAACCATTAATAGGAAATGTCAGACCTTTCCACTGAGCTGCTTCCCATGTATTATACCGTTCCGTGGGTGAGTCAAAGGGGACAGCAAAGCGTTAGTTATATGACAACTGCCTGAAATTAGAAATGCGGAAAATGTACTGTTTTTTCAAACAATGCCAGTATAATACTGTATGTAGTTTGAAAAACCCCAAAATCAGTCTCAAACCACTACCTCAATACAAAATATAAATGAACTAAACAGAGTTTAAATTAGCAAACGTCTTGCATATTTTCTCCATTATCGTATGTTTTATTACTATTATTTTTTTAATCTGGCTCTTTGATTGCCCCGTGAGGGAAATTAGGATTGTGTGTGGACCAAAGAGTCGGTGGATGGCCACGTTCCCCTTAGGGGGACACTAGAGGGGACATCCCTTTAGTGTATCCTCACTGCCCATGGGGAGGGTTAGTATTTTTTCTGTGGCCACCTGGCCTGGAAGTTGGCCACGGCAAGGGTGAGATCTCGTCGCCCCAGGAATGATGTAACTTCCGGGAGGTCGGCGGTCTATTTAGGTGGGCAACACATCTCGACATTCCTCTTTCATCGGGCTGCAGCAGAGGAATTTGCCACCTACCCACCCAGCAGGAAAAGCAGAGCTAAGAAGAACAACAAATCGATGTTCAACGTCCCAAGTGGAGTTACAGGGTGATCTTAATGCAAAAAGCGATTAATACCCCATCAGAGGGTGATGAGGCCGCTAAATATGAGATCCTCAGGCAATAGGTGGCCATGAGAACGCGACAGCGACCTCTTCATCCCAGAAGCGCCAGTTGGTATCCTGACAGCTGGGGCTTGGCCTTACCTCGCTCCATGGTGGTACGGGCACAGCAACCACATAAAAACAAGCATTGGCATAGCCAATAGGTCTCGCCTTTGGGACCTTATAAGTGTTTAGCCATGCAACAGTTAATGTTATTGCACCAAGGATATTGTGTTGGATAACTAAACACTTATAAGGTCCCAAAGGCGAGACCTATTGGCTATGCCAATGCTTGTTAACTGATTATTCCCTGAACAGCGCTTTGCTGCAGCCTGCATATGGTGTGACTCCGTTCAGTGAAGTAAGTAAGCGCCTGCTGCAGAGACATGCTTGCGGTCGCAAACCTGAAGGCAGGAAAAGTTCACAAGAAGTTTATGCTGTCTGGTATTGCAGGGGCGTGTCAGTCACGTCTGATTTGTGTTTGTCATAGTTAGATGCCTCGAAGGCATCGACCTGTGGAAATTAGAAGCTTTCTTTACACACTGATGTCACTTAGGGTGACCTGCAGGCCCAGGATACAGTCTCACTCAGCATTTCATCCTTCACAGGTTCTCTGACTGAGTACATTGGGTCTGCTAGAAATAACGCTTCATTCAACCTCAAAGGTACTTCAGCTATGGCGTGTGGCGGGGTAGGAGTGGTACATATAATGCACAAGATTCCCTGTCTGTGTAGCAAGCTGCTAAGAGAGATTTGTGGTAGTTGTTTTGACCCTGTCGGCAAATTAGGGTGATATAATGGCACAACAGGTTTATATGTTTTAAAAAGATGGAGATAAAAATAAGCACAGCTTCTGCTTCATACAATAAGACAGTAGAATTGAAGGTAATGTTAAAAAGAACCATTGGCAAAGTCAATAGTTCTATCTTTGACAAGCTTGTAAGGTTTTTTCATACATTTTTGCACGCATACCCAATAGAAATTAGAATAAAAAATAGTAAACAAAAATAAGAGACATGAAAGGCGAGCTTGTTCCACCAATCCTGGGCTGCTCCATTTTCCCATGCTGTGTGCAGTGGTGAGCAAAAGCAAAATGTGAATTCCAATTCAATAGACCATTGGATGATAAAGACCCCTTATATGTAACATGAGGCTGGCAAGAAAGCTAAAGCTGCTTGTAGGTTAGACCTAAACAAAACACCGCCAAGGCTGTGGCAACTTCTTGGAAGCACCAGCAGTTACTTTTAGCCTAAATAACTCCGATGTGAGAGCTGTCCTGCCATGCAACTTTAGAAGAGTTTTGCATGTAAGAGTGTATATAGACATAGAAGAAAACACCAGACACGATTTTAATTGACAATAACCCCATACAGGTTGCCCCATTCACTTGTCCTAAAATCTAAATGAAGACCCATGTAAAAGGTTCCAAGTGACCACATACTTTCTGGGTTGAGAGATCGACAACCTACCCCTTGGCATCCTGGACTGTTTCTTTATCCTTTCAGAGAACCAAGATTGAGTGGAACATTACCACTATCAAAAGGATACGATCTATGATATTTAACCCCAGCTCAGACAGGACCTCTGCAGTTGCTTGTATGCACTGCTACTCGCCTTCTATTTTATATTTGTAAATATGGATCACTTGTCATTTTGCACTGAGCACTTCTTTTGTTCTTTTTTCACCCAATGGAGCAACCGCTTATCATGTTTTGAATTATGTGTATAACTATACACATTTCCAATATATACAATATTTTGCAAAGTTTGGCTTCAGTGTTGTATTTCTTTTTCTTTCTATTTTTCTCCACAGAGATAATTATGCATTAATTAATGTCTTGCTTGTATTTTTCAAGTGAATTTTGTTTCCTAATTCAAATTGTTGTCCCGTCAGGACCATTCTGTTGATCTTACTAAACTGTACCCAGGACCTGCGGTCATTTGGGTTTCCCCAATGTTTGGTAATGGTACTTTTAGCCTACGCACATGTAGGGGTACCTAGGTGGAATGACTGTAAGTCAAGTGCAAAAATAAGCATAACTGCCTGCTGTTAATACAGCTCTATAACTTTACTCAAATTTGCAACGAGGCATGTATGTTAAATTGTAAACATTAATGGGTACTATAAACTTAAATGCCTGGTTTTGTGCAGATGCTTACCACTGTACAATAAATCTCCTTTTACTTTTTATCATAAAGAGCAACTATTTCCTATGCAACACTTGAATACCTTGTCAATAGTGAAGACTTATTTGATACACCACAAATAACTGGTGCACCCTGTTTTAGAGAAAGGGAGAGCCTTCTTTGATGTAGAATTCTGTAGTTGACCTTATAAAGATTGGTCTAGATTGTAAAACAACAGTCTAGTAATCTCATATTTGGCGCATTTTATGTATTATCTCAGTTTGGTACAGAATAGATCTTTAGTACACCCTTTATGTGGTACTTTCATTTTTAAAAATGGCGGATTTCGTATAGAGCATAGGTCTAGTGTGTAGCAGATTTTGTACATTATTTATTCATTTCCATGTCCAACACATTTTAAGTCTAACTCTGCTTTATAGGGGACAGAGCTGCGTGACACAATGCCATTCTGACATTGTGAACAGAAGGCAGTGCTTACTAACCAAAAACAAGTGCAGGACTTTCTTCAGCAAGTAAAACCCCGTCCTTCTTGCCACTTTCCAGCTTCTTAAATGTTGGAATATTCAGTACACGTAGGAGGAGTGCATTTCTGCATGTTTGTATTTACATGTGAAAGCTTACATGTGGGAAGAGAATGCGGCGTAATAGCCACAGCTGCCAACTTTGGAACTAGGGAACTAGGTTCGATTCTTGGAGACTTAACATTCTATGATTCTGCGAAAATCATAAAAAACTCCAAGGCCAAAAATATGAAAATTAAAAAATAGTTCCAGGAGAGCAGGACTATGCCAGATTTACACAGCAGTAACATAAGATAAATCAACACACAATGAACTCAAATGAAACCCTTCACATGGCAGTGGTTATCCTGAAAATCTGAGGTGGGCCCAACACTGCTGGATCTGTGCTGTACACATTGCAAATGGACGAACCTCAAGAAATAATGTTGATATATTTGTACCGCTAGAACCGGGCCTGCAACCTACCTTGAGTTGTTAAATGAATGAAAGCACAGAACTGGAAATCGAGTCATTTGGTATCCGTATAAAAAACACAGGGAACAATTTAGTTAGTACTACCAAAAATAACGTATAAAAGAATGGTACAATTCTTACTCACTTTCTGACTATTTAATGTACATTAAGGGAAGAGTCCTCGATGTAAGCAAGGTACTGACCTTGGTTCTTTCTCGTCCTTAGTTCCGGGTAAGCTGTCTGCTCTGACTCTGGCTCGATGGCGCAGCCCTGCCAAGTACCACGCATCAGGCGTTAGACTAACGCATTTCAGCGTGGTGATCCGCATCACCGCACTGAAATGCATTGTCACGCATTTATAGTGCCTCGTCAGCAAGCTTCGGAGCGCTGCTAGTTAAAACCACACTATTATTACAAAGCTCTTAGCGCGCGTCCACGCTGTCTCAGCTCGCTCTGGGCTCTGTTGGCTACAGTGTTTCACGCAACATCGGTCACGAGAGTCGGTTGTGATGAGCTGTCCAATCACAACAGCCGACAGTGTGGCGCGCGGGCGCGCACATTTAAGTGTCATGGCAGTCTGAGCCAGCTTGAGTAGCCCTTCGGCGGCCGCTGTACTTTGCACCGCGTTGTGCTGTGGCTAGGGGCTCAGCGGCGTAATGATTCCGAGCTGGTCCGACCTGTTCACCTGCCACTGACCCTACACAGCTGTGTCACTTCACCAAGCAGATCTCCCTTTCCGTGACACACAGCGTCGGAAGTCCGGCATCTCTGCCATTTCTGAAGGAGGCACGGAAGAACATGGTGATCGCACGCAGTAGGACATTTCTCTCCTGCCACAGATGGCTGATGTGGAGTTTGCTATGCATCGCTGCAGACCCGGGTGCAGCTGAAAGCTTTCGTCAGCCTGTATTTATTTCCCAATCAGTCACTCGGCTGTAAGCTTTCACTGAGATCGGAACTCCAAGATTAATCAGGCAGTGCTCTGCTGCGCACTATCTGAAGTGATTGGGGCCCGCGGCCACCACAGTGTGGTGCAAGGTGCCTCTGCAGCCTGGCCGCCCTGCACAGCAGTCCAGTGCAGCAGAGTGAATGCAGCGGTGCAAGACTACACTACTCGGTGCACGTCATGACTAGGCCCGTCCTCTATGTTCCTTGTTCCATGATCAGTCCGTGCTCGCAGACACAACACAGCCCTGTGAAGTACCAGCGTGATTGACGTTTGTGGAGAAAAGCTGGGGGTCATTGCACCCGCAAGAAGTGGACTCTGAGCCAGAAATGTGTGAGGGCACCAGCCATGAGTCAAATGTCACGTACGATGAGAAGGGCTGTGGCATCGACTATGAATTGTTGGGTAAGTGCCACTGACCCATCGAATTTAATTTACTTTCACAGGCGCACATTTGTCCAGTGGGGCAAGTCCACCTTACTTGATTTTGCTCGCGAGAAGGTGTCACTCATAGTCATTGAAATATCACTCATAATTACATTGAAATAACAAAATGTCACTCATTGCAATCTGAAACCTTGGCAGCTATGATGGCGCCGAACAACTTGCTCAGCCTTCCTTGTCGTTTGTTTGTGGCAGGTCGCTCTTTGTACCGCGATGAAATACACAATTAATAATCAACACCGAGTCTTTACCTTTAACGTCAGCTTCTCTTTTTAAGCATGGTTCCGCAAGCTCCGTGCCAACAATGTTTAATTTGTGTTTACGTTACACGAGGAAGCGACTTTCCAGTCTGAGTGGCTGATATGCGGGCAGCTGATTTTCGTTTTCCCATTAGTGTCCAAACGGCACCATCGCGTAGTTAAAGTCTTAAAGAGGCAAGCCTGCTTTTTCTTCAGTCTGTGTTGATATTACTTGTTCAATGTCGGCAAAAGTGAAAGCGTTTCCCTTGCGGGAGCGAGCAGCGCCAGGAGCGATAATTGCTAACACATGGCGCCAAAGCTCGCTCCCGCAAGGGAATCGCCAAACGTGCACGCGTTGCTATTGAAAGCAATGCAACGCGTGCACGTTTTTAAGGGGAAAAGTGAAGCGATTCCAAAAGGTCTTTTTCCTAAGCGGCGCATGCGCGCTGCGTAGGCGAGACCTAATCATTGGGCCTCAGCCCCAATACGAAATATACAGCACTGGATAAATAATGAGATCGCAAAATAATGGCTGGTGGCTGGAGATTGTTTCAGGATAGGTGTCAGCGGTTAGTCCTAAACGGCGCTGCACTCATATGATCACCCATAAGCTAACCCTAACTGTGTACTGCATAACAGAATATGAATAAACGTGCAACAGTTTTCCCACAAGAAAAAGGTGTTGGTCTGTTTTGTTGATGATGCAACTGTAATTTATTTGTCACAAAAGTATGTGTATTGACATGTCAGATAACAGAGGGGCTAGGGGTGGGAATGCTAAGAAAAAATCGCTGTGAAAGGGAGGTACCAGTTCAGTAATGTTGCGTCTGCATGCCAAGACCCGTGCTAGCCTTTTAGCGCAGCCACCTCCGGGGTCTTGGGTCAACCTTTGACGCTGATGCGTGAGGTGACCTCAGCAATCTCCTGTGATCCCATTGTTATTCGGGGTTCAAGATCATCCCTAGGGACGGCTGGCATGGTTGTGGTCTGTTGGCTACAAGCCACCATGTGTAGGTACCCCCCTTTGAAGTATACCTGTGACGCCAGACCTCCACACTCCTCTCTGTGCTGTGACGCTCATGTGAATTACTGTCGTTTCTTTTACCAACCGGGAATAAAACACGTAAATTCCGCTCTCCAGGCACCCCAAAGTGCGGGCACTGTTATCATGTCCCTTTTGGGCTGGTTACTTTCCGTGCCCGGATCCCATCACTGTGCTGCTGAGGATATGCGCGTGTCAGTGGCACCCCCTCCCTCCAGGAGCCCGTGGGAAGCCTCTTGCGGATTCTGTAGGAGTGCAGCAGCAGCGAGATCGTGAGTTCGGGAGGGAAGTGAGCGCTCTGGTACAATGCTGTGAAGCAGAGACGTCAAAGCGCCTGCTGCCCAGTGCCCACGGAGTGTGCATCGCCGGGGAGCATCGCCCTGTCATCGGATCGCAGGGCTTCCTCCCAATCGTCTGCCTTCACAGACAATACTCGGTAGAGCTAGTGCTCCTACCCACTTAAAAAAATCAACACCGATCTAATTCGGATCGGAACCTGGGGATAAATCAAAAGAAGCCCTGGGTGTCGGGAGACAGATCTGTGACACCTCCCCCACACCCACTGGAACTCCTCAAGTTCGATTGAAGTTTGATTGCCTTGATTCGATGTGATTGATCTTGGAGGATAATTCGCATGGGAAAGATGCGTGCATTGCAATTTTCTGGGCTCGGATACAGACTGGCACTGGTGGGAGTAGCATAGCGACAGCGAGGAGGTGTCGCTGGCTCTTTCTTTCCCGTTTGATTCCAGTTTGCGCTCCTGGTCTGCGTGCGCCTCTGCGCACTGTGCTGTTGTTGGGGAGGTCTCTGCCTGCGCAGCTCCTGCTCCTTCCCCTCCGTGCGCGAGGGATGGTTGAGTCCAGCTGCTGGTACTGCCGCTGTAGCAGTCTGTCTGCACTGCTCTCTGCTGCGTCTGGATCCCTCCCCTTTCCTCCTCCTTCCACGTTCCTATGTGCAGAGCCGATCTCTACCCATCTCCCCCTGCCCGCTGCCTGTCTGTGCTGATCTGCCCCTCCGGCGCCTCGTTCTGCCTAGGTCCAGCCGCCAGCTTCCCAGGATCGTCCCGGATTTCCCCGCGCCTCCCTCTGCACGCCTCTCCGCACCGCGTCCCCGCAGTTGCTCTCCCTGGTGCTGGGTGAGATGAGAGATCTCCGAGCACACCACCATCTCCACGAGGCGTCCGACCTTCTCCTCTTCGGTCCCGGATCGCTGTGAGGTTTTGCACCGTTTTGTGGGGGATTACAGCGCTGGCAACATTTCCCCCGTTTGGAGTCCCTAGGATTGGATTGTATATTTCCAGACATGACAGCGTGGAGGACGCTCAGGTCTCTGCTCGTGTTCTGCTGGGGACTCTTTGCTGCAGCGGAGGAGGGTAAGAGTTATTTGACTTAATTGCCTTTTAACAATGTACATCAGCCCCCGTGCCCCCACTACCCCCAATCTTGAGTGCTGACAGTTGTTTGCGCACCGGGAGCTTCGCGTGCTTTAAGTTGGCTTCCGGTGGGTCCTGCTGCTGTAGTCTGGTTTTCAGAACATGCAGTTTTGAGATTCTGCTCTCATTTCTCTCATATATCACGGTGCATCCTCAACTGAGTGAGGTCTTTCATACATCTCCAGCTGGAGAAGCAGCGGAGACGCGGATACATAGACTTACTTTGTTTCTCTAGCAACCTTCAGAGGCTGCAGAATAGACTGGACTGCCTGGCAGGTTGTCTGTGGGCACGGAGCCTTGTATTGATTTGGCAGTGTTGTAGTGGAAATGGGCATGTTTTTCATTTCAATCGTTTGTAAAAAATAACGTAATGTGCTGCACTTCAAACTCAAGACACCCCATCCACCAACTCTTGTCAGGGAAGGAGAGTTTTTGCTGCTTGTTGACTTTCCCTGGTGCAGTCACTGTTTGAGAAGGCGCGGGGACTGGGGAGACAGGCGTCGTGTCACCTGACATAGTAAACGAGCCCTTCTGGACAGGGCGTGTTCATTTATCTGCATGTAATGTCTCAATATATCAAGTTATTGGGAAGGCGGGCGCCCTGCCACGCCTGTTGAGAGCCGGCCATCACCTCCCAGAAAGAGTGAATCAGGTGCCCAACTGATCTCCAACTTGAGACATTCGCTCCTCGCTTCCTGGACCGTTTGCCCTTCCTGCGTCTGGGCGGTTCGCCGAAGTCTGGTGTACAGTGAGGCCTCCATGACATATACTGCAACAAATACCCAGCACTAGGCCACTTCCGGTCTTCTGAAGGAATGGGTCTCTCTGCTCGTGAAAATGAAATAAGTAATGACATGGGAACCCCTTTCCACTGGTCCACGCCCTTGCTCATTCCAGGGGGCTAAAATCAATATACGTTTGCATTGCAGGTGTGGTTACGAAATTACGATATACGTATTATCAATGCCCAGACTAAGATAACATATGTTCAAAAAAACTCCTGCACATGTCACTTGCGTTGCTAAAATACCAGACGTAGCATGGGTCACATAATCAACCATATCACCTCCATGGCCTCACAGGGCCGCCCTTATCCCTCTGCCCCTCAAAAGACTCCAGTTTCCTGCGGAGGAGTCATGGAAAGGGCATGCGCATGAAGATTCTGACGCTAAAAAGTGGCTCTCACATAACAGGGCTCAGAGAGCCATGTCTACTTCATGTCCCTGCTGATGGCTTTGTGAGCCATGAGATCAGGGAGCCAATGGCAGTGCCAGGGGTGGCATGGAAGGTGCCAGGGAAACATCCTTTACACCTGGATACCTTTAATTGGCTAAGTCCACCTCCGTTTACAGTTATAACACTCATGTTCAGTAGGCGGGCCTGCTAACGCCCACTCTTCAAGTGAGAGGCATTTACGTAAGCCTTGTAAGAGGGCAGCAGTGCCTTCATGCCAACGTGAGAGCCAGTGCCCGTTACTCGAGGATGTGTGCTCCTGCTACCTTCACCGCAGCCTGAGACTATGAGGCGCAGATTTGAGTCGTGTGCAACCCCTTTTCCTTTGTGTAACAACCACGCTCCTTGCAATAACCTGTCTGGCTTCCTGTTTTAATGCTCATTCTCATTATTGGCGCGATAAAGAAGTGTGTGAACCTGGCGCGCAGCTGTTAATATCCGTAATACGGTAGTGACCGAATCGATACGTCAATTAACCCCTGCTGGAAAGCAGGCAGCGGCGGTGCTCTGCTTGGCGCCCACTGACCCAGTTGCTGACTCCTTATTTTATCGCGCCCAGAGAACTCACCTCGCTTTTTAATCCAGTGTCCCGGGGCTTGTATGCTGCTGCTAGCGGATGTCAGGGCAGCAGGCTCCGCTGTCATTTCTCCTCGCTTGTTGTGCAGCAGATGCTGGTTGATTTTGTCCCCAGGAGCCAGGAGATGCGGACGGCTCCCCAAGCGTAGCTGACACATAACATTTGGATACCGCATATCTGATTCCTCGGAGTTTTCAACCAGTAGAGAACCCGCTGGCCTCCCGTTCACCCGTCCTCTGTGTTATAGTAGAAGGAGAAATGCCTTATCTGCACGAGCTCCCGATTTCTGGAACAGGAGCAACCCTCATTCATGACATCAAGAGTTGGGAAAAGACACCCCCGAACCATAACACCCCCTCCCCCAGCGCGGCTTGCGCAGTCATTGGTGCCGCCGTGGTGGCATACAGGTGTTACCTTGTCATAATAATAACTTGCTTTACATGGCTCGTCATACGTAGGTTCCCCGTCTGTCACCGCAGTAGATAGCACGTGTCACTATTATCGAATATAATCACCAAGTTAATTGTGCTCAATAGACAGAGCTCAGAAGGATTGAAGTCTGGGTGGGCCTGCTGGCATCCAATCTCTTGACGTGCAGCCCACAGTGTACTCACTGAGCCAGCTGTGCGTCCTCGTACCTCCTCCTTATATTACCCTCAAACCACTGCGCACTGCTGCTTCTGCCCAGTTAAAGGCAACGACAAATTCCCAAAGAACCAATAAACAAACTCCAGCCTCTCACCTCCTGCACACCTGTGCCTCCAATGTGCCTCATCTCAAAAGGAGGCGAAAGGAGGCGCTCGGTGAGCCCCGGCGTGGCACCTCAATCAGGCACACTCTTCCACTTCTGTGACACACTTTAGGCTGAATCTGCTGGACTCACACGTGCACCATCAATCGTGCAGTGTGGCAATTCCTCCCTGTGAAGATCATGGTCACAGCAAGAATTAGTCCATATTTGTTCTGTCTTCTGTGTCATTCTGTCAACCGTGTCATGCCTTTACTCGTATCAAGGGCGTAGTTACCATTGGTGCAGCAGGTGCTGTCGCACCGGGGCACTGGGCCCTGAGGGGCCCACTGAACCAACCCCAACAGCAGTCAAATGTCATTTCCCCCCGCTTGCATCAGCCACATGGCATCCTTGCAACACTACTGACTCGGATCTGCAAAGAACAGCATGCCGGCTTCGGTCAGGGTCAGCTCACGAATACTCGCCTTTACAGTACTCCGTGCACTAAGCGAGTGTACCCGCTCAAAGCGCTGACATGGTGGTTCCTTGTCCACATAAAGCACCACACTGGCTCAACTGTTTAAAAAACGCCTCGCATCGGGGATACATAAGCGTGGACTGAGTTGCAATGCAGCTATGTATCTGCAAGTTGGTTTTGCTAACGTATCTGAATTCCACCTACCATCACATGCCACCCCACCCATCTGCTCCTTTTCACAATGTATTGCCGAATTTAGATGACGCGTCCCTCCCCTCACAAGGCCGCCAAGCATTTCTTAGCGGGAGACGGCCCTCATTATAGGAGCTTTGTGCCATAGACGCGCGCCAGAGTACCGTGCCACGCGAGCCGGGAAAGCACAGCAAGCAAGGGCACTGTCCACACATGAACTGCTACACCGGCCATGCTCCCCGTGCTCCCTTCCCATCAACCGTGCTCCCCGTGCTCTGTAAGAGGACGTGGGGACCTTTCAAGGCCAGGAAGAACCTGTGGGCGGGGTGTCGCAATTATTAATGTTATTAGACACGTCAGTTCTACCACACCACATAGGTTTCACATTTGTCTCCACCAGGTGAAGGCAGGGTAGCTTGTCAGACATTTGTTCACATAGCACATACCTCATAATTGCCGCCACCGAAGCCTCAAGCGAAGACCTTTGTACATCAGACTGAAGCATTGTGCAGCCGAATACAGGATCACTTCACAGTATCTCCTTGACTCTCCTATTAACATTCAGAGCAAAGGGAGAGCAAAGACACGTCCCCTCTATAAATAGTCCAGTGTGCAAAGCACAACAAAGCCGAATATACTTCTCCACATTAAAGGGGAGAAAGGGGATCACAGTGGAGTCAAACGGATGGAAGGACGCACGGGAGGAAGCAAGGGAGAGAGCAGGAAGGGAAGGCAGGGGGAAGGAAGAAGAAAACGAAGGAAGGTATACTTGAAGGAGGGAAGAAAAATAGAAGAAAGGCAGACATAACGTGTTGAGGGAATTAAGGCAGTAAGTGGAAGGACCACTGGAATGAAGAACAAAGGAGGGAAAGGAAAGAGGAAGAATGTAAAGTATGGAATCAGGGAAAGTGAGAGAAGGAAGGGATGAAAGGAGAGGAAGGGATGAAAGAGGAAAGAAAGTCAGTGGAAGAAATGAAGCAATAAGGGGGATAGAGAAACAAAGGAAGAAGGGCATGAAGCAAAGAAGGAAGTAAGGAGCAAAGAATGGATGGACTGAAATAAGGGGAAATAAGAGGAGTTACAATGGATGGAAGGAGAGAATGACGTAAGAATGAATGATACAAAAAATGAAAGGAAGGAAGAACGAGAAAGGAAAGCAAGAGGGAGCTATGTAGAGATGATAGGAGATTGTGAAGTGAATGGGAGGAAAATGAAAAGAAGGAAAACGCACAAGGGAGAAATGTAAGAAGCAGGAGGGGAAGTAAAGAAGATGTACAGGAAAGAAGGAAGAAAAGACCAATGGGACTAAGAAAGAAGTGGTGTGGGGGAGACACGGTGGCAAATAAGGAAGGAATGAAAGAAGAGAGGGCGTTGCAGGATTTAAAAGAGTGATCTTGCATTCTGCATCACTGGCCATGATGTATATTGACAGTAGGCACGTGGAAATCTATTGGAGCACGAATGCCAATTACATTTGTACAAAAGGTTTGCCATCAAAGCCCTGGCCAAAGGGCATCAAACGTTCAAGGTATAGTCTTGGACGCTGAATAATGCTCATTACATGGCCCAAAATAATACAATTTTAAAGCAACTGATGCTAACGTCAGCTTTGGATTGGGGTGCAGTGTCCTGAGCATCCGGCAGTGCAGTACCATTTCAACATTCAAGGCCCAGTTGACAGTGGACACTGGTCGACTCTGTGAGGATGCAACCAGGGGACAGGACCAGCTAATGGCAACCACGTGAAGGCATGGAGGACTGGCCGGGCTCTGGTGGTTGCAAATGAAATGCCCTTAACTTTAAAGGTTCAGTATATCCGTAAGCAAGCAAAAGGCTTCCCATTACACACAGAACTAGAGAAGGAATAAAATGAAAAATAATCAGCTGATAAACGAGAAAACGTATTGTTGAGGTCCTTTGTGCAATTGAACCTGCTCATTAGAGATGCTTGAAATGTAGAGGCCTCGTGCTAAGTGGTTGGGAGCTTATGGGCTCCTGTGTCCAAATCTACACTTGTAGCCAAAATATGACTTTAGAAGGAACATTGTGAGAAACTCCCTGATAACTAGGGACTGAGCCTGCACATTTAATGGCGTCTGGACTATGCACACCTAGGTTTGTGCAGGTCATTCACAGGAAGAACAGTCTGAACATCGATTTTGGAGGTGGCCTCTGAGAGCCTTGATAAACCACAGCGCCGAATGACTGCATCCCAAAGTCGGCCAGTGAGATTGTCTTATGGGGGGGGAGGGGGTGCACCAGGGGTAAATCTGCATCCAGGCAGTGGCTGTCCAGAGATGCTTCTGAGGCATAATTAGACACATACTTCAGAGGTGCAGCCTGAACACTGCTGGCGGTTTTCCAGAGAGGGTTTGAAGGACCATGGTTGACAGCAATGGCACATATGTCACAGATTCCTTCTGCACATGGATGTGCCCGCACAGATAACCTGGTTAGATACATACTACAAAGGTTAACCTTTGTCACATCGGTGGCTACATTTAAAGACCTCTGGAGGCCTGGATTAATGATTACGACAGAGACTGAGCTTGCAGGGAGGAGCTAGCCACATACTGACATTTGTAGGAGTCTTGTCAAACAGGTTTCTTGGGAATAAGCAGTATCTTGGCGAGGTCATCATACAGAACATTGTAGAGATGGGCACCAAAGTAGCACCTGCACATTAGAAGTAGCTGCCCACAGAAGCATGTATGGTTATGCTCAGGCATGTGCAGCAAATACAGAGTCACCGTGTTCTATCTTCATTGAGAGATTTATGGTTTAGGGGAATGCACATACACTAGAAATGTTGTCTGATCTCTGGCGAAGACAAAACAAAGGAGTTTGTTGAGTTCCAGACATATTTTTGTGACTCTCTCTCTCTCTCTCTCTCTCTGTCTATCTCTCTCCACACATACACACACACACAGAGCCCCTAGAAGATTAACCTGCACTATGGAGGTAACTGCACAAGAGTCTTGTGAAGAGCCTGTTAATACAACTGCAACATAGTCAGCACCTTCACCTTGGCCGATGCTGTACAACGAGGCTAATAAAGGCATGTGCACACATATGTACCTGAGGGCGGAGACTGCACCGTATATGTGGCTAGGCATTCAGGGCCCGATTCTGATGCGGGTGGAAAAGCTTCCCGACGAGGGCCTGATTCTGATGCGGTTAGGAAGGCCTCCTAACGGCATTTGCTCCTTCCAAATCGGATCGGGAACGTGTCTTCCCGACCGAGGGCCCAATTCTGATGCGGTTAGGAACAAATGTTCCCATTGAAGTCAATGGGAGTTCAACCAAATCGTATCTGGAAGCATCCGGATGCATCCTACTCCGCCGGTCGGACTTTCCCGATCCGAGTGGGTCGGACACCATTTCCCAACCGATTCGGTCGGGAAGCTTTTCCAACCCGCATCAGAATCGGCCCCAAAGTCTTGTGGTAGGAAAGCATGAAGCAGATGTTGTGGGGAAATTGTCTTGCTGCAGATTGGTTTCACCTATGCACTGAAAACTAGCGCATCACTCTGTGTGTGATTCGTTGCCTAGATCCTCATGGTTTCTGGTCACACACATCCATCAGAGGCTGAGTTTGCACTTTAGTGGTGGTGGGAAACAAAGACTTGTGAAGGTCTGGTAATAAAGAAATAAGAGAGAACGAGCCTGCACTAGAGTTAATAGCCCATAGTAGCTTGTAGCGTTCTGTTCCCTGGGGCTAAGCATGTAAATTGGAGATGACATTGGATATTGCGGGGTTCACAAAGAAGTGCATCATTTGCTGAGGACGAATCATTAGGCGACTGAATACAGAGATGAGGTGTGTACTCACAGACCGTGCAAAAATCGAGATTGCTCCTTGAAAATAGCTGCACGTATATTCTCTCAGTGGTCACGCGGGAACCAGGAGCTGTTCATTTCCTGTGGAAGCAGCTGCACACCAAGCATTTGCACACATGCAGTAGAGACTGGGGCTAAATGATGTGTGTCGAGTCACAATGTCTTCTCGAGCAACCTGCTGACAGGTGTAGGAGATCTAAGATTTAAGTGTGGCAGTTGCTTCAAACAATTGCCCATGTGGGTTTGATCAAGTACGAGTTGCTGGGTATTTACCCTGGAGATATGTGTCACGAGGAACAGGGTCTGAAGCTTCTGGATGGAGCATCCTTTCAGCTGCAGACCTAGGCACTGCATTAAAATGGGCACCTGCATGAAGACACATCATGAGAATGGTCCAGCCTATGACTGCGCTCATAAGATTCCGGGTAACTCATTCAGTCCCGTTTATTTTAAGTTCGCATTTTGGGACTTGTAGTCTTGACTTGATAATGGGAGCGCATTAGTACAAACCGCAGAATGCTAAGAGCAATTCCTGATCTGGATTTATTACTAGTGCAAAAACTGGGAAGCTTGCCAGTTCCACCTTGGTTCTACATCTTCACAAGCTTCTGTGATGACCACCTCCAGGGTTGCGGGTCACAGGGGACAGGCAGCTGGTGACTGGCTGAGAATTGAAGATGGGCGGCAACCTGGTTCGTTTCACAATAGTCTCGTCGGTATCCCCGAGCAGCCTGTGTGCTGAAACATTTTACGGTGTGGCTATAGATATTCGGAGGGTGAAACTAAATAAGCCACCCCAATTGCCTTCTGAGACGTATATTGTCTGCACAATGCCGTCGAGAGTGTTGAACTGTTTTTTTAATATTGTAATCAAAAATTGCATTTTTAGTAACTGTAAATCAATAACTCAGCACACACGAAGCTGCGTAATCTTGGAATCGTTTTTCAACGAGTGCTGTTTTTATTTCCTTTGCTCCTTCTAAAAAAATGCTGCAACTATGTCTTGCCAAACACTTAAGGACTGTGGAAATTGGTCTATGAAGCGCAAACTAAACTGAGACAGAGGGAAGTCTCCCCTGCCAGCTTCTAAGTGAGAATACCAGAGTGTTCTCTGCAGAAAAAGAGGTGAATGCCTCTTGGAGTGAAGCCACCTGCTGCTGGGCTCTTATTTAAGTGCACGGCCTTCACGCGCTCTCTAATGTACGTGCTTATGGGCGAAGAGGGGCTGCGAGAGTACAATAACGAGCTGACCGCTCTCTCGGAAATGGACTCATTGATTCTGGGCATTAGAGATGCGCCGACAGACAGTTTGGAATAGAAAAGAGCACACTTACGCAAATTCGACAACCCCCACCCTGGTCCTTGCTGTTTATTTTATATAACGTGGACACTAACACTTCTTCCTGCGTGTTACACTGTGTTTGCTTCCTGTGCGGAATCACTGTTACGCTTCAGAAACCTTTCCGAGAACCGCGGTAACATTGCTTACATGAGAAGGATTTACAGAATTGTACTGCATGCAAACCGCGACTGACAACCACAAATCCATTCACTAAGGATCCTTCGTCTGGATTCGTAGAGAGAGGTACATTTTCTGATAGAGGGGGGCCTTTGTACGGACATGTTTTATGGCTGTCATTCTTGCTTCTCTGGCTGTTCGGCGGGGAGGCTTGTTTGCAGCATGTTAATGATGTTCCCCTGCTGTAGCTTAAGGATGGCTGCGCGAGTCAGCAGGGTTTCTTCGCTCGCGACCCCCGGGCCCCCACCGCCCCCAATATTCAGACCCCGCGAGGAGAAGGCATCCTATCCTATTCTACGGGGGAAATGCCACGGAATGCGATTTTCGCAGATATTCATAACGGCGCTGTTGCTGCAACGTGCGCTTTGAAATGTCCAAGCTAGACGCTGAGGCCTTTTAATGAGGCGCCCGATCTCTGTAACACGGAAAACGAGCGCATCTTTACTTTCACGAACAGTGTATTGCTATATTTAGTGTGCCGGTGCCCTGCACACAGCTTATTCGTGATAATTCATACGTCATCACCACTGGCTATCAGGTAATCCAGGCAACATATTTTTAGAACTGAGACATAAAAATACACATTTAAATTACACAAGTGACCAATTTATATTACAACTACTACAGTTCAGGGTAGGCATGATTATGCATGCTTACTAGGTTCTATGTTTTATGGTAAAACATGTAATCAGTTGAAGACTGGTGCATAAAACTGCATATTTTCATTTTATTATCATTATAACTCATTTACTGTTTCCTTTTTGTCTTCATATTTCTTTCACTACCACAATCCCACAATTTTCCTCTTTCTGCTCTCAGCTGTCAACTTTCTATTTTCCAGTCCCCATGCAACATCCTTTTCTCTCTCACTCACCCATCCACATAAACACAGTTTCTCTCTTTTTTACATCTATCTCTAATACTTAGGTGCATGCGCTCCGTGTGTAAAAGCCCATCTCTAATTTCCTTATTACAGGTAACCTGTGGCGTTTCTAGACACCTGTAATAACGAAATGACGTAGCTGCTCAACTGTAATATAGCGATAAGGAACCCCCTGCCATACATTATAAGAATATTGCAAGTCACTGAGGAGTTCCAAACCATATAGAGGAATGAGGCCGATGACCACATCCCTTTATAAGGTAAAGGAACTCCGAGGTGACTTGCAATATCCTCATTATGTACGGTGGGGGTACTTTATCCCATATAATACATGGTAACACCATCAACTTTCCCACAAACCACTTAAATCTTTAGTGGGAAACTCTTTCATATTATAGAGATAACATGTTTGCAAACACGAAGAATAAAAATAGTACCTCTAGTGCAAAATTAAACAAATTAAAAGCTTGTTAGATATTTGTTGTAAAGACATATCAGAATCAGTTCAATACAAGTCATTTAAAAAAAATAAAAGATGCAGCAGCTCAGAATGTATAGAAACATGAAGAAGATTCTCTATATTTATCTGATGAGTGTGAAAAATAAACCTGTTTTTCCTGCTTGTCACTGTAACCTAGAAAAACAGAACAAAAGAAAGAAAACAACATTTCATTTTTATCACCTCAGCTGCTGGCTCCGGCAGCAGGCATTGTGACATCAGAACTTAACTGTGATAAGTTATTACATTTGAGTTCTAATGTCTTTTCTTTATAACTGGTGACTAGGTGTGTCACATGTCACAGGTCATAAAGAAATTTGATATGGGCGTTTTCACAATCCATGTATCATGTATTATGCGATTTTACAGTTGAACTGTGATGTCATAATCCTTCTGCCAGCAGCCAAGGGGAAAGTCAGGCCACTGACCGCCATACAAACAGCAGTTTAAATAAAGCAGCCAAAACGAAACTGACTTTTCATTTTTCTGATCTTATTTTTTCCTCAATGGAGCAGTGATGAGTAGGACGGAGATATTTATGGTAAAATGTTTATTTTTTGCACAATAAAAGTAATCATAGGAAAAATAGAACACCTCTTCAAATAGCTACACATTGTGAGTCCCATCATTTGTTTTAATTTGACTTACATTAAACCGTTTCATATATCTTTTTTGCAACACATTTCCAGCTCCTTTTTGATCTGTTTAACTTTATACTAGATTCTGCTTTTGTTCTTCATGTCTGCAACTATGCTATCTCTTTCAGGAAAGAACATGACTCAAAGAATTTCATTGGGATGGGAAGCAGAATGGTGTGACCATGTATTATAAGGAATAAAATGCAATTTGAAGTACATTTTAAAGATATTGCAAGCCGCCTCAGAGTTCATGTCCTTATAGAGGAACTCAGCCTTCAATCTTGATCCTGTTTATGATCAAGGAACTCCTCAGTGTTTTTTGCAATACCCATATAATATACAGCAGAGGGTACTTTATCTCATTTATAAGCTGTCATTTCACAGCCCCTCTTACTCTGACTTCCTTTTTCTTCTATTTCAATCCATGTTACTCTCATCTGACTAAAACTCTCCGTTTCTTACACATTCTACCTTCCATGTCCCCGTTGTCCTTCTCTTACGTTCTTCCTCTTCCCTCAAATTAAAATGTACATTGTTTGCATGAAAAATGATGCTAGGAGCGTTACAGTCAATAAATGAGAAAATACCAACGTGTAAAACAGAAGATCATTAGAATGTAATTTGTGAGTATTGACACAAGGGTGAAGCTATAAACATAAATGCAACCACATGGATATATTAAAACAAACATTTCATTCCCAATCCTATGACAGAATAGTGGATACTCAGCAGCCAATTTTATAACCTGTTTATTCTCAAGGAACGATGCATAGTTTTTTGATTGTCTTTTGGGAAATGTGTTTTTTTCTGATTGAGTTTTATATATTATGGCTCTTTCATTTCTTGCTTTATAGTGTGTGCATAAGTGAACGCCTCTTAATTTCTCTAACACCCTTGTTGTACTTGTTGTGTTTGCAGAGCCTAGCTTCCCTGACTTCCAAATATTTCATTATGGTCCGTGGCACTCTCTTTTTTGAATACTAAGGGTCTAATTTGAAGTTTTGTGGATGTGGAACATCAACAAAAACATCAGATGTCCAGTTCCATCTATTAATTGTGCATAGATGTATAGACATTGAAAATAAGGAGGATGGGACAGGCTTCACTTTTTGGCAGGAGTCCCGCATCTGTAAATTGCTAATTTGTCACTAAATCTGTTTCTAGTGAGTGTCCAACAGCATTGATGCCATTATGCACACTATTATACACCAGTGCAGTAAGCAATACTTGCTGATTCTTCACCTGCCAGAAACAAGCTGAGACAGCGTGGAGACAGATACAAGTCACATTCATTTAAACCATAAGCAGATATTGGAGGCACATTAGTACATTTATGGCAAATGATAAACGCATGTAAAGGGATAAAATAGCGTATATGAAGAAAAAGACAAGCTAGTATTTTGGGATGAATCAGATTGTTAAAAAACATGTTCATTACTAGTACATGTGTTGAAAATGGCATGTCAATGTTTGAGAGCAACGGAATATTGATCTTAACTCTATTGTGTAGCATTGCTTCCACTTGTTTTTATAGCGTCGCCTGACCTCTTTTGAGGTTTAAGCTGTGCTTTTAAATGTCATTTGTATTAATAAACAATGTTTGTTAACGAAATTAATGAATGCACCTTCAGAAAATGATACTTTGAAGTTTGTAGACAGCGGTGCTTTTTTGACAATGTCATTCTTAAATTTGGGGATAAAATGGATTCAATTTCAAAAAAAGGAAAAACAACTGTTAAGTGGAGACAAATGTGTATTTTCATAAAATTACAATAATGAACTGGAGTTGTGGGACAACATTTGCTTATTGATTATGAATGAAAAATTTAATATTTGATGAAAATGACAAACTGATATTTGGTTACAAAATAAGTGCATTTCCAAAACTTTGAAGATGATATGTGAGTGATAATTCATGTTTACTTGGGGACTCCTAGAGCTTATTTTATATGCTTCCTTTCTTGCTAGAGGGCCATTTACGTCTGGTATCTTGGTTATTAAAAGGCTCGAAAATTCATTTAAAAACCTGCTAATAAAAACTTTGTACATGGAAACGAATTCTCTAGTAAATTATACTGTAAAGTACATTTGACAAAGTTGAGAATGAATGAGCAACGGCGGATCTGAGTAACCGCACCTCCCTGCTTTATTCCTAAAGGATTGATAAACCACTATACAAAATGAACATTTGGATTTATTGAAGAAAACTCTTTGGTAGTGCACCGCTCCACTATTTTCATACATTTGACAAAGTTTTCATATTATGAATTTGTGCTCAAATTTTAGAGGGTAGGTGAAAGAAAAGTGAAGATGGTTTGCACACTTTGCTTGTTTGCTCAGAATAATTCAGGAAAGGCAAATATGCCCCACTACTTTGCATGTTCTTTAGTCACAATATATTCAGGTGTTTAGATTGCTTTGTGTGAGTTCTGATTGTGCTATTTTTCACGTTAAGTCAAGCATAAACACACAGGGGCATATTCACAAGCCCCTATCGCCACCACAACGTCACTTTCAGTGACGTTGTGGTGGCGATAGGGGCCTCGCCTTATTCACAAAGTAGCGTTAAGCCACTTAACGTGGCTTAACGCTGCCTTGTGAATAAGGCCCCCTTCATGCTGTGTTTAGCGTGAAAGGGGCGTGCAGTGGGTGTTGCGGTGGGCGTTCCACCACAGCACCCATTGATTTTGATGCTACCCCCCATTCACAAGGGCAGCGTAAATAGGAGGTAGCGCCAAAGTTAAGACCAGGAAAACCCTGGTCTTAAGATGGCGAAACGAGGAGAAATGCTTAATTTCTCCTCGTTTTTGCTTTTTCCATGTGTGCTGCCTTGAGCAGCACACATGGAAAATGGAAAAGCAAATGCCATGGTTTGTTAATGTACAGGAAGGTGTCCCTTTCTGTACATAAACAAACCTTTTTTAAAATGCCGTTTGTAACTTACATGTGTGCTGCATGAAGCAGCACACATGTAAGTTACAAACTGGCATTTTAGGTTTGTTTATGTGCAGGAAGGGACACCTCCCTGTACATTAACAAACCTCCCTGCTCGCAGACACCCTTGCACTCTGGTGCAAGGGTGCCTGCGTTGGCGCTAAGTTGTAGAACTTAGCGCCATCACAGGGGGAAACGCAAGGCTGCACCATATCCTTGTGAATATGTTGCAGCCTTGCTTTTCCGAAGTGGCGGAGAGAGGCGTTAAGCCAAGAAGGCTAACGCCTCTCTCCGCCACTTCCTTGTGAATATCCCCCACAGCTTTTTGGTAACTTTGCTGTACTTAGTCCACCGTAGATGCTGGTGTCTCATCCCTCGTATGTGTTTCTGCGTCTGTGTTAAGGCAGCACTTTGCTCAATTGAAGTTAGAAGTATATTCAAAACAGCTTGCATTACCCACAAAGCCCTCTACTCTGGAAACCCAACATACCTCACCTACAAATTCTCAAAAAATGGCCAAAAGAGACCACTTCAGAGCTCTGAAACTCTTCTCTTGATTACACCCAAATTCAAGACTCATAAATCTCTCCCCTGCTCCTTCTCAGGGAATGCTCCCAGAATTTGGAACGCTGTTCCAAAAGAACCACGTGACAATCAATCTTACCTACTCTTCAGGAAAAACCTCTATCTCTTCTCAACAAATACCTAAACTCTCCCTCCCAAATCAAACCAGCTACACCTCCTGACCTCGGAACATATTGCTTCATCCCTACCTACGATGCCATGGCCTGTGCCACAAGCTCCTATAACTACCTCAGAACTGCATTGACAATCCTTACCTTCCCCCATTGTATATTCAGCCCCAGGTTATATTCCGTATTACTGTATGCTTCCTACTTGTATTATATTTCCTATATGCATCCTACTGTTTTACATCTCCTGTAATCGCTATATATGGAACTCTGTGAAGCACTTTGATGCACTCAGGCCAAGATTGCGCTATATAAAGAACGAAAAATGAATTAATAAATACATTCATCTGCTCCATGCACATTCTAGTGCAAATTCTACATCAGTAAGAGCCCCCTGATAAATCTCTAGTTCTGACTGAGGCAGGCATCACACTTGCTACATTTCAATATTGTGAAGCACATTTGGCCACACAAGGAAGTCAAAGAATGTTTAAGTTCAAAACCATAAAGGTTTAGAAAAAGATTTGAATAGTGAAAAACTCAAATATAAGGAATCATTTTAATTTAATAGCCAATGCATTAGTCAAAATATCGGAAGCAATAAAAAATAATAAGAACAAAGACAAACATATAAAGTTGTATTAAATAGAATGAAGCAAATCTATTCTCCCATAAAGGGAACCTCCATACACTGCTAAGATAGGGGAATGCCAGAGAAACCTGAAGAGAAGACAAGATAGCAGAGTTCTGCCAGAAAGCCTATGTAAGGCTGTAGCAAGAATCTGCTCTAAATGACGGAAAAAGGAATCTTCATCGAAAGGCAGGCAGAAAAGCATCTGATTCTAAAGGAAGATAGAAAAGGAACGACATCTAAATGCAAGTAAAAAGGCACCTGAATTTCTAATGTATGTGTGAGAGAGAGTCTGAAGGAAATCTGAAGAAAATCTGAATCCAAACACTGCAAACACGTTCTTTAAAGAACACAATTCTAACATTATCAGTAAGCCATCATTCTCAAACAACCAACCAATCAAGTGAAGACAGAAATGATACAGTTTCACTCATTAAAATATACAAAACTTTCTCACTAGCAGGCTTCCACAGTAACCTTCACAGTAGCAGAAAAGATAAATGGTCTGTTTGCACTTGCCTGTGCAGCTAAAAGGCCTCCATTCAATTAAGAAATTCCACCACACTCTCAAAGAACTAAACATCCTCTTCTACATGAAAATAGAGAAAAAAATAAGAATTTCAGGTTTTCAATGTTAATACAGCTTTTTGACCAGAAAATAATTGTTCACATTCCACAAAGCAAAGTGGCAACCAACATGAACCCTTTAAAAAACAGGCCTACAATGACTATAATCACTTGAAACATGGAAAATACACCTTCCATACATTTTCGGGTTGCATGTTAATGTCAATAGCATTTTAATGTCAAAGCATTTAATTATGAAAAAAGCTTTACCAGTGTGTGTATGTGTGTATGTTTGTGTGGTACTTCAACAGATGGGTGAAGGAGGGAGCAATTTCTGGAAGATTCCCTTTGAATTTTTGCTGGTTGAGTAGGGTCCTCAGTCTAAAGTCCAGTGAATTAAAAAGACAGGGTCCAACACTCACATAAGGAAAACCAATTTCCTTTTCCTGTGGTCTTAAAGATATTCACAATGTTATTCAATCTGAAGTAACAAGGCAATTTGCTGCAAGGTCAGTCATTAACAAATAACGTTGTTTTCTCTGAGCTAGAGTATTGCTAGAAATGGGGTTTCTGGTTAGCTAGGTTATGCCCCTAAGCCAGGCAGAACCCACCACTCTAGTCAGGGAAAGGGAGTTACACACACAAAATAACCCCTGCTCACCCCATTGGTAGCTTGGCAGAGCAGTCAGGTTTATCCCAGAGGCGATGTGTAAAGCTTTTGTGCAAGACACACACAAGGTTATATAAAATATCCTTTGTAATATACATAAAACACATTAGACCACAATCACATAAATCAGTCTGCCACTAGGCAATGGCCCTTACACAGCATGTAGTGCACTTAAGTAAATACTTACAAGTTGCACACATCATCAAACATTATGAACACACTATTCTATACCCTGCCTGTATGTAACATGCAGTCTCTGAACACACTACTTATTAGGATGTTACTGCCAGGCATACACCTTGCACATAAATTGCTGTGTAAACATGAGCATTTTCAATCAGGCATACATATCATCCCCTCCGGTGTACTGAACCAGTACCTGTACCTTGCACATAAATCACTTTGTACAATGCGTATGGCACATAAATTATAACCTGAGGAAATAAAACGGCTATAGATTCATTACACATACATCACCAGATGTCACTGTTATAACAGTGAATTTATAGGTTGCAGCTCCCCTGCCCCTCTACAACACTTTACGGGGTGACCTCACCTAGACCCCCTAGGGCACCAGAACTCCTGTGTGCCTTCTCAGGGCATTGTGGTATTACTCCTTATGCTCCTCCCAAAGGCAGAGAGTTCCTAATCGGGGACCCCGTCCCGGGCTCACCCCGTGTCAAAGACAATGCCCCCCAAATGAGTGGCAGCTGCCGGGAGAGTGGCTAACCGCCGAACATGGCGGACGTGCCTTAGACGAGTTCCAGCCCGGACCCTGCATCCTGCTTCAATCCTCGCCATTACTGGGACACCAACCACCCATAACTGCCTGGCACTACCCCGAAGACCCTCTGTGCTGATGTGGGTTGTGAAGCCCGAGATCTGCCTGACGGCTGAATATCGGAGTGGATGCCTTGATGGGGCTGTCTCCCTCGGCGGTGCGCGCCCGGACCGCGCTGGGCCGCTCCTTCCTACTGCCATCGGCTCCCTGTCACTGGCCTGCAGAGCGAAGTACCGGCCGGGGGCAGATCCTGTCGACGCCGGTGCCCGGAGCCTGCTGTCGGGTGAGGCGCAGTACCCCCCGGTGCTACTGAAGTGCGGAGGCAGATCACCCGCTCCGCCCCTGCTCATACGGAGCGTTGCATGATACTTGCGTCCTACGGGGTGTGCCTGTCCCATTGGGCTTCTCCTACGAGAGCGAACGGCTGATGTGCAGGAGCGTTCGTACCTGCCCCGAGACGGAGCGCCTGGTGTCCCGGACCGGCGCTGGAGGAGTGCGGCCGCCATTGAACTGATCACGGCCGTGCGAGGGGAAGCTGCATGGTCTTGCCCGCGCTCGGCAGGGGTTGTGTGATGGAATGGCGCCCTATGGGTCAAGCCTGCCTCTCCTGGACACGGCAGTGAGCGTTATCTACTGCTGGGGGTGCGGTAGACGAAATTTGCTGTGGAGCGGGCCCCTGTGACGTGGTTACACACCTCGGCCCCGGGAACACCTGACCCCGAGCCCTGCACGGAGCGGAGTCCCCGGATTGTGAGAGACTGAGCCGGTACCTGGGGGCACTACTAGGAGGTGCGGTGTGCCGATTTCTAGCACTAGCATGCCACCGGTACATCGTGACAACTGCTTGCTGCTGTGATTATGGCCTGCTCCTGCATGCTCTTTTTCACTGCCTGCCGCCCCTCTTGGCCTGCCTCATGGGCTGCCCAGCACCATACTAGCCCCCCGTGGCTCGACGGACCTCCTGCCACTCACCCACTGCTGCTAAGTATCCAGTGTACAGAACAGGCTCCTACTTGAGGCTATAGGTGATGGCCAGGCCCGCGTGACACCTGCATAGCCGGCTGGATCTTCTGTAAGGAGCTTTCCGACCGGGCCCCGACTCGGCGACGTGCTGAGAAATGCGTCGCCCTCTCGAGATCGAGGTGGGGTGCACAAAGGAGGTGATACTTGCCAGTTCCACCGTGGAGACGACAAAGCGGTGAACAGTGAGTACTGTGTTTACCTGGGCTTTGCCGGTCCCTTTCCTCCCCCCCTCTGATAGACTGCGAAGCCTGGGCCTTGGATTTGCACGCCCACCCTTCGTGTTACTGGCTATAGTGCTGCATATCTATTGATTAGCGCATAACCACAAATGTAGTCAGCACGGACAATATCCCAGAAATACCATTCCGGTACCCACCTAGATCATACCGCATATCCTGGGTGGAGGACACACACACCTATTGATATTCCTTGTTCTACACTTGGTGTCGCCGAAGGCGCACGATGGGGCGCACTAGGGGAAAAATGCAAGAGACTCTGGCTGCTGATAAATCCGACCATACTGACCTGGAGAGTGCAACTAGCTCCTTTGATCAAGACTATGTACCCCTACTAACGTGGCAGGACAAGCGGATAAGCTAGACTTGATCTTGCAAGAGGTGCGAGACTACAGGAAAGCAATAGAAAGGCAAGTCAGCACGTTGACTACGAACCTCACACTACTGAAGGCCGACCATAGTAAATTAGCGGACACGGTCCGTACTAATAAACTGCATCTGGAAGAAATACTCCCTCAGCACAAGACACACTCGGATCACATAGAACGTTTACAGCACCAGCTAACAGAGCTCCAAGATAGGGCTGATGATGCAGAGGGGAGGACCCGCCGCAACAATATTCGAATCGTGGGGTTGCTGGAGCGGAGCGAGGGGTCCAACCCTACCCAATTCATAGAACAGTGGCTGTGGGACGTGGTTGCTCCAGAAGGCCTTTCAGAACTTTACAGTGTGGAGAGGGCGCACCGAATCCCGGCGCGATCGCCGCCCCCTGGCGCTCGCCCAAGGCCGTTCATAGTGAGAATTTTCAATTTCAAAGACCGGGACACAGTGCTCCGGGCAGCCCGCGACAAAGGCATGATTCAGTATGAAAATCAAATGGTGTCTTTGTATACTGATTTTACTCTGGCGGTGCAAAAGCGCAGATCATCGTTCCAAGAAGTTAAACTACAGCTTCGGAAACACAACCTTAAATATGCGCTCCTCTTTCCGGCCAGGCTGAAAGTGATCCATGATCAGAAATCTCACTTCTTCGACTGCCCGGCTGATGCAGAAGAATGGGTTGAAGTGACACTGTCGTCGGGCTCCACCCAACGCTCACACCACACTGCCAAGCCGCAGCCCCCTGCGCGCCAGGTGGTAGCGAGTAGTAAACAGGACCGAAACAGAGTACCCCGAGCTGAAGCCGTTGTAAGTCCACCTCCGGAACAAATCTTGGAAGGTAAGAGATCTGCTCTCCAGGCAGTGGGGGCGCTGGACGTGCGCGACGCGCACTCGACGGTGGACTCACAGGACTCATCCGAAGATAATACAATACACTCAGACTCTGAGAACAGTATGACTCTCTCCCCCTCTATCACCCCGCAAATGGTGAACGACTATAAGGGCTGAGACGGAAGACTTTCTCACTTGGGGGTCTCTATATACATGGGATGTCATACTAAATTAGTGGTTCTGTTCACCTGTTAATATGTATGTTTTTTCATGGCTCTGCATATGCAAGTAATATAGGGCTACAGCCAGGCCGGAAGAGGGACAGTCCGGACTGTTCCGCCCCTAGATCTAGATTCGGTGTTGGTTACCTTCCCCCCAGTGCAACTGCATTCTTGCCTGTTATAGAAGTTTAATGGTTTTCTTAATAACCATGGTTTGGTCCTCTGTTGTTATAAAGGGGAACCTAGTATTGAGGGTGGGTATTAGTTCGTTTAGACTCGTCTCCTGTCTTTGAGCCAATTGCCATCGAACCAGTGCTGGAGCCGGCAGGGTACAACAACGCACCTCGGAATATGGTCACGTCCGGGAAATACAAGATATTAACCTGGAATGTTAGGGGGATGGGGTCTGTCCACAAGCCCCACAGACTTTATGCGCAACTCAATAGAAGGAAGGCACAGATTGTTTTCCTGCAGGAAACACACTTGACACACTCGGAGGCACTCAAACTCCGGAAAAAGTGGCGGGGGCAGCTGTTTGGTACATCTTCTTCAGTATTTGCTAGGGTGCTGCCATTTGGATTAGAAGCGGAACTACGTTTATAGTCTTAGAGCAGAGGATAGATACACATGGTAGATATGTGCTCTTCCATGGCACACTGGACGGAGAGCCACTTATTTTGGGCAGCGTATATTCCCCCAACACAGATCAAGACAAATTTCTGGAAACATTGAACACAGTCCTCTCGGGTTGGGCGGGGCACCCCTGGGTTATCGGGGGAGATTTTATTGCCACCCTGAGTGTAGATCTTGATCATTCTCACCCACCTCTAGCGGGCGCAATTGGTCGGCAGCAAGCTGAGGAATTGTCGAGCTGGGCGGAGGGATGGGCACTCGGAGATGCATGGCGGATACATAACCCACTAAGCAGAGAATACCCATACTACTCCCCCACACATTTTATACACACACGTATAGACAGGGTGTTCTGCTCTAATTCGCTGCTAGGTAGTTTCTCCTCTGCAACATACCTTGGGAAGACCCTCTCAGACCACAATCTGCTAAAACTGATAATAGAATGTGGCAGGATTCCCACGCCGGTCCCAACGTGGCACTTACAACCAATCTCACTGGAAGACCCTGTATACCGTGACACTCTTTCCACAGCGATAACGCAATACTTCACAGAAAATGCCGACACTGGCAGTACACGGAAAGTGGAGTGGGAGGTGTTTAAGACAGTTATCCGTGGGGTGGCCATCGGCACTAAAGTAGGGGCACGAGCCATGGTGGACGGGGAACTGAGAGACTTAGAAGGCAGGCTAGATGATTTGGAATCTGCTGCAGCATTAGATGACACACATAAAGAGGCTTTGCAGGAAGCAGATATCAAACATGCAGAGCTGCTAGAACAGTTATGGACAATCGACTACCGCACATACACGCAACGTCAGCAGGCTGAGGCGGACAAGGCTGGTACATTGCTGGCTAGAATAATACATGATGCCCCTAGCGCTATACCTATAGTCGAGATCACCATGGCTGAAGGTCGCACAGCAACCACGCAACTTGATATTAACTTGGCGTTCCAAAAATATTACAAAGTACTATATGGGGCTCCGTCGGCGCTATCAATGGAGGAACTAACTAGTTTCCTGGACAGCCTGGAGTTCCCACAGCTCACCAAGGCGCAGATAGATGACTTAGCTGCCCAAATCTCTAAGGCTGAAATACGTGCCGCAATAAAAGATTTACCCCGCAATAAAACCACAGGTCTAGATGGCCTGCCTGTGGAATTTTATGAGACTTTCTCAACCCAACTAGCCCCTCACCTCAAACAGTTATACCACACTGCTCTGGAAACTGGAGCATTGCCGCTGACCACGAGTCAAGCTTTGGTGACATTTCTGCAGAAACCAGGCAGAGACCCAAAAGATATGGCAGGTTATCGTCCCCTCTCTTTACTAAATACGGATTATAAAATCCTTAGTAAAGTATTGGCCCGTAGATTACAGCACTACCTGCCACGCTTAATACATATAGATCAATGCGGATTTGTACCGGGCAGGAGCACCTCCCTCAACATCAGGCGCCTACATCACATAATTTCCTTGATGCCCCCTGGGAATGCTTTGGCTGGTTGCATCTCCTTAGACCTGAAGCAGGCATTTGATACACTTCATTGGGACTATATGCTCCGAGCTCTCTCCCTATTCAGCATCCCCCAGGGCTACATCCAAAAGGGTACAGCTTCCTTACACGAACCTGACTGCCCGGGCTAGGACTGGGGTGCATATATCTCGGCCTTATGCGGTAACCAGGGGCACACGACAAGGCTGCCCTTTATCACCCCTACTTTTTGTCTTGGCACTGGAACCGCTTGCCATAAAGGTACGAACTGCCGCGAGAGACAGAGGTATCCAATTGGGGATCAACACCCATGCCCTCTCAGCCTATGTTAACGACATTATTCTATACCTCAATGATTTACGCGGACCCCATGTTCCACTCCCTGAGATATTCAAACAGTTTCAAATGTTGTCTGGCCTCGCTATTAATGAATCCAAATCAACTGCTTATTTCTTTCACGACTCCGACTCTGCAGACCCGGTTGGATTCGGACCCTGGTCATTTTCTACGGCGCTTGTTACATTTAAATATCTGGGTATCCAAATCTATAGGCAGCCCCAGGACTTGCTGGACGGTAACCTGAACCGTGCAATAAAATGACTTAAATCACAAATTTCCTTCTGGATTTCGCTGCCCATCTCCGTGGCAGAGAGAGTGGCAATTTCTAAAATGGTCATGCTGCCCAGGCTCCTATATTTTTTTACTAATATCCCAGTTATAATCCTGGTTCACATATTTAAAACACTTAACACACTACTTACTGAATTGATTTGGGGTAAGGGACGAAGGAGAGTAGGACTTGCTAAGCTGCAGCTTAGTACTGCCCAGGGAGGTTTGGGAGTCCCGGACTTCCAGGCATACTGCTATGCTAGTCAGCTGCAGTGGCTGTCCTATTGGACTGCCGGCCGCCACTTGCAGGAAACAGGCATGACACAGACAGCATGGGAGAAGGGAGCGCTACATATGCTATTACTCCCCAAGTGTGGGCTTCCCCGCTCCGCGCCCCCTTTATTAAAAGTGGCCATGGCGTATCGGAAGAAGGCCATTCAATACACTAAAGAGCGCACTTCGTATGCCCCTAATATCCCTCTGATGGGGCTCCCCACACCGGCTGGTATAATATTGGCAAGGCAATTTTCTCAATGGTCTGAGGAGGGTGTAACCACTGTAGGTATGCTGTTTTCCGGCAACATGCTCCTGGATCATAATGCATTTGTTAGGGAGCAAGGAGTCCCCAACACGCTTTATATATTGCATGCTGCATGCTATGTAGATACATCAGAAGCACCTGGGCACTGGATGGTACTGAGCCACAAACACATGCACTAGTTAGTACACATGACATATCTTATGGGGAACGGGAACGAGGGACACCTAACAAGATGGCTATATAGGAGCATCCGAACGCATACATCAGTCCCGCTCCAGGAGCTCCGGGATAAATGTTCTGCTGACCTAGGTCATGACTTAACGGACAAGGAATGGGAGAAAATACTAGATTTTCCGAAGAAAGTGTCACGCAACCCTAAGTTTAAATTAATTCAATTTATATTGGTGCATAGAGCTTACCTGACCCCACATAGGCTGAGTAAAATGTTCCCGGATACTACAGATGCATGTCCAAGATGCCATTCCCAAATGGCAGGGCTGCTTCATATGATCTGGTCTTGCGCAAAACTGGCACCCTTTTGGGAGGCGGTATTTAAACTCCTTGCTGAGGTAACACCAGGAGTAGGACACAATGGAGTGGAGTTTGGTATGTTGGGACTTTGTAAAAAATGCAAAGCGCAGGGAACACAACACCGATTTGCCAACTTAGTACTTATTCTGGTAAAACGATCTATTACTATGAGATGGAAGTCCCCGCAGCCTCCGTCAGTAGTAGCATGGCATACCGAAGTAGTATGCTGGGAGAGGGCCGAAAGTATGGCATTACGCAGGGAAGAAAACAGGGGCCTCAGGAAGAACACAATAGCTATGGAGTGGGATATGATGCTGGAACAGTTTGTGGCTGCTGAACCTTCACTGGGCTGAATCTTTGCATGTGCCCAATGTGAGCGATGTTAGGCTTGTGTATTTAATGGCTTAACAACAGACCCAGATGAGACACAATTCTTGTATATAAATTGTATGACCACAAGATTTCACCTTAAGGTTGTACCACTTGGTTTCTCAGTGGATGCGTGAATGTACAGCTATAGTAGCACGGAGTCTAGGGAGGGTGGGGGTGGTCTTTTCTAGTCAACTAGTTTGGGAGGGGGGAGGGACTGTTGGATTGTTTAGTATTTTTATCCTATGCTCAGAGTGGTTAATGTCAATTGCTGATTAGTATATCCTCCATATTGCACTGTTGATGATACGGTAATGATATACACCCTGACTGTACACCAAGCTGCTGTGACGTCCTGACTATGTGGTTACATGTTTGAAATTAATAAAATATGTGATAAAAAAAATGAGTGGCAGCTGCCCACTCTGTCGCATAGCCACTGAGACAAATGCAATTTGGGGCCCGGCCACTCTGCTCAGGCCAATGGGGACAGCCCTGCCCCCGTAATGCCAGCAATACCAAGGTGGTATTTTACTCATGAACAAAAATGCCCCCGTTGGCCGGGCGACCTCATTGGGTCCTCCATGTGTGGAATCACTGCCCGGCAGCTGTCTGTCACCGCGCGATGCAGCCGCCAACCACTTCTGGCTCCCAAGATACAGACTAGGATGGGGGCAGACATGCCCTGCCTACGTTGGCTGGGAGACCTCATGGGGTCCTCTGCAAGCAGAACTCACCAAAGGGGCCTGCCCGCGAACACACAGTGCAGTTCCCGTCACCTGGTGCTGGTCAGCCCTCAGCTCCTGAGGGCATCAGTTGTGGAGACCTCCTCTGGTCTCAAGCAGCCTCTCCTGCTGGCTGCAGCACACAGACCTGGCGCAGCTGCCTGATTCCGGCTCCACTTCCCTCGGGGAGCTGCCCGCTGTAGTCGGCCTTCACAGAGGAGGCTGGGCTGCGACATGCAGTCATCCTCCGGCCACCTCTTTGGCTGGGCGACTTGGTTGCCAGGCAATGCCTGGACTCCTGTGGCGCTCGCTTGAAAGGTGAGCCGCAGCTCTCGCCTTTCCCAGATCTCTTGTGATACAGCAGATGGGGACTCAGCCTTGAACTCGGGCCCATGGCGGTGCAGCAAGCAGCACCCACGGCTGTTAGCAATCCAGGGAGCGCCAGAGGGCCTCGCCAGCTGACGGACAGAGGCGTTTTGAGGCGACACAAAGCCCAAAGACTTTGTCTCCTCACCCTGAACTTCCAGTATGCACAGGAAGTTTCAGTAATCATAAAAAGCACACAGACTTTGTAAAACAAAGTGGGAGCACGGGGATCTTGAGAAACAGAGTGCATGCACCAGAACTTTCCCAAAGCAAAGGGAAAGGGTGCTGAAGGAAGACTTTGATGTCTCTGAGTCTTCCACAACAGGAGGCCAGTACACAGAAGCCCTTGGAGATTTTCCTTCACAAGCAGGATACCACAGCAGGGCAAAACGAATCAGTCCTTTTCCTCCACCATAGACAGAAGCAGCAACTGCAGGCCAACCCACCCCTCACTCAGAAAAGACAGTGCTCCTCACACAGTCCTTCTGCTCTTCTTCTTGGCAGGGTCCTCTTATTTGTGAAGTAATCTAAAGTCCTGGGGTTTTAGGTGCAATACATACCCCCCATTTTGCCATTGTTCTCTTTGCCTTAAGGGTCTCTGAACCCAGTCCAAATCAGTCCTGTCCTCCCTGGTGCAGCATGACCACAGGGGGTGGAGACAGCATTGTGAAAAAGGAGACACAGCCTATTGAGGTGTTTGCGAGACTCCTCCCACCACTCTAAATGAAGACCAGGTCTATTCAGCTCAGCGATGAGTCACCCAGGCAAGGCAGGACACACCTCAACCCCCAGTGACTGTCTAGAGTGAATGCACATCGCAGCTTCTGTCACTCAAACACCAGAAGCTAAATACACAAACAGCCAGAGGCACACAGAATGGTAAAGTAAGAAAAGTTCCACTTTCTAAAAGTGGCATTTTCAAACACAGAATTTAAAAACCAACTTCATCAAAAGGTGTGTTAATGAATTCTAAGTTGAGAGGACCTAAACTACATTTTCCTATCTTGTCCCTATTGCAAGTTACACATGTAAAATGTTACAGCGCAGCCCCAATAATAAGCCTATGGGACAAATAGCCTTTCGATAGAGAAAAACGAAATACACTATATTTTACTATCAGGACATGTCACACACACCAGAACATGTCCTACCTTTCACATACACTGCACCCTGCCCATTGGTGTACCTTGGGCCTACCTTAGGAGTGCCTTATATGTAAGGAAAGGGAAGGTTTGGGCCTGGCAAATGGGTGCACTTGTCAGGGCAACATGGCAGTTTACAACTGCGTGCACAGTACAGTGGTAGATCTGAGACACATTTACAGGGCTACTCATGTGGGTGGCACAACCAGTGCTGCAAGCCCACTAGTAGCATTTGATTTACAGTCCCTGGCACACATCGGGCACTTTATTAGGGACTTAACAGTAAATCAAATATGCCAATTATGGATAACCAATCATAGTCATAATTTATACAGAGCGCATATGTACTTTAGCACTGAACATCAGTGGTAAAGTGCCCAGAATCCTATAGCCAATGGGTCAGAAAAAAGGGAGGCAAAAGGCAAAAAGTTTGGGGATAAACCTGTCAAAAAGGCCAAGCCTAACAAGTATCATGGGCTTTTTTAGTTCAAGAAAAGTTTGCATACTTGATAAAGAAGTCACTGGAGTGTCTATACTTCTTTTGAAGGTGACAATAGAAAACAATGATGTGGTCTAGATGGAATAGACAAATTCTGGAGTAACTGTGGCACCTTTCTGTGCATCAGTGGGAATGGGCACATCTGATGATATTGGTGCCTCCGATGACAGAGAGATCTGAATTGAAGCCAGTCCATAGATTCTTTCTTTTCTGTGCTGATGAAAAGATAGTGGCAAAGTCTATGGACACATGAAGTTAAATTGTATTTATTGTAGACTATCACAAAGTACAGCGATCTCACTTTGTGGACGCTTAACACAGAAAGCTCTCCCTCATTCAGAAATAAAGACGACTCAGGCACTCAGTCATCACACAGCTGTCCTCTGGCTACCTAGTCATATGAGAACGGCCCGAGTATGATCAGTGTACAATAGAACTAGGGCTGATGTTAATTGAACTGTAACATGGCTGTATGAGGTATACAACAGCAGTAACAATATTGTACATGTGATCCTTTTTATTGAGAATATTGGTGGTGTCTAACCTGTGGTAAGAAAAGAACTAAATATCAAAACAAAGAAAGGGGGAGAGGAGGATATGGCTAGGTTCGTCCTCCTAGGTACTTGTAAAACAAAAGAAGATCCGGAAATCGTGGATCAGGGAACCTAGCTAGTAGGGAAGAGGAGGGGTCTACTGAATGAGTAAGACGCACCTCAAATAAGGGAAAAGAAAATTATTTTCTTGAGTCCCCTCACTCACCAAAGGTTTCCCCTAGGTGACATGCTTCATCATTGGGGCCATCCCAAGCATCTACTGCTTGGGGCGTGCTGCGACTTGCGATAGTTATGTAGGAGCACTGATTTTTAATATATGACTATGTGTAGTGCAGTGAAGGGGGAGTGGTGTGAGTGGTTGTTTAAAAATTACCTAACTAGTGAACGTAAATGAATTTATTCTTGCTCCTAGTTGGCAAAGGATAAAAAGGGGTTAATAAAAGGGAAAAGAATTAAATGTTTATGTAATAATAGTACGGTTATACTGAACACGTAGTATTTACTTTTGCCAGTTATTAAATACTACGTGTTCAGTATAACCGTATGTAATTTATAATTATATTCAGCGCTGACACAATAAGTGCGCGCCCCCTTTTTTCCTTATCTTTCACTTTATTACAGGTTCTGCACGGAGTGGTACACATGGGGCTGGCCCCCATGCCGTCCTGAAGAAGAGGTTAGGGGATACCTCGAAACATGTTGACTTAAAGTATTAGGGACTATTATTACATAAACATTTAATTCTTTTCCTTTTTATTAACCCCTTTTTATCCTTTGCCAACTAGGAGCAAGAATAAAATCATTTACGTTCACTAGTTAGGTAATTTTTAAACAACCACTCACACCACTCCCCCTTCACTGCACTACACATAGTCATATATTAAAAATCAGTGCTCCTACGTAACTATCGCAAGTCGCAGCACGCCCCAAGCAGTAGATGCTTGGGATGGCCCCAATGATGAAGCATGTCACCTAGGGGAAACCTTTGGTGAGTGAGGGGACTCAAGAAAAGAATTTTCTTTTCCCTTATTTGAGGTGCGTCTTACTCATTCAGTAGACCCCTCCTCTTCCCTACTAGCTAGGTTCCCTGATCCACGATTTCCGGATCTTCTTTTGTTTTACAAGAAAAGAACTAACACATCTGCGTATTATCTCTTCATGAAACCCATGTCCTTTCCTCCAAGTGATTGAGGGTGTTATTGTACACTGTGTCAGAGACACTCACTGTTCAAACAGGATAAGAGTTATGGGTTGGCAATCAGCAAATGAAATGAAGAAATTGGTACTGTTAGTCTTCAAAGTAGTCTCTGGTCATGTAGAAGGTTTACAGCTCATTGATTGCTTTCCTTCAAATGCACACGCTTCCTTTTATATATTAATCTCACTAACCCTCTTTCAAATTTCTAATTTTTCTCCTTTTATTAATCCTTTGTGTTCATTTGTCTTTCTTCATCTGTTTGAGTCTGTCTTGTTCTACTTCTACACATATACTTACTTACTTTTCTTACTTGCTTACTGCCCGTTATACCAACTGGCAAGTAGGGCAGCAAAGAAGGAACTCCGCTTCGGTTTGTCTTTAGCAAGTTTCTGTACGGTGCCCTAGCTGTGATTCAGGGTCACCATTTCTGTTTGCACAGTTCGCCTTCAGGTGTTCTTTGACCTGCATACATATGCAACATGAAACACCGCGTACAAATACATGAGTAAATATATAGACATAATCTTTGTAGTGTTAGATTCCAAGCTGTATAGATTTTTCTTTCAATCAATTTACGATAGAGTCCACGATAGAGTTTGAAAATCTGTACTCAATGGTAAGCACTTAAATGCAGTACAAATGCCCAGGGAGTAGGAATAAAAACAAATAATGTTTAGTGGCACTATAATATAGCCTGGAGAACCTTTGGGGCTGGGTCACAAAATATTTTTAACTGGCAATGTTTCATGTCCTTCATGAAAGTTAAGTCGGTGCTTTTACCACGGTATTGTGAAATTGTTTGTAATGGCATACAGAACCCTAAGGTGGAAAACGTTCCCCTGTTGAAACCTGCCCATGTACAAGTCGATGTTATTTATTGCACAAATATATTCCTCACCCCTCCTCCCTCAAGCTGTGATGATGACCAATCACAATATGGGATGAGGAAAGGTGTCAAATCCTATTGTCACTATTCACAAAATCTTTGACCTTCTAACATCATCCCACCTCTCTGCTTGTCCAATTTGAAATATATGTCTACCGCCAACCCCAACTTTCCCTCCGGTCTAATCTCATCTCATCCCCTCATCATCTAAAATTCTACTGGGAGGGAGGCAAAGAGCGTGTTGTTAACAGCAGCAACCTTTTCTACACCTCCCTAATGTCTATGGAGACGGTACAGAAAAGGAAAACAAAAAATGTCAGTTTACAGAAAGATTATCCATGTAAGCAAACACAAATTAAGCCTTCTCTGCTCCCTTCTAAGTTTATGCTTTTTCCCCCTGTATCCTCATTAGTGGATATCGGGGTTCAGACTTCTTGCATCAGCAGTACATCAAAGAACATACTGTACTGCAAAACAGTGGAAACGAAAATTATTCAAATGCTCATGTGAACATCAGTTCAATCTAGTGCAGTGAAGCTGCAGAAATGGCAACACGGTGTCATAATAATCAAGGAAGAGGCATTCATCTTTTATCATGAAACGCACGCCTTTCTCTTTGATTTATTTGTTTAATATTCTGTTTCAAAGCCATTTATTAAATGAAAATTCTCTTGTGATTTTAAAACATACATATAAGGTTAGCCAGATTTGTTATCAAGCACATAAAGTACACGGCGTTTCTTTTCCTCATGCATTCCATTAAGAAACATGCAATGTAAAATACATAGCATATTTCTTTTTCATGAAGATGAAACTGCCTTCTACTTTCTCATATCTCCAATGATAATTTTGTGAATTTAAATGTTCCATATTAGGGAAAGTTATTGGACGCCATTATTTCAGCTGTCTGTCCTGCTCACATCACGACATGACCATCTGAAATTCAAAATAGTGATAAAATAATTAAAAAAGAAAAAAAGCGTATTCAGGTATTCAAAGCTTTATTGTTTAGTAACCATTACAATTAAATATAAGCAGCTAAAAACAGTTAAAATATTCAAAGTGCATATACGATGAGCCAATGTGCAGTTACAGTAGACAGTCAGTGCTTTACCAAGGCAGCTAGAAAAAGTAGCGAACCAGCCACCAAGAACCAGGGTCATACAGTAGGACCCACCATGACTGGCTGGGTTTTGGCCAGTTAGTATAAAAATGCATTGAGATCCTTAGTCCCCCAGGCTAAAAGACAGTTAAAATTATTCAAAGTGCAATGTGCCAAGGACCAGTTTGCAGTTACAGAGGGCAGTCAGTGCTTTACTAAGGCAGTTGGGGGGTAAAAGATAGTGAACCAGTCACTAAGAACCAGGATCATGCGATAGGACCGAACGTGACATGCTGGGATTTGGCCAGTTCATGTAAAAGTGCATTGAGATCATTTGGTCCCCACTGTCGGAGTCTCTCTTAACATCTTGTCTTTCCTGACACGGACTGCGTACTTTGTTATTGGGTTTTGCCATTGGTTATGGCATAGTGCGGCTGCGGTGGTTGAGAAGAGCTGTTCCCTGAGTATTTTGATGAATTTGGCACATATCGTCAATGCCCAAGGAGCAAAGTTCTTAAAGCAGATTGAAGAAGCTTCTTGGCATGTGCGTGCCCCTAGGAGCAGTAAGACCGGTTGAAGCAACCACCTCCTTTCATGGTCTAAAGAGGGGCTGCAGCATAGCAGATGTAGGCAAGTTTCATGCATGTAAATACATAACCGGCAGTCCCTTTTAAATCCTTGGCCAACCCAAGCTGGATGAAAGGCTTTTATTGGCAGCACTAGTTATCTCATGTACAATATTTGTCTGCACTTTTCCGCGTCTATAGCTTCCAAAAATATGGTTGCGGCATCCCAACAAGGTAGGTGTCATTTAGGGGCTGCACCATCACTGAGTTTCCCACTAATAGTTGGCCTTGCTCCCTTGTGGTCTCTTTCAGTTGCTGATTGATTGCTTTTTTCTGAGCGGTATATGGTATGGCCCCAACTTATATGGCTGCTTCATGAATCTGGAGGGACGTAATAGCACTCCCTGTTAGAACTGGGGGTCTCTAGTTGGCAGAGGTAGGTACCTCTGTCCAAATAGGGACCCTTGCTTCTAGTCAGGGTAAGGGGATACACACTTTAGATAAATCCTGCTCACCCCCTCGGTAGCTTGGCACGAGCAGACAGGCTTATCCCAAAGGCAATGTGTAAAGTATTTGTACCAACACTCACAGTAACATAGTGAAAACACCACAAATGGACACTACACCAGTTTAGAAAAATAAAGTATCTTTACTAAACTTAAACAAGACCAAAACAACAAAAAAACCAACATAAAGATACTCAGAAAAATGTATTTTAAAAAGGTTGTTGCAAAAATAAGCTGTAGAAATCCAATAGCACCAACTGGGGCTATCAGGACGTCAGGACAGTACAAAATCCAAAGTACGGCGCCGCCCGCGATGATCGCGGCGTCGGGCGTGGAGTCACACAGACCCCCAACAACAGTACCTTGAAAAATGAAGTCGGTGACGATGCACGGCGTCGGCGAAGAACAATTTTGTCTCCGGTGATGATGCGACGTCGGCGGTTCTTGCGAATCACCCTCAGCGGTTATCGGCGCCGCGATAACAGGAGGCCGGCACTTGGCGAAGACACGAAGTCGATGTGAGCGCTGGCGTCAGTCACGGCCGATCGCTGCCGGTCTCGGCGGGCGTTGTAGGGTGTCGGAGCTGCGGAGCAGGTCGGGCGCAGCGTCGTCACTTCACGAGCGGCTCCCCGGGCCTCGATGCAGGACGCGGCGCCACAGCGGCGGCGTCGACGGCGTCAGAAAACAGATTTTCTTCCTCTTCTTCCTCTTTTTCAGCTTTCAACAGCAGAAAGGCCTCACACACAGTTACAGGCCCTCCTGGCAGACTGGAACTCCCAGCAAGGAAGTTCAGGGAGCTGGAGGTGAAGTCCTTTTGTGCCTGGGACTTCAGAAACAGGAGGCCAGCTCTACTCAGGCCCTTGGAGACTTTTCTTCAGAGGGACACAGCACACAGCAAAGTCCTTCTTCAAGCAGGGGATACAGCACACAGCAAGTCCCTTAGTCCTCTCCTCAGTGGAAACAGCAAACTGCAGGCCAACCCCAGACACACAGCAAGGGCAGTACTTCTCCTGAGTCTCTTCAGCTGATCTTCTTTGGCAGCGATTCCTCTTGATCACGAAGTAGTCTTGGAAACTTTTATAACCCTGAGTTTCCATAACAGGAGGCCAGCTCTTCTCAGGCCCTTGGAAACTTTCTTTTCAGGACACAGCACACAGCAAAGTCCTTTCTTCAAGCAGGGGGGACACAGCACACAGCAAAGTCCTTCTCCTTCCTTTGGCAGAAATAGCAACTGCAGGCCAACCCCAGACACACTAGGGCAGTACTTCTCCTTCACCTCTTCAGCTTTTCTCCTCAGCAAAGGTTCCTCCTTGATTCCAAAGTAGTCTAAAGTTCAGGGGTTTCAGCTCTAGTATTTATACCCCAAAAGTCTTTGTTCTTCATGTGTGTGGGGTCCTGGACCCAGTCCAAACCAGTTCAGGGTGCATTCTGCCAGGGCACCTCTCCTTCCTTTGTGAGTGGGGGCCAGGGTCATCAGACACACCGCAGGAGGTGGAGCCAGCATTGTGGAAGGTAGGCACTGCCCTATTCAGACCCAGGTGCAACTCCTCCCACCACTCTACATGTAGATATGTCTATTCAGCCTAGTGCTGACTCACCCAGCCTCCTGCAGCCACCCCCAGCCCCTGTCACTCACAAACCAGATGGTCAATTCACAAACAGGCAGAGGCACACAGAAAGATTGAACAAGAAAATAGCCACTTTCTAAAAGTGCTATTTCCAAACTTAGAATTTAAAACCATCTTCACTAAAAAGATTTGTAATTAAATTCTGAGTTCAGGGGTACCAGATTCCAACTTTCTATCTTGCTGCTATGGGAAGATATGCAGGTAACCATGTTACACAGCATTCCCCATGTTAACCTATGGGCAAGATAGCCTTTCAATAGTGAAAAACGAAATTAGCAGTATTTCACTATTAGGACATGTTACCCACACTAGTACATGTCCTACCTTTCACATACACTGCACCCTGCCCAGGGGGTACCTTGGGCCTACCATAGGGGTGTCCAATGTGTAAGAAAAGGGAAGGGTTAGGCCTGGCAAGTGTGTACACTGGCCAGGACAACATGGCAGTTCACAAACTGCGCACAGGCACTGCAGTGGCAGGCCTGAGACACCATCTTAGGGCTACTCCTGTGGGTGGCACAATCAGTGCTGCAGGCCCACTAGTAGCATTTGAATCACCAGCCCTGGCACACTCAGTGCACTTTACTAGGGACTTATTGGTAAAGCAAATATACCAATCAGGGATAGCCAATCACAATAACAAATTACAGAGAGAGCATATGCACTTTAGCACTGATCAGCAGTGGTAAAGTGCCCAGAGTCCTATAGCCAACAACCACAGGTCAGGAAAAAATGAAGGAGGAAGAAGCAAAAAGTTTGGGGATAACCCTGCAAAAAGGGCCATTTCCAACACAACCCCCTTCCAGCCTAAAGCCAGGGTAGACCAAACGATACCTTGATGGGATTCCCTGCTTGGGGCGATAGAACACGGAAACTGGCCCGCACAGCAGGGGACTTTTCCTGTTCTACGCCTTCCTGAACCCAGTTGGATCCCTCTGTCTATACTCTCAGGGCCCACTAGGCTAAACCATGGGGGACCCTTCTCCTCACCTGGGGACCCCATCTGTGCAGCACCTAACCTTACTTCACTCACAGATGTGTCCACACTGGTAGACAGTACCCACCTGCCCAACACAACGGTGTGGCCCAGTCCACCCCCAGGGTGGGACTCCTGCCCCCCTCCCAGGGGCAATCTGTCCACCAAGACAACCAGCCACAGGGGCCACTGACAGCCGTCAGTGATGAGAGCCAGGCCTCATGCCTGTCAGGCCTCTCTAAGCTCAGTGGCGTTAGAAAGTGGGGGGCAGTAGCCCCAGGTGTCTGGCACCTTTTCTCCACTCTCCCTCCTGCCAAGTCAGGTATGGCATCCTGACACTGGCCCGCCAACCCAGGGTCTGTACCCTCAGGCTGACCAGAGGTCACGGGCGAGGCTCTCCTCTCCCTACCTCTCCTTCTGGGGTCCCGCACTCTCCTCCCAGGAGAGGCACCCTCAGAACACAACTCTCCCACCAGTTCAGGACCTCTCCCCTGCAACGGGTCTCCCAACCTAGGGTCTAAACCCTCAGGTTGCACCGGGGTCAGAGGCGAGGACTCCCTCCCTCTGCACCCCCTTCCAGAGTGCTGCACCCTCCCACTTGGAGCGGTACCCCTGGAAGCCAAGCCGGTCAGGACACTGGTTACAGAGGTCCTTCCCTCCAGGTCAGGAAGATCCTGAACCTGGCCTCCCAACCTTGGGGCTAAACCCCGCGGCTGAGTACTTAACTGGCATGCCAGGACTTCTGGGGACTCACACAGTATACCCCCGGTCAGGACACTGATTACAGATGCCCTGCCCTCCAGGTCAGGCAGCGCCTGAACCTGGCCTCCCAACCCAGGGACTAAACCCTGCGGTTGAACACCTGCCTGGCACACCAGGGCTTCTGGGGACTCACACAGTATCCCCTCGAGGGTAATACATGGCCCATGTGTCGTGTGACAGTCTGCCTGGCGCAGATCTCCCGACCCCTGGCCATCTGACAGTGCGCGAAGATCCCCCCCAGACAGAAGTGGTGTCACCATGGTCACTCCTGTGAGGCTCAGCCCTTCTGGCTGGCCCCTGACCCACTGGTGCTCCCACTGGGGAACACATCCCCCTCTCACCCCTCACTCTGGACTTCTGCACCCTCCCAACTGGAGCGGCACCGCCAGAAACCAGAACCGCTGGAGCTCTGCTTACAGATACTCCACGTTCTCCTGACACTAGGAGATCCCCCTCAGGAAATGGCCTCCCGGTACAGACTAGGCCCCCCTCCTGGTGTTCCCTTATGGAACCAACCAGGTCCTGGGACTGGGTTTTGGGCACCTTGGGATACAGCCCACTCCCACTCCCTCTCCTCTGAGACTGGACGTGGGACCCTACACCCCTCCCACTACACTGGGACCTATCTGGGCTACCACAAACCTCCCCTACCTCACTTAGTCGGGGAAAACCTGAGCCACCCCCTTCAGGATCACTCCCAAATGCCTCTTCAGACCCTCTGGAATCCACCAGAAGGTCTACCTCCAGCACAAGTTCCCTGGACTCAGAGAACTCACACTCCACCAGGTGATGGCATAGCTCTGGAAAACAGGGACTTAAAATATGCTCTCCAACAAATGAATCACATAACCCCCCACAGTTATTAACCAAGCTACCCTTTGCCTCACCATCCAGTGCCTTACACAAGTACCCCACACCACTCTCCTGAGACTGGCAAGACAGTGTCTGACTGTCTCTGTCACTCAACCCACACTCTTCTGGGCGGTCTCCACATTCACACACCAGGACTTCTACCATGGGGGAACCCCTCTCCCTGCACCTCTCATCTAGAGTCAGTAGAGCGTCCCTCCCATCACTAGGCATATGATCCCCTGTGTCAGTTCCCCAACCTACTTCAGGGACACTGCACATTACTGGAGCTACCTCATAAACCTGAACCCCCTGGTGTATGTCAACCCCCTCCCTCAAGTCAGGCGTCACATCTCTGAGTGTGTATACTTCTCCCTCAGCACTAGATACCATAATTTTGCTGCCACCATCTGAGCTGGACTCCACCTCCAACTCAGCAAAGCTCACTTCCTGAGCTTCCCACATTTCTTTTTCCTTGGCTAAGACATTCAAGGCCTCAAGCCTCTCGAGCTCCAAATCAAGCTCCCTCATTCTTAACTCATGTGCCAAGGTCAATTTCAATTCTTCCAAAGCATAAATCTTCTTGCTCTCTTCCAAGGCACGAGCCCTCTCCTCTGCCTTGTGCTGGATTTCTTTTTCCATTTCCAATTGCTTCATCTTGAGCCTCATGACTTCTAACTCATGATCTCTAACCCTTTGGTTTTCCTCCAACTCCTCTGGGGAAAAACTGCTAGCGGAATGGTTGCTGCCAGCCCTGGAGGCTGCCCTGGACACAGGCAGATCCTGTGATCTGAAACCATCCCCTTGTGCATCCTCATCCACCTCTGCATCCTCTGCCTCCCCAGCCTCTTTGGCCTCCCACCAGACCCCTAAGGCCTTCTGTAGCTCCTCCTTCCTGGAGCTGCTCTTCATGGGATATCCAAAGTTCCTGCAGAACTGCTTGAGTTGACCTACTTTGTAACTACACAACATTTCGATATCAAACTCCAGTCCTGCAACACCACTTGCTGGTTTACCCTTCTGAGACATGATGCGTGGATGACTTTCAGGGTTACTCAGAAATAGAACCAAAAAAGAAAAACACAGTATGTGGCTGCGTAGTGGTCTGCACTAATCTAGTGATGTACACCAATTACTGTGGGTCAAGTACAAACACAAGTTTAAATCCTCACCGCTGACCACCAATGTTAGAACTGGGGGTCTCTAGTTGGCAGAGGTAGGTACCTTTGTCCAAATAGGGACCCTTGCTTCTAGTCAGGGTAAGGGGGATACACACTTTAGATAACCCCTGCTCACCCCCTCGGTAGCTTGGCGCGAGCAGACAGGCTTATCCCAAAGGCAATGTGTAAAGTATTTGTACCAACACTCACAGTAACATAGTGAAAACACCACAAATGGACACCACCAGTTTAGAAAAATAAAGTATCTTTACTAAACTTAAACAAGACCAAAACGACAAAAAATCCAACATACAGATACTCAGAAAAATGTCTTTTGAAAAGGTTGTTGCAAAAATAAGCTGTAGAAATCCAATAGCACCAACTGGGGCTATCACGATGTCAGGACAGTACAAAATCCAAAGTACGGCGCTGCCCGCGAGGATCGCGGCGTCGGGCGTGGAGTCACACAGACCCCCAACAACAGTACCTTGAAAAATGAAGTCGTGACGATGCACGGCGTCGGCGAAGAACGATGTCGTCTCCGGTGATGATGCAACGTCGGCGGTTCTTGCGAGTCACCCTCGGCGGTTATCGGCACCGCGATAACAGGAGGCCGGCACTTGGCGAAGACACGAAGTCGATGCGAGCGCTGGCGTCGGTCACGGCCGATCGCTGCCGGTGTCGGCGGGCGTTGGAGCTGCAGAGCAGGCCGGGCGCAGCGTCGTCACTTCACGAGCGGCTCCCCGGGCCTCGATGCAGGTCGCGGCGCCACAGCGGCGGCGTCGACGGTGTCAGAAAACAGATTTTCTTTCTCTTCTTACTCTTGTTCAGCTCCCAACAACAGAAAGGCCTCACACACAGTTACAGGCCCTCCTGGCAGACTGGAACTCCCAGCAAGGAAGTTCAGCGAGCTGGAGGTGAAGTCCTTTTGTGCCTGGGACTTCAGAAACAGGAGGCCAGCTCTACTCAGGCCCTTGGAGACTTTTCTTCAGAGGGACACAGCACACAGCAAAGTCCTTCTTCAAGCAGGGGGACACAGCACACAGCAAGTCCCTTAGTCCTCTCCTCAGTGGAAACAGCAAACTGCAGGCCAACCCCAGACACACAGCAAGGGCAGTACTTCTCCAAGTCTCTTCAGCTGATCTTCTTTGGCAGGGATTCCTCTTGATCACGAAGTAGTCTTGGAAACTTTTATAACCCTAAGTTTCCACAACAGGAGGCCAGCTCTTCTCAGGTCCTAGGAGGCTTTCTTTTCAGGACACAGCACACAGCAAAGTCCTTTCTTCAAGCAGGGGGGACACAGCACACAGCAAAGTCCTTCTCCTTCCTTTGGCAGAAATAGCAACTGCAGGCCAACCCCTGACACACTAGGGCAGTACTTCTCCTTCAGCTCTTCAGCTTTTCTCCTCAGCAAAGGTTCCTCCTTTATTCCAAAGTAGTCTAAAGTTCAGGGGTTTCAGCTCTAGTATTTATACCCCAAAAGTCTTTGTTCTTCATGTGTGTGGGGTCCTGGACCCAGTCCAAACCAGTTCAGGGTACATTCTGCCAGGGCACCTCTCCTTCCTTTGTGAGTGGGGGCCAGGGTCATCAGACACACCGCAGGAGGTGGAGCCAGCATTGTGGAAGGTAGGCACAGCCCTATTCAGACCCAGGTGCAACTCCTCCCACCACTCTACATGTAGGTAGGTCTATTCAGCCTAGTGCTGACTCACCCATCCTCCTGCAGCCACCCCCAGCCCCTGTCACTCACAAACCAGATGGTCAATTCACAAACAGGCAGAGGCACACAGAAAGGTTGAACAAGAAAATAGCCACTTTCTAAAAGTGCTATTTCCAAACTTAGAATTTAAAACCATCTTCACTAAAAGATGTGTAATTAAATTCTGAGTTCAGGGGTACCAGATTCCAACTTTCTATCTTGCTGCTAAGGGAAGATATGCAGGTAACCATGTTACACAGCATTCCCCATGTTAACCTATGGGCAAGATAGCCTTTCAATATTGAAAAACGAAATTGGCAGTATTTCACTATTAGGACATGTTACCCACACTAGTACATGTCCTACCTTTCACATACACTGCACCCTGCCCAGGGGGGTACCTTGGGCCTACCATAGGGGTGTCCAATGTGTAAGAAAAGGGAAGGGTTAGGCCTGGCAAGTGTGTACACTGGCCAGGACAACATGGCAGTTCACAAACTGCGCACAGGCACTGCAATGGCAGTCCTGAGGCACCATCTTAGGGCTACTCCTGTGGGTGGCACAATCAGTGCTGCAAGCCCACTAGTAGCATTTGAATCACCAGCCCTGGCACACTCAGTGCACTTTACTAGGGACTTATTGGTAAAGCAAATATACCATTCAGGGATAGCCAATCACAATAACAGTTTACAGAGAGAGCATATGCACTTTAGCACTGATCAGCAGTGGTAAAATGCCCAGAGTCCTATAGCCAACAACCACAGGTCAGGAAAAATGAAGGAGGAAGAAGCAAAAAGTTTGGGGATAACCCTGAAAAAAGAGCCATTTCCAACAACTCCTTACTTGGTTGATCCATGGATTACCTGGAGCTTCAAATAGGAATTTCAGGTGACCCTTTAATGAGTTTGTTGTGGCCTTCCTTGACCTGATATAAAATTTTAGCTTGGAGACTTTGCAATCCAATGATTGATTCACGAGGCCCAGTTCTAGCCGTAAGCAACGTGTGTATTGCAGCTGTAATATGCTCCAAGGCTCAGTGTAGAGCCCCTGGGTAAGCATGGTGGCCACATTGTAACCCTGGGAGAAGTGTCACCTACATTACGTTTAGGATGGGGTCCGTTAAGGTGCTGCTTAATAGTCCATTTAGTTGACCAACCCCATAAGTAATGGCAACACCTTTCTTTTAAGAGCTCAAACTTGTTCCGCCGGTGTGGCATTTTCGCTGAACCACACACCGAGGTAATTGTACTTCCTCGTTGTAGTAACTTGCTTGCTGCCCAAGCGCCAGAACACATTCTTTTTGTTCCAATATCTCCCAAAGATGAAGAATTTTGTTTTGTCCTGATTTACCTGGAGATAGTTGGTCAAATTGAATGTGTTCAGTGTGTTTAGTGCTCGCTGTATACCAGTTTTGGTGTGGTCCATGATCACAATGTCATCCGCATACTGTATTATTTGCAGATTGGTATTTCCTAGCATTGGAGGAGGAAGACAGGTGGACTCCAATGATTTCCCCTGGTCAGAGGTGTAAAGATTAAACAGCAGAGAAGCCATGATGCAACCCTGCTTTAGGCCTCAATTGGTGTTGATTTTATGAGTAACCATGCTGAGCCCAGTTTTCACTCGAACCCATGTCTCGGTGTATAATGAGCAGCTCTTAACAGCAATGAAGGTATACCCCAGGCGTCAAGCTTCCTCTATAGAGATACCTGGTCAACCATATCAAATTCCCTGTAATCGATGAAACAGCAAAAGACAGGTAATTTGTTCTTTTGTACAGCTTGATGTCTCAGGAAGGAAAATGCTAGGATATTGTCCATGGTTGATGCCCCGGCCTAGAAGCCAGGTTGAAAAAATAGCAGCATGTCCTTCTCACATACGCAGGCTTCTAGATGCTCCAACAGAACACGAGCGTAGACTTTGACTTCTACGTCCAGAAGCGTGATCAGACGATAATTTGAGGCCAATGTCCGATCCTCTTTTTTATATACAGGACAGAGGGTAGACCCACTCCTGGCTTCGGGAATGGTTGCTGTTTGACAGGTGAGGTTGAAAAGTGGAGTTAGCAAACTGGCCTAGTTGTCAGGGGTACATTTGCCTAGGCTTGCAGGTTGGCCGTTAGGGCCGGGCGGCCTATCCTTTCTCAAGTGGCTAATTGTGCTAGCGACTTTCTTGAAGGTAGTTAATTCAGCTGTATCGCTCGGATTCTCTCCAGAAATTAAGACCGGTTCTTTTCCTGGTTCAGCTCTATTCGGCTGCCAGGTGGCTGACTCTCTGGTTGCTGGTTCTGGGATGGAAGTTACCTTACAGTCCATTCTCACTGCCTGGCTGGTCATCTGGGAGGCTACAGGCTGATCCATGTATAACTCTGTTACTTGCCTAACCCATGTTGCTTCTGAAATGCCATTCTCTCTGGTTCCTTTGCTGTCTTTCAATTTATTGGCGTGGTCCTAGAAGCATGCCCGGTTTGGATCTTTGAGCAGCTGAAAAATAGTAGCCCATTCTTTTTGGTTCCTTTCCTCCCTGTGTTCCCAGACTGCTTTTTCTGAGTTGATTTCATGAGTTTTACTGCCGCTGCAGTGGTGTGTGAAGGCTTTTGACTGTACGCCAGCTGGGCTTTGCGGAAAGCTCTTCCTATGGAGATGATGGCTTTGTCATACTAGGATACGACAGTTCTCCTATCTCGACCAGTATGTTGAAAGCTATGCTTGGTCCTGTTTCCCAGCAGAAGCATTCTGAGATCTTCCACGCAATTTGCCCGCATCTGGAGGGCTGAATCTGAATGATTTGGAAATAGTACAAGCTCCTGTTTGCCTAGCCAGGCGGTGACTGTTACTGAATGTTCTGCCCTCCACCCAATTCTTCTGACTAAGTTCATGTTTCTTTCCCCGTTTAAGATCGCACATGAGTGCACTTGTCCGATAGTTGTGATGGCAAATTCAGTGTGCACTTTAGAGGGTTATGATCGCTTTCTTTTCTAACTGCAATTTCAAAGTCTGCAAGATGGGCTACTAGGTGCTCGTAGAGAAAGACACAATCGATGGTCGATAGGTCTTTACAAGTCACAGGGAAGGACCTTTTCTTCCCTTTCACCTCAGTTCCTAGCTGTGCCGACATCAGTTTATGAGTTGACAGGAAATCCTGCATATTAGACTCCACTCTTGACCAAGTGTTACTTTCTGATGGGAACCCCAAACCTCGAGTGTTGAAGTCTCCGACAATAATAATTTCGTGGCAAGGGTGATCCAATAGGAGCGGCACTAGGCTGTCAAGCAGGTCGCTTGCCGTCATTGACATATTTTCTTTTGGTTTATTAAGATAACAATTCACCAGTATTAGGCCAAATACTTTCCTATTGAGACTCAGGCCTCTGATAGAAACTGCTTGGGCCACTGTGCAGCCAAGATCCAGTGCGGTGGCCTCCAACTGGCTTAAGTGCTTGATAAAGATACGCAAGCCCCCCATCAGGTGCCCAAAAAGACTTGTGTGGAGCGCCAGTGTGAAGCTCTCATGGAAACCTGGCACAATTGTCAGGGCAAGAGCCCAGGTCTCTTAGAGACAGAGAATGCCACTTGAATCCAGGTAGGACACTGCTCATACTAATGATTTGTGGCTGGCCACATTCCATTAGACCACTGAGAGGGTGGTGTTTCACCCCTGGGGATGATGTTGTGAGCCTCTCTTGGGGCTAGGGATGATTAGCAATTCTCCTGGTTGGGAAGGATTCAAACTTCCCCTGCTCCACGTGTATATTACTTGCGATGTCAGAGTGTACTTCTCTCTGGTTGTGCGTGCGTACAATTGTTACGGTGAGTGGTCTCTCAGCTTCTTCCATGACCCAGCCTCGGTTACTTCCTGTTGTGCCCTTCAGGACGCTCATGATGGATTGTCTTGGGTGTGTGTTTAAGAGAACATAAGAATATTTCACTGGTGAAGGTTTGTGAAGGTCAATCCCCCAATACGCAACAATGGCTTTTTCTGCCCACACTAAGTCTCTTTGGACCGCGCTCATCCATACCGAGGCGGTAACTTCCCAAAATGAGTTTAGGAGTGGTGGACTGAATCTCACCCATTCGAGGTCTTATGAGGTTATATGCTTTAACAATCGCAACAGATTTCCTCTATTGACTGTGTACTGGGGCCTTTTTGATGATAACGGGGTATGAAGAGCAGTTCTGTGTGTTCACAACGATCCTCCTCTCTTACAGCCTGAGTAGTAAGCTGTTGCTGCTCAGGATGGGCTGAGGGGGGCCCTCTACTGGTTCATGAAGGCTCGGCTGGATGGCTGTGTGAAAAATGCCCACTTGTCTCACTCCCTTTAAAATTACTGAGCAATGCCCCTCGGTGGTTATTTTCCAGCTGTCTGCCTAAATTTGCCACAGGAGAGGTAGCTTGCTTGCTTCTGAGCCTCCCGGGTTCAACTGGGATCAGGCCCATAAAAGGACCCCTGATTACTCCTCCAAGAGTATAATCTGATGGTAGGTCTGGGCACTTCCTTCAGACTGTGTGCTTTTATCTATAGCATCTCTACATGTTCCTTGAAGTCGTGTTGGGCTGATCTTCTGTTCTCACTGTATTGTGGAGGGAATCTGCAGCCCAACTGCTGCATCTCCAAGATGTTTCATAGTAGAAGCCGCTGCATTCAGTGCCATCTGTCCATCATCTGTTCCTGGTCAAACTTTTTTCCTCAACCTCCCTATGAAGTGGAGCCCTGCATCTTCAGGTTTATAACTGGTCACTATCAGCTGAGGTGTAGACATATTTGGTTGGACAATTACGGGGAAGTAATTTGCTGAATAAGATCCCGCCAGTATGTCGGTAACTTTAGATGGCTTATGTGTCATCGAGCTTCTTTTTAGTAAGTGTTGTTTCTTTGATTGCTTTTTTAATCTCTTTTTTTGCCCTCCTCGATAAGCTAGATGTTAGTGGGGGGTCCGGTGCTGTCAGAGTAAGAGAGCTCTCATGCTCTCCTCTTGTGTCTGCTGACTCTGTAGCAGACTGGATTCTTCTCCTCTTGGGTTCCACCTGATATTCCATGGTGGCAGAAATGAGCACACTGCTATTTGCGAGGACCGGTGTATCGAGTGTCTCAGCCGCTACCTCCGAGGTGAAGGTTGCTGTTCTCTCGGGCACGCCTGGTCTGGCGTTAAGTGAGCCAAAGAGCTCATCCATATTCAAAATTATATCCTGAGATATTGGCTTGCTGCGTTGGCCTTAACGGTGCCCACCAAAGCTCCTAATATCTCAGGTAAAATGCTTAACTTATAGATGTTAGGGGAACACAGGCAGGGTGAGCCCTTCCCAGGTGCTCTCATATGGACCTCCAGACTACTTAGTTTCTTCCCTAATTTTGCCAGATGAGTTGCCAAGAACTCTATGAGGTCAATCTGTAGTTCCATCTTGTTTGAGTGCCAGAGTAGAGCCCTGGCGATTGTGTCCTGTGAGGCAGTTATTGCAGCCAACGAGTGGGCATTGGGTGCAAACAGTGTGTCTGGGACTAGGCCAAAGTCCTTTTCTGCAGATCTCCGTCCCACTATCAGGGTTTGACTGAGGTTCTCATTTATTTGGGCCTCTATGATGGCTAGGAAGCAATCTGACAGGTCCTCTTGGACATAATTGGCATAGTATTTATTGTTGATGGGATAGCTCCGGAATTCTGATTTATATTCTGTATTATCACCGATGGACATGGGCAGAAACTCTAATCCTACATTGCTTTTATTCTTCAGCTTTTATCTCCCCTTTGATCATCGATGTTTAGAGGCTTGGAATTAGTGCCTACCAGTGCCGCCTTGGTGCTACCATTCCTATCGGCAGCAGATTTTATTAGCATGTATGGTTGTGACTTGCGGATTTGTGACCCAACTATCGTCACTGCTTTAAGGTTTAAAGATTGAGTGATATTATGGAGACTTCTGGCTGGATTGGGTATAAGACCTGAACCATTTAGTCCAGTGCACAATGGTACCCCTTCTGAGGTTGATTCTGAGTCGTTACCGGTAGATTTGAGGAAATATTGCCTGATCATCGCAGGGTATGTCACAAGTAGCGGGGGCTGTTGGAATACCACCTCATTTCTGACTGGTCTATGGCCTCACGGACAGGAGAGATGTTGGGGTCAGAGAGCAAAGACAGCAGGAATGTGACCTACATTGGCTCCCTTTTGCAGGATGGCAGTTTCCATCTCGGCATTGTCAGTATGGTTAAGAGTGTGGTTAAATCTTGTTTGGCTTTTGATAGGCTCTCTGATGATTTCCACACTGAGTTTTCTGCCAGGAAGCTTGCCGGTTGAAGAGTTGGTATAATTACTCTGGATCCACGCTTGCCTTTCTCTTGCATTAATCTTGCAGGGTGCTTCTTGCAGGCAAGCAAAATGTTTAGATTTAGAAGGCTGGCTTGCACACAAGATAGCTGCTGAGAAGTAGGTGTAGAGCTACCAGTAGCTCCCAAGCTGTTCGTTGGAGATGCCGGTTCTAAAGGATCCTGACATTCAAAGAAATCCAAAAGCTATTCACCCATAAGACTGTTAGGTCCAATGATATGCACAATTATATTGCATTCTACTTCATTTAACTCCAAATAGAAGTTCAGCAACATGATTGCATCGACACCAGAAGAACAGTTTGCTACTCATCACATACAACACTAAAAGGTGTACCACTCTCTCAACCTACATCTTTCCACACAAACACAACAATAATAAAATGCTCATGCACTCTTTCCTTCACTTTTCTTCATTCCACTACACCAAAAGTGCAGCCACAAATGACAGGGTAATAGCACTGCTCTTGTTAACATGCACAACAACAAAATACTTTCCACAGCCAGCATCTTTACAACCAAGTACAAAGTACAACCTAAGTTTTAGTATGCTTCCTGTCACCAGTGTGCTTGGTGTCTCAGCAGCCATATGAAGAACTACATAAATGCAATTACAATGTGGTACGATACATCTTGTTAGTGAAGCATCCTTAGCGCTAGAAAGACTTTATTCAAGGACACTTTTAGCTTTCAAGGAACACAGAATTCACAGTCATTAATATGTTCTATGGACCTATGCTTGCCTTGACAAAAACAGCAATTTTCGGAGGAAATGTTATTGAAAATGGATTGCACAATGCTTGTGGGCTGAGATGCTGGGCTTGATTTGTGGGAAGGAGAAAACTGCTGCTGCATGCCAATGCCATCAATGACCTACTTTCAAATATTCCGACGCTCAACTACAGTCTTTCTATCGCCCATATATCAAGTTATCTTTACAATAAAGAAAGAGCACAGGCATGCTTTAAAACATGCCCAAATAAAAGACGGTAAACTGTTGCTTTTATTCCAATACATCGCTTTGAGCAGGATGCTGCATGCAGACACTGGCCTCATCTCTGCCACCCAAGGACTTATTATGTTCAGCAATAGACATTCTTTTTAGGCAGGCAACAGAAAGGTCTTGCTAGGCAAGTTACATGCAGGGTATTAACGCAAAGGTAATGGCAAACATAGTTATTAACTATTCAAATCAGAAAAGTACAAAGATCACCAGTGCAGCTTTGGCAGGGCACAAAACAATACCTTAGATTCGAATTCACCAAAAAGACATGCACACACTTTTTGGTTGGCAACTCCCTAGTTTATATGAAATATTGTCTACCCTTAATGATGATACAAGAGCTGATAAAAGCATGTTGCATGTTGGTTGGCCAGTACACCAATCAACAGAATATCTGTCTTCTTGTGTGCGTTAGGCTACAGTATAAGAGCGGGAGGAAGAGAAATCATCTTCAATAGAAGAAAAAGACTACTGCCTAGATAATATCTTTAAAAACAAAAGAACGCCACCAGAGATTACCTGTGCTCTGGCACGTCACAAAGCTATTTATATTGTAATTGTGATGTGCACATTTTTTTCTCTAATGTCTCTGTGAGTAATCTGAAAAATGTGAGTAAGGTAAGCAATGGCTCGGGTGGGTTAAGGGTAGGTCTCTACCTGAGCCCAAAAGAGCCGCAAGCAGACAAAACTGTATAATCCTCAGATGTGAAGTGTAAAAAAAGTTTGATTTATCTTTGAAAATGCTGAATTTGCACTTATTGCAGTTGCACAATTTCAACACGGGCGTAGTGTCGTGCTGGACACGTTCTAGTGTCTCAGCAGATACCTAGTTAATCAGCCACTCCCTCGTGGGAGTGGACACACATGCACCCCACACCCATCCATCACAGGTGTCACGAGTTACTTGACCCTGCTAATAAAAGGGCCCGGGTGCACGTGCTCGTGGCCAGTTAACGGTACTTCATAACTGTGTCCGTGTGCCTTATTGAGCAGTATGTGGGCCTAGCGCCCACTATTTTACAACGGACTTGCGGTCATGTGATTATTTTCTCCATGTACCTGCAAATCTATTTAGATCTGACTTGAAATAGAATAGTTAGATTGGCTTCTGCCCCTAGCGCGCGTCTTGTTTCTTCTGACTGCTACCAAGTACATCAAGTACATCACAGAATAAGGATAGTGCCACAATAACAAGGCTGTGTCACCATTTTACACTTCTGCTGTTCCATAAATACATGGGACTCAATCTCAACCGATCAAAATATACAAAGAAGTACATAGTAAATATAGATGTACTTTTTGGGGGATTTCCTCCTCTAATTTAAATACTGGAAATGTGTATTTACTAGGGGTGGGTGGAATTGGTGGAATTTGATTCAATGGAATTTCACAGAATTACATTAAAATTCCACTAGATTCCACGGATTTCCAAAGCAGGGCAGAGTGGGCATTTGGGCCAATTTTCCTAGCCCAAAATGTACCCTTGCGTCCAAATATGGATGCGATGATTCATTTTGCGCTAAGAAGTAGCGCTGGCAAATACCAAATGCACTCACAGTGCACATCCCTTGTCACACTTACATACTCTGCTTTGGTATTTGGCACTGCTGTAGAGCATACCCCTCAGCGCCCTTTCATACTCTGCAGTAATCACTACCCAGCATGTAAGGGTGCCAAGGGTTATGCACTGTAAGTGCATTTGGTATTTGATATGTCTTTTATACTCTGAGTACGTAAGGGCATCGAGGGGTATGCACAGCAGTGCAGTCAGTGGATTTTAAACAAGGCTGGAAGAGGGAGCTGTCATTCTATGTTTAAAAATCCCTGCAGATTAAAGTTTAATCTGCAGTGGTTTTAATACATAGAGGGACTGCTCCCTCTTCTAGCCCTGTTTAAAAATCAATTCAGTGCTGATTAATTCCGCTGGTGGAGCAGCAGAATTTTTTAGTAATTCCACGTTACAACAGTAACGTGAAATACTAAGGGGCATATTATCAAGAACGGCGTTAAAATTATCGCCGGTTTAGCGGCAGAAAACTGCAGCTAAAGCGGCGATAATGGGCTTGATAATATGCCCTGGAGAATTTCAATAGAAGCCCATGTTGACACCAGAACATGGGCTTCTATTGGAATTCTCAAGGGCATATTATCAAGCCCATTATCGCCGTTTTAGCGGCAGTTTTCTGCCGCTAAACCGGCGATAATTTTAACGCCGTTTCTTGATAATATGCCCCATATTTCTCCAATTCCACTGGCTGAATTAAAAATTCTGATCATCCCTAGTATTTACTCTTGCCTTCAATAGGAGACAATCTCAGGATGTCTGAATCATCTTAAGGTGGCAAATGGTCAGAAAATTGTTTGTGAATTCCCACAAACCTGTAAATTGTGGGTCTCCACAAATTCCCAGGGCATTCCTCCAGCGGCGGCCGGCACAGGTAAGCGCAATGGGGCGGTGGGGTGGGACAGGGTGCAGCAGGGGGGGAAGCCGACAGCTGACGGAATAGGTGTTATTTATTTATTTAAATATACCTTTTTCGTCCTCTGTCGACTTCCCCCCTCTCACCCTGCCCGACTCACCGTGCTTACCTGTGCCGGCCGCCGCTGCATTCCTCCCACTTGACTACCCTCTCCCCTCCGAAATGCGATGTAGTCACATGGAAGCCTTGCCGTGAGTAAATCCTTGCAGAACCAATTTGTGTGACTGTCAAAAGGTAGTTATAAACTTTTAAACTAAGCTATTTTTACGTGTACCTTACACATGTTCTGGTAAATAGTTTTGTGAATAGGGCCACATGTTTTCCAAGGGAATCAAAAGGAACTCGCTGACCTGTGATAGCACATGATTGGGCTGAAGGTGGAGTGGGGTGTTTGAGTGGCTAGTATTTAAAGCCAACTGTGCTTGGTGGTTTGTGGGTTCATTATATATAAAGGCGCTTATATGTATACGAGTAGCTTTAGTTGCAGGCAGGTATTCTTTAATACTGATGATTGTGCTTTCTTCAACAGTAGACAAGTGGGTGGTCTGCAATTTACATTAATGTATTGACAGTATGGATTTGCATCCGTACCTGTGCACAGTTTCACTGGCTTGTTTATAAAGTAACATTGAGATGCACATAGAATTTGAGGACCACACCACCCAGGTACCGTCTGCTTTTAGAGGACCTAGGCAAATGTTCTTTCTTACACCTTTATACACATTTAACAGTGCCGGTACTGCTTTCTGCTTGCCAAAGCAGAAGTAGTTCAAACCTGTAATTCATAAATTCAACTGCATTAATTTTAAGTGACGGTATATGTTTGAACATTCCCTCTGTGCAAATTGTTGAGGATTGCTGTTCGGTTATAGTTTGCTGCACATGTAGTCTCAGCAGACTGTGAATGAAGATTTCTAAAATGAAGATCTATAATACACTCGTTATTGTAGTAGCAAGAAAAGCTGGCCAAAGGGCTTTTAAAAGCTAAATATATATATCTCGGGAATTGTGTTCTTTTATTCTGTTTTTAGGTTCTCGAAATGGATTAACCTTTCCAAATAGAAGTACTTTTACAAACATGAAATCGTGTTTCTGACCTTTATCGCTTTTTAACACAACATACACTAATTTGCAGAGATATGTTATTATATCTTCTTTTTATTCATGGACATCTTTTAGCATATGTTGTGCACATCTGAAATTAGGTGGCACCGTGGCACCCCATTGTGTGGTAATGATTGTGTCCCTAAGATATGCATTTATGTTGAATATTCACTTAACTCCTGTGCTGAACAAAGGGGAGTGGGCATCTCCAGAACAACAGTTACGTGCACAGAATCCATGCATAAGATGTCATCTAAGATGAAGGACAGGAAGAGGCAGTAAACACAGTGCTGCTGTTCCGAGTTCGCCAGGCTGACCTGAAACTGCAGACAACGTGAAAGGTAATTGCATGAGAGGCAAAGTTAGAATAATGTGGTGTTCATTTCTGAAAGCTGTTTGTCATAGATCATGCCAGCTAGCTGAAGAGGAAACATCCCGGGCAATATGTGACACCGGAACAGCTGCACCAGACGACATATTAATTTTTTTTTCTCAAAGGAGGAGTTATGCCCAATTGCACAATAAAGAAAGAGACACATAAGCAGAGCATGACAGGACAGCAACTCATGCAAAAGCAAACAGTTCAAACCACTCAGACAGGATACCTGATCCACTAATCGGCCTCTGTTTGTGACAGGAGTATATTATGGGAGGAGGAAGTCAGTATTGAGTAATTATGGGATGCAGTGGCAGGGCAAGCTGTTTGCCCGAGTGAGAGATGCAAGTAGTCATTGAGGATCACCAAGGTAAACCATCTCTTTAAAAACATACAGAATTTATAATTAAAATAGAATTTTTTTTAAATGCCAGAATATTAGGAATTCTTATGGAAGTGGATAATTCGAAACAGCTGAATTCTCTCCAACATACTATGCCAAAGCTATAGGAAATTACACTGTTAGATTTTCCAAGTAAACCAAAAATGGCAATCTAATAAAATTAATTCCTGTACTACAGAGCAATGATGCAGATGATTAGAATAATTTAATTGTACTGTACACAATACTGTCTGCTTCGCCAGCAATGGTACGCTTAGAATTCTGTCTTATAAACTAATCAGTAGGGAGAATGTACTCCACAATAAAGTGCTGGTGCAAAATAAAACAAAACTCAGCACATAACCAACTCAACAAGGCTCGATGGACTGAAGTCGAAAAAGACAAAAAATCTACATACAGTCAATATCTTCTCGAAGCTTTAACAACCACCAACACAGTTGAGCTATGGAACAAGAATCCGTAATTTACAACCTTTAAACAGATCATAAACAAAGCATCAAAACTTCATTCACTGCTGCTAGACAAAAACAGCTTCAGCCTTAGATCACACGGTTGGATGGTGAGTAATAACTATAAAATCTAAAAACCAGCTCCTTACTTAGATCTCACATTCCTGGTACACCTAAAAAAGACAACTGACAGCACTTCGCTTTAGTAAGTTACCATCAATTGCTGACCAACCGACTTGGAAGCACAATGGACCCACAACATGTAGACTTTGAGGCAGAAAAAAAAGGATTTTACTTGTCTTATATGTGTATATCTCTATCTACATACAGCACGTGTCACTTTACTAAGAAAATATTTTATCGCAAGAGGAACAAGGACATACAGAGCAGCAATCATACAAGGGCTAGACCCGCCAGATCCTCAATTGAACTACAAACTGGTTAAACACCTAAAACACCACGAACTGGCTCTGAGAACAACAGCTCAACAGGAACATTGACTTTAACAAAGATCAGAAAACTTTCTTGCGCAGAAATAAAAATGTGACCTTCCACAATGACTGATCTTATGAACTATGCCACGACTAAAGTTTAGATCAGACGAACATCTACCAGTTGCAAGACTGAAGACTTTGTGCATCTTGTTCATTTAGCACAAGAAACCTAATCCTCATGTAGTTTATTATGTTTCATTTTAATAATGAGGCCCGTATGACTTCTTAGCTAGTACTAAGCATTTTACGCTCTTATCATGCCATTTTGCACAACGAATTCAATCTCAGACGCAACATTAATTATGTCAAACTCAAAGTTGGAGTTTGTATTTACCTGGCTCATTTGCACACTGTACCAATAATTTGTAGACGAAATGTTTATCATGTCTCTACGTAGGAATTCCTTAACATTTTAATCATTACCTAACCATACCTGAGCAAGATCAAGGTTAGAAGAAGTGTTATCAAGTATCACTTTTTTATCTATGGCACTGTGTTTATCTTATCTTATTTTTTACATGCCTATATTGTTACAGTTTTAATTAACTGAACAGTAACACATCTTCTTACTTATTTTTATTAATAATCAGCTCAGAATGGGGTACATTTCTGGTGGGCGTCTTCAAAAACGAATCCAGTTGAAACAAAAGAACACTAAGTATACATTGTAGAGAGCAGGGATTCCTGATCTCCATCACTCATATTCTTCAACCCCTGGATAGCACCAAAAGATGTCACAAGAAACAGTCCAAGCAAAAACAACCATGCCCTTCATCTCAATTCTTCATACCAGCTGCATATATCCCTGAAGAAATAATTTGACAATCGCCAGTTATCTAAACTTGTGAAACTTCGGAGGTAAATGCCACAAATCACAAAAATAATTGGCTGCACATTCGCATGGTTTATTTTGCACTTTACAAATGTGTGGCTGATGTCAATGTTCTTAAGTCCTAATTGTGATCAGGAATTTAGACCTATGGATATCGAAAATGCACTGCAACTTTGAGGAAGACTATCGATCAATAGTAGCTAGCGCACCACGTTTTTTTGCATGGTCCTTCATGCACAGCAAAACAGTGGGCATGCCTGCTGATCTGTGATGCATTGGTTCCCTTGAACCATTTAATTTTGTTGAAGCAGCCATGCCCCCTTACATAGATCACCCAGATATGGGGCAGCCTTCCATGGCTGAATGATGTAAGGGAATGGAAGGATGAAGATGTAAATAGACACTCTTATGTACTTCATGAGCAGATGTATCTGTGTATCGTACTTGCATTGCGCCTTACCCTGTGACAGCCCAATAAAATGCCTAACTCTAACCATCAACAGGGGAGCATGCTGCTCCCAGCAGTGACCTATGGCAGTTGCAGATTACAGCACAGATTTCTATAAATGAGGGAGCACTTGAAATATTACCTGATAAATAGTGATGAGAGAATTTGGAAAACTGCAAAATGAAGTAGGGCAGTTTGTTCATGGGCATAGGGGCATGCAGTGAGTTACAACTAACTATTGGAATATTCTAAGGAGAGTACATTTTGGGGCATATTCTCAAGAACTTGTGATAACTACCGCAAAATTAGTCTAACGCAACTCTTCACATCGCAGTCCTTCGCGGGAAAACAACTCCGTCTCAACTTGGTATTCACAACACGGCGTCCCCATGCGATAGTCCCACGATAACGCGTCACAAGAACGTGTTAAAACCAACGCGATGCAGAAAAAACACGAAACACGAACGCGAAAATAGTAGCGATGATGCCAATCGCGATACAAAACTCAGCAATAACCAGCCATAGGCCTGCAATCCCCATGCGTCATGCGGGAAAATGCAGCATAAAAGCAGATTAAAAATACGATGAGATGACAATGTACGAGCACAACCACACATCCCTGACGTAGAACAGATGACCATTGTCCCGCAACAAATAGGCATCTCCTCACAGTCACAATGTACATTGACATGCAGTCTGCATGTAAACTGCGCCAATGCAGAAACATGCATGGAACACACATTGAAACCGCATCTCTCCTTCACATTGCAGAGGGACAAGCAACCCCTCCTGCACACAGACGTGTCATGACCATGAGCAATCCATCATGAAAGCGTGGACGAATGTAGGGGCAGTGACTCCCGCTTACGTACATGTTGCCCATGTTGTGGGACTCGAGCCACAGGGGGCATCCCTGCATCATGGTGGTACATATCTGACCCCAAAAGGAGCCCTGTTGTTACCTGTAAGACACAAATGGCAGCCAAAATGGAATGAATTTGGACACAAGTGAAACGCCGAAGAGTGGGATTCCCTACTAACTGCGACACACAGAACTGGCAGTCCGAATACGTGACACCCTAAACAGCCCGTTTGCACAGAGGTGACACACCCACCATCCCTGAACAAATCATAAAATTGACAGCAATACATGTCACACCCACATTTGTCTGAGTGATGTGCCTGTACAGATGAGTGACATGCACTCAGGGAATGTGTATTTTGAAAGCATTTAGTAGCACATGCTGTGCCTGTGGCCATATTGTACTGTCCCTTGATTGCCAAGGACTGTCACAATGTGACGTGCTCATGTGAAGAAATTGTCAATGATGGTGTTCCGACGGGCAACTCCTGCTGCGGCTGCAGTGGGGTGTGGGCCACCTGCCTCATCCTCATCATCCGGTGCATCTGGCACTTGTATCCATGGGGCCTTGCTGCGTACACATATGTTGTGCAACACACAACATGCAACGATCATCTTGCACACGATGCCTGGGCTGTGCAGGAGCCTCCCACCTGTGACGTCCAGGCACCTGAAACGTGACTTCAACACGCCAAATGTGCGTTCCACGATGCCCCTGGTGCGTTTGTGGGCCGCATTGTACAGCCTCTGGGCCTGTGTGTCCGGGACTCTTAGGGGTGTCATCATCCAAGCGCAGAGTGCATATCCTTGGTCACCTGTGACTGTGCAGAGAGACATGAGCCAATAGTTGGCCCTGCAAGATGTGATGGCCGGCTCAGTGGCTCAGTGGTGTGTGATATGTGTGACCTCGTGATTCCTGCATGACATGTACTGCATGTTGCAAGTGAGCGGCATCAATGTGTATTACGTAGCCTCACCGCTGCTCTTCCCTCCCCTGAGCCTATTTACTAGTGTGCGCAGCACGGTTGCATCACTTGCACCCCTACGGCACACTATTGTCATGCCTGCCTGCGCATGTCCACAAGCCTGACAATGACACAGTGATGTCATGCGCTGAAGGTGGACGGACACTTGTGTGTAGGCCCATGGTAAGGACAGGGCGGACACAGATGTAGAGGTCATGCCTGACTGAACTCGCCATGCGGTTGAGGGTAGACCTTCGGCTTATGCTGCGGAAATAGCAACACACACAACAGTTGGCAGGTCTGATCCCTGAGCCCGAGCAGGCTTGCGCACCCTCATTTACCCCTCGGCCGAGCCCGTACTCCGGGGGCATGCTACATAGCAACATTGTGTATTGCGTGACGGGTGGCGCCGACACTACACCTGAGACACAAGCATTAGTAACCGCCTTGGCAAGGCCTACACTTAACCACGCCCAGAGTCAAGTGTTGAATGACCACACCCCTACGTCGTACTGCCGTACGCCGGTCCACTCCCTCACGCCAACAGGGGGGTCCGACACAGATACACGTCCCAGGTCCACCCCAATGCCTGAGGTGACAAGGTCGCGCACGCAGTACACAGCACAATGTAATGTGGTATGACCTGGGGCCCACATGCATACAGAATGACCACACGGACACACTGAGATAATCAGTGGAACTGGCTATGGGCACGTGCGCCCGGCCCCTTTTATTGCCAGGGTCACACGTTCAGTGACGCCTGTGCTGGATGGGTGTTGGGTAGTGTAAGCCACCCCTCAGGGGTTGGATGGTGCTGGCAACAACTACAACAGTGATCAGACAATCAGGACTTCAAAGTACAAACAGCAAGGGTCCATGACTTGAGCTGCACAGAGTCGGTGGCCCCGGATGCTCAGCGGCCGGCACAGGCACACAGCCACGGGACGGTGCCTGGCGATGCACTGAGGTAGGGCCACTGGATCTGAGCGGGTCCTCGTTGATGTCCAAGGAGAATGTCGCGGAGTGTTACGGGGGACAGTAGAAGGTGTCCATCCAGGGCATGACGCAGAGGGCAGGAGCAAGCAGAGACAGGCAATATGGAGGAGTTGAATGCTACAGTCTCCACTTTCCCACAATGTCAGTACCAGCTACATGATGATGAAGACAACCCCCAGGCCATAGACTCAGATGCCACCAACGTTCAACCAGAGAGTGTCCATGACTCCCGTGGTACAGAGTCAGTGGCACCTGGAGAGCCGGAAGGGGATGCAGTCAGCGATGAGGCCTGTACAATGATATAAACTCTGAAATTAACAAATCAAGACTCAGTTCCAATTCTGTGTCCTACTCGACCGCAGTGTGTGCCAGAGGCAGCGGTCAGCACGGGGCACCCGCTGTGCAGCCAGCTCCTCCTGGATCTTTAACACACGGCGTTGAAATGGCATGTGAAGAAGATTCCTGGTTGACAGAGTTGGTGGCACCACATCGAAGGGAGTATACGGATATAAACAATGCCATAAATATGTACTCTGCCATTGTGTAATCAAGACTCAGTTCCACATGTGTGACCCACTCGACCACAGTGTAGGGCGAAGGCAGTAGTCAGCAAGGGACCACAGACAGGTGTAGTTCGAATGCTATGCACAGAGTTGGCGGCACCACATCGAAGGGAGTACAGTGATATAAACTCAGCCATAAGGTGTGTACTCTGCCATTGCATAATCAAGACTCAGTTCCAAATGTCTGACCTACTTGACCGTAGTGTAGGCTGGAGGCAGCAGTGGAGTACGTAAATGAAAAAGGAGTAAAGCGGGCTTGTGTCACGAAGGCCGTGATGGTCTGAGGAGGCTGCCAAGGTCGCGGGCTTCGGGCTTGGAGCTTGTGCCGGCACGTGGTGGGCCCTCTTCGACACACGCCGGTGTCGGCAGGTGAGCAATGAGGCCTGGCTGCGCAGGGGCAGGCATGACGGGTTCGGGGACCAGTGGCCCGGGGTGCAGCAGGCGCACACGATCGCAGGCCACACCGCTCATGGCGACGGCGTCAGCCTTGTGGCGGAGTGGGAGGCGCCGCCCTGGCAGACACGTTGGGCATTCCGGAAGAGAAACACACCCAGAGCTACATGCTTTTTATTCACACCCCTACGCTGGCCTGGCGTCCTCCGGGCCAGCCCACTCCGCACACGCTTGCAGGGGGGGACGTCACAAGCTACATTTCCGCGATCTTCCCCACTGGCTGGGGTGACATGGTTGCGTCCACTGTCCACTACACTCCAAACACCAGCAGTGCATGTAGACATGGCTATGTCTGTGGTCTGCATACTGCAGTCTGTCCAACACATCTCCACCACACTTGGCATTGTGTACATTCTCATTCATGGGTCACTTGCCTCCTTCGCACATGCCTGGTTCCCACCTCTCCCCACATTCCGGTATTGTGTGGCTGAGGTGCCATGCCGTTGATGGCTCATGTAAATGGCTAACCAAGGTTGCCACAGTAAGTTGTGCTTTCGTGTCTGGTGGGGGGGCATGTTGTTTGGCATGTTGTATGTGATTTTGTGACGTGTGCAGTGCCAGAGTTGTGAGTTGCATGATTGTGGGGTTGAGGTGTGTGGTGTGTTCATTTGGTACTTGCCAACGAGCAGTGCATTCCCATGGGTGCCATCCTGGAAGCGCTGGTTGATGTTGGACTGCCGGAAGATAAAGGGATCATGCACACTGCCTGGGTAGTTGGCTATGACATTGGTGAGGAGTCCCCTTTGGTCCACTATTGCCTGCACGTTGATGGGACTCATGTGCTTTCTGTTGCAGTTATTGTGTGCTGTGTTGGCAGAGGGCACAAGTGGGACAAGTGTGCAGTCGATTGCCCCCGACAGGTGCGGGGATCCAGCTATGGCGTATAGTCCTTGCTTGGTCTCCAGCTGTTCCTGCGCATTGTGGGGGACGTATGGGTGCTGGGGTCCCTAGCTGGTGAGGGCATCCAGGACAGGTGTGAGGAACTTGGATGGGGCTGGTTGTGAGACTCCTCCGACTCGGGCGGTTGTTGTTTGGGAGGATACCAGGGGCCAACAGGTGCAGCACAGCCAGCAGCTTTGTCTGCGGAGGGATGTTGGTTGTCCGCTGTGTTGGTACCGTCAGCCTGTGGGCAATGATGTTCAGGATGCGGAGGATGGTTGTCCTTTTGGGCCTATAGTGGGCATTGGCATTGTCTGGTGTTAGGTCTGTGGGGCTGGTGCATTTCCTGAAGGTCCGCTGTCTTTGTTTGCGCTGCCTCTGTGGTGGTCCGGGGGGGGGCGGGGGAGGTCTGTTGGGGGGTGGCGGTCCTGGGGTTGGTGGCGGTGGGTGTTGTTGCCCTCTGGGGGCTCCGGGGTGCATGGTGAGTGGCTCCATGGCATCTGTTGTTCTTCAGGTGTGGCTGTGGGCTGGGATCCCTTTTCTTGTGCAGGTTGACGTCCGACTTTGCACCAGGTCAGAGCAGGTGTTAATTTCCTGCTGGTAACGCGCCGTATCACCTGTTTTGTGTTCCTATCGCCGATGTGGCTGGTCGTTGAGAATGTTGCGTTATGGTGTTGTTGCGGCTTTTTGCTCGGGAACGCCTACTCTACATCTCATTAGCGTTAGTTGCCTGGGTCATCTGTGGCGATGTTTTTTGCGACTGCTTTCGCAGGAAAACTGGTGTTATGGGCTGGTAGCACCAGCTTGTGAATGGGGCGATAAATTTAGCGCGACTTTGGATGCGTTAAAGTGCCGATAACTCGGCGATGGCTCCTTGAGAATATGCCCCTTTGTGTTTTGTGCTTGAGACAATGAAGGAACAAAAAGGTAATACTAAACCTCAAAAAATCTTGTGAGTTCTAATACGTCAAGTGAGCCCAGTTATCACTAAAAATAATATTGACCTTGTAACGTATTGTGTAACGAAGAGTCTTTTGTAACTGTCTACATCTTTTATTCTTGAAGTACAATGGTTCGAGGATCATTATAGCTGTTTATTAAGGGTAAGTTAAATTCACCTGATTTCATGCCGCTTGAATCTGTATTAGGAGCAATCAGACTTTTTGTTGAATGGCAGTGTTGGAAATGGCCCTTTTTGCAGGGTTATCCCCTACTTTTTGCATTCCTCCTGTATTTTTTCTGACCTGTTTTTCTTGGTTTTAGGACTCTGGGCACTTTACCGCTGCTGATCAGTGCTAAAGTGCATGTGCTCTCTCTTGTAAACTTGGTAAGATTGGTCTACACATGTTTGGCATATTTAATTTACCTGTAAATCCCTTGTACATTGGTACCCCATATACACAGGGCCTGCAAATTAAATGCTACTAGTGGGCTTGCAGCGCTGCTTGCATCACCCACCGAAGTAGCCTTTCAAACCTGTCTCAGGCCTCTGCAGGGCCTGTGCGTGTAGTTTACTGCTGCAGTGACATGGCATTTAAAGTGTTTGCCACATCCGAAACTCCCCTTTAACTACATATAAATCACCCCTAGAGTACGCCCAAGCTAGCCCTATGGGCAGGGTGCTGTGTAGGTAAAAGGTAGGACATGTGCCTTAGTTGTGTGGCATGTCCGGTGTGAGAAGTTGGCCTGGCATATGCTGTCCACTAATTATAGTGGGCACCTTGCACCAGTCCAAATCGACTCTTATGGTAGATAGGTTTAAGACAACCTTTTAAAGAAAGCTATCCTAGTGGTAGCTGTGGAGAGCAGCCTTCAGGCTAAGTCTCGGAGGAATGTAAAGCAGCTTGTTTTACCATATAATCTCTTGAATCACCAAATGAAAAGACACCACACAGGTATATATATCAAATATATATGTATTTATTTCTAAATAACTCTCTACTAATCTCTTTATGAGATTAGAAGACAAACATATGCACAAATCAACGTTTCTCAATAAGTTAAGCACAAAATATGGCTGGGGCCCTAGGGGCGTACCAGACCATATACTAAGTAAGAGACTTAGAAACAACGACTTGCAAGGAGACAAGGCCTAGGGCCTTCAGAAGTGCTGGGGCCTCACAAAACCACCCAAGGCAGGTAAGTAAAGGACCCACGGGGGACGCGTGCAGTGTGGATACACAGGCGCGAATCGCCGTTAACTTCAATGGGGCAAGTCGCGGTTGGAAATAAAGAGTTTTAGGATACTTCGGGAGAACCTACAAGCAAGTCACTTACAGGGTAAGTAGTTCTAGGGCCCACACCCACAGGAGCACCGTAGTGCTGGAGTTACCTCACCCAGGGAAGCCGGGTGCACAGGTGTCCTTTGGTGTCGGGTCGCGGCGTCGTTTTCAATGGCGAACAAAGAAGACTTGCTGCTTGCGGGAGCTGAAGAAGTGTCCGGTGGAATCCAAGCCTGGATTCTGAAGAAGGATGACCTGAAAGCAGAGGGGACAGTGTTCAAAGTCACTTGGCAGTGACCCGGGGCAAGGAAGATGGATGCCCACCGTCGTCGGTCGCTTCAGGTCGGTTGCAGGTGCCTTGACTCTTCAGCCACGTGGTCCAGGAGGCGTCGACGACGACCAGGAGCTGGATTCGGTGTGTCCCTCGACGTCTGCAGCTGACTGCGGTGTCGGCAACTCGATCGGAGCCAACAAGCCTTGGCAGCCGCAAGTCTCGGGGAGATGAAGAAAAGTCGATGGCGCAGACCAGCAAGGTCTGTGGAACTCACCCAGCGAGGGTAAGTCAGGGCAGGCCTGGAGCAACCAGGGGAGCCCTTTGGTTTCTTTAGGAAGTCTTCTGGGGACCCACAAGCCAGCGGGCAAGGGATTGCGAAGACACCTCGGGCGGAATCACTCAACAGGGGCCCACGGTCACTCGGGACGGTGTAGGCCTCTGATCTTCGGAGGGATTCCTGCTGGAGGTCGGGACCACACGTGGTCCAAAGCACAAGTTCGTGGAACGTTGTGAAGGGGTTGCACTCGACAATAGTGCACGGTACCCAGGGGTCGCGGTTCCTCGTTACTCGTGGGGTCCACTTGCCTCAGCTTCGCTGGGGACTCACGATGGCCTGGGAGAGGTCAGGAAATCCACTTCCTGGGCTGCAGGGACTTCGGACTCCGGCGGGAGCGGCGTAGTTTGCGACCGTCGTTGTCGTTTTTGGTGCCTGCCAAGCAGGGGAGTCACTCCTTGACTCCAAGGGAGATTCTTCTGTCTTCCAAAGGTAGTGGAACGTCGAAGGGCCAGGATTCTTCTGTAGAGCGTCGTCCAGGGGTTATCTGCTTTGCAATGGCAAGGTTCCCCCTCTTATACTAAAAAGAGGGGATGGACTAGCTCTATGACCCCACCTATGGGAGGGTCAAGGGAGGGGTGGCTACACCCACTTCCCTTTGTCCAGTTTCGCGCCAGAGCAGGGGCAGGTAGCCCCTGAGCTGGTTTGAACTGGCATATGCACAGAGGAGCCTTCTGCTCCCCCAGTGCAGGACTTCAAAGCACTCTAAGAGTGCACCCACCCAGCCCCAATACACTAAACCCTGTCTGGAAGGTGGTTACACCTCCCTGTGACAGGATGCCTATTGTTGGGCTTCCTCCACTGCGAGTTTCGGTCATCAGCAGGAGGGCAGCCCAGTGTCTGTGACTGGTGGCATCCATTTTGTGATGCCAGGGCTCTTTAGGATTCTACCGCGTTTCCACAGCAGGTACATGTCTTATCCCTCTAGAAGGGTGGAATGCTACCCCCGCCGCCAAGATTGGCGGGGGGTAGTATTCCAAGATGTTTGACACCAAACACGACATGTTTTGATGCAGCCATTCCAAAGTTAGCATTTACCGCGAGGATATAATGCACTTAAATAGTATATGGTTTAACCGCATCCACAAACAGCACCAGAGAATAGACTCTGAGAGCTGCAGAGGGGCCCTGCTCAGGCAGAGGCACCCCCTCACATAGAAGCCAAGCACCCTGCCCTCAGGATTGATAGGGCCTGCCTTAGGGGTGACTGATAGGTTTATATGTGTGTGCAGGAGAGATATAGGAAACCTATATCTCAGTGAGGGGTGCTAGCACCACCTCACCCAGGCTGCAGTAGCAGGCCTGTGGTGTCAGATTTAGACTGCTTCCCAGGGGTGGCATAACACATGCTGCAGCCCCTGGTAGGCCTGTGAAGTACCTATGCCCTTGGCACCTAAGGTACCATATACTAGGGACTCATAAGGCACCACAGTATCCAATCACTAGTGCACCTAGAGTGCACTCCATGTCGTTTAGAGAGAACAGAGAGGCTGGGGCCCTGATTGGCAGGGACCCAGCCAGACTATAGCCAGAAACCAGTGCTAACATCAGAAAAAAAGTGGGGGCAACATAAGAGGCAGATCCTACTCTCCTACACAACCCCCCCAAACGTAGGGACACTAAACTAACCTTGACCAGTTGAGTCTTCGTGTTCAAAGTGGAAATACCTTGAGAGTCCATCTGCATTGGCATGTTGGGTCCCAGGCCTATGTTCCACTGTATAGTCCATCCCCTGTAGGGAAATGGACCACCTCAAAAGTTTTGGGTTTTCACCTTTCATCTGCTTTAGCCATAGGAGGGGCTTGTGGTCAGTCTGAACTATGAAGTGAGTACCAAACAAGTATGGCCTCAGCTTCTTCAGGGCCCAAACCACAGCAAAGGCCTCCCTCTCTATAGCTGACCAACGTTTCTCTCTAGGGGTCAGCCTTCTGCTAATAAAAGCCACTGGCTGGTCTTGACCTTCATCATTCAGTTGAGACAGTACAGCTCCCACACCCAGCTCAGAAGCATCTGTTTGGACAATGAACTTTTTGGTGTAGTCTGGACTCTGTAAGATGGGGGCAGTGCACATGGCCTGCTTTAGGTCTTCAAATGCCTTTTGACAGCTAGCTGTCCACTGAACCTTTTTTGGCATTTTCTTAGAGGTAAGATCATTCAAGGGGGTCACTATAGATCCATATCCCTTGACAAACCTCCTATAGTACCCAGTCAGGCCTAAGAAGGCTCTCACCTGTGTCTGGGTGGTTGGAGCAACCCATTCCAGTATGGTTTGGATTTTGCTCTGCAAAGGCTGAACCTGGCCTCCACCTACAAGGTGGCCCAGGTACACAACCTGACTCTGCCCTATCTGGCACTTGGTGGCCTTGATAGTGAGGCCTGCTTTCTGCAGGGCCTCCAAAACATTTCTGAGGTGGACCAGGTGATCCTGCCAGGAGGAACTAAAGACAGCAATATCATCTAGATAAGCTGAGCAATAAGTTTCCATCCCTGCCAGAACTTTATTCACCAACCTCTGAAAAGTGGCAGGTGCATTCTTCAATCCAAAGGGCATCACCACAAAGTGGTAGTGCCCACCAGGGGTCGAAAATGCTGTTTTGGCTTTTGCATCATCAGCTAATCTGATTTGCCAGTAGCCAGCTGTTAGGTCAAATGTGCTTAGATACTTGGCTGAGGCCAAAGTATCAATCAGCTCATCTGCCCTTGGTATGGGATAGGCATCAGTCCTAGTGACTGCATTGAGGCCTCTGTAGTCTACACAAAACCTCATTTCTTTCTTACCACCCTGGGTATGAGGCTTGGGTACCAGGACTACTGGGCTAGCCCAAGGGCTATCTGAAGGCTCAATCACGCCTAACTCCAACATTTTCTGGACTTCAGTCCTGATACAGTCCCTGACATGGTCAGGTTGCCTGTAGATTTTATTCTTGACAGGCAGACTGTCCCCAGTGTCCACCTCATGGGTGCACCAGGTAGTCTGACTAGGGGTCAGGCTAAACATATGTCTAAACTGTTGCAGAACTTGTCTGCACTCAGTTTGCTGATGGTCAGTGAGGCTGCTTGCCAAAGCAACACCATCTACTGACCCATCATCAGGGTTCTGAGAGAGCAGGTCAGGGAGAGGGTCACTCTCCTCCTCCTGGTCCTCATCAGTTGCCATGAGCAAGCCCATGTCAGCCCTGTCAACATATGGCTTTAATCTGTTGACATGAAGCACCCTTAGGGGGCTCCTGGGAGTTCCAAGATTCACCAGATAGGTGACTTCTCCCTTCTGTTCAACTATTGTATGGGGGCCACTCCATTTGTCCTGGAGGGCTGCTGGGGCCACAGGCTCCAACACCCACACTTTCTGTCCTGGCTGGTATACAGTCAGCACAGCCTTTGGTCATGCCAAGCTTTTTGCAATTCTTGGCTGGCCTCCAGGTTTTTGGTTGCCTTTTTCATGTACTCTGCCATCCGGGAGCGGAGACCAAGTACATAGTCCATCACATCTTGTTTGGGGGCTTGAGAGGTAACTCCCAGCCCTCTTTACCAAACATAGTGGACCTCTCACAGGATGCCCAAACAGAAGCTCAAATGGGCTGTAGCCAACCCCCTTCTGTGGAACCTCTCTGTATGCAAACAAAAGGCAAGGAAGAAGAAGGTCCCATTTCCGCCTAAGCTTCTCTGGGAGTCCCTTAATCATTCCTTTCAAGGTCTTGTTGAAGCGTTCAACTAAACCATTGCATTGTGGGTGATAGGGGGTGGTGAACTTATAAGTTACACCACACTCCTTCCACATTGCTTTCAGATATCCTGACATGAAGTTGGTACCTCTGTCAGAAATGACCTCCTTTGGAAAACCCACTCTGGAGAAAACTCCAATGAGGGCTCTTGCCACCACAGGTGCTGTGGTGGTCCTCAGGGGAATTGCCTCTGGGTACCTGGTGGCATGATCCACTACCACCAGGATAAATCTGTGCCCAGATGCAGTCTGAGGGTCAAGGGGACCAACAATGTCAATCCCTACCCTTTCAAAGGGTACCCCCACCACAGGTAGTGGTATCAGGGGGCCTTTGTTGTGCCACCTGCCTTACCACTGGCTTGGCAAGTGACACAGGAGCGACAAAACTCCTTTGTGTCCTCTGACATATGTGGCCAATGAAAATGTGGAACAAGCCTGTCCCAGGTCTTGTTTTGGCCCAAGTGTCCTGCCAAAGGGATATCATGTGCTAAGGTCAAGAGGAACCCCCTAAACTTCTGAGGTATTACCAACCTCCTGGTGGCTCCAGGGGCTGGGTCTCTACCCTCAGAATATAGGAGTCCCTCATCCCAATAAACTTTATGGGACCCACTAGCACTCCCAGCAGCCTCAGCAGCAGCCTGCTGTCTGAGGGGTTCAAGAGAGGGGCAGCACTGTTGCTCCTTGCTCAGATCTTCCCTGGAAGGGCCCCCTGCCCCCAAGAACTCAACCTGGTCAGGTTCAAGTCCCTCTGGGGCAGTTCCTTCTTCAGGTTCTGCTTCACCTCCCTCTGGAAGTGAATCCTTGATCTGAGACAGAGGGGAAGGCACTGCCTTAACCCTACTGCTCCTCCTCTTGGGAAGCATCTGGTCCATTGTTCCAGGATCCAGAGCTGGTTCAGTGTCATGCATTCTTGCTTGTGACCTGGTCACAGCAAATACCTCTGCAGGGATGCCCAACATCTCAGCATGAGTCCATAACTCTACTTCAGACCAGGCTGAAGTCTCTAGATCATTGCCCAATAGACATTCTACAGGGAGGTCTGCACTAACTACAACCTTCTTGAGGCCAGTTACCCCTCCCCAGGAGAAATTCACAACTGCCAGACTATGGTTGGTCTGGACATTGCTTGCATTGGTCACCTGGTACATTTCACCCAGGATGATCTGTCCAGGGTCCACTAGGTCCTCTGCCACCATGGTGACACTAGCACCTGTGTCCCTAAATGCCAAAGCCTGTTTGCCATTTATCAAAGGCTGCTGTTTGTACTTGCCCAGATTACTGGGGCTTACTAGGAAGGACATATCAATGTTTCCCTCACAAATCAGCATTGCCTGAGTGGTCACTCTGACTAGGTCAGAATCCACTTCAGAACCCAGGGTCAACCCTACTACACCCTTATTCTGAGTACCACCTCCACCAGTAGCTGAGCTAGGGGGCACAGTTGCCTTAGGGGCAGGAGTGGTGGTGGTTTGGTCTTTGGACTTGGTACAATCAGAAGTCCAGTGCCCTTTCTGTTTACAGAATTTGCACCAGGGCTTCTTTTGGCCTTTTCCCTTGTTGGACTGTGACTCCCCACCAGATGCAGATTTTTGGGGCCCTTGTGAAGACTTCTGGTCTTTTGACTTATCCCCACCTTTCTCAGGGCCTTTAGGATCTTGCTTCTTAGTGTCACCCCCTTGGTTCTGGGTTTTCTGCCTCACCCTGGTTCTGACCCATTTGTCTGCCTTCTTTCCCAATTCTTGGGGAGAGGTCAGATCAGAGTCCACCAGGTACTGATGCAACAACTGGTTCTGGCAATTATTTAGGATCTGTTCTCTCATCATCAGATTATACAATCCCTTGAAATCAGTAACCCTACTGCCAACCAGCCAACCCTCTAGAGCCTTGGTTGCACAATCAACAAAGTCAGTCCAGTCCTGAGTCTGTGCCTTCTGGGTATCTCTGAACTTTAACCTGTACTGCTCAGTGGTTAAGCCAAACCCATCTATCAGTGCACTCTTCAGGACCTCATAATCATTAGCATCCTCCTCTCTAACAGTGAGGAGCTTGTCTCTTCCTTTATCTGAAAAGGAGAGCCACAAGATTGCTGCCCACTGCTTTTGGGGGACCTGCTGTACTCTACAGGCCCTCTCCATAGCAGTTATCCACTTGTGGATATCATCCCCACTCTGGTAGGGAGGAACAACCTTGCTCAGGTTCCTATGGTCAGGAATATATTCTCTGCCTCTAGGGACACTGTTGCTGCCACCAGGGGGTTCTAAACCCTCCCTTCTGGAAGCTCTCTGGATCTCCAGGGCTTCTCTATCCAGTGCCAACTGCTTGGTTCTGAGGGCCACTTTGGCTTCCTCATACTGGAGCAGTTTGCACCTTCTCTCAGAGGAGGTCTCTCTTAAGTTAAAGTATGAGCTCCTCTCTTGGACAAATTCTCTGCCAGAGTGATAAGAGTGCTCAGATTCCCTGGAAGGGGATCTGTGCCTCTCATCCACTCTGCCAGTTCTCTTAGGGAGAACTCCTCTGTCCTGTTCAGGCTCCTTGAAGCCTGGCCCTTCAACCACAGAGTCTTGGTCATTCGGATTGTCCTCATCTGACCCAGATACTATGATTGACCCACCCACTGATTCAGACCCCTTAGCTCCTAGAGCCAATCTAAGGTCATCTGCTGTCAGCAGATCTATCAGGTGTAGTGTTGAGGGACTCTGTCCTAGTCTCAGGTGTCTGTCAACACACATGGCTCTCAAGTCAGAGAAAGCCATGTCCTTATACTGAGGCTGAGTGGATCCACTGGGCCCACCCTTTAAGGACATTCTAGTGTTGTGCAGTGTTGTACTACCTACACTAGTTTGTGGCCTACTGATCCTAGCTTGAGCTGTGGAAAGGGTGTGCTATCCCTTGGAACACAGCTCTAAGTTCAGTAGAACTTATTGATACTAAGCTTGACTTTATATGTACCTTGAGTACCTATAATGGTTTTCAGTTAGTAATTCAAATAGAGATTTTCTGGTAAAACAATGGCAAGCTGGAATCCCACACGCTGCCCACCAATGTGAGAAGTTGGCCTGGCATATGCTGTCCACTAATTATAGTGGGCACCTTGCACCAGTCCAAATCGACTCTTATGGTAGATAGGTTTAAGACAACCTTTTAAAGAAAGCTATCCTAGTGGTAGCTGTGGAGAGCAGCCTTCAGGCTAAGTCTCGGAGGAATGTAAAGCAGCTTGTTTTACCATATAATCTCTTGAATCACCAAATGAAAAGACACCACACAGGTATATATATCAAATATATATGTATTTATTTCTAAATAACTCTCTACTAATCTCTTTATGAGATTAGAAGACAAACATATGCACAAATCAACGTTTCACAATAAGTTAAGCACAAAATATGGCTGGGGCCCTAGGGGCGTACCAGACCATATACTAAGTAAGAGACTTAGAAACAACGACTTGCAAGGAGACAAGGCCTAGGGCCTTCAGAAGTGCTGGGGCCTCACAAAACCACCCAAGGCAGGTAAGTAAAGGACCCACGGGGGACGCGTGCAGTGTGGATACACAGGCGCGAATCGCCGTTAACTTCAATGGGGCAAGTCGCGGTTGGAAATAAAGAGTTTTAGGATACTTCGGGAGAACCTACAAGCAAGTCACTTACAGGGTAAGTAGTTCTAGGGCCCACACCCACAGGAGCACCGTAGTGCTGGAGTTACCTCACCCAGGGAAGCCGGGTGCACAGGTGTCCTTTGGTGTCGGGTCGCGGCGTCGTTTTCAATGGCGAACAAAGAAGACTTGCTGCTTGCGGGAGCTGAAGAAGTGTCCGGTGGAATCCAAGCCTGGATTCTGAAGAAGGATGACCTGAAAGCAGAGGGGACAGTGTTCAAAGTCACTTGGCAGTGACCCGGGGCAAGGAAGATGGATGCCCACCGTCGTCGGTCGCTTCAGGTCGGTTGCAGGTGCCTTGACTCTTCAGCCACGTGGTCCAGGAGGCGTCGACGACGACCAGGAGCTGGATTCGGTGTGTCCCTCGACGTCTGCAGCTGACTGCGGTGTCGGCAACTCGATCGGAGCCAACAAGCCTTGGCAGCCGCAAGTCTCGGGGAGATGAAGAAAAGTCGATGGCGCAGACCAGCAAGGTCTGTGGAACTCACCCAGCGAGGGTAAGTCAGGGCAGGCCTGGAGCAACCAGGGGAGCCCTTTGGTTTCTTTAGGAAGTCTTCTGGGGACCCACAAGCCAGCGGGCAAGGGATCGCGAAGACACCTCGGGCGGAATCACTCAACAGGGGCCCACGGTCACTCGGGACGGTGTAGGCCTCTGATCTTCGGAGGGATTCCTGCTGGAGGTCGGGACCACACGTGGTCCAAAGCACAAGTTCGTGGAACGTTGTGAAGGGGTTGCACTCGACAATAGTGCACGGTACCCAGGGGTCGCGGTTCCTCGTTACTCGTGGGGTCCACTTGCCTCAGCTTCGCTGGGGACTCACGATGGCCTGGGAGAGGTCAGGAAATCCACTTCCTGGGCTGCAGGGACTTCGGACTCCGGCGGGAGCGGCGTAGTTTGCGACCGTCGTTGTCGTTTTTGGTGCCTGCCAAGCAGGGGAGTCACTCCTTGACTCCAAGGGAGATTCTTCTGTCTTCCAAAGGTAGTGGAACGTCGAAGGGCCAGGATTCTTCTGTAGAGCGTCGTCCAGGGGTTATCTGCTTTGCAATGGCAAGGTTCCCCCTCTTATACTAAAAAGAGGGGATGGACTAGCTCTATGACCCCACCTATGGGAGGGTCAAGGGAGGGGGTGGCTACACCCACTTCCCTTTGTCCAGTTTCGCGCCAGAGCAGGGGCAGGTAGCCCCTGAGCTGGTTTGAACTGGCATATGCACAGAGGAGCCTTCTGCTCCCCCAGTGCAGGACTTCAAAGCACTCTAAGAGTGCACCCACCCAGCCCCAATACACTAAACCCTGTCTGGAAGGTGGTTACACCTCCCTGTGACAGGATGCCTATTGTTGGGCTTCCTCCACTGCGAGTTTCGGTCATCAGCAGGAGGGCAGCCCAGTGTCTGTGACTGGTGGCATCCATTTTGTGATGCCAGGGCTCTTTAGGATTCTACCGCGTTTCCACAGCAGGTACATGTCTTATCCCTCTAGAAGGGTGGAATGCTACCCCCGCCGCCAAGATTGGCGGGGGGGTAGTATTCCAAGATGTTTGACACCAAACACGACATGTTTTGATGCAGCCATTCCAAAGTTAGCATTTACCGCGAGGATATAATGCACTTAAATAGTATATGGTTTAACCGCATCCACAAACAGCACCAGAGAATAGACTCTGAGAGCTGCAGAGGGGCCCTGCTCAGGCAGAGGCACCCCCTCACATAGAAGCCAAGCACCCTGCCCTCAGGATTGATAGGGCCTGCCTTAGGGGTGACTGATAGGTTTATATGTGTGTGCAGGAGAGATATAGGAAACCTATATCTCAGTGAGGGGTGCTAGCACCACCTCACCCAGGCTGCAGTAGCAGGCCTGTGGTGTCAGATTTAGACTGCTTCCCAGGGGTGGCATAACACATGCTGCAGCCCCTGGTAGGCCTGTGAAGTACCTATGCCCTTGGCACCTAAGGTACCATATACTAGGGACTCATAAGGCACCACAGTATCCAATCACTAGTGCACCTAGAGTGCACTCCATGTCGTTTAGAGAGAACAGAGAGGCTGGGGCCCTGATTGGCAGGGACCCAGCCAGACTATAGCCAGAAACCAGTGCTAACATCAGAAAAAAGTGGGGGCAACATAAGAGGCAGATCCTACTCTCCTACACAACCCCCCCAAACGTAGGGACACTAAACTAACCTTGACCAGTTGAGTCTTCGTGTTCAAAGTGGAAATACCTTGAGAGTCCATCTGCATTGGCATGTTGGGTCCCAGGCCTATGTTCCACTGTATAGTCCATCCCCTGTAGGGAAATGGACCACCTCAAAAGTTTTGGGTTTTCACCTTTCATCTGCTTTAGCCATAGGAGGGGCTTGTGGTCAGTCTGAACTATGAAGTGAGTACCAAACAAGTATGGCCTCAGCTTCTTCAGGGCCCAAACCACAGCAAAGGCCTCCTCTCTATAGCTGACCAACGTTTCTCTCTAGGGGTCAGCCTTCTGCTAATAAAAGCCACTGGCTGGTCTTGACCTTCATCATTCAGTTGAGACAGTACAGCTCCCACACCCAGCTCAGAAGCATCTGTTTGGACAATGAACTTTTTGGTGTAGTCTGGACTCTGTAAGATGGGGGCAGTGCACATGGCCTGCTTTAGGTCTTCAAATGCCTTTTGACAGCTAGCTGTCCACTGAACCTTTTTTGGCATTTTCTTAGAGGTAAGATCATTCAAGGGGGTCACTATAGATCCATATCCCTTGACAAACCTCCTATAGTACCCAGTCAGGCCTAAGAAGGCTCTCACCTGTGTCTGGGTGGTTGGAGCAACCCATTCCAGTATGGTTTGGATTTTGCTCTGCAAAGGCTGAACCTGGCCTCCACCTACAAGGTGGCCCAGGTACACAACCTGACTCTGCCCTATCTGGCACTTGGTGGCCTTGATAGTGAGGCCTGCTTTCTGCAGGGCCTCCAAAACATTTCTGAGGTGGACCAGGTGATCCTGCCAGGAGGAACTAAAGACAGCAATATCATCTAGATAAGCTGAGCAATAAGTTTCCATCCCTGCCAGAACTTTATTCACCAACCTCTGAAAAGTGGCAGGTGCATTTTTCAATCCAAAGGGCATCACCACAAAGTGGTAGTGCCCACCAGGGGTCGAAAATGCTGTTTTGGCTTTTGCATCATCAGCTAATCTGATTTGCCAGTAGCCAGCTGTTAGGTCAAATGTGCTTAGATACTTGGCTGAGGCCAAAGTATCAATCAGCTCATCTGCCCTTGGTATGGGATAGGCATCAGTCCTAGTGACTGCATTGAGGCCTCTGTAGTCTACACAAAACCTCATTTCTTTCTTACCACCCTGGGTATGAGGCTTGGGTACCAGGACTACTGGGCTAGCCCAAGGGCTATCTGAAGGCTCAATCACGCCTAACTCCAACATTTTCTGGACTTCAGTCCTGATACAGTCCCTGACATGGTCAGGTTGCCTGTAGATTTTATTCTTGACAGGCAGACTGTCCCCAGTGTCCACCTCATGGGTGCACCAGGTAGTCTGACTAGGGGTCAGGCTAAACATATGTCTAAACTGTTGCAGAACTTGTCTGCACTCAGTTTGCTGATGGTCAGTGAGGCTGCTTGCCAAAGCAACACCATCTACTGACCCATCATCAGGGTTCTGAGAGAGCAGGTCAGGGAGAGGGTCACTCTCCTCCTCCTGGTCCTCATCAGTTGCCATGAGCAAGCCCATGTCAGCCCTGTCAACATATGGCTTTAATCTGTTGACATGAAGCACCCTTAGGGGGCTCCTGGGAGTTCCAAGATTCACCAGATAGGTGACTTCTCCCTTCTGTTCAACTATTGTATGGGGGCCACTCCATTTGTCCTGGAGGGCTGCTGGGGCCACAGGCTCCAACACCCACACTTTCTGTCCTGGCTGGTATACAGTCAGCACAGCCTTTGGTCATGCCAAGCTTTTTGCAATTCTTGGCTGGCCTCCAGGTTTTTGGTTGCCTTTTTCATGTACTCTGCCATCCGGGAGCGGAGACCAAGTACATAGTCCATCACATCTTGTTTGGGGGGCTTGAGAGGTAACTCCCAGCCCTCTTTTACCAAACATAGTGGACCTCTCACAGGATGCCCAAACAGAAGCTCAAATGGGCTGTAGCCAACCCCCTTCTGTGGAACCTCTCTGTATGCAAACAAAAGGCAAGGAAGAAGAAGGTCCCATTTCCGCCTAAGCTTCTCTGGGAGTCCCTTAATCATTCCTTTCAAGGTCTTGTTGAAGCGTTCAACTAAACCATTGCATTGTGGGTGATAGGGGGTGGTGAACTTATAAGTTACACCACACTCCTTCCACATTGCTTTCAGATATCCTGACATGAAGTTGGTACCTCTGTCAGAAATGACCTCCTTTGGAAAACCCACTCTGGAGAAAACTCCAATGAGGGCTCTTGCCACCACAGGTGCTGTGGTGGTCCTCAGGGGAATTGCCTCTGGGTACCTGGTGGCATGATCCACTACCACCAGGATAAATCTGTGCCCAGATGCAGTCTGAGGGTCAAGGGGACCAACAATGTCAATCCCTACCCTTTCAAAGGGTACCCCCACCACAGGTAGTGGTATCAGGGGGCCTTTGTTGTGCCACCTGCCTTACCACTGGCTTGGCAAGTGACACAGGAGCGACAAAACTCCTTTGTGTCCTCTGACATATGTGGCCAATGAAAATGTGGAACAAGCCTGTCCCAGGTCTTGTTTTGGCCCAAGTGTCCTGCCAAAGGGATATCATGTGCTAAGGTCAAGAGGAACCCCCTAAACTTCTGAGGTATTACCAACCTCCTGGTGGCTCCAGGGGCTGGGTCTCTACCCTCAGAATATAGGAGTCCCTCATCCCAATAAACTTTATGGGACCCACTAGCACTCCCAGCAGCCTCAGCAGCAGCCTGCTGTCTGAGGGGTTCAAGAGAGGGGCAGCACTGTTGCTCCTTGCTCAGATCTTCCCTGGAAGGGCCCCCTGCCCCCAAGAACTCAACCTGGTCAGGTTCAAGTCCCTCTGGGGCAGTTCCTTCTTCAGGTTCTGCTTCACCTCCCTCTGGAAGTGAATCCTTGATCTGAGACAGAGGGGAAGGCACTGCCTTAACCCTACTGCTCCTCCTCTTGGGAAGCATCTGGTCCATTGTTCCAGGATCCAGAGCTGGTTCAGTGTCATGCATTCTTGCTTGTGACCTGGTCACAGCAAATACCTCTGCAGGGATGCCCAACATCTCAGCATGAGTCCATAACTCTACTTCAGACCAGGCTGAAGTCTCTAGATCATTGCCCAATAGACATTCTACAGGGAGGTCTGCACTAACTACAACCTTCTTGAGGCCAGTTACCCCTCCCCAGGAGAAATTCACAACTGCCAGACTATGGTTGGTCTGGACATTGCTTGCATTGGTCACCTGGTACATTTCACCCAGGATGATCTGTCCAGGGTCCACTAGGTCCTCTGCCACCATGGTGACACTAGCACCTGTGTCCCTAAATGCCAAAGCCTGTTTGCCATTTATCAAAGGCTGCTGTTTGTACTTGCCCAGATTACTGGGGCTTACTAGGAAGGACATGTCAATGTTTCCCTCACAAATCAGCATTGCCTGAGTGGTCACTCTGACTAGGTCAGAATCCACTTCAGAACCCAGGGTCAACCCTACTACACCCTTATTCTGCGTACCACCTCCACCAGTAGCTGAGCTAGGGGGCACAGTTGCCTTAGGGGCAGGAGTGGTGGTGGTTTGGTCTTTGGACTTTGTACAATCAGAAGTCCAGTGCCCTTTCTGTTTACAGAATTTGCACCAGGGCTTCTTTTGGCCTTTTCCCTTGTTGGACTGTGACTCCCCACCAGATGCAGATTTTTGGGGCCCTTGTGAAGACTTCTGGTCTTTTGACTTATCCCCACCTTTCTCAGGGCCTTTAGGATCTTGCTTCTTAGTGTCACCCCCTTGGTTCTGGGTTTTCTGCCTCACCCTGGTTCTGACCCATTTGTCTGCCTTCTTTCCCAATTCTTGGGGAGAGGTCAGATCAGAGTCCACCAGGTACTGATGCAACAACTGGTTCTGGCAATTATTTAGGATCTGTTCTCTCATCATCAGATTATACAATCCCTTGAAATCAGTAACCCTACTGCCAACCAGCCAACCCTCTAGAGCCTTGGTTGCACAATCAACAAAGTCAGTCCAGTCCTGAGTCTGTGCCTTCTGGGTATCTCTGAACTTTAACCTGTACTGCTCAGTGGTTAAGCCAAACCCATCTATCAGTGCACTCTTCAGGACCTCATAATCATTAGCATCCTCCTCTCTAACAGTGAGGAGCTTGTCTCTTCCTTTATCTGAAAAGGAGAGCCACAAGATTGCTGCCCACTGCTTTTGGGGGACCTGCTGTACTCTACAGGCCCTCTCCATAGCAGTTATCCACTTGTGGATATCATCCCCACTCTGGTAGGGAGGAACAACCTTGCTCAGGTTCCTATGGTCAGGAATATATTCTCTGCCTCTAGGGACACTGTTGCTGCCACCAGGGGGTTCTAAACCCTCCCTTCTGGAAGCTCTCTGGATCTCCAGGGCTTCTCTATCCAGTGCCAACTGCTTGGTTCTGAGGGCCACTTTGGCTTCCTCATACTGGAGCAGTTTGCACCTTCTCTCAGAGGAGGTCTCTCTTAAGTTAAAGTATGAGCTCCTCTCTTGGACAAATTCTCTGCCAGAGTGATAAGAGTGCTCAGATTCCCTGGAAGGGGATCTGTGCCTCTCATCCACTCTGCCAGTTCTCTTAGGGAGAACTCCTCTGTCCTGTTCAGGCTCCTTGAAGCCTGGCCCTTCAACCACAGAGTCTTGGTCATTCGGATTGTCCTCATCTGACCCAGATACTATGATTGACCCACCCACTGATTCAGACCCCTTAGCTCCTAGAGCCAATCTAAGGTCATCTGCTGTCAGCAGATCTATCAGGTGTAGTGTTGAGGGACTCTGTCCTAGTCTCAGGTGTCTGTCAACACACATGGCTCTCAAGTCAGAGAAAGCCATGTCCTTATACTGAGGCTGAGTGGATCCACTGGGCCCACCCTTTAAGGACATTCTAGTGTTGTGCAGTGTTGTACTACCTACACTAGTTTGTGGCCTACTGATCCTAGCTTGAGCTGTGGAAAGGGTGTGCTATCCCTTGGAACACAGCTCTAAGTTCAGTAGAACTTATTGATACTAAGCTTGACTTTATATGTACCTTGAGTACCTATAATGGTTTTCAGTTAGTAATTCAAATAGAGATTTTCTGGTAAAACAATGGCAAGCTGGAATCCCACACGCTGCCCACCAATGTGAGAAGTTGGCCTGGCATATGCTGTCCACTAATTATAGTGGGCACCTTGCACCAGTCCAAATCGACTCTTATGGTAGATAGGTTTAAGACAACCTTTTAAAGAAAGCTATCCTAGTGGTAGCTGTGGAGAGCAGCCTTCAGGCTAAGTCTCGGAGGAATGTAAAGCAGCTTGTTTTACCATATAATCTCTTGAATCACCAAATGAAAAGACACCACACAGGTATATATATCAAATATATATGTATTTATTTCTAAATAACTCTCTACTAATCTCTTTATGAGATTAGAAGACAAACATATGCACAAATCAACGTTTCTCAATAAGTTAAGCACAAAATATGGCTGGGGCCCTAGGGGCGTACCAGACCATATACTAAGTAAGAGACTTAGAAACAACGACTTGCAAGGAGACAAGGCCTAGGGCCTTCAGAAGTGCTGGGGCCTCACAAAACCACCCAAGGCAGGTAAGTAAAGGACCCACGGGGGACGCGTGCAGTGTGGATACACAGGCGCGAATCGCCGTTAACTTCAATGGGGCAAGTCGCGGTTGGAAATAAAGAGTTTTAGGATACTTCGGGAGAACCTACAAGCAAGTCACTTACAGGGTAAGTAGTTCTAGGGCCCACACCCACAGGAGCACCGTAGTGCTGGAGTTACCTCACCCAGGGAAGCCGGGTGCACAGGTGTCCTTTGGTGTCGGGTCGCGGCGTCGTTTTCAATGGCGAACAAAGAAGACTTGCTGCTTGCGGGAGCTGAAGAAGTGTCCGGTGGAATCCAAGCCTGGATTCTGAAGAAGGATGACCTGAAAGCAGAGGGGACAGTGTTCAAAGTCACTTGGCAGTGACCCGGGGCAAGGAAGATGGATGCCCACCGTCGTCGGTCGCTTCAGGTCGGTTGCAGGTGCCTTGACTCTTCAGCCACGTGGTCCAGGAGGCGTCGACGACGACCAGGAGCTGGATTCGGTGTGTCCCTCGACGTCTGCAGCTGACTGCGGTGTCGGCAACTCGATCGGAGCCAACAAGCCTTGGCAGCCGCAAGTCTCGGGGAGATGAAGAAAAGTCGATGGCGCAGACCAGCAAGGTCTGTGGAACTCACCCAGCGAGGGTAAGTCAGGGCAGGCCTGGAGCAACCAGGGGAGCCCTTTGGTTTCTTTAGGAAGTCTTCTGGGGACCCACAAGCCAGCGGGCAAGGGATTGCGAAGACACCTCGGGCGGAATCACTCAACAGGGGCCCACGGTCACTCGGGACGGTGTAGGCCTCTGATCTTCGGAGGGATTCCTGCTGGAGGTCGGGACCACACGTGGTCCAAAGCACAAGTTCGTGGAACGTTGAGAAGGGGTTGCACTCGACAATAGTGCACGGTACCCAGGGGTCGCGGTTCCTCGTTACTCGTGGGGTCCACTTGCCTCAGCTTCGCTGGGGACTCACGATGGCCTGGGAGAGGTCAGGAAATCCACTTCCTGGGCTGCAGGGACTTCGGACTCCGGCGGGAGCGGCGTAGTTTGCGACCGTCGTTGTCGTTTTTGGTGCCTGCCAAGCAGGGGAGTCACTCCTTGACTCCAAGGGAGATTCTTCTGTCTTCCAAAGGTAGTGGAACGTCGAAGGGCCAGGATTCTTCTGTAGAGCGTCGTCCAGGGGTTATCTGCTTTGCAATGGCAAGGTTCCCCCTCTTATACTAAAAAGAGGGGAAGGACTAGCTCTATGACCCCACCTATGGGAGGGTCAAGGGAGGGGTGGCTACACCCACTTCCCTTTGTCCAGTTTCGCGCCAGAGCAGGGGCAGGTAGCCCCTGAGCTGGTTTGAACTGGCATATGCACAGAGGAGCCTTCTGCTCCCCCAGTGCAGGACTTCAAAGCACTCTAAGAGTGCACCCACCCAGCCCCAATACACTAAACCCTGTCTGGAAGGTGGTTACACCTCCCTGTGACAGGATGCCTATTGTTGGGCTTCCTCCACTGCGAGTTTCGGTCATCAGCAGGAGGGCAGCCCAGTGTCTGTGACTGGTGGCATCCATTTTGTGATGCCAGGGCTCTTTAGGATTCTACCGCGTTTCCACAGCAGGTACATGTCTTATCCCTCTAGAAGGGTGGAATGCTACCCCCGCCGCCAAGATTGGCGGGGGGTAGTATTCCAAGATGTTTGACACCAAACACGACATGTTTTGATGCAGCCATTCCAAAGTTAGCATTTACCGCGAGGATATAATGCACTTAAATAGTATATGGTTTAACCGCATCCACAAACAGCACCAGAGAATAGACTCTGAGAGCTGCAGAGGGGCCCTGCTCAGGCAGAGGCACCCCCTCACATAGAAGCCAAGCACCCTGCCCTCAGGATTGATAGGGCCTGCCTTAGGGGTGACTGATAGGTTTATATGTGTGTGCAGGAGAGATATAGGAAACCTATATCTCAGTGAGGGGTGCTAGCACCACCTCACCCAGGCTGCAGTAGCAGGCCTGTGGTGTCAGATTTAGACTGCTTCCCAGGGGTGGCATAACACATGCTGCAGCCCCTGGTAGGCCTGTGAAGTACCTATGCCCTTGGCACCTAAGGTACCATATACTAGGGACTCATAAGGCACCACAGTATCCAATCACTAGTGCACCTAGAGTGCACTCCATGTCGTTTAGAGAGAACAGAGAGGCTGGGGCCCTGATTGGCAGGGACCCAGCCAGACTATAGCCAGAAACCAGTGCTAACATCAGAAAAAAAGTGGGGGCAACATAAGAGGCAGATCCTACTCTCCTACATCCGGGAAGTGACAAACAGCCTATTTGGTTTCTCACTGCTGTGAGGCTGCTCCTCTCATAGGTTTGCATTGGGAATTCCCAGGTATGTGTTTCAGTGGTAATTTCTGATATGAAAGGGGTAGCATGTCCATGTTTGGTATGTTTGGAATAGTAGTAATAAATCCTGCTTTTTGGTGAAAGTGGATTTGTAATTACTATTTTAGAAATGTCACTTCTAGAAGGGGGCATTTCTGTGTGCTTATGATTCTTTGTGCCCTGCCTGGTTGTATATTCAATGTCTGGTTTAGGCTGACAGGAGAAGGGGATGTGCATTCACTCTAGACAGTCACAAGGGGGGTTGAGGTGTGTCCTTCCTTTCCTGGGTGGCTCTGCGCTGGGCTGAATAGACCTTAGCTGCACTTAGAGTGGGGGGAGGAGTTTCCTTTGCACCTGAATAGGCCTGGTCTGCATTTAGAGTGGTGGGAGGAGTTTCACCCGCACCTTGATAGGGCTGTGCCTGAATTTCACAATGCTGTCTTTGCCCCCTGTAGTGTGTCTGGAGCCAGGGCTTGGGATTGAATGGGGGTGTTGTGCACTTCTAAAAAGTGGTTGAAGTGCCCCCAGAACAAAGAATTTTGCAGTATAAGTACAGGGGCTGTGATCCCATATTTGGAGACACTGCATGGACTTGTAACCAGATACTGCTGGTTCTACACCAGAGGACTTCTATGTGCCAGGAGGAACCGCCATTTTGGACTGCTGGCTTTGTGGGACAAACCTGCTGCCTGTTGGGTGGCTGAAGGGACTGCCACCCTGCCAAGTGAGTCTGTGCTGGCCTGCCTGCCTACTGCTCTTGTGCCCCAGTTGTCTCCAGGGACTGGTGGCATGCCCCCTCCCTGTTTCTCCGGGGGGTCTTGAGGATCAGGAAGATTCTCCCCCATTGGGTTGTGGTTCCTAAAGGCACTCTGGAACCCCAGACTCGTGGAGTCTTGCATCGCCTGGCAGCGCCGAGTTCCTCAACGAGCTGCGGAGGTTACTACCGTTGGAGAGGTTGCAGCTCTGATCTACTACCCCATGGTCCCCGTGAGTGAGACCCACCGACATTGCCTCATGGTCGTGCTGCTGGAGGGACACCTTCATTGTGGCAGCTGCACTGCGTGATTGTGGGCAGCCGCCTTGTGCTGATTGAGGCGGGGGACCCAGCAAGGTCTCCCCGCTGTGCCCGAAGGGGAGTGGGCATGCCTCTCTCCTGGCGACACATACCATTGGGGGATTGAGCCCCGTTAATGACTTGCAGCTGCGCAGCACGATCATGGACAGCTGCATACCGGCACTCTTGCCGCCTGAAGGATGAGACTCCGGCAGGTCTCCCCGGTGCTGGCTCCATTGTATTAGCAGCAGTCCGAGAAGCCCCAGAGGATCCCAGACACGCTGCGACTTGGAGCAGTCTTCTCAGGCTGGGGAAGGCTGCAGAGATTTGCATGATGCGGGGGGGACCAGGTTGGGTCTCCCTGCCGAATTTGGCAGTGCGCGTGGCCCCCGCCCACCCCCTCTTTTCTGAAATGTACCTGGGGGCACTTGAAGGTTGTGTTGAAGGCAGGGCGGGGGAACATCTCAACGGAGGTCCCCAGCCACTGATGGAGGGGATTTCTTCTTAATTTACTATAATTGACAGAATAGACATGCAGGAGAGTCTGTGGCCTACGATGTGGGCAGGAACACATCCCACGGGCTACGGACCTATACTATAGTACGAACCCGAACCCTGCTGTTTGGAAAGCAGGTGTTATGAGGTCCAAGGTCCCTGAGGGCCTTAGGGAAATAGTTAGTAGTTTAGTGCCTAGAGGATGCTGAGTTTTTCTCAAGCACTTTACCCTGTGAACCAGAACTTACCGCATTGTATATAATAGGAGCACAGGAGCAACGTGCCCTATGTGATAATGAAGTTGTCAGTATTATAAATGCATATGCTGATGTTTTGTTGACCCGTTTACAGTCTACACCCAACTGCTTCCTTTTCTTTTATGCCCTGATGTAATGTTGAGTATTGTAGTGCTGGTTTGCATGTACAGTAGTGGTGATTCATGTTCATGTTCCCGCACATTCTGCACTTCATGTTCCTAGGTATAGGACGTTTTATGCCTTACCATGAAAGGATAATGACTATTATTTCAGAGTATACATTATATGTGCAGTAGTGGTGGTTTTCTGACAAGTGCAACTTAGAAGTATTTACCTGAGTGCACTAACTGTGATGTCATGACAATCGCCTGGTTGGCAAAGTAATTTATGTGATTGTGGTCTAATGTGCTTTATGAACAGTACAAAGGATATTTTTACATAACCTTGTGTGGAGTCTCTTTGTGGTGTGCCTGGTGTGTCACTGGTATGTGTGTGTGTGTTGCACAGACGCTTTACCAATTGCCTCTGGGACAAGCCTGACTGCTCTGCCAAGCTACCAAGGTGGTGAGCAGGGGTTATCTTGGGTGTGTAACTCCCTTACCCTGACTAGAGTGGTGGGTGCTACCTGGCATAGGTGTATACCCTAGCCAACCAGAAACCCCATTTCTAACAGGCAGGATAGACCCAAGTATTATTTTGTCATGTGTGCTCAAGATGCTCGCAAGTAGCAAATTAAAACAATAAGTATATTCTATTTGTAAATATTTGAAGAGAAATCTTGTGAATATCAGTTATTTGTTTTATATGTTCAACACTATGCATAAAACAAGAACTGAATCAGAAGTTTTGGGAATCTTCACCATTCTAATTATTGTTCATTCTTATAAGAAGAAAATACAACAATGGAGAACAAATTCCATAATCGCCCTTACAAAATTTACATTTATAGTGAACGTCATCAATGTTTAAGTGGGTATTTGCTGATGGAAAGTTATTTTGGTAACTTTCTGCTTGCAAACCTTTACTATGCAAATAGAGCGCACCACCCCATAGCAAAAATCTTGTGCACAGTCTTTGGAATTTGATGGTATGCCACATAAATGTAGCCAACTATATGAATCACTCAATTATGTTCACTATGCCCCTCCATTTTGTTTCTAAATTTTTAGCCAAGTGTTCAGCCATTAAACTACTTCTCAAAAGTCAAATGCTGTGCACCAGACTCCTTACAGGAAAAACCCCTGAGTTTAATGTGCAGCAGAAAAGATACATTTATTATTGTAAGAAAGAGAATTATTAATTGGGGTGAATGTTAGGCCACCACAATTAGTATATGGCATTATAGATGAGTAACAGTGAATTACGGTGATGGTTTTCACTGAGGGGTTCTAAGTGACATAAAACCAGAGGGAAATGTGTACAGTATTTAGAAGTACCAAAACAATTAAAAAGTCAAAGACACAACACAATAAAAATCCAACTCTAATCTATAAAAAGAGCGGAAAAATTAATAGATAAAAGTACATCAATTCAACAAAAGTGTAATAAGGGGAACAGGAGATATCAGTTGTAAAATATATAGGAGAAAATTCACCAAGAAAAAGCAAAGGGCCAATCAGTATTCACTGTTCGCAGGTGACCAGAACCTAGGCACGATTTCAGGCTGATTGCGATGGAGCTCAGTTTCAATGCGGCATGCCGGATCATTTGGGTCAGAAATTTTACCTTAGTGCTTAGTCTCTGAAACGGAAGTCGAAATCCTTCAGCAGGGCAAGTTTGTACACTGAAGCCATTGTTTCTGAAAGAGAATGCTCTGAGCGGGATCATTTCAAATTTTGCATTCAAGAAAGTCCTCTGGATGGTCTGAAACCTTTCACACCTTCGTCCAATAAAGAATTCTTTGTACAGACTTAGGGGCATATTTACTGCTAACGTGGCGGAGCGAGGCGTTAAGCCAAGAAGGCTAACACTGTGCTCCGTCACTTCAGAAACGCAGGGCTGCACCGTATTTTAAACAATTCGGTGCAGCCCTGCGTTTCTCCCTGCACAGGGGGTAATTTCAGCAGCCTAACGCCAACGCAGGCACCCTTGCACCATAGTGCAAGGGTGCCTGCGTTGCTGGAAATGATTGTAAATGTGCAGGTAGGTGTCCTTTCCTGCACATAAACATTCATAAATGATGATTTGTAACTTCTATGTGTGCTGCCTGTGCTGCACACATAGAAGTTGTAACTCGTCATTTTTTAAATGATTGTTTATGTGCAGGAAGGGACACCTTCCTGCACATAAACAATCATTCATGGTGTTTTGCCATTTCTATATGTGCTGCACAATGCAGAACACATAGTAACAGCAAAAACAAGGAGTAATAAAACATTTCTCCTCGTTTCGCCTGTTTAAGACCAGGATTCCCCCAGGTCTTAATTTTGGCACTGCCACATATTTACGCCACCCTTGTAAATATGGGGCAGAATCAAAATCAATGGGTGTTGTGGCAAAACGCCCACTGCAACACCCATTGCCCGCCCCTTTTATGCTAAGTAGAGCGTGCAAGGGTGCCTTATTCACAAGGCAGCCTTAAGTCTCTGATAAGTGGCTTGAAGCCCCCTTGTGAATAAGGCGAAGCCCCTATAGCCATAGGACTGTCAATAAAAGTGACATTCCTGTGGCGATAGGGGCTTGTAAATATGCCTCTATGTCTCTATTTTGGAGCTCAGAATCCCCTAGTGTGGCAAGGCTGCACATTGCATCTGGGTATGTCACACACAAGTCAGATATGCTTGCTGTGAGTGTCCTCTGTATGGGTTTTTCGAATGACAAAAAGCTCTGAACAGGACCAAACTTGATTGTCTTGCCAAATGGTTCACAACTGGGGCGGAATGACATGCGTGGTTAGTACTAGTTCTCCAGGAGTCTGAAAGTTCCACTTTTACAGAGATTGTTGGAAAATTCCAGCTGGGCACAGCCAAGGCCTCCAGGACCTCAGGGTCAGCATGTAGGGGTCAGGACATACTCCAACAGAGGCCACCAGCAGTGTCCAGACCTCTCTGAGGTGTAACTGTTAACTCCAGAAAGGCCTCTTGCAGCTTGTTGTGTCCCAGTAGCCAAACAGGAGGTCAGCCAACTGACACTGAAGTCTACCTTTTTGACCTGATTACAAGAGGGAGAAAGTCCAGCCCTTCACATCTCCTCACTGGTTTGAAACAGAAGGCGCAGTCCTTTTTTCTGTTGGTATATAGGCCCAGAAAGTGGTCAGAGGAGCTGTGGGTGAATGCCAGAATTGTAGGTTTCACTAGCCAGTGGATAGAGGTGACTCCTGGACACTTCTTAACCAATGGGGAGAAAGTTCCCAGGGGAAACCCTACCCATTTTTGCAACGCATCCTGTTTGTTTTACAGAAAACTGGCCCAGAATGCACTATTTTAGGAGGAATCCTGGGTGGCACTGTCCTTCTGCCCTTGAAGGAAGCTTGTGTGCCAGGCAAGGCTGTGCTTAGGGAAATTAGCAGTTCCTTTCTCGTAGGCTACCACAAACTGGTTCTGGGACCAGCTCCCCCTCCTACTGGACTTGTACCCAATTAGCTACCATGGACCTAAAAAACAATGTCTCCTTTCTGAAGTTTCCCCTTACACTAAACTATGAATGAGCAGGCTTCACCTCTGTCCCTTTCAAGTTAATTACATTCCTAGAACTTCCCCAGCTGCTTTTCCTGAGCTGATAGGGATCACTTGTCCCAAACCCAGCTCACCCTGTCATCAGGTCTAAGCCATTGTTCTGCTCTAGGAGCAGTTGTCACACCTCATTAAGGTAAGCACCAACAGTGAAGCTGCTCAAAGGTTAATGTAAATTAGTCCAGGAGCTTCAGGTAGAGAAAAGGTAACTTTCTGGAAGTCACTTTTCCTAAATAGTCTTTATAAGCTAGCTTCACCTTATAATTGGATTTTTAATACATTTTAAAACTGTGGCTGAGTAATGTTTTTAGTTATTCTTAAACCCAAGTTAGCAGAATTTATATTTTAATCCATACTCTAGTTTTTCTCATAAGAAAGCCAGAATCTTCCACAGTGAAAATAATTTTGGGGGACTTATAATTTAAGAGACATGGTAACCTTAAATTTCTGCATGTCCCACTTTTTAATACCTTGCACCTTACTTTGTGAGATACTAGGCCTACATAGGGGTGACATTCATATTTAAAAGAAAGGTTTTTACATGGTCAAAACAAGGGTTATTTAGATAGGTCAGGGTTCAGGTTCAAACTGCATCTGTCAGGCTACATTGGTAGGCCTGAAGCCATGTTTTCCTTGTCAAACTACTGGATGGCACAATAAGTGCTGCTGAAACTTTCCATCCACGGTTGTAGTACCAGCACCATATGCTATGGCCTTATAGGAGAGTTAAATATGCTAATCAGGGATTACCTAATTTTAACATGCGTTAGTGTTCATTGCAGATGCACTGAACAGCAGCACCTGAGTGTGCAGAGTTAAAAAACAGCAATAAAATTCAGCAAAAAGTGGGGGTGGCCATGCAGAAAGGGGCATCTTTTCACAACTATGAATACTTGTTCAACTTACACAATCCCTCCAATACTCCACTGTTCTAGATCTTGCCTACTGTTTAGTTGTTTATTTGGAAGAGTCTGTAATTTCCAACATAGTCTGAGAGGGCTTTACGTCCATCCCTTGCTCGTGATTGGATGACTTTCTTGTCTATCTTTGTTCCCTGCTCTTGATTCGATGACTTTCTTCCCATTTCACTCATTTGTCCCACCTGAGAACCATTTCGGTCTCACTGTATTGGATGACCTGTATCTTTCCACTGCTGATGTCAGACCATGTAATGCACCGCGTGACGGACTGTTTTCTTTCCCTCATTCTGTCTCTTCCTGCTCCCCTGCTATGCCAACCCATTCTCTTTCTTAACGAATTAGCCCCGCAGGACCCTCTTACCCCCTCGACACTCTGACCACAACCAGCATCTGTGTCAGTGAGAAGTTGAATGTTTTTTAAACATTTCAAAGAAGGTTGTCTTGAGTGTGCATGGCAGCTATATTTGTGGTGGCTACCATGAATTGATTTTTCTTATTATTTTACAGAAACATCCCTAGATGGCTGTTGCCCATGTCTGCACAAGAATGGAGCTCATTTGGCAATTATTTTTCTAATCCTTTAAGAAAAACTATTCCAAGATTATCACCATGCTTAAGCGCATTTGTATGATGGCCAGCTTGGAATTCTTTTTTTTTAATGCAAAAGAGAAAGCATTGCAAGTTGACCATAGTGCACGCACACAACAATATACTAAGAAGATTGTCAAACATGCATGGTCACACATGACAATCATCCTCAAATTGTTTTTCTTTTGATTAGGAAAAATCATGTTGCACATGCATGCATGCATATATTAGGCCTGGGCGGAAAACTACGCTACGCTCGCGTAGTTTGCGTAGTTTGCGCAACTACGCGCTACGCGAATTGCACATAGCACAGTGCAAAAACGCGTAGCGTAGCGGGCATTTTTTGCTTGCTCGTGTTCCTCAATGTCAAGTTGGCGACCGCGAGCGAGCAAAATGACATCCCGGCGAGACTTTTTCCTTGTTCGCGATCAGCAACATCAAGTTGCCGATCGGGAGCGGGGAAAATAAACCTCCCGGCGAGATTCTCAACGCGGGGAGGTCAGGTTTCTCATTGCGAGTGGTCACGTATGCTCGCGACCGCTCGCGATGAGAAACTACCAGTCCGCGTTGAGAAAACTGCTGCTCGAGTACAAATCAACTCGAGTGGCAGAAAACGACCGCTTGCACTGTGCAAGATGCCGTTTGCAATGATTGCACAGTGCGGACAAGATCCGGCACTGTGCAATCATTGTGAACAGCATTTCCTACCGCACTACGCAGTTTGCGTGGTGCTACGCGTATCTCGCGTAGTGCGAAGTGCACTTCGCGTAGCTACGCGTAGCGCTACTACGCGAACTACGCCCAGGGTTAGCATATATATGAAGGCCATCTGGGATAAAAGCAAGCATTAGAAAAACCAATACGTTTGTGCCCCCCCCTTCGTTAGCAAGACCAATTGGTTTTGGAATGCTTATTTTGTTATAGTCCAAGAATAAAGACAAAGGAAGAATCTATTCTTTATTAAACCTCTTGCAGGGCAAAACTCATTTTTGGGGGATTCTGAGATATCATGCAAATGCATCAGTTATTTTCCAAGTGACATCTTTAGCAACAGACAGCCATTGCCCAAAGCTGTGGAAATGTCAAAGATGTTTTTTATTGTTTTTTGTCTGCATGAGTGGTGTACTTTAAGGGCTTACAGAGAAATTGAGTAAAGAAAAAGAGCTCTCCAGGAGCCTCTTGCGAGAAAGACATTGAACCATTCATTAGCTTAGACAAATAAAGAAGAGGGTTCAGGTATTAAATCCTCATAAACAGTGTCCCCCTAGCCTTAAACATTTACAAGACATAGCTGTGGAGAGGCAGTCGTTTCTATCAAATTCCATTTACACTTAAAATGTACTAACCACATCAACCGCATCAATAAATGCTTAGATTTGAATAAGACCGAGGGGCATATTAGCAAGACCCACGTTAAAATTATTGCCGTTTTAGCGGCAGGAAACTGCCGCTAAAACAGCGATAATGTGCTTGCTAATATGCGTTATGGAATTCCAATAGAAGCCCAGGTTAGATGTGCAGGACAACTAACCTGGGCTTCTATTGGAATTCTATAACGCATATTAGCAAGCCCATTATCGCCGTTTTAGCGGCAGTTTCCTGCCGCTAAAATGGCGATAATTTTAACGTGGGTCTTGCTAATATGCCCCCATATTCTTTGCAGTATTAACAGAAGGTACCTCATCCTTCGCAATTATGTCTCCTTCCTATGGATATTAGGCACAGCAATCTGCCTGACTCTATAATAAATCATCCCGTATAGATTAGTAGCACAATTTAAAAGACAGTGCCACTTCTCTTGTTTTTTGTTCTTTAAATTACCAGTAATGTCTGATTAAAATATTCATTCCTGAATACTTTTTAAAAAGTAGAATAGGCACAACGAAAATGATATGCAAGACAGTTTCAATACAATTAGATGCTGATTAATTATTGTCTTTATAAGAAGAAACAAGAAAATGTTACATCTACACCTATATTTAACAAAATATGAGTAAGAAGGGACAGTAACACTAAAGCCAAGGGGAAATTGCACCCTGTGAACCATTCTCTTTTGCTTCACAAAAATGTATTTAGAAACACTGTTTGACGGCTGGAATGCCAGAAACCGGTCCTAGGATGCTTGTTTCCGGTCCAGGGAAGACATGGCTTGGCAGTTCGGGCTGTACTGTTCCCATGAGGCACAGGGTCAGACTGATTTGCATATGGCCATGTCTGAACTGGGGTGGTGGAGTGAGCTAAAGAATGATGATGGATTAAACCCAGATCAGTTGACTGGGGGTGAGTGTTTGATTGGCTCAAACGTTCCGTCCATCATCCCCTTTTGTATCGCTTTGTTCGCCCTAAGTTGGCGGGGGTATGCCCAGACGTGGGTCCCTTGCTCACTTTGCCACTGGATTCAAGCAAGCCTGGCTGATGACGGCTGGAATGCCAGAAACCGGTCCTAGGATGCTTGTTTCCGGTCCAGGGAAGACATGGCTTGGCAGTTCGGGCTGTACTGTTCCCATGAGGCACAGGGTCAGACTGATTTGCATATGGCCATGTCTGAACTGGGGTGGTGGAGTGAGCTAAAGAATGATGATGGATTAAACCCAGATCAGTTGACTGGGGGTGAGTGTTTGATTGGCTCAAACGTTCTGTCCATCATCCCCTTTTGTATCGCTTTGTTCGCCCTAAGTTGGCGGGGGTATGCCCAGACGTGGGTCCCTTGCTCACTTTGCCACTGGATTCAAGCAAGCCTGGCTGATGACGGCTGGAATGCCAGAAACCGGTCCTAGGATGCTTGTTTCCGGTCCAGGGAAGACATGGCTTGGCAGTTCGGGCTGTACTGTTCCCATGAGGCACAGGGTCAGACTGATTTGCATATGGCCATGTCTGAACTGGGGTGGTGGAGTGAGCTAAAGAATGATGATGGATTAAACCCAGATTAGTTGACTGGGGGTGAGTGTTTGATTGGCTCAAACGTTCCGTCCATCATCCCCTTTTGTATCGCTTTGTTCGCCCTAAGTTGGCGGGGTATGCCCAGACGTGGGTCCCTTGCTCACTTTGCCACTGGATTCAAGCAAGCCTGGCTGATGACGGCTGGAATGCCAGAAACCGGTCCTAGGATGCTTGTTTCCGGTCCAGGGAAGACATGGCTTGGCAGTTCGGGCTGTACTGTTCCCATGAGGCACAGGGTCAGACTGATTTGCATATGGCCATGTCTGAACTGGGGTGGTGGAGTGAGCTAAAGAATGATGATGGATTAAACCCAGATCAGTTGACTGGGGGTGAGTGTTTGATTGGCTCAAACGTTCCGTCCATCATCCCCTTTTGTATCGCTTTGTTCGCCCCTAAGTTGGCGGGGGTATGCCCAGACGTGGGCCCCTTGCTCACTTTGCCACTGGATTCAAGCAAGCCTGGCTGATGACGGCTGGAATGCCAGAAACCGGTCCTAGGATGCTTGTTTCCGGTCCAGGGAAGACATGGCTTGGCAGTTCGGGCTGTACTGTTCCCATGAGGCACAGGGTCAGACTGATTTGCATATGGCCATGTCTGAACTGGGGTGGTGGAGTGAGCTAAAGAATGATGATGGATTAAACCCAGATCAGTTGACTGGGGGTGAGTGTTTGATTGGCTCAAACGTTCCGTCCATCATCCCCTTTTGTATCGCTTTGTTCGCCCTAAGTTGGCGGGGGTATGCCCAGACGTGGGTCCCTTGCTCACTTTGCCACTGGATTCAAGCAAGCCTGGCTGATGACGGCTGGAATGCCAGAAACCGGTCCTAGGATGCTTGTTTCCGGTCCAGGGAAGACATGGCTTGGCAGTTCGGGCTGTACTGTTCCCATGAGGCACAGGGTCAGACTGATTTGCATATGGCCATGTCTGAACTGGGGTGGTGGAGTGAGCTAAAGAATGATGATGGATTAAACCCAGATCAGTTGACTGGGGGTGAGTGTTTGATTGGCTCAAACGTTCCGTCCATCATCCCCTTTTGTATCGCTTTGTTCGCCCTAAGTTGGCGGGGGTATGCCCAGACGTGGGTCCCTTGCTCACTTTGCCACTGGATTCAAGCAAGCCTGGCTGATGACGGCTGGAATGCCAGAAACCGGTCCTAGGATGCTTGTTTCCGGTCCAGGGAAGACATGGTTTGGCAGTTCGGGCTGTACTGTTCCCATGAGGCACAGGGTCAGACTGATTTGCATATGGCCATGTCTGAACTGGGGTGGTGGAGTGAGCTAAAGAATGATGATGGATTAAACCCAGATCAGTTGACTGGGGGTGAGTGTTTGATTGGCTCAAACGTTCCGTCCATCATCCCCTTTTGTATCGTTTAGAAACACTGTTGCCAAAAACAATTCAAATACACTTGGAAGTACAGATATATTTAGTATGAAGTCTCTGTGTGATTGAAAATGTAATATTTGTATGTGATGCATCCAGTATTCAATATTGGCATTTCTAATACATTTCTAATAAATTTGTCAATAAGGAAGGCAAATATTATTTTTTGCCTGCTTAATGCAGCTGCAAATTGCAGCACAAATCTGCACATTCCGTGTAATTCACAACTGCTTACTGGTGGCAAACAAAGGGGAGATAAATGCATGCAGTTATTGTGCAGTGATCCATGGACTGCCGCAAATTTACCAGGCCAAATGATTTATTGGCAGTTTTTGTATGCCCTCTCGAAGTTGAACAACGTGCTGAGTTTACCCATCTCACTTGGAAGCTTTTGTCATAAAGAAGAAGTTTGATGGTAAATCTTGGGATCGACCTTAGTTGCTACAGCATCCTACTTTGTCCTGCTCAGAAGTTTTGGTGTAAAAAACGGAGGCTAAAGTGAGAGCCGAGACTCACCATATTTGACGTAAGGGGACTATCATCAGCTTGAGCATCCTGGCTTCCACCACTGGAAGAATCTGGGAATCAAAAAATGTGAAAAATACCTTGGCAAATTTGGGCTATTGAGATCTGCAATCTTACCTATCCCTAGCTCCACTGCAGTAAGCCTGAAATTAAGTCTTGGTCATGGTCTTTCATAAAAATTGACTTTAATAGCAGCTTTAAATTTTCTTGGCACTTTTTGCCTTAAAACTTCACAAATTCATATCTCAGTGTCTCTACCTATTCCACCATTTTTATGAGATTTGTCTATATGTTTGTTTTGATTTTTCTAGATTGATTTGGAATTTTATATTGATGTTTTCTTGACTTTAATGTTGTTTGATAGTGCTTGAATTTATCATGCATTTTTCTGCAGAGAGGCCAGATGCATATACAATAGATACCAAGGTTGGGCAGAGGCTTTTCAATGAACTTTGTTGTTCTCCAGTAGGACTGCGTCTTATTAAGTTGGTCAGGTCATCCTCTACAAAAGTAATAACCCACCTTCTTACTCTCATATTCAAATAAATATTTACTCTGCTGTTTGATTTCTGCAGGACAATGGAGTGGTTCTGACTGTAGCTGTTTAGGTAGGTCTCCAACTTCATTTTCATTGCTGAAGGCAAGTCAATCTTGAGATTGCTAATTAAACTTAGCATAAACATGGATGCTCTCTTCGGTTCCATGATTTTAAGGACAGCTAAGATGCAATATCAATTTATGTGTGGAGTAGTTCTCATTGCTCCTAATTCATTTGGAAATGGTGGTAATAGGTTTACTGCTTCAAATAATACTCTATCCTCACAATGAGCACTTGCAGGATCAGGCAAAGGACAGCAAGTATGGATTCTAAGTATCATCTGAATGACCCAAAGTTTGCTAATCATGGAGGGCGAATGTTTTTGTCTTTCATTATCCAGTGACTTAGTATATGTAGAGAGATACTAGACAGGAATCGCCAGAATAGTGTCCCCTTTTCAGTAACAAATATCACAGGATCTCAAGATTTTCCTTTCGAATGGGATACATAGATAGATATACACACCAAAGAAATGTTTGGATACCTGATGTCCCCCCAACCTATGTCTGCTCCCTTTCTTACCTTTAGCCTTGCAAAAAAAGATGGCAAAAGTGCTTAGTGAGTTACAGTGTATCACTGACATGTTGTGATTTGCAGGTCATTGGTTTCAGTTCACTTACAATCAACTCAGCCTTCCATCCTTCTGAAGTTGGTAAATTGAGTACCACTAACTTCGCTAATGCACTTGGTATTTGTATTGCTTTAAAAACGCAGAAGTGCTATAAGAAGCATAGATAAGTAAAGCAAGTTATTAATATCAGAAAGGTGCAAAGAGTCCTGCAGCTTATATTTTAAAAGTTTGCTCTCTCTACAACCCCATGCACTCACATCCCCTTAACTAAAGGTATTACCCGGGGCCAGATCTGGGCTGGGGAACCAAAATGATCAAACCAGCCCTGCTCCCTTCATCTCATACACAATCTCTCTCTTTCCATTCATCTATTTTTCACTTGCCTTCTCTCCTCTCTCTCTCTTCTCCCTCTCTGATCTCTTTCTCTCTACCTTCCCCCTCCTTGTCTTTCTCTGTCTTTCGAAGTCCCCCCAAGCCTGCTGCAATTTCCTCGGGGAGCTGGGGAAAGTGACAGAGGCACCAGGAGTGGCCTCCTGCCTTACAAATGGCCTCCATGGACTGCAGAGCACTGGGGAAACGCCAAGTGAAATAAAAGGCCTGTATGGCTCTCACCAGGACATTTTAGAGATAGAAATCAGGGAAAATGTAGCAGTATGCTGACTTGCAAGTGCTAACGCAAAAGAGCTGTCTCAGAGAAACTGCTAGTGTACTGCCTCAGACCAGGAGTGTGGCTCTAGTACTTGGAACACCCCCTTGCAGACAAAGAAACAGGTGGCCTCATTTATGAGACTCCTTGCGCCACCGTAACGTCACTTTTTGTGACGTTCCCTGGCGCAGAAGCCAGCGTGATATTTATCAGGCAGTACTAAGCCACTTTTTTGGGCTTATTGCTGCCTGATAAATATCGGTCCCTTTAATGCAGTTTTCTGCGTCAAAGGGGCGTGCAATGGGTGTTGCTGGGGGCGTTCCCAGCAACATCCATGGCTTTTTGACACTGCCCAGATTTACGAGGAATCGTAAAACTGAGGCCGCGCCAAAAATTACGCGTCCCCAGGGGAGGCGTATGGGAGGCACAACGAGGAGAAATATCTTTATTTCTCCTAGTTTTTCCTTTTTTTATGTGTGCTGCATTCTGCAGCACACATAGAAAGAAGAAAAAGCCTCTTCTGATTATTTTTGTACAGGAAGGTTTCTCTTCCTGTACAAAAATAATCATCCCTGCAACGCAGGCACCCTTGCACCATTGTGCAAAGGTGCCTGCATTGGCGCACGAAAGCCCATTGTGCCCCGGCGCAGGGGAAAAGGACAGGAATGCGCCGTATCTGATAGATACAGCGCATTCCTGCCCTTTTCTTTTGCCGTAGGGCAGTGCAGCAGGAAGGCCTGCTGTGCTGCCCTACGGCAAAACCTCGTAAATGAGGCCCGGGATATCTTGCAGGTCTCAAAGACAAAAGGTACACAGAGAGAAGAATGGAGGACCACAGGAGGGGGTGTGGCATAGGGAGGAGCACTGTGGATCACTAGTGTATGGGAAAATATTCCAAGTCAAAGGAAGCATGTGGGGAAAACAGAAGCACCTTGTAGAGAGGCAATGGGAGTTCTACTGGAACTCGGAGTGCAAGAGTAGTATGGAAGCAGATGAAAACATGATGAGGAAGTGAGCATTTGGGAGAAAGAGATAACTACATGTGTTAGTTCCTAGTGATGGAGAAAAGGGAAACTGGTAGCACACATGGGGACTTCATCAAAACTACCAACTAAAAGGCTTGGGATCGTGACAGAATATTGTGAACCAGCAGCATCAGCTAACATCCTCACTCTGACAATATATGCAGAGCACCCTAATGAACAACTGCTACTATTTTTGGAATTGTAGTCAGCCACAGAACGGATGTAACCATAATATTTCCCTGTAACGATCTAGATGAAAGTAATTCATGTTCTGTAAAACATACCTCAATGTAAGTAATGGCATATTTTCAATGCACTGGCATACAAAAACAATGTGCCAGCAGCAAGAATAAGTGTATCAGGTTGCTGGAAAACGAGGCAGTATCTGTGAGGCCTGCACAAATAACATGTCACATTTGTCCTTCACTGGGAACCAAACACCCTAGTGCAGCGCCCGACTCTCAGAGGGTAGCGTTGCAGAGCAGTCTAAGGCTTACTCAAGGGAGGTGGTGTGGGCTAGTAATCGCCATTACAGGTGCGCGGAAATAACACTCAATAATTGATTGTCCAGTCTGTACTTTGTTTTATAAAAGTAAGAGTACATTTATTAAACACACACACCACTTAATACTATGCAACAATTTACAAATATACATAAGCTGTTGGAATTACTTTGTGACATTGCATAACATTTCCACCCCTCCCAAAGGGGGGTGGGGTCTAGTACCACCACTCCCATGTATGCACATCATCTTGCCCCCTAATGCAGCGGGTTGAACATAACCTGGAGCGAGGGCCCTGCGCACTGGCACCATCCCAGTGGCGACCCACCCCATTATCTCAACGAGCATTAAAAATAGGTACACCTGCCCTGGTGACACATAACCCTGACTGAGCATCTCATATTGTCCATACAGTATGCACCTCTACATCTTCGGGGCTAACAGTCTGGGTTGTTCTTCACCTAACGCAGCAGCAAAAATACATGTTTGGGCATCACTTTAAATGAGGTACTTATCATTGAGGATAACATTTAGAATGCACTGCAATCACAGCCTCTAAAAGGCATCACAGGTAAAATCACAGGATTACGCAAATACAGCCAGGCACCCTAGCAGGAATGTCCAGCAACATAACCCCACTTTGCTTATGACTCCACCTTAAACAGGTACTTCACATTTCACATGTACTTCACATTACACATGTACTTCACATTACACATGTGACTTCCAGTCCCTCTAAAAAGAAATAACACAAGTAAATGCATTTGTGGTGCAATTATACCTCTTCACCTCCAGGGGATGCCCTTCTCTAGACATCCCCAACTCAGCCCTTCATTCCTTGGTGCAATTCTACACACACCCCCAGCTGTAGAACAAAAGATCCAGCCCAGGAGGTATTAAAATGTTGGCCGAGCCCTTGAGGGGTTATTCTTTTCAAGTCCCCTTGAGACTTAGGGAGGGACTTCCATTTTCGTGCTCCGGGGAGACTGCGTTCTCCTGCAGCTCCCCCTGCACCTTGGCGCACACCTTGGGGTGACCCTGTCCTCCTGGGGCCACCACACATGGAACACCAGGCGTTTTCATGCCAGCCAGCTTGGTACTGCACAGCATTATGGGCCGAGGTGCTCCGGCACGTGAATATTATAGCAGCGGCTCTCCCGCTGCGTCGGGGAGAACCGCGATGTGTGCCTCTGGCGGTGCCTGTCCAGTGATGGAGGGTCCCCCCAGGTGAGCGCTGCAGCTTGGGGAGCCCACCCCCGGCTGCTCATTCCAATTCTCGGGGGCCCGGTCCCCCCCGGACACCCAGGTGCAGGTTCTCGGCTCGGGGAGTCCACCCCTGGCCGCTTCCTTCTTCAGGGAGGCCCGGTCCCACCCGGGCCTCCCGCATTGTCACCTCGTTGGAGGGCAGCCCGGGGAGCCCACCCCCGGCTGCCCCCGCCGGCTCCCCGATCGGCCAGCACTCCTGCGTGCTGCCACGGGAGCCGGCCTCTCTTGTCTGGTCTGCCCGCTCCGGTGGGCAGACACACCGGTTCCTGCTGTTCGGGCAGGGCCGTGGGGGAGTGCGACGGCACTCCCCCCTCCTTCCTCTTCTTCGGGGCCCGGGGATGGAGTCCCGGCCCCTAGGCCATAGTTCACGGGGAACTCGACGGCGCTCCCCGACTTCTCTTTCTTCGGGGCCCGGGGATGGGGTGCCGGGCCCTTTGGCCACATTTTTCACGGGGAGCGCGACGGCGCATTTTTCACGGGGAGCCCGACTTTCACCTATGCGGGGGCGCGACGGCGCTCCCCCGCCTCCTCCTCCTTCACCTTCACGGGGAGCGCGCCCCGACTTGCGCTTCTTCGCCGGGGGCCAGGGTGGGCTCCTGGCACCCTGTGGGCACAGGTTCACGGGGAGCGCGACAGCGCTCCCCGGCTTTGCTTCGGGCACGGAGATGGGGTCCCGGGCCCCCAAATGGCCACTTTCACGGGGGTGCGACGGCACTCCCCGTCTTTACCTCATGTGTGGGGCAGCCCCCGGGACCTGACCCACCCCGGGGGCATATCCAAGACCGGCGGCGGAGCCCCACGTGCTTCATTGCTGGTCTGCCAGGGTTCAAAGGTCGCCTACCTTCTGGGAGGCTTTTCTCAGCCCCCAGGGGACCGATCTTGGCGATTCTGGCCTCTTCTTGCTCCTGGTGGCGCTCCCCAGCCACTGGGACCACTCTCCTTCGCCCTCCTGGTCTCAACGAGGGGGCATTCAGCAGGGAGCTGTCTTCACCGGCTCCCTGCGCCAGCCTTTCGCCTGGCTCTCCTCCTGGGCCTCTCTTGCGCACTGGTCCTGGTCTCTTCTCCTGGCGCTGTTCAGGATCCTGGGACAGTCAGGGGGTTCCTCCTTCCAACTGCCCATTGCACCAGGCTCCAGCACCCTCTGCCTCAGCAGACCACACCCCCGAGAGAGCTCCTCTTTGTGTGCAAGTTCTTTTTAAAGATTTGAGGAGGGGGCTGGCAGGAAGTCTCTGTTTGCCCTATCACACAGCGACACATCACTTCTCTGCCCCTGCTCCCTCCTTCCTGCCCAGGCCTCTGGGTTTGTTCAAAATGGCGTCGTCCAGGGTCTCCTGCCACATGGTCCCTGAGAGCCTCTTCCCCCCAGGGCTGCCTTCGCCCTGGTGCAGCTTGGTGCCTGGCACCCAGTGACAGCTGCTGATGGATTAGCTTGTAGCTCCACCCCTCTTCTCTCCTTGGAGGGAAGGTCTTCGCTCTGGGAAGAAAGGTCATTAATCCAGGCTGCTGGGGTCAGCCCCCAGCCAGGCCCTGGTTATGAGCTGACTCAGAGAAATATAACATTTCTGGATGACCCAAAAGCAGTACAAATATGACTCTGGACTCTGCAGAATACTTCTTCTCACACCCGTTACAGTGGACTTTTGTGCGTGTCTGGAATTTGTAGGCTTTAGGAAAGTGACACTAGCCCATGGGCTCCACTTCCCCATAGGGGAATACTGAAGTGAAAAACACAGTAAAACACACTGACTTTCCCTGGCATGTTTCTTCCCAGTGTATAAAGCCTATTCCATGTCACCACCCAATTCTGCATAAGTACTGCCACACCAATCTATCTACACCTGCTCCTTGGCTGCGCACGCCAGGAATCTCCCCTACGCAGCCCCTACACGTGTACATATGCATGTACACATGTGTCTGCACATAACCAGCCCCGTGCCCCTTACTCCAGCTACTGCGCAGCGGCCTAGTCAAGCTAGGGGGACACCAGTAAAATCCACATGCAGTCTCTTTCACCATGAGTTCACTGGGGGCGAGTCCCAACTTATGAGGCTCTCCCCCAGTAAAAGCTCAACAAATAGGTGCTCAAAAAGCGAAAAATCCGGGCGGCCCAGAGTGTCAGAACCACTTTCTAACACAGGTATGCAGAAAAAGTCAGTGAAGCAGGAAGGCGCTACATGGAGGGATGTTCAGAAACAGTGTGATGGCGTAAGCGTCATATGCATCAAGCATACCTAAACAACTATTGCGACATTATCAGTTTAAAATATGGCTAATCAAAACGAACACATTTCATGGGACCATTCCTCTCTCTTTTAGGCTCAGTTTGGATTCCCTACACTTTTTAAAAGTTAACTCATGTCGAGGGGATAAAAAATATGGCTCTTTTATTTATCACACTGGATCTGTTTGTACACTATACACTGATGACATTCAGGTTCATAACTACCACACTTTTAGCAAGTGCATGACCACTGTATTAAAAAAGAATCGTACAAAATGGTACACAAAATATGTTTTTCAGCCCTGCAGAAAATTGATTCTTATCATAAAAGTGCCAACCCGATTAGTTTTATTATTTTGCATTTAATTAATTTCGTGCAGTAGGAATGAGTCAGAGAAGAAGGCTGAACGCTTCTCAAATATGATTTCTCTAACTCAAGCCATAGATTTTAAGTTCATGTAATGTATATACCATGCTAAATTAATCTGGTAATTTATTTTTAAAAAGCTCATTGCTCCAGCTACAAGATCTTATTTATCAAGTTAATATTGTTGTCCCAGCAGATCAGCAACATGTATTCCCTCAGATTACACATGTTAGCAAATAAACAATACAAAATAAATCCCTCTTAAATTGTAAGCTGATTATATTCTGCATAGTCACAGCAATATTATTTGACTTTCCGGTATTATATAAAAACAGAAACGGCGAATCTGTCAATACAGTAAATAATATGTATCTCTTTGGAATTTTTCTGTAAGCCTTATGGAACATGCTTATATTTTCTCAACATTTCCTATGTGTATCTTGGTTAAATTTCTTGATATCGGTGTCAAACTGGTGAGTGTATATATTGTATTATATTAAACCACTGCATTTATTATCTAACTACAGAGTTGGCTTCTCTTTGAAAGTGTGTTGTTTATTCGAGGCGTTCAAGTAAAATGCGAAACAGATGCTGGAAACCCTAAATGTGAAGACTGCCTGCTTTATACATAGATATGATAGGTTGACTCGATGACCCCATTTCATCAGGGGAACCATAATGAGTACAGATTTTTATATCCACTAATCATTGTTTTGTATTGGCTTAAGTAAGGTTAAACAGACCTACAAGTACCTTCAAGCATTGGTTTGCTGAATGAGTATCAGCGGCTGGAGCATGGTGATTCTAATGGCATAGGGTCACCTGATAACCTTAAGCTAAGAGAATGTTTCAATAAGTATTTGAATGCAATTCTAAACCGGGGATCTTTGAAGAGATTGGATGGAATACATTTTATTTCAGTTTTTAAGAAAAAAACAATTGCTCATTTGCATGTGCATACTCAGTTAATTGACAATGTGCTTCTTACACTTGAGTTTTAACTTAGTCCAATAGAGAGAAGTTACACTTACACAAAAGCTAGTTAACCGAAGAATTCGACAAGTCACATACAATGTCAACATGATAAAACCTTTACTAAATGAGATATGAGTAGTCTACTACAACTAGGTGGTTGGATAAAACTGATTTCATTTCAAAAGGAACTCACAAAATTGATAGGATTGTATGCAGGGATATTCATGGTGATGAAGAAAGAACAATCCAGGAACTGAACATATATATTATGAAAGGCGGTGGTTAATATGTGAAGGAAAAAAAGGAGATCATACAGAATATCCAAAAGCTGACCTCTGAAGATGGTCTGCGATAAGTAAAAAGGGGAAATTTATTTCTGCAATTACAGCCGTTAGTTTTCAGATATCTTATTAAGGAGGGCACAGCTTTATGTGAATAACCTGTTGGCATTTGTAAAACAAATTATTTCTGCTGTCTTTAAAAACACTGCTTTTTATTTACTGCAAAACAATTGCGTACAGAGTCTAGTTCTTTTGAAGGAGGATCCAAATCCCATACTTGTGTGTGCAACTAGATGAGTTAGCTTGACCACCTTTAATACAAGTGCCTGGGCCATGTCACTATGGGGATATCCTTTCTGATGATATCTTTGGGACAGGGAGGAGATGCTATTGAAAGAATATGCCTGTTCCTTAATTTGGTTTCTCAACTGAAGAGTTTTTTGTCTCTTTCCTTTACTTTTATTGTGAACTTTGGCTACCTAATGGTGTGCATACTTTAGTTTGGGAAGGATTTCCATTGCCTTTGGTCTTTTTTTAAATTATGTGCTACCAGTTGTGATTTTCCAAGGGAATACCTTGTGGTGAAAATAAGTAGCATGTATGTCATCAGCAAAACTTGCAGTAGGTACTATTGTGCACACATGCACAGCCCTTACATATTCACAGACTGTCACTTAGATATTCAGAAAAGCAGGAGAATAGATTTATTATAGGACTTGTTTTGTTAGCGGTTGAAAGGATGGCACTCATGCTCCTTCTCCAAAATCCACTATCATAAACCCCTCATCAAAGCCCATTAGTGAAAGAAAAGTGGCCAATTACGAGTGGTGGGACAGAGGCAAATTTAGGACATACTTATTCTGTCTATCAATCCCCCAACTCTCAAGCTAAGACAATAGGGGCTATTTTACTGAGATCTATGTTGGGTCAAGACATGGTAAATGAAGTTGCAATAAACCTTGGGGCAGATTTACAAGTCCCTTGTGACACATTTGCGCTGCTGTTGCGTCACTTTTTTTGATGCAGAGGCGGGGTAAACAATGCACCACATTGCGGCCCGTTTACAACGTTACGCATCTAGGAAGATGCGTCACCTTCTAAAGCCCTGCGTCACATTATACCTGTGTCAGGTATAATGTATGCATGGTGGGCATTCCCACGCGGGAAAGCCTCGTATAAGTGACACAGTGAAACCTACAAGATTTCACTGCGCCACTTCTAGGACACCCTAGGCCTGCTTGGAGCAGGCGTAAGGAGTGACGTAAGGAGGGAGGCCTATTAGAAATAGGCCTCCCATGCATTGCTAGAGTTGCATCGTGCTTGCGACACAACTCCTGGAATGGGTGACTTTTGCGCCAACAGATGCATCAAAATTTCGGACGCATCTGTTAATCCTTGCACCATGGTGTGCCGTATTTACAATCCATGGTGGCACAAGGGTTTTGCATGCAGGCGCAGGGAAACTGAAGCATCTATACAGATGCATCTGTTTCTTGTAAATAAGATCCCTTGAGTCCAAGTTTCCTGCGCCAGTTTTGGTGAACAAATTCTGAATTTGAGCCTTTTTAATGATTTCTGCAACAGAGTAAAAAGATATGTTAAAAGGATGGATTCAAATAAAAATCTTGTCTCCAGAATAATAAGATGCATGATGTAATCCATGATGCTATTAATACTGTCATATGAACTGTTAATGATGACCTAATAAGACCAGATGCTGGTCAGGAGGGTCATGCTTTAGGCTTGTGTCCCCTTCCTTTAACATGTAAGAATTAGCTTATCACTAGACCCTTTTATCTTCAAAATGATGGAACCAAGAAACAATCCTAAAGTAAAATTTGTCTCCATTGGAATCATTTTGCTGCAATTGCTTCCTCCTGTGTGGTACTGGTCAGCATTTTTTGTATATCAGTAACAAACCACTAAAACCGGAGTTTGTTTTTGAAGAACAAACATCAACAGCTCTATTTCGCATGAAGATTTCTCTGAGCTTGTCTGGCCATTGAATTTTTTTTCCTGTCAGGTGAGCCATTTATTACATGTTGGTCATGGGTAGGTAAAATCTACTTCGGAAAGCCTGTTTTAAATACTGTGGACACTGCAAGGCACAGTTGCTAGTGGAATTGGAATATGTTGGTCAGTGGTCAAATGTTTCTGGAGTTGAAGCTAGCTGAGGTCCCATGTTTGGAATCGAGGTGGTTTCCCCACATCTAACTGTGGTTGGTAGAAAAATCACGGTGTGATCCGACCAGAGGCTTGATGATTTGCAGCTGTGCTTCTGTGCTGCCAAATCGTTCAACTTAACACTCCTACGACCTTCAAAGCAACACTCATATAACTTTTCAAGGTCTTTAAAATGTACTTAAACATGCATCTGGTGAATTACCTTTGACGGGCAGTGAAAATTCTAAATTCCATGCAGGTTTTATATATAGACATTATTTGAAATAAAAGTGTGCAAAAATAATGCATGTGTCTAAGTCATCTTTAAATGTATCTGTTTTGCCACAGAAAGATGGTTACTCACAAAAAGTGTGCAATATTTTTAAGAAGAATGTATATTCTTTCTCTAACACACAGGCCCTTGGGGCATATTATCAAGAAAGTGCAATATTTATCGCTAACCGCGCTTAGTGCATTTTTTTTTAACGCCGCCTATCGCTGGAAATTATTGCTGAGATAACACCCTATTAGTAAGGTTTATCTCCATAGCAATAAAATTTCCAGCGATAGCGGCAAAATACGAGAATATCGCTGGGAAACCAGCGATATTCTCGCATTAACGCTAAGGTGGATTTAGCATTACAATCCACCTCCTATACTGTAAACAGGTAAGTCATCCTCAGTAGCAGGTGATAAAATCTAGCGATAAATGCGCTTAGCGTGATTTATTTTATCGCTTCGCCTGCCTTGCTAATAGGGGGTAGGTGTGTTAGCGACTGTTTAAAGTCGCTTTTGGTAGGGAACGCCTCCCTTGCATGTCATTAGCGATAATTATCGCTGGCATGCAAGGCGATGTTAAAACCGCCCGCTATCGCCTGAAAGCTGTCGCTAACACCTGTTAGCGACAGCTTGCTGATAGGGCGATAAAAATATCGCCGCTAAAGCGGCGATAAAGCCCTTGATAATATGCCCCCATGTCTGTAAAAAAGTAATACGTTGTTTAAGGTAAAGCTAACTTAGCTGTAGGAATTTATTCCATCACTAGTCTTAGTCGCAGAAAAATTTGCACATATAATAACATAGAGATTGTTTTTGTTTGTTAAATCGGCTCAATTTTCAGGCTCAATACAAAGCAATGAAAGAATATGATAATATCAAGTAGAAAGTGATCATAATATTGCTTTTCTAAAAAAAATTGAAAAATGTTGAGCAACAGAGGATGCGACTTGACGGCTAGAGCTACTGCTTTTAAAATTGGGGATCTAGGTTCGAGTTTGGCATCCGCTCAACATTCTGTGGGGGCATATTATCAAGAACGGCGTTAAAATTATCGCAGCTTTAGCGGTAGAAAACTGCCGCTAAAGCGGCGATAATGGGCTTGATAATATGCCCTTGAGAATTCCAATAGAAGCCCATGTTGACACCAGAACATGGGCTTCTATTGGAATTCTCAAGGGCATATTATCAAGCCCATTATCGCCGCTTTAGCTGCAGTTTTCTGCCGCTAAACCGGCGATAATTTTAACGCCGTTCTTGATAATATGCCCCTTTATCTCTCCGTGCCTAAAAGTGTATGTGAGCTTGTGTGTTGTAACTGGTGGTCTTCTAAAGCTTTCCAATATCTTCAGGTCGAGTTCGCGCTATATCAAACTGCAAAGAAATAAAATGAGAAGCCCCATCACATATTATAGCTGTAATATTTAAGTTGATATTATTTACGAATAACAACATGTAGCTACCAGGTCCTCTCCTCTAGGTATGGATATACATTTTCAAGGTGCATGCTCTATTTTTAAAACTTGCTCTCAATCTAACATTCTATTTTATCATCATTTCGATTTATTCCTCTCCATATTCTGTCTTCTTTTCAAGAAATTAGTTCGCTTTTCCTTTCTAATTAGGCTTCCTCTGCTGCGAAGCTGTGATCTCCTGCTGCAGTCATGCCATTCAAGTCAATATGAAACCAAAAAAAGCTGCACTGTTCACAGACAGGCTTATTTGTGTTCCCTTTTCAGATGTTTTCATTCATTCCAGTTGGATGGCTAAAAGGGGCAGAATATGTTCCTTCTGTCAGGAGGCTGCCTGGTTCTCAGATAAAAAGAATAATTGTTAAAGCACAGTAGAGTAACAACAGCACATCTGTAGCTGAACAGAAAGGGGATGCACTTTACACATTGTGGAGGGAAGTGTAGTATTGTAGGAACACCTGTATCACAGTAGACAAATGATGCATCTGGCAGTCAGTCCTTCTTGAGTGCTGGGGCTGTGACATAATGCCGAGGCACAATAAAAGTACCTCGATTCAAGTACACAAAAGGATCTTCATTTATTCGTCAATCTAACAAATGTGGGGCTTCCGAGTAGCTCTAAACGTGTGGCAGTTTTGACATGGAAACAACCTTTACAACAACAGCTGAACCCAGCATGCCTTTACCACGCAGGCTCTACAATGCATGCGTCTTTACCACTCATGACTTTATTATGCTTAATTTTACAACTATGGGCCATATTATCAAGAACGGTGCAAACATCGCCGCTTTAGCGACAGGAAACTGCCGCTAAAGCGGCGATAAAGGGCTTGATAATATGCCCTATAGAATTCAATAGAAGCCCAGGTTTGATGTCCTTGACACCAGAACCTGGGCTTCTATTGGAATTCTATAGGGCATATTATCAAGCCCCTTATCGCCGCTTTAGCGGCAGTTTCCTGCCGCTAAAGCGGCGATAATGTTTGCGCCGTTCTTGATAATATGGCCCCATGTCTTTACCATGCATGCCTTTACATAGAAAATGTAAGTATTTCACAGGTAAGAGCATTACACACACAAACATATATATATTGTAAAGACATTTTTAATACGCGGATTTTGGCCAATACAAATTTTGTTATTCTGAAAGAGTCAATGAGGGAATAATTGTTGCTCTAAAAACACTAGCACTTTAAATACATGAGAAAGTACATATTGCGCAATTTACACGAATATCTATGAGTCATCAACTCATAAACTGTAATGCTGCTATCAATTGGGACATTATCCTACATTGCATTTGCACTTTATTTCTTTAAATACTTGAGAAAGTACATATTGAGCAGTTTGCACGAATATCTATGAGTAATCAACTCATGGAACTATAATGCTGCTATCATTTTGGACATTATCCTATATTGCATTTGCACTTTATTTCTTCAAATAATGCACAATGCAGAAATTGCACTATCATTTATTTATTTCGAGGAATCGAAAAAATGCTGCTATTAATGAGGATACTGTCCCACCAATGCACTAGCCCTTTATGTACAAGTGATCTGCTCAAGGTGCTAGCACTTCAATTTCCCCCTATAATCAAGAATGGTGGAGTTTGTTGCCCAAATGTGGCGTAAAAACTAGTATACCTGTTACCATGTAGGATTATTCCCGCCACAAGACTATAGAAACCACAAGGAGCCCACAGCCAGTGATGAGTACTTTATATTGAAATGCACGCAACGGATATATTATGCATGCTATTGTCTTAATGGTTTTGAAACTAATGACAATCACTGCCAAGAAGTAGAAAGTCTGTGGATCCAAAGCACTTGCACTTTTCATTATTATTGAGTCTGTATTATCGTTGCCAACATGGAAACAGACAATGAGCACTTTGAGCCAGTTTATCGCACTGAGCGAAAATGTTTAAAATAAATACCAACATCCCATGAATCCTATTGAACTACTGTGGTACAATAAAGTTTGTTGAAAGATATACACATTTTCAGTAAGCTATTGAAAATAAGTTAAGAAAAAAAAAAAAGGAAAACATAAGTAAGAAATGTGTAAAAATGTATGAAAAACAAACAAAGAATAATCATGTAACTGAAATTTTACGAAAGAAATGCGATTGTAGTATGTTGTCTATGTTGGCTATCACGTGATGGTAGCAAGTGAGATATAAAAAAAATGTCGTACTTTGGCTTGGTGTGTGATCAAGGCAGGGGATCCTGCCGAAACGCGTCATAGCCTGTAATGAGGAATTAAATATTGAAGGAAACTGACCTTTGGATTGCTGTGTCGTTCTTCTGGCTGAGCGATCGCCGAATACCGGAAGTGGTTGTGGATATATATATATATATATATATATATATATATATATATATATATTCACTGTAAAAACCAAAGGTTACAAGGTCTTTATAGCTAGGCTCAGATTTCACTCGCACAAAACCATAGAAATTCAGCCAACTATAACTTACACCCCCTCAATGCACTGCTTATGACCTCACGTATTACATCATTCATGACATTGTCAGTGACATTACTCATGACATCCCAAATAACATCACTGATGACATCATCCAGTGAATGTAAGTGTTTTCTAAGAGTTTATGATTGTTAAACATATATACTAAGCTACTGCAAAAGTTAAATTAGTATGCTAGGTGTAGTAGTACTGAGCAATACTACTTCAAACATATATTATGTGAGTGGCTGTGTGGCTGTGTGACCGTGTGTGTCCGTGTGTAAGTGAGTGTCTGAGCAGCTTTATGGGTGTGCAAGTTGCTCTATGGGTGAATAAGTGAGTGGCTGTATGGGTGAGTAAGTGGGTGTCTGAATGGCTCTATGAGTGAGTGACTGGGTGTGTAAGTTGCTGTATGGGCGAGTAAGTGGCTTTTTGAGTGGGTTTTTGGCTAAGTGAGTTGGTGTTTGAGTGGTCGTATTGAAAAGAGAGTGGCTGTATTGGTGAGTGAGCGGGTGCCTGAGTGGCTGTATGACTGAGGGAGTGTGTATGAGAGTACATGTGTGAGTGTGTGAGTGAGTTTGTGAGTGCGTGTATGGGTGAGTGAGTGGCTGTGTTGAGAGGCTGTATGGGTGAGTGACCGGGTGTGTGCATGGCTATATAGGTGAATAAGTGGGTGTGTGAATAGCTGTATGGGTGAGTATGTGGCTATGTGAGTGAGTGTATGGTTGAGCGATTAGTTGTATGAGTAGCTGTATGGGTGAGTGAATGGTTTTGTAAGTGGCTGTATAAGTGAGTGAGTGGGTGTGTGAGTGGCTCTATGGATGAGTGAGTGGTTGTGTGAGTGTTTGTATGGGTCTGTGAATGGGTGTGTGAGTGGTTCTGTGGATGATGTCATCAGTGATGTCATCAGTGATGCCATTTGAGATGTTATCAGTGATGTCACTTACTATATCATGAGTGATATAATGTGTGAGGTCATAAGCAGTGGATTGCAGGGGGTAAGTTATAGTTAGCTCAGGTAACAATAACTGCTGAATTTCTATAGTTTTGTACAAGTGAAATCTTAGCCTAACTATAACATTCCTGTGACCTTTTTTTTCAGTGAATTTAAATGTTTTTTTAAATTCTATTTACTAACAATAACATAACATACCTGTAACCTTTAGTTTGTTCTGTGAATTTCTAAGGTTTTTTTAATGTTATTTCCGAACTAAAATGTCCATAAAACCTTTGTTTTTTTAAGTGAATTTCTAAGGTTTTTTTCAATTTTATTTCCTAACTGTATCCTGTAACCTTCAAGAGTGAGTGTGTGAGTGAGTGCATGAGAACCTCATTGAGGATGTGAGTGAGTGTCTCAATGGGAGTGTTAGTCAGTGTGTGAGTGTCTGTGTGGGTCTGGGAGTAGCTGCATAAGTGTCTCACTGGGTGTGTGAGTAGATGCGTGAGTGTCTGAGTGGGTCTGTGAGTGGGTGTGTGTGTGTTTGAGTGGGTCTATGAGCGGGTGCGTGAGTGTCCGAGTGGGTGCATGTGTGTCTAAGTGAGTGTGCCAGTGGGTCTGTAAGTGGGTGTCTGAGTGGGTCTGTGAGTGGGTGTATCATTGTCAAAAGGGGGTCTGTCAGTGGGTGTGTAAGTCATCCACAAAGGAACCACACCTGCGCTTTTATCACACAAGAGTACACACTTTCGCACAATATGTCAACTTAAGTGGAGTACTTTCTACTGGCTAATTACTAAGTGCTACCTCCTTGGTAAATGTCCAGTACGTATTCTACACTACAGGTACATAATGGAGCACAAGGAAATGCCACCAGCGACCTTCTGTACGTTTTGGAAATGTGATTTTTTCTGGTGCGTCTTTATCTAGAAATATATGATAATATGAATCCTCCTATAGAGAAGACAATGAGACTACAAAGAGGTAAATTTCCACCAAGCAAGGGTCTTTCTTCTTAACTATATGAAATAAGTTCTCCTTTGTTTGGTGGAGATGTCCTAATATTCTTCGGCATCAAGAACTCCTCCCCAAAATCGTCTGGAAACGCGCTGTGGTGTCGCTTGTTAAGCTGTGCATCATCCTGACAAAAGGCAGGAAGACCTTTGCATACTACTAAGGTGGGCAGGGCCAAATGGATGAAGATTCCAAATGATTTGCACATTTGCAGACTCGTAGTAATTTAAAAGGAGAACCATGAACACTGCGCTCACCAGGACAGGACAAGAAAGAACCAACTTGTCACAGTCACATACAGATTGCGCTCCAATAGATCAACGATGCAGTCACTTCCACAAAGGAAATATCCATAAATGTATATACTAGAGAGATCAGGACTTCAAGCTGTGAGACTGTGCATACATTCCAGCATACTAACAGGTTCGGCTACCAAGATGAGCCAGAATGTACCATTGGCGAACATTACTTTTCTTTAAGAATGACGAACATCAGCCAAATAATTAAGGCCAATATTCTTCTGTATACCTACAAGTGACATGAATACAAGCACACCATGACTAAGCCCTGAATGTCTCGTGAAAGGGAGGAAACGTGTTGGCTTCATTGGCATGAACAATTAATGAATAAAGAATTCCGCAACTGACTACTCGCCTCCATATATTTAATTGGAACAGGTGTAATATGGATGTGAATTATTTGGAATAAAACAGCGCTATACCCAAATTGATATCTGTGAATGCTGCCTTAACTAAGATATACAACTAGAGCAAACCAGTGATTGTGAGTGCTGATCTCTCTAGTATATACGTTTATGGATATTTCCATTTATGGGGGACTAGGAGGCTGTTCCCCCTGATTGTAGCACCACTCCTTGTTACTATTCCCACATTGTGATAGGTGCGGTATCGAAGGTCTAGGCCTCCTTTTGTAAATCACCTCCACAAAGGATTTCAGATCATTTTTCAATATGGAATTGCAGAGAAAACTCACTTGCTATGCCTTCGCCAAACCCAGAAGTTAGGATCATTTGTCCTTTACGGAAGTGGAGCTTCAACGGGGGCACCTGCTATGTTTATATTTGTAAGTGTCTAACGTTGAGGTTACATTTCTGTCAAAGGAACTTTAGGGTAAAAACAGCCCTGCAAAAACTTAATGTGGGAGGGGGTGCATGGCCCACCTACCCTGGCCGATTTTGGCTCTGTTGACCCAACCCCCCAGGGCCACGCCACAATTCAAAGGTGGAGGGGGGCCACACTGGGCTGATTTTGGCCAAGGGGACCCCATCTATATATACATAACCTACTGATGGTCACTTGTAAGTAGTTATAGTTGGGACCTAGTTTCAATAGGAAAAAACATTTTTTGTTTTGCTAATAACATTGGCGCAGTTTGAGGATTTCTCACGAAGTTTTCAAAACTAGTTTGCCACTCACTTCAGCTGCTGTCTGGAAAGGTTCGGGATGATTTGTCAAACGGGGGCTGAGAAAAAAAGGGGGTCCCAAAATGCGTTTTTCCCATGCAATCTCAGACAGGGATTTTAGACTACAGTCTGAACTGCTCAACGGAATTAAACCAAATTTGGCAGACAGCTAGATCGTGGCCCAGAAAGATCTCCTTTTGTAATTTGTTGTAAATTCATCAGTAGTTTTAAGTAATTAAAAAAAGATTTATGTATATCTAGGGATGCAGAGGGTCAGCGGATCTGACAGATCTCATGCTGAGATCTGATTGGCTGCCACAACTTCAACCAGATGAAAGTCATTTTGGGATTCAGCCCTATTTCCAAGAAAACAGTTAAAAAAAAACAAAAGGGGCCAGGGTAGGAATAACCTGACCACCTAGACCTGGTGGTAGGATCCCAAAGGGACCTCACTGGGGGCCAAAACATTGTTTTTAAAACTTTGCCATAGCTTCATGGAGGATCTATGACAAAAGTCTCCGGTGCTTGTTTTTTTTAGCCCAACGGGGTGGGCCAGGTCCCAGGGGTAATTGTTTATATTATTATAGAGGAGGGGGTATCCCACTCCCATGGCCAATTGTGGCCCTTGTGACCCCATCCCCAGGGCGCAGCCTTATTAAAAGTGGGAGGGGGGCACGCGGCCCCTTCTTGGGCCAGTTTTGGCCCTGAGGTCTCCATCCCCCTGGGGCCCCATCAAAAGTTAAAAAGGGGGAGGGGCACACAACCCTTTCTCTGGGCAGATTTTGGCTCCTGGGACCACATCCCCCAGGGCCCGCCATTTTAGTAAGGAGAGGCAGACTGCGCAGCCCCCTCCCCAGGCTGATTTCGACCCTGTGGACCCCATGCCCTGGCTGCAATACCAAAGGGGAGGGGGCACCCTCTCCCAGAGCCATTAATGCTCTGGGGGCCCCATGCCCCAGGGCCAACTCCTGCTTTGTCCCAGGTTGCCCACCCATGGGAAATAGCAGTTTCCCTGCCCGCACTGGTAAGGCAGGGAAACCTGTTTGCTCTTGCTTGGCAGAAATGTACTAATGTGATCTTCAATTATGCCCCATCCCTTTTCCATACCTATAATGCTACACCTTCCCCTGCATAGCCAAATCTTCAAACACTTCTCACTCTACTCTGTATGGAATATTAAATGCCGCCTTTTATTCCTTTTCTCTGGATATTGCCAACTTCTATCTGAATCAGTATGTTTTAATGTGCATATTGTTTGTTTTCAACAGGTTTACATGTTTTTAAGGATTTACATTACATTTGCAAATGGTCTTTCAAATAGGCCAGGTGGCTTTCCATATCATACTGTTGCACCCTCTCTTTTCTGTAGCACATGTTGATAAAAATAACTTGAGTATAAATATTACCCGTTGGGTCTGAGTAAAGCAGATTATTATAAATAGGACTATTTTACAGCCTACTTTTTCATGAAAATATAAGGCTCACTTGCAAATTTTAATTGGACTTGAACCAAAAATACGGTTTCTGAAAATCCAGTGGAATGCCAGATTATTTTCCTGTGCTAGGCTATTAATCAAGGTAGAGAAGAAATCTTTGTCATGTGAGTGTCTATCTATTTTATGTATTTGTTTGTTTCATTGCCTGCTCTTTGTCAGCCATCACAGAACACATGATTTAATTTTTTTGTTAAGTGTTTTATCACTTTGGATACGTCTGCTTCACTCTTAGGGCAATCATAAAATGATGGTTATACTAGGTGGGGATCAGAAATTGGGTTTCTGGTTGACTGGGTCCTGGTCAAGCACCAACCATAATCCTTGTCATGGCACAGCACAAGCAATCCCCAAATTAACCTGTGCTCAAGCCCCTGGTAGCTTGGCACAGAGCATCAATACTTAACTTAGAGGCAATGTGTAAATTATTTGTGTAAAACCTCAAACAGTCAAACAGTGAAGACACCACACAAAAAGGATCCCACACCAGGTTAGAAAAATAGAACTGAATTTAATCACTAAAACAATAACAAAACAGCAAAAATCCAATCAGTAGAACTGGTGTTATGAATTTTTTAAGAATAAAGTGTTAAATAGCCGCTAAAAGCAGAAAGAGCCAACTGCGCACATCTGGTCAACAGTTCAGGCCAACCGAGATGAAGTGCAGGTCGGATACAGTCCCAGATTAATCTGCCTGACGTTTTATCTTCTCAAATTTTGGGCCAAGAATCCCATTCATGTTGGAGAGGGTCATGGGGAGCAAGGAGAGTGTTGTGAGCCATTGTTGGTGTGGCACAAAGAGCAAGCCGAGAGTCACGGATTGGCAGGTTGGAGCTTTGCATTGGCAGTCCCCCATGGGCTGTCGATGCTGCTGTGTGAAGTGACGGTCTGGTGGTGGCTTGCCCTAAATATCGGTGCAAGCTGTGCAGTCTTGGTGTGAATGGGCATGTTCTCAATCGCGTTGAGCCCAAAAGATTGATTTAAGAGCCTGTGAGCCACACCAAGAGTTTAGGACCTAAAAGGCACCATTTGGGGGTCAGGAACTCGCTGCAGCTGGTTCCATGAGCTGGTTGGGGAGCCCTATATGTCCCTAAGGCTCAATCAGGAGGCCAGCAGACTAGCCGTTTGAGTCACTCTGGGGTCCTGAGTTCAAGATGGAGTTGCAGGTCCAGTTCTAGCAGGTCAGCCCAGCAGGGTAGCAGTTCCATTTGAGCAGCAGTCCTAGAGAGTGGCAGTCCTTGTAGCAGCACAGCAGTCCTTCTTCCTGGCAGAGTATCCTCAGGTCCAGAAGTGCATTGAAGAGTTGGTGTCTGAGGTCACCTAGTTGTGCCTTCGAAGTAGGGCAATAACTTCTAGAGGTTTCCCTTTGAGGTTCTGAGGCATCCTGCCTTCCCTGTTCTAGTTCCAGACTAACTACAGGGGCTACGCAGCCCTTTGTGTGGAGGCAGGACACAGCCTATCCAAGTGTGAGTAAGGCTGTGCCAAGCTCCTCCCTCCCATCCTGCCACCGATGGCTCATTCAGTTACACCTAAACTCTTTATTGTGTGTGGCTGTCTCGGAGGAATGAATACACAAAGCTCAACTGTCAGCTGCTCTCAGTCATGTGACCAGACACAGGCTATACGCACTAAATGGCTAAGGCAAGAAAATGCCAACTTTCTAAAAGTGGCATTTTCGGAATTGTAATTTAAAATCTGACTTTGTCATAAGCTAGGATTTTAAATCGTGATTTCAGAGACAACAAACATGAACTGATTATCCATTCCCATTTGGAAATTACACTTATAAAATGTGATAAAGCAATTCCAGTGTTATCCTATGGGAGAGGTAGACCTTGCAGTAGTGAAAAATGAATTTAAGAGATTTTCACTACTAGGACATGTAAAACTTAAAAGTAAATTACCTACTTTTTAAATATATTGCACCTTGCCCTCTGGGCAGTCCAGGGCCTAACCTATGGGTGACTTCTATATATTAAAAAGGAAGGTTTGGGCCTGGCAACAGGTTTATTTTGCCAGGTTGACATGGCAGTTTAAAACTGCACACACAGGCTCTGCAACAGCATACCCGAGACATTATTCAGACAAAATACCTAGTAAAAAATATCGAGGGACCGAAAAATCGAATTTTCATATCGTGATACACAAATATCATGATACTGGAATATCATTGACAAGAATACCGATTTTCTATGGTAAGTTATATCGATGTTAAAAATATCTATGTTGTAGATATTGTTTACAAAAATATCTATGTTGATAATATCATTTACAAAAATATCTATGTTGTTAATATCGTTTACAAAAATATCGCTGTAAAGAATATAGTTTTTAATTATGTTTATGTATTTTACTATATGTTTTAATTGTATATGTTACAAATTGTTTGTATAAGTATTGTTAATGTTTTTAAATGTAGTGTGTACATTTGTACATGTTTTTAAAAATAATTGTATCACTAATTGTAATTTTTCATGTTGTAGTGGGTTGTGGGATTTGTAGGGTTACAGGGCGGGAAGTAAATTAATTATAATTATTTAATTAATTATTTTTTATTTTTTATTAATAATTAAATATGTAAATTGCGTAACTAATGTATTTTTTTATTTCTATTTTTGGTGCAAATTGTGGGGTTTGTAGGAGTAAAGGGTGGGAAAGTAATTAATTATAATTAATAAATAATTAATGTTAATTACTAATAACTATTTAATTGATATTTAATTATGTATGTTGTGTAATTAAGATATGTTTTTAGTTATATTTCAGGGGCGGGATGTTGGGTTTGTTTGGGTAAAGGATGGGAAGTTCATTAAATATCATTAATTAATAATTTGTTCACTATTATTAATTGTTTAATTGATAATCATGTAAATTGTGTAATTATTGAAATGTTTAATATATATTTTAGGTGTGGGTTGTTGAGTTCTTAGGGGCACAGAGTGGAAAGGTAATTTAGAAATAATGTATTGATTAATTATTAATTTGATATTCATTATTTAACTGATAATTATGTAAACTGTGCAATTATCATATTTGTTAAGTTATATTTTAGGTATGTGTTGTTTAGTTTATAGATGTATAGAGTGGGAAGTTATTTAAGTAATAATACATTCAAAAGTATTTATTCATTTATTAAAAAATGTGTTATTTATTATGTCATATGTTAATTGTGTTATGCTTTTTAATTTCAATTACACTTTATTTGTTGGCTGTTATGACTGTGACAATATAGTGTGGTATTTAATTTAATTAATATTATTTGTTTTAATTGATAACAATTTATAAAAATTGTAATACTGATGTAATTTGTTTAATTTTTGTTAAAATGTAAACATATAATTTTTAAATTTAAATATTTAAATTTTTTGTTATTTAAAAGAGTTGTTAAAACATGTGATTTGTTTGCAGTCAACTACTCTCTCTCTACTGTTGCACCGACTGGAGTGGGAATAGTACATTTTACCCCTCTTGAGTCCAACGCTTTCCCTACTGTTGCACAAACTGGAGCGGGAATAGTAAATTGTACGCTCCTGAGTCCAATGCTTTCCCTACTGTTGCACAGACTGGAGTGGGCTAGTACATTTTACCCCTCTTGAGTCCAACGCTTTCTCTTCTATTGCACATATGGGAGTGGGAATAGTAGATTTTACCCCTCCTGGGTCCAACACTTTCTATACTGTTGCACAGACTGGAGTGGGAATGGTAAATTGTACCCCTTCTGAGTCCAACGCTTTTTCCTAGTGTTGCACCGACTGGAGTGGAAATAGTAAATTTTACCCCTCCCGAGTTCAACGCTTTACCTACTGTTGCATTGACTGGAGTGGGAATAGTACATTTTACCCCTCCTGAGTCCAACGCCTTCCCTACTGCTGCACTGATTGATTTGGGTATACCAAATTTGACCCCTCCTGATTTCAATGCTTTCCCTACTGTTGCACAGACTGGAGTGGGAATAGCACATTTTTCCCTTTTGAGTTTAACTCTTTCTCTACTGTTGTATAAATTGGAGTGGGAATAGTATATTTATTATTTATACCATTAAATTTTTTTATTATTATATTTGTTAAAAAATATGTTATTATTATGTGTTTTTGTATTTAATTTTTTTTATATATATACAAATATATGATTCACCAAATTGCCACTGACTTCGGTCGAACTCTTTGTGAATGGGTGCCTCCGTAGCGCGTGTGGCAACGCGCCTTTAAATTAGTCACCAAAGGCGGAGCACTCAGCGGGTTCCAAGTATAGATTTATTAGCCCAGACAGACGCGTTTCGGCATCCTTGCCTTTATCAATGTTTGTATGGCTAGCTGATGTCACATTTCGGTTCAAAAGCAGCTTGCCTCTCTCCTATTGGGTGAAATCATAGAAGAAGGACCATTAGTTCACAATAAATAGTCTATATTAGTCTCTGCCATCTTTGCATGTAGTTGAAAACAATGTGTTTTGTTGCCCCTGATATTCTATTGCCTTTGGTAGGTGTTTCTCCACAATGGTTTTGGGCAAACATTGAAAATTATGATGACAGTTAGTTGCTGCACAAGTAACATCACTCAGTGACCCTCATTCAGCCGCATGTTCCCCTTCCTTTACCACCTACCCGCAGACGCTCGTCATCGTGATTCAAGCGCCTGTCCATTTTGTAATGTCCCAATCCAGTTGGCGGGGGGGTGGCTCACTATTGGGGTTGTGGCGGTTCTGACAGACTGCAAAAATAAGATTCACCAAATTGCCACTGACTGCTGTCGAGCTCTTTGTGATTGGGTGTCTCCGTAGCGCGTGTGGCAATGCGTATTTAAATTATTCACCAAAGGCGGAGGACTCAGCGGGTTCCAAGTGTAGATTTATTAGCCCAAACAGACGCGTTTCGACATCCTTGCCTTTATCAATGTTTGTATGGCTTTCTGATGTCACATTTCGGTTCAAAAGCAGCTTGCCTCTCTCCTATTGGGTGAAATCATAGAAGAAGGACCATTAGTTCACAATAAATAGACACTGACGCAGTCATTTACCTATACTACTTTCAACATACACCACAAACCTACTGAAATTGAATATCTAGTGTGCCAAATTTGGATATTTGGATAATTGTGTGATTTTTAAGTTTCAGTTGCATATAATTCTAAACATTGTGGCTCAAAGAATTTGCCAAGTGGCTTACTTGGTTATCACCTTGGAGAATCGACTCATGAATTGTGACGAGTTCATGCCCATATCCTACGCTCTCTCTGCCTAGCACTTTAGTGATTAAGAAGTCTAGACCACATGAACTGCTGAAATAGTTTCTCCCTGTGGCTCTTCCACAACGTTTGAAAGACATCAACAGATTTCAAACAGCACATATAAGGACTTCGTTCTTGGCTACTCTTTTTCGTTATAAAGATGACACAACATTGGTGGATTCTCTATGAACATTTGAGGATCACCCCCCTTATTTAGCTAAGCCTTGAAGAAGTTACGAATGTAACAAAACACGTGTCGGCTGTCATGTCTCTATTTCACAGTGCTATTCTGTTCTTCCAGCAACAAGAACTGGACCTTGAAAAAATAACTGTATAAACATGAAGTGTTTTTGAAAAAATCTTTTTCTTGTATGAATATATGTACAGTATGTATTGACTAAATGTCACACTGATTATTAATTTTGAGAGAACCCCAGTACAAATCCAAATATTGTCATATTCTGTGATTTGAGCAATCGATAGAATACATTGATCGTGTGTTTCAATTTAAAAAAATCAATGTTGTAGTAATATTGTTGAGTGCCGGGGTACATCTGTCTGTCTAAAGCACTATATTTTTACATGGCTCATTGATTTTTGTTATATGTGAAAAAAATTATAATATATCTCTGGATCTTTAACTTACTGTAGTATCCAAATAATAATGCATCTCTGACTGATTGTAGGATGTTAGCTTTTGTTCATTTGTTTTTTTCTCTTTTTCAGTTTAAACAAAACACATGGATAAGGGACATGAACAAATAAGGTGCACGAATGCGTAAAACCACCATCCAATATATATCAGAATTGTATCAAATATTTTTACTGTACAGAACCTTAAAGAGCTATACCTTGTAAATCAGATTTCTGCAAAAAAGCAACCAGCCATAATAACATTTTACATAAAACAAGTTTTCATTCAGATTTATTGATTAAAAATCTACAATACCTGCAAAAAGAGTTAAACGGAAAATCTCTGAGGAAAAACTCAATAAGAACAGAGTATTAATGGCAGACGAATTGAGAGATAAAGAGCAAAAAGAATGGCTGTGGAATTGAAAGAAATCTTTAAAAGCATACCCTATATTTTCCTACAAAAGAGGTTGATACTTGAACAAGAAAATATCAATGTTACACTGCATTCACCATTTGAATGTCAGTAAAGGATATTACACTACACATATCATCCAACTACTGGAGAATAAATCAAATTGAAGCAATGTGCAATCTATGGCAGTAAATTCAATACATACTTGATAAAATGACCTTGTAGTATGGGATCCATAGAGAGAACTATGAGGGAAATTAAGCTTTGAATTACAGAACATGAGTATTATCATACACAAAAAAGAAAAAAAAAGACCTCCAGCAGTACATGTTTTTTAAAGGAAAAGGCAATATACATCAGATTACATTTCAAGAGTTGGAAATCGGAAATAGAAACTAAAGAGGAAGAAATGGAAATCAATAGATAGCGCAAGGAGAAGATTATTGGATACAGAGAAAGGCTATGCTCCAACCAAAACAATTAATTGAGCAATTAGAACTGAAATTATGTAGACACTACCAGTAACAACAAAAAAGACGGATTTTAAGTGGAAACAGACTTTTGAAAGACTAATGGTTGATGGGTAACAGCTTAAAAGTACAAAGAAATCGGGGAACATCAAGAACGTTGGCATTCAATGGAAACATTTGAATAATTGTGAGTAAACAGGCAACAGCAGACTTAATAAATAAGAACTTTTTAGATTGAATTAAATAGTACACATTCGACCTGACATCCTTGTTGTGGTCTTCCCCCAAACCTTTTGCCTTCACCCCTTCTCTTTTGCTGGATTTGTTTGTGTTGGCTTTAGTATTCAGTGCAATTTACCACTACTAACCAGTGCTAAAGTGCTTGTCCTCTCTCCCTATAACAAGGTACAATTTGCTTGAACCTGATTGGCACATTAAATGCTACCAGTAGGCCTACAGCGCTCCTCGTGCCACTCACGAAAATAGCACAAAAAACATGTCTAAGGCCTGCTATTGGAAACTGTATGGCAGCTTTAAACTGCCATTTCGACATGGCAAAATAAAACTCTTAACAGGCCTAAACTTTCCTTTTTAATACATATGTCACCCCTAAGGTAGGCGATAAAGCTCCACAGGGCAGAATGCATTCTATTTAAAAAGTAGGACATTTTGGTTTAAGTTTTGAATGTCTTGGTAGTGAAAAACTCCTAATTTAGTTTTTCAGTACTGTAAGGCCTATCTCTCCTATTCAATAACATTAGACTATCTTATTACATTTTATATGTGTTAATGTTTGATTGGGAGCAGGTAGACCTGTCATGTTTAGTCTCAAATGAATTGCCATTTAAAATCCTCTTTAGTGGCAAAATCGGATTTTATGTCACAATACTGAAAATTATGCTTTTATATTTCCAAACCATTTGTGCCTCTGCCAGTGTCCTGGGTCACATGACTGTGCATGGCTCTGATGTTGGGCTTTCTGTATTCCTACTAAGCCGTGAGATAAAAGGGGACTAGGTGTTGGCAGTATGGGGCATCCTGCTAGGATGGCTAGGAGCAGAGTTGTTTCCTGCCCCATTTACACTTCAAACGGCTTGCTCCAGCACACACAAAGGAACCTGACATTAGCCTTTTTGTCACCCCAGACCTCTTGGTGCCTCGGCAGGGAAAGAGAAGAACTCTCCAGAACTAGAGGTAGCATAGGGAATCCCCCCACTACATAGGCTGGCACCAGGTATAAATATTGGACCCTCAGAACAACTATTCAGTATACTCCTGGACCCGTGGAAGACTTCAGAAGGACTACCTGGACTGCCCGAGGACTGCCCTGCTTCTACCAGAGGACAGCCCTGTTTGATGCTTGAAGGCCTGCCTTGCTGCTTGAAGAAGAACTGGACAATCTCCGTCAACCCAGGACCACCAGCAGTGACTCCAGTGACCGGCTCATGATGTACCTGTGGCAGGACAACAGGGAGAAGACAAGACCTTTACCAGGCTTGTCATCCACTTTTAATAACCTTAGATAAGAGTGACCTCTGATCCATTCTGCAGGTCTTGCCCCACCTGCCAGGCCAGTGGAAAGTCAGGAGGAAAGAGAAAGGCTCCTCTGGTGCCCCTACCATATCAATGGGCTTGTTGAGAGATTCAACAAGACCCTTAAAGGCATGATTATGGGCCTGTCAGTGTCCATGAGGTAGAAGTGGGATGTCCTCTTGCCATTGCATCTCAGAGGGAGGTGCCACAGAAAGGATTTGAGTTAATTCCCTTTGAGCTTCTGTATGACAACCCTGTCAGAAGGCCTCTCAGCCTTGTATATGAGGGTCGGGAACAACCTTCCATGAAACCCTTGAGTATGTAGTCAGCTACATTGTAGCATTCAGGGCATAAATGAAGCACTTGTGAAAGAAGGCTACTGATAATGTGGAAGCCAGTCAGGAGGTTATGAAACTCTGGCATGACCAGAAGGCAACTCTAGTTGAGTTTCAGCATGACCAGAAAGTGTGGGTGAAGGAGTCCATGGAACCCTTGGTCCTACAGGACTGGTGGTCTGGCACCTATGCGGGGAAGGAGCGCAAGGGGAGGTAACCTTCCTGGTAGACCTCAAGACCCCCAGGTATCTTTAAGGGTCCTGCATGTCAATCACCTCAAACCCCACTATGAGAGGTCAGAGGTTTCAATGCTCCTGGTGACAAATGATGGAGTGGAGGAAAGTGAACATCTTCCCGACCTCCCCTCTGCTAAAGAGCAGGATGAGCCAGTGGAAGGTGTCAACCTCTCCCCTACCCCAACCTCAGAATAATAGAGGGACTGCCACCACTTCCTGGGACAGTTTGCCCCCTGGGCTCACACATCTGTGTACCCATAACATTGATGCAGGATCAGTATGGCTGGGAAAAATAAAAAGTATAGGCTATCTGGCAAGGTGAGAGCTACCATCAAGGAGGGGGTATCCAAGTTGCTGGAACTAGGGATAATTGAGCCCTCCAACAGGTCTCAGTCCAGCCCTGTGGTGCTGGTAAAGAAGGGTGCCCCACCGGCTGCCTCCCCAGAACTCCGCTTCTGTGTGGATTATAGGGAGCTCAACTCAGTCACCAAGGTTGATGCACACCCAATCCCCCAAGCTGCCAAGTTTCTGAATACCTATGATTTCACATTTGTGTACTGGCAAATTGCCCTAACAGAAGAGGCCAAGGACTGGTCTTCATTCTCCACCCCAGAGGACAATTTCCCCTTTGGGTTAAAGATCGCCCCTGCCATCTTTCAGAGTTTGGTTAACAGGGTCTTGGCTGGGATGGATGCTTTCAGTGCCACCTACGTGGATGAAATTGTAGTCTTCAGCTCCAGCTGGGAGAACCACCTGTTTCATCTCCAGGAGGGACTTCAGACCCTGCAGCAGGCAGTCCTGACAAACAAGGCCAGCAAGTGCCAGGTTGGGTAGGGATAAGTGGTCTACTTGGGACACCAAATGGCTGGGAGTGATATGCAGCCCTTCCACGCCAAGGTTCAGGATTGCCTGGGAACCCCCTAAGACCGAGGTGAGGACCTTCCAGTTCCTCAGTGGATATTACAGGTGGTTGTTCGTTCAAAGGCTATGGCACCATTGTTGCCCCCTTGATTGAGCTGACTTCCAAAAAGCATCACAGGAAAATGATCTGGACAGAGAGGCCTTTTAGACCTTGAAAGAGGCCACGTGAACAGTCCCTGTACTGAATGTCCCTAGCTCCTCCAAAGAATTTACTGTACAAACAGACACCTCAGAGCATAGCATAGGGGCAGTGCTCTCACAGCTAAGTGAAGGGGCTTACACCAACCTGTAGCCTTTATCAGTGGGAGGTTACTGCTAGGGAACAGAGGTGGAGTTCTATTGAAAGAGAAGCTTTTGCTATGGTCTGGGCGCTGACGAAGTTGAGACCATACCTGTTTGGGACACACTTATGGGTTCAGATAGACCACAGATCCCCTCAGATGGTTAATGCAGATGGGTGAAAATCTCAAACTGTTGAGGTAGTCCATCTCCCTACAGGGAATGGACCTTATGTTGGAACACCATTCTAGGAATGACCACTCCAATGCTGATGGTCTTTCCAGGTTCTTCTGCCTTTGTGATGAGAACTCCAATAAGGGAAGGCATGTTTTTCTACTTTTAGCTGCTGGGAGGAGGGCACATGTTAGACCTGATATCCTTGGTGCGGTCTTTCCCCAAACCTTTTGCCTTCTCCCCTCCCATTTTGCCGAATTTGTTTTTTGTTGGCTTTAGTATTCTGTGAACTTTACTACTGCTAATCAGTGTTAAAGTGTGTGTGCTCTCTCCCTAAAACAAGGTACAGTTAGATTACAATTGATTGACACATTTAATTTACTTATACGTCCCTAGTCTATAGTACTACTTGTACCCAGGGCCTGTAAATTAAATGCTACTAGTGGGCCTGTAGCACTCCTTGTGTCACCCACTAAGGTAGCACTTTAAAACTTGTCTAAGGCCTGCTTTTGCAACCTATAGGACAGTTATAAACAACCCTTTCGACCTGTAAAAGTAAACCTCTTGCCAGGCCTAACCTTTCCTTTTTAAAACATATAAGCCACCCCTAAGGCAGGCCCTAAAGACCCATAGGGCAGGGTGCATTGAATATAAAAAGTATGACATGTTGGTTTACCTTTTGAATGTCCTGGTAGTGAAAAAACCCTAAATTTATTTTTCACTCTTGCAAGTCTTATCTCTCACATTAAATAACACTGGGTTACCCTATTACATTTAATAAATGCTAACTTTTCATTTGGAGCAGGTAGAAATGTCACGTTTAGACTCACTTAAATTGTAATTTAAAATCCTCTTTAATGGTAAAGTCAGATTTTAAGTCTCAATTGTGAAAATGCCACTTGTTGGCATTTTCTTGTCCTAGTCATTTGTGCCTCTGCCAGTGTCCTGGGTCACGTGACTGTGAATGGCTCTGATGTTGGACTTTGGGTATTCCTCCCAGACAGTGAGACAAACAAAGGGGAGTAGGCATAGGCAGGGTAGGCCCTTCTTTCTGGATGGCTCGGGGGGAGCTGTTCCTTGCCCCACTTAGACAACACAGAACGCACAATGGAACCTTACACTAGTCTTTTGTTACCCCAAGCATCTTAGCACCTTGGCAGGGGAATGGAAGAACTTTCCAGAACCAGGTATGGGGGTAGCATAAAGAATCTTCCTACATAGGCTTGCAAAAGGCACACATATTGGACCCTCAGAATAACTCGTCAGTGCATTCATTGACCTCTGTACTGCCTGGACCCTAGAGGATGGCCCTGCTTCTACCAGAGGACTGCCTTCCTGCTTGAAGGCCTGCCTTGCTGCTTGAAGGAGAACTGGACTCTCTCCTTGAACCCAGGAACACCAAAAATGGCTCCAGGGGCTAGTTGGCTTGCACCCTGTGTGAGCTACAGGAACGTCCCAAGCTCCAGAGACCTTGAACTCTGCACCAGGCCTCTGCTGAATTGAGCACTATCCCCTCAAGTGGTGTCCTCAAAGTACTGGATGTTTGGAAGTGGTGTTAGAGGTGCTACTCCCACCTAACCCTAAAACTTGGGTCTTTTCACCAAAAGATGCCTTGAAAATTGACAGAACACCAGGACCTACATGCCAGCTGATCTGCCCAATGCGCATTGCTGGTTGGTCTGACTTTGCCATAGCTCTAGCTATGATCTTCTCCACAGCAGAAAACCCTGTGCAGCGGGACCTCTCAGAAACAGTATCTGATGACAATGACCTCCTCGGCCTGGAAATCTGGCTTTTTGTGCTCTAAGCTTTTTCTTTTCATAGTTGACGGCTTCACCGAAAGTTCATCCAGCGGCTCCCCAATGAAGACTCCTCCTCATGCACAGCTTGTTACCTTGCCCCACGGAAGTCTACCATCTCCTGGATTTTTCTTCAAAAAAAAGTTCTAAGTCTGAAGAGACCGGGCCCAATACACCTCCATGGTCGGCCTTAACTTTTCACTTTTCCCTGGTCTTGAGTTACCAGATGCTTGTGGCTGGTGTTTTGATCTTTTAGGCACTATTTTGCACTAAAAATTTTAAAAATCCATAACTCTGATTCTACTGATTGCATTCACTTTGAATGGTGTCATTGAAATGTTTGATGAACCTAAGGGTGTAAATAGTGTACACTATGGACTGCGGTATAGATTTACCAAGTTAGGTTTGAGGTTTGTTTTTCCCAGAGAGAAACCTATTCTTCCTTGATAGAGGTTATCTAATTTCAAAACAGCTTCCATTTTTTATGTATGTATTTATAAATAGAAAGCTAGATTGTGTATCTGTAATATAGCTCTTATTATACCACGTCAAGGCAGCTAGCACTTGTGTGCCATTATTATATACTGTAAATATAGGACTAAAAAAGCATGTGCATTTACCTGTTCAATGTTATGTCTCCTCGGCCATATCTAACACAATTAATAATGTATGTATATTGTTGGATAACATCTTCAGTGCTCTGTTTTAAGACAAAAATCAATTCAAGGAAAAAATGCTCTCTCTCCGCCTGGGGATATGACCCCACCAGAGGTTCAGTATGGCATTAGTTTCCATTAAATTCCTATTTTTACTCCCTCTAGAGACAGGGAATTTAAGAATTCTATCTATCTTACTTAATACCTTAAATATTTTACCTTTTTTCTTGTCTGATTGTCTTACTCCACTGAGAAATGAGGTCCACATCACTGTGCCATTACACCCACTTGTTTAAAGGTAACCTTTCCCACCATGTGCACAACACACTAGTCATACTAATGTGTAGTAAATCCACTTGATTGAGGAAAACCTATGATGGAACTGCTATCAGTGCCGCAGTTCATGTCCTCTGAACTTAAAATGAAATTGGTAAAATTGTTTTCACCCAATGGGTCTATTTAAATTCCCTGTAAGATTATGATAGATGGTGCAGAAATTAATACAGTTCAGTGGAAGTGCATTGTGCATTTACACCACCTATATATGTCTCAAAAGTATATGGCTACAAGGAGCAGTGCAGTGCCCTGACTCGGCTGAAGTTTGAAACATGGCAAATGTGACAAATGCCAAGAAAAAGTTTATTTGACGTGTAGGGAAACTTATTTTTATATATAAGTATGTCATACCAAAGTGTGGGTGATAAGTCCTCAGGGCAAGATGTCTGATATATAAAAAGTAGAGTACTATTTATTTACAAAATATCCCTCACAGTGACTGAATGTCTAAATGTTGTTTCCATTGAATAGATTTACCTATAGTCTGCAGAAGACAGACCTGGGTGTAATTAACATATTTATATCACGCCTCCCTGCAGAAGAATTCCCGGAAAAATTGTTTTTCCCTTAATTCTTAAAATCTGCTTTAATGATAAAATTAGATTCTTGAAAATGTTAGTGGAAAAACAACTTTACAAAAATTGCCCTTGAGCTGCCTGACCCAGAAAAAGCTTAAAATAAGCCAGCTTGACATCATATCTCATGGGACAAATACACATTTCTGCCTGGAGGTAATTACCATACTCTCCAGAAGACAGTTGCTTGGACTTTGCAGCCACAAAGGCAGGGGTGTTATCAACAACTGGTCAAATAGCAGGGGTTACCCAACTGGACAAACGACAAAACAAAGGACAGACTACACACTTTTCCTTTGACTTGCTGATCCCATTTAGGAGTGATAGGATCTAATCTCATTCTTTCCAAGAACTCTTCTAATCTACATCCACCCTAAGCAGGAAGGAGAATAAGTTCTGATATGGACAGAGGGGGAAGTGAGTCTTGCTCACATAAATAGGGTAGTCATAAGGGGCCTGACTGGAACTCTTCTAGAGTGTAGAAAGTTTTGGCCATCTAGAATTTAGGGATTCTGGAAGATTTCACAGTATTGCAAATGGGAAGTGCAACACAAGGAGTTGGTATAGAGTGAAAAGGTTTAGAGGATAACATAACATACCATAACGTGTAACCATAACGTGTATTTGTAAAGCGCACGTTCACCAATGGGCATCTTGGCCCTGAAAAACAGATGTTTATTGTTACCCAACTCAATGGTACTCATTTTATCAACCTCAGGGTGATGAAAGACTGAGTAAACCCACTGGGATTTGAACCTGTGACCATGAGATCAAACACAGGCACCTACAGTGGACGCATTAGTCCACTAAGTCACCACACGGTGGGGTAACTTCTTCAATCCCTGCTTAATGCACCTGAAAAGACGGACATCTTACCACCACATCCTCAGAATATTCCTGTACCTATGAAATCTACATTTGAAGAAGAAGGGCCCTGCTGGAAGAAAAGAGACTCCTGACTCAAGGACTCCTGACTACCTCCAGTACCTAGGAGGAACTGGAGCTGCTTTCCTAGGTTATGTGGCTGACTTTCTGTTTGCCTGTTCCAAGGGTACCAAGAGCATGAGGACTCCTGACTCTAAGTAGGCATTGCTGAAAACAGAGGACTGGATTCTGCAGGAGACCTGGCTGGTGAGAGACCTAATGCCAGGACACCTGCACTGAGGATCTTGGGTCTCCAAGAGTCATCAGAAAGGTTGAATGTAGAAACCTTGTGAGTTGCGCAGGACTAGAGTAAAATGTTGAGGTTTGCCGTGGGAGGTCACACCCAAGACAGGTAAAACAAACAGGATCCTCTTGCTCTGAATGTTTTGCCATTCAGAAAATAAGCTCAACAGAAGAAATGGCATCTACACTTGTGGTGATTGCATGATTGCAGCTTTTAGCCTTACTTTGTCAAATGATTTTGAGAACCTAAAAAAGTAACTAAGGGCATTATTTAGATCTTGAAGATCTAACCGCCTGCCGTCCCACCGCGGTGACAGTCCCAAGCACTCCATCGAGCAGATGGCAGTCCAACTGCTGTATTTAGATGTTGTGGCTTCAGACAGAAGACTGCTGCAGCAGCGGTGTTCTCTGCTGGCTGCCAGTACTCCATCGTCGTCAGGCCGGTGCGACTGAGCCGACCGACTTAGATGTTCCTGCTGTACTGGTAGTATCCTGGTGGCAGAGTCCTATTGTAGTGGGGCAATTGTGGCCTGGAGACAGGTAGTACTACTTATTTACAACTCAATACAGTTATATATTGTGTATATGTCGATATGTACATGTAGGTAATATGTACTAGCCATTGTTGTTACATATAGCAACGCACACCGACAACATACACACCATTGTTTGTACACGCACATCCACCACAAAAGCCTACCTTACAATCCGGTGACAACAGGGTGACTGGGCATTGTGATGAAGTAACAGCAGCACAGCGAGGACCTGGACAATGGCGCTGAAGATGGTATTGGTGGTAGGACCCTGAAAAAAGGTGAGTTTTCACCTATTTTTTTTCTTTGTTTCCGCCAACCCGAGTTTGGAAGTTTCCCTTCCACAATTGCCTCAATGGAAAGGAACATTGTAATCTGGACGGCGGGAATCTCTGTGAGACTCCCTCCAACAGCTGTTCCAACCTCTGACGCCATTGACATGGGAGGCAGATCCTGGTAGAGTCAGCGGGAACACAGTAATCTTCCCTCTAATGCCCAGACAACATCTAAATTGGGAGTGCGGACCGCCAAGGCGGTGGGTGGGAGGACACCAAAAAAGCAATGGAGGGATGAGCCCCCCCAAGTTCTAAATCAGGCCCTTTGTCTGAAGATAAAACCTTGTGCATGAGTGAAGGGGGAAATCCATCCCAGGTGTGATGCAACATCAGTGGCATGGAAATCCAGCTTTTTTCTGCTCAGATCATTTGCACCCAAAACCAAGCTAAAAACGTTGACTGAGATGACCTGCTTGGTGTATCCAAATCGTGGCCCATTTCCAGCTGGCCTGAAATCAGGGCTAGGTTCTGTACAACTGTGAACTTTTGTTTTTCATAGGCATTTGAATTTTTATGCGAACTTTATGCCTCAAATTGTTAACAAATCATGTCTCTGCATCCCCCTTCTTTTTTTTTTTTTAAATATCTTTATTGCATTGTTACTTTTTTTTTTTTTATCTTTTTCTTCCAATTTTACATGGGTCATTTGGAATCACAAAAGTATATATATACACAGGTATTACAGTAGAAATCACATGTTATGGGTTTCCGGCGTAATTGTAGTGACAAAGAATGTTAAGACCGTTACTCATACATCATAGTAAGGTACACAGTTATATACAATGTCCAGTATGTTTCATGTCACTTCGTAAGTCCCGAGTTTTGGCACCAGTGCAGCTATGTCTCTGCATCCCCTTACCCAATTTTAATGATTGTGGTATCTTTTTTAATCTTTAAGGTTTCTCAATTTTTCTCAATTGAATTCGGTATTTTATTTTGTGATTTTCTTAACTTTAAAATTGTGATTACTGCTTTAAATGAACACACATTTCCCAATAGAATTACCTGGTTACCAGGTGTTGAACAGAGTTTCACTTCTCTAAGGTTTGTGTTGATACTTTACCAGGGTGAAGTTATTAAGGTGGTGGAGGAGTCATCTTCACCAACTAATAACCCACTTTCTGTCACTAGAAATGAGATAGATGCCTGATACGAGTTAGGTTCTGCTCTAGCAATACAAAGACAAACCATTTAAAAAAATTTACACAAAATCAATCAACCTGGTCCATGTGTACAACAATATCTAGCTTTTAAAAGTGCACTGGAGAGAAATGTTTTCCTCTCACAGAGTCACATTATCACAAATAATATTCTGTTGCCAGTTCATAGGCATGCAGTATGACTAGTGCATAGAAATCTAATAGTGTTGTTTGTGAAATAAATTAATATATTCTTAACATTAACACATGAACATTATATTCATTTATGATATAATTTTTCATAGTCATAATTTTTAAGAGGTAATAAGAAGTATCTTACAGATATCACCAGTCTAGTGAAAAATCAAACATGGGACTGTGCTTTTCTAAGTGAGCTGCGTAGATTTCTTTATGTATTGATGCAGTTGCAATATCATGGTGAGAACATTTCACATATTTGTGTTTGACTGAAGAAGAACCATTCCCAGAGATGGAACAAATAAGGACCATTTTGTGCTTGCAGGAAGCATCCCAACCTTGCTGCTTTAAATGATGCATGTTATTCTATTGTGCTTTACTGTCTCAGTGAAGAGATTGTATTTGATTCTATGAGCACACTGAATCACAAACACAACTTTAAGGCTGAGTCTAGTCAACAATCATCTTCCATTGGCTTATCTTGGTCACACTGACCTCAAATCTGAAGATGTCTATTGTCCTGAGGCAAAGACCCACATGTATTGGACCTGGCTACCAAAGTTAGACCAACAAGTTTCTCAGTTACACATGAGACCAGTGAAATAGTCCAACCATCCTTTTCTGGGAGAACAAATCTCCTTGAGGTCAGGAAGGTTGATTGATAGCATAAAATCCCAAAAAGAGCTCAAACCATCTTGTTTACTCATGGAAATTTAGAGGGGAATTTGCCCTCCATTAGACTTTATTGAATATCAAACTGCTTAGTAAGTACTTTAATCCCTTATAGACATTTACACATTGTTGTTGTTGCTTTTGGACACTTTTCCTTTTATTTTGGTCTTTACATTCTTTATTGTTTAATTGCTTCACTGTGTATGCTACTTGTACGCTGGTGCATCTCTACACACTCAAAATAATTCCTAAATATAAGCCTCAATTGTGCCTCACTTACCGCATTGTAATCTTGAGAAATCTTTGGTTTGTCTCTCTGAGACCCCTTGAATAGGCTATTGTGAGAGAGTGGCCTTAGCCATAAATATATTGGTCAATTTGCATCTCACATAACGATAGAGCATAGATTTCCAAATGCTGTTTATCAATCATGTTGCTGTCAAAAAGAGACTAAAGCCTATTTGTAGAAGAATGGATATATCTTGGGAATGTTTAGCCAAGATTCCACACCACCTTGATAGGAAATGCAGATTCCTAAAAAATATGTCACGATACCTAAAAATAGCATTTTCCTCTTCTCACACCAATAACCCATCTATCCTTCAAGGCCAAACTGTATGTGAACATAATAATATTTTCAAATATAATAGCAATTAATGAATATCCCTGCTGTATTATTATTTAAAATAAACCACATTTAAATTAACTTGAATTCATCTAATTAATTCCACTCTTAACATAACATACCATGTGTATTTGTAAAGTGCAAATTCACCCAAGGGTATCTTGGCCCTGAATAACAGATGTTTATTGTTACCCAACTCAATGGTACTCATTTTATTGACCTCAGAAGGATGAACGGCTGAGTGGACCTGCTAAGATTTGAACCTGTGACCATGAGGGTGAACACAGACCCCTACAGCGGACACATTAGTCCATTAAGCCACCAGACAGTCTTAAAATGATTTTGTAGGAGAGTGACACTGTAAGTATGTGTACTTGTTTGACACATACTAAACACATGAGGATGGTCTTACTGCTGGGTGTGTGGGATGGAGATGAGAAGGAATGTAGCAATGGGATGACAATATTAGTGATGTTACAGGGAAAGGTGCAGTAAATACATCCGTTTAAGATGCAAAAGGTGGACGGGTAGGCGTGATGATGTTTGTCATATAAGTGAGCATGCAAATGAGTGGTTGTTGTGAGGATAGATCTAATGCATTGTCGCTGGATGAGTGAGGTATGTTTGGTGAATTGGCAACTAAGCACAGACACAGAGAGGCACTCGGGGGAGCTCTTGGATCAGGATGGCTACACAATGGTCAGGTTGTTTTTGTGGAAAAAGGTTTTATGAATGTGGTATATGAAATGACCATCTTTTGTATGATTTGCCCTCACTTTTTGCCCTATCTGCATTGCTAGCTTTAGAACTCTGTGCACTTTACCTCTTATAACCAGGAGTAAAGTGCATGGACTCCCCTTTAAACATGGTTACATTGACTTACTCCTGATTGCCATATTCAACTTGCTTGATTGTCACTCGTATATGGTTAAGTACCACTTGTGGACTGCAGCACCTATTGAGAAATCCACTACATTGGAAGTGCAAAACTAGTTACAAACCTACCTATGTGTTGCCTGACTGCTGAAGTGTAAAACCTGCAGTACGACCTGTCAAAATAACCCTTCTTGACAGGGAAAGATTTCCCATTTAAATATTAGTAAGCCATCCCTATATAGGTCTTGTAGCCCACAAGGCAGGGTGTATGGTATGTAAAAGTGGGACAGGTAGAAAATTAATATGACTATATCCCTACAGTGAAAAGTCCCATAAAGCTAATTGTTACAGGCCTAGCTGCTCTATGTAGTAAACCAGAACACAAATTAAAATACTTATACTTCTGACTCGGCAAAGGGACCAGCTAGAAAAATAATTAAACCTTTATTTTTCATAGGTATTAAACATCCAATTAAATTGTGAATTCGGATTTTCATAAATAATAAGGAAAAGTAACTTTTAGAAAGCTATCCTTTACCTGTCAACTCCCAGCATCTCCTTATCCCTTAAGGATGTGGAAAATCCATCTTAGGAACCACACAATATGTCACTGTGATTGACAGGTTAACATGAATAGGCAGAGATGGCCCACCTGAGCTCAGCAGAAGGATGTGGGCTTTCATCATGTTGCCATTCTAATGTCAAGGTTTGCCTGACAGGTCTGTTTGAACCACATGTAAGAACTTGGTGCATTTAAAAAAAGGGAGCAAACAGGATGCGAGGGCAATTTTTGTGTATCTCTTGTTTGGGTGCTGAAGGATCCCCTGCATTTGTGCTACCAGACTTCTGTCTCCTGGTTTGTTATGGGTACAGGGCCTGCTTTAAACTCAATTTCAGTATTAGATGTGAGAGAAAACGTGTGGTTATAATAGTGCACACCCCTACACATCCACAACCCTCAGAGCCAAAGTTTAGTTTGACCAAAGCTTTCACCATCTTGAAAGCCCCTGGCACATGGCTTTTTAGGTCTCGCCTAGCGATGCAGCGCAAAGCGCTGCTCGCTATGCGAGATCTATTGTTGCCGACTTTTGCTCCGATGCGGGACAGGACAGGTGCACGCGTATGGCAAGACAGGAGATGTGCACGCGTACGGCTCGCGGCGTTGTCACAACGCCTGCTCGCACCATACGCGTGCACATCTCACGGCGCCCGGACAGGCCATGTGCACGCTCACGGCGTCTCTTTCAGACAGCCGATGTGCACGCTCATGGCGTGTCCTTCAGCGTGCGCCTTACATGTCTCACCGGGGCTCAGCAGGTCTACAGAATTGCCCCCATGATGGAGCGGCCCGCTGTCTAGCGGGTCCGCTAAAACAATGGGCGCCGGCAATACACCCAGCCAAGCCCTCACTCACCGGCTGGTTCAGGAGGGCGTCTCTCCTCGGTCTGCAGGTTCCCTGGCCGTCTCCTCGGCACGCCGCGGGGCTCTCCTCACCACTCGGGAGCCCCGTCTTGCCTCTGGTGCCATGCAGTCTGCCTCGCTCTTCGCCCGGTCCCTCTCATGGGGCCGGGACTTCAGCATGGAGCCTGCAGGGTTCCGGACGTTCTCTCCGGCGGTTCCTTCCTGTTTCTTTCGCAGGCCCCGCCCACGTCCCAACGAAGGCTGCCTGACTTCCGGTTTCGCCGCCATCTGCACCGGAGGCATGGAGTGCGCCCCGCGATGTCGCCTCCGTTTTTCAGCTTGTTTTTCAAATGTTGGCAGGTAAGCTACTCTCACGTGTTGTGCAGAACGGCTGGTCAGCTGTCTGTCTTCATCACGACTCGCCTTGCAATACAAACAGAGTGAGATGCGCAAAGCGCCTGTAGGGCCAGAAACCCATTGGTGCATGTGACGAGAGACACTCGGGCGTGCATGGAACACAGCTGTGGGCTCAGAAGGGTGAAGATCGGCTAAGGCAGCCTCCTCATTCATGGTCATCCAGTTTCAGTCACTGGCTGCTGTCACGTGACTAGCCATCAGGTGACCTCTAAAGAACCCTCCGGTAAAGAAGAGCTTCATTGGTACATTTCAGCATGCGAGCTCAGCAGCAGCTCCTTTAAAGCTCGGAGGACGGTTCTCACCGGCACTTGTTTGTTTCACAGGACCCAGACTGACGCTGTGCTTGAGAGATGTCTTCCTGTGTGCTCCCTGAGCTCTTCAAGTACGTGGACGAGCACCAGGACCTGTATGTTAAGGTTAGTGGGAGCTTGGACACCGTGCGCTGCTTCCGTTTGCTTCTTGTTGAACGGGATTCCCAGCCGGCCCTCAGCTAGCCCACTTGTTCTCGGCTATGACCAATGAACGTAGCTCTGTTTTTTGTAATTTATTTAGATAAGAAGACCCCCTCCCCTCCCGATCAAGGTGGTATTGTAAAAGTGAAGTATTTGTACTGGGCACGCTCTCCTGGATCTTAGTAAAGCAATGCACTGGCTTCAGCAGTGGGCTATATATTCTGGTACTGGTAGCAACCGAAATTGCTGTATGTCTGTTTTTTCCACGCTGCAAAAGCCTTATTACACATTGTATAGTTTTAGGTATATGCGCGATGATCATTTATCAGCACAATGTGTTCTTTCGGAGTTGAAGGATAATAAATGTTAATTACAGACAATCATTGGATCAGATCGCACATTGTAGTACCTTATCCGGTGTGAGTTAGTTATGCACCCCCTATTTTTACCGTTTAATTCACCGAAGAACCCCTACCGATTTTATCGACCTTTGAAGAATGAAAGGCTGAGTCGGCTTTGAAACGGCATAAACATTTGTATGCCCTTTAGTCCTCCCACAGATGTTTGTAGCTGTGTACTAATCTAGTGATCTATCAGTTCATGCTTTCCTCATCTTTCGAAATGCAGTGGACTGATGTTACATTCTTCAAACGAATGCGATTATCTTGTCAAACTTGTAACTAGGTAAGCCAGGTTTAAGGTGGCAATGCTTAACTACTACCTGTCAACAGAGGACATTTTATTATGCACCTTTGTGGAAAGGTGACAGACCTCACTGGACAAGTCAGAGTAATCTGACACTTCTCTAGTGTAGAAAAGGGCTGTTGTATATCACCGGCCAGATGTTACAACAAGCATTTGCAATGCAATAGGTCTCGCATTTGCGAGAGTTTGAGCTATTGGCATTGTAAATGATAATGCCTTTTATTTATGTTTTAAAAACCAACACATAACTAAAAAGCAATGCCGTTAACAATGTCAAAAGCTCAAACTCTCCCAATTGCGAGACCTATTGCATTGCAAATGCTTGTTTAGTCTGTTTTCAGTAAGGTAAACAAGAATTACTGAAAACATTAATAGGGTTTCCCCCCCCATAACATTCAATTTATTGGTTAGGGAGTGTCCGGAATTCACCCCAACCAACTAGCTGATGGCAGAAATAAATGTGGCACCCTAAGGCACTTTCCTTAGAGCACTTTTTGGAACTGCGAAAGATCAGAAGAGGACTGGACTTGTGGTCTGTGACCGGAGAAAAGCCCTGAAGGACTGGTCTTTCCCCTACTTGTACCAAGGGCGAAGAAGCAGATACAAGAATCAATTGGGTGACCTCCTGGGAGGCTACAGGGGCACAACAAGTTTCAAGAGGCCTTTTTCCTAAAATGCCCAGCCGACCAGTGGCAACTGGACTAGCACTGGCCTTTACTGTTTGCCTCTGCCTAATACCCGATGAGTCTCTATGTGCCCTCCCAAGAGGTCCTGGGGGCCTTAGAAAGGCACTATTGGGGTTGCTGAGCACCAGAGCGAAGTTTGGAAACTTTAAAACACGTTTGCTTCAGAGCTTCTCTGGTACCTTCCATGAAAAGAATGCAACCGGCAGTTCCACAGTTTAATATTGAATTTCAGTTTGTCCCACTCAGAGATCTCTGCTCCTCTGAACAAAAATGACAAAGTCTCTTTCTGTGTTGGGACTTGTTAGAAATGGGGTTTCTGGTTGGCTATGGTATGCACCTAAGCCAGGCAGAACCCACCACTCTAGTCAGGGTAAGGGAGTTACATACCCATGATAAGCCCTGTTCACCCCCTTGGTAGCTTAGCCAGAACAGTCGGGCTTTTCCCAGAGGCAATGTGTAAAGCATTTGTGCAACACACTCTCACCAGTAATACATTGAACACACCACAAAAGAGACTACACACAGGTTTATATAAAAATATAAAGTATATTATACATAAGTCATAGACCAAAACAACATAAATCGTAAATACTGTGCATCCTATGCAAATTCTGAATCAGTACACATTATCATGATAAGGCAATAATCAAAATGACATATATTCCTATGTCAGGGTATAAAATGCAACAGGTTATAAGATACAAATTCATGAATCATAGATGCTGTGCCTACTATGCAATCCTCAATTAGGCTTGTTATTCTGGCAGTGCAAGAATCAAAAACGACATACATAAAAACATCAGGGCTTAAAATACAGCAGATAACTGTGGATCATATAGGAATCATGACGCCATCACCATATGCACATTACCCCAACAATCTCCCCATCAAGGGACAGGGCACAGCACTCCTGTGCTCCTATTCATAATTATGCTGTAATCTCAGGTTCCCAACGTAGAGTGCAGGAACAACTGCACACCTACTACCCGGTATGGATTACTGTCTGGAGCACCGTGCCTGTAATAGAGCCCTGCATTGTTCCACGATCCTCTCCAGAGGATTCCCTCTCAAAATAACAGGACCAATGCCCCCAAGGTAGATACAAAACACGGGGGCAATCACCATGGAAGGGTCTCACGGGGAGACCTCACTCTGTACCCATCGACCATCCAGTGCAAGACAGCTACTGGCACTGCGGGCTCTCCCACTAGGGGAGTTACAGTACTGGGAAACGAGACCTCCAGCTCTAGGGGGCCCTATCGACGAACAGGAGTGTCAGCCTTGGTCCCTGGGGACTGGCACGGCAACTGCTGCTCTTGCTGGCACCCCGGGCTGCTCAGAGCTGTGACGCAAGGCATCATCGGGGGGACAACACCACCATCGAAGTATAGCCTTCCGCTCTCTCACCCCCCAGGCTCTCCTCAGGATCAGGCTCGGCTTCAGTACGGAGTGAAGCCTCCATCGATTACCATGCCTGCAGCCCAGTCGAGTTCTCGCCGTAGGCGATGCGTTGCTTCCCCAGCTGAAATTTCCTTCAGCGTGGCCAGAGAGTGGTACACAGAAACACGCACCGGCTGTCAGCAAATGGAAGCACACTTCCGCACGCCTTGGTCCAGGTGACTTCTCCCTCAAGGAAAACAAGCTCCACTTGCTCCTCCCTACAAGACGCTCTACCCACATGGTGCTCCCGGGCATGAATAAGACCTCAACACGCGTTAATGACCAGGGAGGTGGACAACATGCTGGAAAGTTGGAGGGTCTCATCCTGGGCCCCAGAAAAACCCTCACAAGATCAGGGGAGGGGAGGCAAGCCCACAAGCCCCTGGAGACAACTGGGGGCACCAAAAGCAGGGTGCAGGCAGTTAGGCCAGCACAAGGAGCTTCGAAGCAAGGTGGCAGTTCTTTTCTCAGCTCAGTAGAGAGCAGGTCAGCACTTCAAGCAATTAAGTCCAATGGCTGCTTTTCCTGGCAGTCCTCTGGTAAAGTCAACAGCGTCTGGTTGCAAGTCCCACGCAGTGTCTAAAAACATGGGATCAGAACCCCTGTACTTATACTCATAATGTCTCAGATGTGAAGGTAACTTAAAAAAAAAATCTTAGGAGTGCACAAAACCCCTTTCAATGCCAACCCTAGCTTCAGACATTAGTAGGGGGTAAACAAGCCCTTTGTGTGAGTGCAAGACACAGCTTATACAAATGTAAGTGTGCCCCCACCTCCCTCTCTCCCAGCCCAGGAAGACCATTCATATGCAGATGTAACCCTATTACACCCAACCCTTCCTGTATGATGGCTATCTGGAAAGTATGCACAAAGCCTAGCTGTCACTCTGCCCTAGATGTGGATTGGAATCAGCCTGCAAAGCACAAAGAGTCATAAGCACATAGAAAAGGCCACTTTTTAAAAGTGGCATTTCTACTATAGTAATGAAAAATCCACCTACACCAATAAACAGAATTTATCACCGCTATTCCAAACATACCAAACATGGCAACGCTAATCCTTTCAGTTTAGAAATTACCACTCACAAACAAATAAGGGGAGTCCCGATGCCAATCTATGAGAGGATCAGCACTCACTGTTGTGAAAAACGAAATAAGGTGTTTGTCATTACCAGGACATGTCACACAATAAAGTCACATGTCTTACCTTCCACCGACAGAGCACCCTGCCCTTAGGGCTACCAAGGGCCTACCTAAAGGGTAACATATATGTAGTAAAAAGGGAGTTTCAGGCTTGACAAGTAACTTTAAATGCCAAGTTACTGTGGCAGTAAAATGCGAATGCAGGCCCTGCAGTGGCAAGCCTAAGACAGGTTTGAAAGGCTACTTCTGTGGATGGAGCAAGAAGCGATGCAGGCCAAACAGCATTTCATTTACAGGCCCTAGGTATATGGTATGCCACTGTACAAGGGACTTATAGGTAAATTAAACATGCCAACCAGTTGTAAACCAATCATGCCATGTTTTAAAGGAGAGAGTACATGCACTTTAGCACTGAATAGCAGTGGTAAAGTGCCCAGAGTCCCAAAGCCAACAAAAAGAGGTCAGCAAAAATACAGGAGGAACGCAAAAGGTTTGGGGATAACACTGCAAAAAGGGCCAGGTCTAACAGGACTTAAAAGATTTTTCATCTAAAAATTGAAAAGCTCCAGAGTGTCAGCTGGACCAAACTGCTATAAGTAGACCTGCAGTTCCACGGCAGAAGCTATAGTTTCAGCTTTGACCCACACAGTAAGGATTTTCAACAAAAAAAGTGACAATGGGCCAGATATACGAAGCTATTTAACATTTCTTAACGGGCCAAATTGCTATTTCAGCCCATTAAGAAATGCTAAATAGCCTTTTGGCATTTACAAAGGCTGTTTGTGAATTTCAAAGTGTGATTTCTACCCAATAGAAATCGCATTTTACGACACCCAAATAGGAAATTGCAAATAGGGTTTTCATATTTACGATTTCCTATGCACATGTACAAAGCATTTACCAAATGTGTACTGGGCATTTAGGAAATGCTATTACCATTGAATCAAAATCAATGGTAACCGTGTGCAATTTAAAAAAAGCACTCCAAAATGCTTTTTTTGAAAGTGCATTAACCCGCACACGTGCCACTAGGGCAATTGTGCACTTTACATGTGTTAGACCTGGCACCATTGGCGTGGGTCTCCCTTCCATTTTTTTGCTGTTGCCTCTTATGTTTTTGCTGGTTTTAGATGCTTTTGGGCACTGTGCCACTGCTGTTAAGTGCCACATTGCAAGTGCTCCCTATGGTAAATTGATGTATGGATTAGTGACTCCATGATTGGCTTGTTTGGCTTACATTCAGACCCTAGTACAGTGCACTGCGTGTGCCCAGGGCTTGTAAATCAAATGCTGCTGGTGGGCTTGCAGCACTGGTTGTGCCACCCACCGGAGCAGCTTGTAAAGTGTGTCTCAGGCCTGCCATTGCAGAGCCTGTGGGCAGTCTGGTACTGCAGTGTTGACTGGGCAAGTGTACCCACTTGCCAGTCCCTAAACCTTCCCTTTTATACATATTAGTCACCCCTAAGGTAGGCCCAAGGGCAGGGTGCATTGTAGGTAAAAGGTAGGACATGCCCTGGTGTGTGTGGCATGTCCTAATAGTGAATTACAGCCATTTTCGTTTTTCACTATTGCAAGGCTACCTGTTCCCCATAGGCCAGAATGGGCAGTTAGATTATTACATCTTATAATCCTAACTGACTCAGGGAACCAGGTAGAAATTCGAGTTTAGTACGCCTGTACTCAGAATGATAAAATACATCTTTTTAGTGAAGTTGGTTTTAACATTCTGTGTTTGAAAATACCACTTTTAGAAAGTAGGTATTTTCTTGCCTAACTATCCAAGCCTGCCTCTGCTAGGTTGTGTATTCCTTGTCTGGAGTTTGAGTGACAGGGGCTGGGGGCTTCCAGGAGACAGGGTGAGTCAGCACAGGGCTGAATAGAGAGATCTGCATGCAGATAGGAGGGAGGAGTTGCACCTGGGACCTGAATAGGGCTGTGCCTTTCCTCCACAATGCTGGCTCCACCTCCTGTGGTGTGTCTGATGTCCCTGGCCTACACTGTGAAAGGAAAGAAGGAGTCTTGTCAACAAAGTGCTCCAGGACTGACCAGAACTGGTTTTGGACTAGGCAAAGGCCTCTCTGCCTTCAGAGAACAAAGAGAAAAGTAGTATAAATATTGGGACCCAGACCCAAGAACTTTAGATCACTTCTGGGAATCAAGACGAACCTTTGCTGAGGAGAAGAACCAGGAAGCTGAAGGAGGAGACTACCCCCGTGCTGTGTGTTTGGTGGTTGGCCTGCAGTGGTTGCTTCATTGCCAAAGAAAGGAGAAAAGGACTGAGTGTGCTTTCTATCAACTTGAAGAAGAATCTCCAAGGGCTTGAACTAGAGCTTGCCTCCTGCCTGAAGTCTCAGGGATACAAGACTTCACCAACCAGCTCCCCCCTGAATTCCCTTGCTGGGAATTGAAGTGCATGCTGTTGTGCTGGGCCTTCTGAGAGACTGTGTGTCGCTGGGAGCTGGAAGCGCGACGCAATGACGAGAAGCGTGTCGCCACCGCAGCCGCTGTCATCGCAGAGGAAGCGAGACACCGCTGCCGCTGTCATCATCGCATCGCCGAAGCGCGGTGCATCGCCGGAGAAGCGGGACGCTGCCACAGAGGACATCGTCGCATCACCGGAGAAGCGCGTCGCAGGGCCTGTCGCGGCTCCCAAGATCATCGAGTCGCCGCACGGCCGTCGGGCGTGCACGCATCGCACCAAAGTTGTCGCATCGCAACCAAGACGCCATTTTGTCGCATCGCACCGGAGAAGAGTATCGCATCGAGGTGCCATCTTGTCGCATCGCACCAGAGAGCAGTAAGAAACCGACGCATCAACTCCCCACACAGTAAGGAAGCGAGCATCAACTCCCCTGCGCAGCAGTAAGGAACCGACGCATCCACTCCCCTGAGTGTAAGGAACCAACGCATCACCTTCCCTGCGACCCTTTTGTTTTCTTTGCGTTACGCATTCAAGGTACATTGAGAGTAAAGTGTCGCATCTACAACTTGAGAGAACTGAACTATTTAATAACATTCTAAAGTCTATTTTTGAGTACAGTATTGTGGATTTTTGTCGTTTGGTCTTGTGTTAAGTCTATATAAAAATACTTATTTTTATAAATACAACCTGTGTGGTGTCCATCTGTAGTGTTGTCACTGTATTACTGTATGTGTTCACAAATGCTTTACACACTGCCTCTGAGATAAGCCGGCCTGCTCGTGCCAAGCTACCAAGGGGGTGAGCAGGGGTTATTTTAGGAGTGTAGCCCCTCACCCTGACTAGACGCAAGGGTCCCTATTTGTCACAGGTACCTACCTATGCCAACTAGAGACACCCAAATCTAACATTGGTGGTCAGCGGTGAGGATTTGGACTTGCATTTGTGATTCATATACAGTGATTGGTGTACACTACTAGTGAGTGCAGACCATAACGCAACCACATACTTTTGAGAATTTTTTTCCTTGGAACTTCTTTTCTATTTTTGATTCTTGAGAACTGCCAGTCTTTTTGCTACCATGAGCAAGACAGCATCCATAGTATCTGTAGACATTGTTTTGGAAGAAGAGAGAATTGATACTTACACTGTGCCTTATCTCAAAGCTTTGTGCAAGAAATTTAAAATCTCTGTGAAAGGCCTCACCAGGAAAGAGGAATACCAAAAGGCGCTGAGGGCCTGGGTAGAATCTAGGAATGCCAGTGAGCATCCTGAGGAGCCAGTAATGGAGGCAGAGGATTTGAATGAGCACCTTGAGGGGCCAGTGGACCCAACTGGAGGGAAAGCACCTTCAGCGGCGGGCAGCAGTGTTTCTTCCAAACGGTTGTCCCCAGGAGAGCTGGAGGACAGAGCAAGGGAGAGGATGCATAAATTGGAGCTAGCTAGGCTCAAAATGGATGGTCAGAAAGACATAGAGAGCAAGAAAATAGAACTTGGGATGGAGTTAGAAATGAAGAAGTTAGCCTTAGAGGAAAAGAGAATGCATTTTGAGCATGAGAGAGGATTGAGGGAATTGGAACTCAAGGCCAAGAAGTTAGAGGTTCCTCCCTCTGGTGGCAGCACACCGCCAGTGCATGTAGAAGCAAGAACCTACATTCCCAAAGATGTAGTTAAAGATTTCCACAAGAATAAGGATATTGGTCAGTGGTTTAGGGCTTATGAAGCTGCAATGTTGGCCCACCGGGTCCTTGAGAAGGATTGGGGAGCGGGGTTGTGGGGCCGCTTTGTTAGTGATGGGAGGGACACTTTGTTGGATTTGCCTACAGAGGAGCAAATGTCCTATACCCACATGAAGGGAGCCCTAATGTCCAGATTTGGTTTGACCCCAGAGCTATATAGACAAAGGTTTAGAAATTGCAGAAAACTGGAGTCTACCACTTGGGTGGAATATGTGTCTTTCTTTTGCAGAGCATTGGATGGTTGGGTGAAGGGTAGCAAAGTGGATCATTTTGAGGCGCTCTATGATTTGCTTGCATGGGAGCACTTGTCAAATAACTGTTTTCCAGAGCTACGCCAGCATCTTATTGATAGCAAGCTGACTAACCCTAGGAAGCTTGCTGAGGAGGCGGACCGCTGGGTGAGCACCCGGGTCCAGAAGGGTCATGTGGGAGACTTCGCCAAAGGTGGGCAGGGTCCCCAGCAGAAGAGTGGGGGGACAAGGGTAAACAGAGGGAGTTCCAGAAAGGGCCCCAAAGTAATCCCCAAGGGAACCAAGGGAAAGGTTCCCAGCCTCCCCTGAGAAGAAGGCAGTGGCCCCGACAGATAAGCCTGTTCACAAGGGGCCCAAGACCTGTTTTAAGTGTGGTCTAGTAGGCCACTGTTCTTATGATGCTAGATGTCCCTTGTATGGGAAGACAGCACCCACTGGTGCACCACCCCGGCAGTTGGCTAGTGTAGCCCTGGGGGAGGAGATGGGTGCCCAAGGTGGGTGGGGTCCCGCAGAGATGTCCCTTGTCTCTTTAGGAGACTGTGAGGTGGTCCCCAGGACCCAGCTGCCTGATAACACTAAAAATACAGGCAGTGGGTGACCATCAATGGCAAGAGGGTGGAAGCTCTTAGAGACACCGGAGCCAGTGTGACAGCTGTCAGTTGTCGGTTGGTGTCTGAAGAGCAGGTAGTCCCAAATGCATTTTACCCAGTTGTTGCCGCTGACAACACAGAGAGCCACTGCAAGGTGGCACAGGTTCCCTTTGAGTGGGGGGTCTCAGGGACTCTTCAAGTAGCTGTGAGGCCAGCCATGCCTGTTGAATGTCTGTTAGGTAACGATTTGGAGAGCTCCCCTTGGGCTAAGGTGGAGCGGAGAGCTCATTTGGAGATGTTGGGTTTGCCTGAGTGGGCCTGCGTGACCACTCGGTCTATGGCAGCCAGTAAGGGTGTTCAAGAGGACCTGGAGCCTGAGAAAATGGCCCAGGTGCCTGCCTTAAAGAGAAGAGGTAGGGGCGCGGGAAACCGGCCCCTGAGATTCCCACGGCCCAGGAGGAGGCGGACCCTGAGGGGATGCCCTGGAGCCTACCGGGGAAGAGATTGCTGAACTGGGAGACCTGCCTGAGCTGACCCATTGGCAGCAGGAAGGAGGTCCCTCCAGGGAAGAGTTCTGTGAGGAGCAGAACAAGTGCCCTTCTCTTGTGGGCAGGCTGCAAACCAGGCAGCAGGTGATCAGTCTGGATCACATTGGATCTACTGGGAGAATGCTCTCCTGTATAGTGAGCCTAAGGTTGCTGAGCCTGGGTCAGCCCGTGTGCTGGTGGTACCCCAGCGCTTCAGAGCCTTCCTACTGGGGCTGGCTCATGATGTGCCTTTAGCAGGACATTTGGGGCAGGACAAGACCTTTGAAAGGCTTGTCACCCATTTTTATTGGCCCCAAATGCGCAAGAGTTCAGACACTCATTGCAGGACCTGTCAGACTTGCCAGGCAAGTGGAAAGAGTGGGAGGAAGCGCAAGGCTCCTCTCCAGCCATTCCCTGTGGTCAGCACCCCTTTGAAAGGGTGGGCATTGACATTGTGGGGCCTCTGGATCCCAAGACAGCCATGGGCAACAGGTTCATCCTGGTCTTGGTGGACCATGCCACCCGGTATCCGGAAGCCATCCCTCTCAGGACAGTGACGGCCCCCGTGGTGGGACGTGCACTGATGGGGATTTTCTCCCGCGTGGGGTTTCCCAGAGAGGTGGTGTCAGAACGAGGTACCAACTTCATTTCCAAGTATATGAAGTCCCTGTGGCAGGAGTGTGGTGTAACCTACAAGTTCACCACTCCTTACCACCCCCAAGGTAATGGGCTGGTTGAGAGATTCAACCGGACCCTCAAAGGCATGATTATGGGTCTTGAGGAACCCATGAGGCGTAAGTGGGACGTCCTCTTACCATGCCTTCTCTTTGCTTACCGTGAGGTGCCACAGAAATCTCTAGGGTTCAGTCCCTTTGAGCTTCTCTATGGACACCCAGTGAGAGGACCTTTGAGTTTGGTCAAGGAAGGCTGGGAGCAATCTCCCAGGAAACCTCCTCAGGATGTATATAGCTACATGCTGGCCTTTAGGAACCAAACTAGGCGATTCAGAAAACTCGCTGAGGCGAATCTGTAAGCCAGCCAGGAGGAGATGAAGCGGTGGTACGACCAGAATGCCACTCTGGTTGAGCTTCAGCCTGGTCAGAAAGTGTGGGTCATGGCCCCAGTGGAGCCCTGTGCGCTCCAGGATAAGTGGACCGGACCATTTGAGGTGGTGGAGCGCAAGAGTCCGGTTACCTACTTGGTGGACTTGCGGTCTCCCAGCAACCCCTTGCGGGTCCTGCATGTCAACCGCCTGAAGCCCCACTTAGAGAGGTCCGAAGTGGGCATGCTCCTAGCAACAGATGCTGGAATGGAGGAGGAGACTGAACCTCTTCCTGACCTCCTGTCTGCAACAGAGCAAGATGGGTCAGTGGATGGAGTGAACCTCTCTTCCACCCTGACCCCTGAGCAGCAGAATGACTGTCACCAGTTGCTGGGACAGTTTTCTGACCTGTTCTCCCTGATTCCCAGTGTCACTGATTGGTGCGTCCATGATGTAGACACTGGGGACAGTCCTCCTGTCAAGCACAAAACTTACAGGGTGACTGACAGGGTGAGAGCTTGCATCAAGGAGGACGTCTCCAAGATGCTTGCGTTGGGGGTGATTGAGTCCTCTAACAGTCCTTGGGCCAGCCCAGTGGTCTTGGTCCCAAAGGCTGCCGCACCGGGTGTCTCACCAGAACTGCGGTTCTGTGTGGACTACCGAGGGCTCAATTCAGTCACCAGGACTGACGCGCACCCCATCCCCCGAGCTGATGAGCTCATTGATCGGTTAGGGGCTGCCCGGTACCTCAGCACGTTTGATTTAACTTCTGGGTACTGGCAGATCGCCTTGACTGATGGGGCAAGAGAGAGGTCATCATTCTCCACAGCAGATGGGCACTACCAATTCCGGGTTATGCCCTTTGGGATGAAGAATGCCCCTGCCACCATTCAGAGGTTGGTCAACCAGGTATTGGCTGGACTGGAAGAGTTCAGTGCCGCCTACCTGGATGGCATTGCAGTGTTCAGCGCCAGTTGGGAAGAACATCTGCGCCACCTCTGGGAAGTGTTGATGGCGCTGCGGAGAGCAGGCCTCATGATCAAGGCGAGTAAGTGCCAGATCGGGCAGGGTTCCGTGGTGTACTTGGGACACCAGATGGGAGCGGCCAGGTGGCGCCCCTACAACCCAAGATTGAGACCATCCTGACTTGGGAACCCCCCAAGACCCAGACAGAGGTGAGAGCCTTTTTAGGACTCACTGGGTATTACAGGAGGTTTGTCAAGGGGTATGGCAGCATTGTTGCACCCTTGACAGAGCTGACTTCCAGGAAGCAGCCCAAGAGAGTGATTTGGACTGACACCTGTCAGAGAGCTTTTGATGCCCTGAAGACTGCAATGTGCACGGCGCCCGTGCTCCTGGCACCCAACTTCTCAAAAGAGTTTATTGTGCAAACAGACGCTTCAGAGCATGGTGTGGGGGCTGTTCTATCACAGATTAATGAGGAGGGCCTAGACCTCCCTGTAGCCTTCATCAGTAGGAGGTTACTTCCACGGGAACAGAGGTGGAGTGCAATTGAGCGGGAGGCATTTGCTGTGGTCTGGGCACTGAAGAAGTTGAGACCATACTTGTTTGGGACTCACTTCCGGGTTCAGACAGACCACAGGCCCCTCAGATGGCTGATGCAGATGAGGGGTGAGAATCCAAAGCTGTTGAGGTGGTCCATATCCCTACAGGGGATGGACTTTACGGTGGAACACCGCCCTGGTACAGAACACGCCAATGCTGATGGTCTGTCCAGATTTTTCCGCCTTAGTGATGAGAACTCCCCGGAGGTAGGGTAGTTCTCCCCACATTTCAGCTGGAGGGGACACGTGTTAGACCTGGCACCATTGGCGTGGGTCTCCCTTCCATTTTTTGCTGTTGCCTCTTATGTTTTTGCTGGTTTTAGATGCTTTTGGGCACTGTGCCACTGCTGTTCAGTGCCACAGTGCAAGTGCTCCCTATGGTAAATTGATGTATGGATTAGTGACTCCATGATTGGCTTGTTTGGCTTACTGTCAGACCCTAGTACAGTGCACTGCGTGTGCCCAGGGCTTGTAAATCAAATGCTGCTGGTGGGCTTGCAGCACTGGTTGTGCCACCCACCGGAGCAGCTTGTAAAGTGTGTCTCAGGCCTGCCATTGCAGAGCCTGTGGGCAGTCTGGTACTGCCCTGTTGACTGGGCAAGTGTACCCACTTGCCAGTCCCTAAACCTTCCCTTTTATACATATTAGTCACCCCTAAGGTAGGCCCAAGGGCAGGGTGCATTGTAGGTAAAAGGTAGGACATGCCTGGTGTGTGTGGCATGTCCTAATAGTGAATTACAGCCATTTTCGTTTGTCACTATTGCAAGGCTACCTGTTCCCCATAGGCCAGAATGGGCAGTTAGATTATTACATCTTATAATCCTAACTGACTCAGGGAACCAGGTAGAAATTCGAGTTTAGTACGCCTGAACTCAGAATGATAAAATACATATTTTAGTGAAGTTGGTTTTAACATTCTGTGTTTGAAAATACCACTTTTAGAAAGTAGGTATTTTCTTGCCTAACTATCCAAGCCTGCCTCTGCTAGGTTGTGTATTCCTTGTCTGGAGTTTGAGTGACAGGGGCTGGGGGCTTCCAGGAGACAGGGTGAGTCAGCACAGGGCTGAATAGAGAGATCTGCATGCAGATAGGAGGGAGGAGTTGCACCTGGGACCTGAATAGGGCTGTGCCTTTCCTCCACAATGCTGGCTCCACCTCCTGTGGTGTGTCTGATGTCCCTGGCCTACACTGTGAAAGGAAAGAAGGAGTCTTGTCAACAAAGTGCTCCAGGACTGACCAGAACTGGTTTTGGACTAGGCAAAGGCCTCTCTGCCTTCAGAGAACAAAGAGAAAAGTAGTATAAATATTGGGACCCAGACCCAAGAACTTTAGATCACTTCTGGGAATCAAGACGAACCTTTGCTGAGGAGAAGAACCAGGAAGCTGAAGGAGGAGACTACCCCTATGCTGTGTGTTTGGGGGTTGGCCTGCAGTGGTTGCTTCATTGCCAAAGAAAGGAGAAAAGGACTGAGTGTGCTTTCTATCAACTTGAAGAAGAATCTCCAAGGGCTTGAACTAGAGCTTGACTCCTGCCTGAAGTCTCAGGGATACAAGACTTCACCAACCAGCTCCCCCCTGAATTCCCTTGCTGGGAATTGAAGTGCCTGCTGTTGTGCTGGGCCTTCTGAGAGACTGCGTGTCGCTGGGAGCTGGAAGCGTGACGCAACGACGAGAAGCGTGTCGCCGCCGCAGCCGCTGTCATCGCATCGCAGAGGAAGCGAGACACCGCTGCCGCTGTCATCATCGCATCGCCGAAGCGCGGCGCATCGCCGGAGAAGCGGGACTCTGCCACAGAGGACATCGTCGCATCACCGGAGAAGCGCGTCGCAGGGCCTGTCGCGGCTCCCAAGATAATCGAGTCGCCGCACGGCCGTCGGGCATGCACGCATCGCACCAAAGTTGTCGCATCGCAACCAAGACGCCATTTTGTCGCATCGCACCGGAGAAGAGTATCGCATCGAGGTGCCATCTTGTCGCATCGCACCGGAGAGCAGTAAGAAACCGACGCATCAACTCCCCACACAGTAAGGAAGCGAGCATCAACTCCCCTGCGCAGCAGTAAGGAACCGACGCATCCACTCCCCTGAGTGTAAGGAACCAACGCATCACCTTCCCTGCGACCCTTTTGTTTTCTTTGCGTTACGCATTCAAGGTACATTGAGAGTAAAGTGTCGCATCTACAACTTGAGAGAACTGAACTATTTTATAACATTCTAAAGTCTATTTTTGAGTACAGTATTGTGGATTTTTGTCGTTTGGTCTTGTGTTAAGTCTATATAAAAATACTTATTTTTATAAATACAACCTGTGTGGTGTCCATCTGTAGTGTTGTCACTGTATTACTGTATGTGTTCACAAATGCTTTACACACTGCCTCTGAGATAAGCCTGCCTGCTCGTGCCAAGCTACCAAGGGGGTGAGCAGGGGTTATTTTAGGAGTGTAGCCCCTCACCCTGACTAGACGCAAGGGTCCCTATTTGTCACAGGTACCTACCTATGCCAACTAGAGACCCCCAAATCTAACAACATGTGTACCATTTTTTTCATAGTGCAGCAAGGGGGGTCTTAGGCTCAACATCACCCTTGCTTTAGCATTTCCTAATTGCAAATTAGGAAATGCAAAACCATTCATACATATGGGCCTTTAGGCCCATAGGAACGAATGGTTTGGTATTACCTAAATAGCGATTTCCTAATAGTGATGCCTACTTTATAGGAATCGCTATTAGGGAATCTCTAATTTTGTGCATAACATTTTGCATTTCCTAAATAGCGATTTTTAAGGCGTCACTATTTAGGAAATGAAAAATAAGTATTTTGTACATTTGGCCCAAAGTCTTTCATTGAATTACGACTAAGAATTTTTTTAAGTATGACTTCCATACTTTTCACCAAGACCAACCCACTTGTTGTATCGGACAGGGGCTCCATCGTGGTCGGCCTCAAATTGCACCTAAGTCCCAGTGTACCACGACTATTAACTATAATTGGCGCTCCTTGTATTTTGGTGCTTATTTATTTAAAACTTTAAAAATTCATATCCTCTGTTCCCCTTATTTGATTTGTGCTACTTTTGGTATCTGGAGGTTCCTGTGTGAATGAACTTGGGTATTTTGGAAAGATAGAAAAAAATGCTGAATTACCTTACAATTGAATTCCATTAGAGACTTCTACGGTGTGGCTAAGAGTTGGATAGTTGACAGAGTTGAAGGCAGCAGAGAGGTCCAGAAATATCAGGATTCAGGGGTCATCTTCATCAATGGTAAAGAGGGTGTTTTTATGATGTGTTAGGTTGCTGCCTCTGTGGTACAGTGTGATATGAAGCCAGAGTGGAAGTTGTGCAAGAGATGATTTGTGTTATTGCGACCTTAAATTTGAGCATAGTGTGCTTTTTCGATGATATTGCCAATAAAGCCTAGGAGAATGATAGGCCAGCAGGTGGCAGATTCATTGGAGTCTACTATAGGTTTGTTTAGGAGTGGAGGGGTCTGATCTCTCTAGAGAGCTCCTGGGAAGATGCCTTGAGTGAGGGAGGTGTTGACAATGGTTCGTAGGGTAAGAGAGTTTTTCTAGAAAGAGTTTTGATGAAGGACATGAATAAGACATTATCTTCATAGGAGGTGGTTTTGAAGGAGTTGAGTATGTAGAGGATGAGGGAGAGAATGTAGCCTTGCGGCTAGAGCGGTCGACCTCGAAGCTGGGGAACCGGGTTCGAGTCTCGGCAAAGACGTTCAACATCCTGTAATTCTGGGTTCTGGGCAAATCACTTAATCTCCCCGTGCCCAACAAAAATGAATGTGTCCATCTGTAACGAATCTGGTGCTTATGTAAAGCGCTCTGATACCCAATGTCTCGGGTCTATTCGCGCTATATAAAACTCTAAAATAAAAAATAAATAAAAAAAAAGTAAGTCAGCAAGTGGTGGGCTTTGAAGGATGCCCATGACAGGATGCTACTAGATGGGGTGGGTGTAAGAGGAGATGTAGGTTTGGTGTCAATTGATGAGCTGTGGGATCTTTTGTATTCTTTCTCCGAAGAAGATGTTGATGGCATTTCACTTGTTTGTGGAGTGTAGGGTAGGGGAGTCAGATGGGGCTTATACAGTGCATGAAAAGCGTTCTGCTTTTCAGAACTTTGTTGATGGCATTCGTATAGTACTTTGGTTATGGTGATGGAATAACTTATCTGCATGTTGCTTGGAGGGATGTCAGTAGAATATGTTATACTTCATTTGAAGTTTTCAAATTCGTTCACAATTATACTGACCATTGTTTATTAAATAGTATTCACACTCACTCTATCCAGAGGGTGGGGAAAAACAGGCAATGACCTTATATTTTATATTTTTTTAAATGTCATTTCCTGGCCTTCAGAGGTAACTAGTAACCATTATCCACATCAACACAATAAAATATGCAAAAAAAGGCATTTTGGGGTAAGATGAGGCCATTTATCTCTAAGTTCTGCAACAGAAGCTTGTAAAATGATACGTTTGTATTAATTATCAAAGAACACGTTCTAAAACATAAAGTGTTCACCAAAAACAATATGATAACCATTTATACTGCTTAATGTATTTGTTAATCCATGCAAACCAGAGGCGGAGCCGGCCACAGTGTGTTCTCAAATCCTGATAATTATGATTTGAAGAAGAGGACTGACAATAGTGTACACATAAGATGAACACACGGTAGCTTGCAGAGAGTATTGCTCGAAAAGTCAGCGGTATCTGCAGAAGCCTGTCTCACATTGATTATAAATAAAATGTAAACCTTTGCAATATATCATGAGAGAGTATTGTGGTTCTATGATTTATCTGATGAAACTTTTCTATCACATAATTTCCCAACACCATAAAATATCCTAGGGGATCACCGCCTCATAAGGTATTGCCTTTTAGTGCAGCAGCAGCAATTGACGATCAATTGATACGATTTATCGAAGATCCCCTCACCTCTAGTTTATTACCATCTAAGCGTTACACGCTGTATCACCTGGAGACGGCTGCTATCTGGTGCGACAGACTGCTACAGTGTTCTATCTACAAAAATATCAAGGTTCAGCTTAATAATGACAGGTTGTCTGCCTTAAGGAAGGATTGTATGTAACGCAGCAGCTTTAGCCAGCGTTTGCTTGTCTGGATGCCCTAATTAACAGCTGGCTCAAAAAAGAGAAACACCGAGTGGGCACCACAGGTATATCACATAGGAATTATTTTTAGAAGGACTCGCTGCTTGCTTAAGAGGAATATAATGATTTAGTTTTACTTATGCTTCATCTGGAATGCTGCTTTCATGAATTTTATTACATCCATGTTTCCTAGCTCTAATATATTGTTACTATCTAAGCACCACCACATACATACCATATCGCATCTCTGGCAGTACATAGCTCGATGGTTGGTTGCATTTGGCCCTTCTCATCCACGCCCTAGCTCATTATTATAGCACACGTGATGGGGCTTGGCAGGCAGAATTTAGGTAAAAAAAGTGACTGGAGCAGGTTGAAGTACGCACACTGGCATATTGTGTGTTTTTTTACAATCGATCATCCGAAATACAGCAACATTTCCATAGACATAATGCTGAATTACACCATTTGTATGCAGTGTATGATTTACTTGAGCTATGCACATATCTAATTGTCACTTCAAAATGAGATAGCGCCAACTATGCAAGGGTATGCAGGCAGAGTTGTGACTTATCTTGCAATTATATATACATATGTGTGTGTGTGTGTGTATGTGTTTAGATATATATATTTATATATGTGTGTATAAATCTATATACATAGATATACAGACAGACAGAGATAGACAGATAGATAGACAGACAGACAGACAGACAGACAGACAGACAGATAGATAGATAGATAGATAGATAGATAGATCGATCATCTATCTGACATTTCAAGCAGCAGTCAGTGGATTCTTCTAGGCCTATTCCAAATTAGAGCTCTTCTCTAAGGCACATTCTAAACTGGGATTTGTATGCAGATTCAATCTGTACGCCTTCTCAATTGCTAGCTTGAGGCTCTGGTATCACACTATTTAAGTGCCTTTCAAATGCTTTTCTTAAAATTGAATGCAGTCAAGTGGAGTGTACAATTGCTTAATTTCAAACCATCAGTGCATATCAAGAGTCCTTTTTGCTTGAGAAATACCAGTAGTCTTTCTCTGACATTCTACCTTGTACTCTGTATCTTCACAAAGAATAACCATTTTCCCCCAAATGTTTTTTCCTAACTCTCTAGAACAAAAGTTCCAATAACTAATTCAGTGTCTTAATACGGAAACATTTTGTCAAGTCCAACAAACCGATTTAAATAGTGAGGGATAAACCATCATCAGTCAGTCAAATACTTTATTCGGTTTAAAAAGAAACCGTAAAAGTACACAGTACAACCACAGCAATACAAAGTTAATGCAATAAGCTTTAAATTATCAATTCGAATGAAATGAATAGCCTAAAAATGTGAAATATCGACAATACATTGTGAAATACCACAATAGATATATGCGCAAGTTAAAACTCTTAAAGATAAAAAGAAAATAATTAAACCTAACGTGCTAAGACCAAAATTTAAACAGAGTTCTTGGAGATCTAGAGCAAATGAGTCTTCGATCCCCAACCGTACAGCCTGCCACACTACCACAATGCTCTACCTCTGATGCTCCAACTCCAGTGCAAATGGCTTGCAACAGCACACGCAATGGATTCTTTAGTATTGGTACAAATTAGCCTAAGTGCTACTAAACATTGTCTGTCCCAAACAATCTACAGATCAGGAGGAGCCAACAACGCTTTCTCGGTCTTGCAAACCCAGGGCAAAAAAAAGAAAATGAGATAGTGTCTCCTCCGCGCAGCAGAACACTGGACAAGTGATACTCTCATCGATCTTTGATTTCCATCTAGAGCAGAAGCTTCTTAGTGGTAAAGAGCCATGGTGAAACTTAGTATGCAAAAGTCGAGCAGCATGAGTAGGAATGAAATCTAAAAAGCACACGAACTGGCCATGTAATTTCAAATCCAAAAAATCAACAGTAAGAAAACCATGGTTCTTGTTGCTCACTTCAAGTCCGCACACGAGTCCAGCAAATATCTTCTAGATTCTTCTTAGATAGATCAACAGTCACTATCAAGCCAATACTTCTCTACACTCAGTTGTGACAAGATGTCCCTTATATAACATAACCACTTAATTAATCCTATGGCTTTTATCTGCTTCGACCATGTCCCTAAATGTATTATAATATACAACAAGAGCTTGGTTATAAAATCAAGATATTGTCAGTCCTCTAATTTAGGCACAATGGTGGGACCCGAGAAAAAAGACTGCAAACCACTAGGTTTCTGTTTCATTTTCAGTGTGTTGTGGAAGCACATGTATGGCTGATGCATATCCTAATTTTGTAGTAGAGTACAGCAAAATAATCATAACACGTTTCCTGGCTGCCATGCTGTCATCTGATAAAACTGAGAAATCACACAAACAGAAATTCAAAAACCAAAATTGCCCTAAGGCCCCTCCTCCAAAAAAACACACAAACAAACCTATCCATGAATAAAACCTGTAGACTCGAATTTGCTGGTTAAATACATTTCTTGAACCATTTGCTGTGGAAGCAAGTTCTGTTGCGAAGAAAGTAAAATAGAAAGACAACCTTTACAGATTACACAGAATCATCAGAATCGAGGTGCTCTGCCCTATAGATTTGGAATACTTCAGGAATGCAAGAGCATTTAATAAATGTTAGGTATTTTTCCAGGTTTGTTTTCAGTTGCAAACGTTCTGATCATCTCTTTGAGGGACAAGAATTCCACTTGTCATGACCTGATCTGGACTCATCAATGTGGTGTAGCTTGAGTCTTGAGGAGCGGCAAGCAAGGAGATCTTTTAAGGAGCTGCCCTTTTTAGGTCTCGCCTAGGCAGTGCATGTACTGTCTCCTCGAGACATGCTGTATCTGTATCTTCTCTGTGGACTTGCAGCACGCCAATCGCTTTTAATTTGTTTCCTCCGAAAGGCTTGCTTCTGTGTGGATGTATGTTTTTTGTCCCAACTTTAGGTGTCTTGCTCCCTCCCACGGAGCAGTGACCTATTACTTGTATCCTTTCACTTTCATGCATTTCTGTTTGTTTTGGTGCACTATTTTTTTTTTTTTTGGTTTCTAGCTGTATTTTTGGAAGGTTCCCTTCTGTAAACACGGCTGTAATTCTTTATCTTATCTCATCTGAATACTTATTTTATCTGCATTTTTGTAAGCCAATAAAGATGGGGCATTTTTCCATGTTGCAGATGTGCTCTGCCTGCTCCCTCACTCTTTTTCGATTTCACTCATCCTTTTTGTGCATTTTTCTAAGAACTGTGCTGTTTTATGAGGGCATCTGTTCCATCCTCCGTCCCCTCCCCGCCCCCCCCCGCTTTGGTGCTTGACTCCTCCCCTGATACCTTCCTCATCTCTGCTTGCCCCCTTCTCGTTTCAGGGTGTTGCTATGACACACCACAGTACTCTGGCAGCTCAGTTGCCTTGCTGTATTTACACATGATAACAAGCAGGCTTTGCATGCTATCAGAAAGTGGGTGGTCAGTGACTTATTTGGACGTTACGAAAACAATTACTCTTATAACTGAATATCATTGTACTGCACCCCGGGTACGTTAATGAGTCCACTGACAATGTGCACCAAATCTTACAGAGCATAGCTACTTGTGAATTAGCAGTCATATTAGCTAATCTTAGCTGTAGCTTAAGGGTTGCAGTTATCAAAGTGAGTTTCAAATAATGAAGCCTCGATCTCAGGAGGACAGGGAATGAATTGCACATGCATAATGGTCCGATTTTTTTAAGTGAGTGGGTTAACGTAAGGCTTTGGGGTTTCTGTTATGGCTTTATTAATGTGTTTTCTTTAAAAGTTGTTAGACACTAAATCACGTTACAGGAGGTCCGACAGTGATAGGTCAAACTTAGAATTATTTTTGTACTTATTCTAAATCTGACCCCTCCTACCTAAAACACCCAGGCAAGCACAGCTTTTCTGAGTGCTTTAGCAATAAACACTCTCAAAGGCTTTCACTGGTGCACCCTGGAGATGCCTGCAGCATTCTGCGCATTCTCAAGTGACTTCAATATGCAGGCGGTATGCTCAAGTGTTCTCTGAAGAAGCTCTGCACCACTCCTCCTGAAACGCCTCAGGCATCTCTGCATTTGTTCGGATGTGAAAGGTCACCAGGGTCACAAAGGGCTTTTATACTCTTCAAATGCCCCGGGGCTAGCGTAAAATGGCTCAGAGTAATTCTAAAGCAAGCTAGTCATTCAGGTCTGAGTGGTGCTCTTGTCTCTGTCAGGGTAGCTCAGTGAGCTGGAAGCTCCCCCCCCAAAAATTGGATGATTTTATGTTCACAGGCTTCAATCCTAGAATGACAAACTGAGTACCAATAAATTGGGTAATATAACACATAATATTTACAGAGTTTACAAAGGGCAGTTACACTATGTAAACTTTTACTATTACTGATGTGGTGTAATTACCAAAACACCAAAACTGCAACCTGGTTCTCCAGCTCCAAAGTCGGCAGCACTGGCCATTATGCCACATCCTCACTCCTGACTTGTTTTACTTTCTCCCTGTTTCATTTTACCTAATTCCCACCATCCTGTCCCTGTTTCTTCTCCCCCTCCCACATGCCCCAGCTCTACTAATTCCCCAGACAGAAGGGAAAAAAAGTGCTATGAAGCAGCTAGCGCTGGCTGCTTCACAGCGCTATTTTTCATCACTCTGTTATCCACTCTCAACCGTCTCCTGTTACTCACTACCACTCACGCACCCTGACCACCCCTAGCTAATTGCCTCCCATCGCCCAGAAGTATCAGTGTCTACCCTTGCCCACAATCTTGTGGTTTTAGAATGTTTTCTTTTATGTTTAGGTTCAATTTCTAAAACATTTCCAACCCTTTTATGTTTTTTACACCTCACCATCTGCTGCATATCAACATGCCTTATTCCCCTTTGTGCCCATTTGGTACGCCTTTCCTATTGCCGGGCAGCAACTTGCCTTGTGCGATCCCGCCTCTTCCCTGGAACCCTCACTCGCACCACCATTGGCAGACTGCCTTATGGTGAGTGCCAAGCTGTCGCTGTTGCACAACTTGGAGAAATGTTGCTTGCCTCGGCGCCTGAGCAGTCCTCGAAGACCTCATTTATTTACTTAAATACCAAGCATCGGAAAGTACCAAAAAGTACACTGCACTGCACTGCACTCATCACGTGGGACCAGAAATCCCCCCCGCAACCTGCCTTCTGCAAGTTGTGGGAGCGCTTTGTAAAAGATACACAATTTAGCTTTATTGTTGTTTCTGAAGTGCAAGCTTTTGAATATGCTTTTAAGCTGAGTACCTTTCTTGCCCGTGGTCTGTTTTCTTCCTAGGGAAGTGTTTAATGAAATCTACAAGTTTTTAGAAAGAAATGTACCTTTGTAGCAGGGGTGTTTACTTCTACGGTGTACGGCTTCTTTAAAGGCTTTTTATATAAGTTGAAAATGTGTTGTTATATTGTAATGAAAAATACAGTTTCCATAAGGCGATATCGAATGTCTTTGCAACCTGTGTCATTGGGGGCAGGGAATATATTAAGGAACACAATGTCACTTGCTGCTTACAGTTCCTTGGGTGTCGGTGTGTACTTAAGAAATGTGCACTATGCTCCATCCAGATTCAGAATATGTTTTTTCCAGATCTCAGCCAGTACGCTGAACCGTGAGCCCAGACGCTTGTTGGGTCTGCCCTCTGCAGACCGTGTTTACTCGCAGCTAAACCACATCCATGTTTACTCCTTAAAGGGTTTTCCGCCAAGAAAATGCCTTCCAAGGCAACCAGCGGCTGATGGACAGAGCCGGACTCTATTGCGAGAGCCCACACAGTGAAATGCAAGTCCACTGGTGCAATCGATATGCATGCCCTGCCTGAAGAGAGACATACTCACGTATGCAGCTCTAAGTAGGTGTGACTCCATGTGCTACAGAGTCAGCATGTTGATCTTTGCTGGCCCATCGCAAGGCGTTCTTTTTCAGTTTCACTTAATACCTTGACAGTATCACATTGCCAAAGCCAATTGCTCGCCCTTATTGGCATTGACAATGGTTGTTTTCATAGGGATTAGGTGATACTAGAAACCCGTATCCCTCCTAAGGTTATGTGGAGACGTGATTCAGATCAATCTCGGATTGTGCCGATGCGTTTTGCTAACGAAAAGTACATCGGGTCAAATGTTTAGTGTCCGGAGTCAGGACCATTATTAACAAATAGTTTATCTTAGCAAGACTCATTGTTCTAGTAGTTTTCTTATCTCTTCGCATTGCTCATGCCTGCAGGATATCAGTATATTCAAAATTAGATATTAGAGACAGGACAGGGCAAAGCTTACTGGTATATCACTTTATCACATTTCAGTGTTAAGTGTATGGTAATTGATTTTTCCTAAACATGAACTGGCATCTCTAGTCTTTCTGGTCTCTCAGTGCTGTTAAAAAAACTTGTAAAACTCTTCTAATGATTTATCTGCAATACATGTATCTCGTCATCAAAATTCGTCATTATAATGGTGATCTGATTGCAATAAGCGGTTCGAAGAAACGTTTACCAATTCTGCAGCAGAGGGTGACCATTAAACTGTTTGGTCAGTTGCTACAGCTCGGGTCTCATTGGTCCTAATAGCCCTGAAATGCGGCTGCCCGCGGCCCCCGCAGGGGGCCACCCTAAACGGGCGGCCCCTTTAGTGCCATTTGGGCACTTCCCCACCCCCCAATGATGTGCGGGACTCAAGGAGGAGTCCCCCTACCAGACGCGTCACTTCCGGCACGCAGAGGAGGTGGGGAGGTATTTATGCCTCCCCCCGGCCATCTTGGCGTCCTCTTTGCGCCGGACACGCCGTCGTGAGGGTCGTTGGTCGGGATACGCCGTCGTTTGTTTGATCGCGAGGTGAGTCGCCCCGTCACAGACTGGCCCCTGGACTGCTGGTTTCAGTCCGCCTGGGGCCCGTATGGGTCTCAGTGCCTGTGACCGGGTGCGCGGTGTTGTCACGGGCTCGAGCACGGGGGCCTGGCATTCGTCTCCCGCCGTCTTTCCTCGCGCTGAGATTCACGCGCCCGAGGGAGCTGAAAGTGAGGGTGAGTCGGCTGCTCCCCCCCAAGCCTCTTCGGGTAGGCGCTGCCCAGCCATGGCTGGACTTGTGATGCCTTAAGGGTGTGGGGGGAATTGAGGAGCGCCCCCGGTATTGTCTGGCCCCCTCCGTTTCGCGGCGCTGAGAAGGTTAGATCTAGGGGTTAGATCTATGGGACCCTCTGCTCATGTCCTGCTACGGTTTATGTAATTTTGATGTTTAGGGGGCTGTAGAATGTTACGATGTCCTCAGGTCCCGCGCCACACTCAGTGCAGGCAGCATCAGCGGGTTATGAGAGAATACTGGCCGTCTGCGCGCCAGGATTTCACGATGTTTGTCATGCCTTTGGGCGGGCCCGGGAGCTTGTGGTGAGTCGTTGTGCTGCATTTAACGGTAGGCGCATGCCGCACCCGTGGGCGGAACACGTCGGGCACCTTCAAATGTTTGCTTTCTGCCACCACCCGACAGATACTGCATGGGGCAGCTCGGCGGGCCCGACCACTAGGGGGAGAACCGCGGGTGTTACTCCCCCTTCCAGACTAGTGGAGGTTCACTCGTGCCTCATCACAGGCCGCTTACACGTTAGTGTATCTTACTCGTGTGGGCTTATTTACTCCGAGTATTGCTCGATCACTGTGTGTCACCATGGGCAGGCTCGGGTCTGGAGCCACGAGGCTTAATTCTTTGTCTGCCAGCCCCCTCCTGTGGATTTTAGGATAGATACATCTGTTCTGTTTTACATTTTGGGAATGTTAAGCTCCCGGAATTCAGTGCCCCTCTTATCAGTGGTAGCCAGCGGCAGACCTCGGAGGGGGCGCAGGGACTGCCCTCTGTACAGCTCCGCGTCTGCCTCTGGAGTGCGGCTGAGGTTTACAAGGTCACCTACCGGCATGCCGCTGACAGGGAAGCCATCTGCGATTCGTCCCCCATCCGTGAGCCTGATCCCTAAAATAGATTCTAGCACTGGAAGTTGTATTATTCATTGGTACTTAATTTCTTTACCTGGAACTCTAGCTAAATTGTTTCGCACATACTCTCTCGAGCGCTCGATTAGGCATGGGGCTATAATTTTAGCACACCAAATTCCTATGCAAATCGCTGTAAGCAGTATTGCCACTGATTTCAACTGTGGGGGCTGCTCCCTCGCCCATACGGGGATGGAGTGTAAAGCCGGGCATTCGTGGCTTTCCAGGCACTTCGCGGAGCACTGCCTGGGCGCGGGTCTTGGACCGTGGCTGGACTTCCACATTTGCTTTCTTGGTTTTGAGGGCACCCAATGCGGTCTCATTGGCACAGCGAGAGGGGAGTCGCAGAGGCAGACACACGCCGTGTTTTGTTTGGTGAAACCGGGTTGTTTTGCCGTTTGAATAGCAGCCGAGTTGGCGCACGCATCGGCGGTGTGCTCATGTCCCTATGCTTGTGGCCCGCACCGGCATGTTCATGGGCGGAGCGGACACTGGGGACCTGGAAGGTGAATCGGGTGTATTGGGGCTGGTGCTTGTGGGTGAATTTCGCTTGTTGGAAGGGGATTGTAGATGAGGGAGACTTGGCATATCAGGGGTAGCTGCGTGCTGCGGCCCAGACTGTGTTGCCGCGCGGTGCGCCTGGACCGGTCGGAGCACGTGGCCGGGAGGGAGGGGTTGCCCTGACCGTTCCCCCCCCCCTTAGCCACATGGGCAGCAGGAGCTCCGGGGGTCCTGTTCCAAACTGCGGTGCCTGGCGGGGGGCATAGGACCCCAGGTGTGCTAACCGAGCAGTCCTCCGTGCTTCACGTGGCCTCTTTTGCTAGGTCATTGCTGGTATTCAGAGATGCGGAGAATTTGCGGTTGAATGAAATTGCAGTTTATGCCTCATGCGAGTCACTGAGCCTTTATCAGGCTTATCGTGGTGATAACCTGTAAGTCCCGGTCAGGCCGGTAATCACTGCATTTCACGTAGGAGGCCCTGCGACCAACAACCTTAGACAAAGATATCAGTCCTGACTTGCTGTAGGGATGATGTTACTTGCTATATTACATATCTGGATTCAATGAACGGATCAGCCAGATACTAGTCGTGCGGCACACTATTCTAAGCACCCGTGGCTGCGGGTGGGGCAGGATGGCCTCTGTCGCGGGCTGCTCGTGGCTTGAGGGAGCTTATGGCACGTAAGCACAAATGTGTAGTGGTGCGTGCCTCTTGGGGGTGCTCCACTGGCCACGGCTGGGAGGTTTGGTGGAGGTTCCACACATTGTTTGCATGTTGTCCCCTCCCACTGGTGCATGTCACAGGTCCTGTTAATCTTGCAGCCCTTGGTGTGTGGGGCAGCAGATGGGGTGGTAACCAGTCGACTAGGAGACCGCTGCCCGCATCTGCAAAGAGTGTTTGCACTGGATAGTGCAACTCTGTCCCTCGTAATTCGGTAAATCTGTCGGTGCGTAAGTCCTGGTACAATGTAAGGGGTGCTCATGTAAGGCGCTCCGATTCCTTCAGCTTGAGCATGTGCTAGATAGAACTGTGAAGTCAACCAAGAGCACCTTGCACTTTTGAGTAAAAAGTGACTGTTAAACAAGCATACATGTGAAGATTTACTAGTGTCACGGAAATGTGGGAGCTAGTTGAGCACAGGTTCAGGACCTGTCTCTTTTCCTCTTTCTGTTATTTGTTACTTTTGGATACCTCCCTGCCGGTGGTTTCAGGTTACGAACTGAGTGGCAGCAACCAGACGCAGAGGGAAGCCAGGTTCTTAGTAGGCCATGAGCTAGTGAGGGTGCTGTGACTCCTCAGCCCATGATTCTGCACAGGCCGCTAAACTTTGCGTATGGTGGGCTGCACCTGGAGCAGCGAGTTGTGTTGCGCAGTTCCATGGACAGCCATGCTTTCATTTGCAGTGGGAATGAGGATAGTTGTGCTGAATAGGTGATGTAACAGGCACTCATGTATAGCGTTGCAATACCTTTGCGTGTCTCCATTGTGCTACATTCTAAATGATTGTGGAGCCAAACTTGAGCCAGGTGGTATGGGGTAAGGGCCCGATTTGTGGGCAAAACAAATGTGGATGGAATTTGCAAAGGCGCAGGTGGCTGCGTGCCCAAGGGGGGACGGGGATCCGTAGGCCCCCATGCTTGATTCAATACTCAGGGCACCAGTGTTTCTTAACTGGTCCGGTGATTCAGGGTGCAGTCTGTGCTTATGTGGATTACGGGGCGAGGCTCCGAAGTCTGGCGGTGGCAGCACGTGCATCTTTCTGCAATCTACATCTCGCATGGCGCCTCCAAGCCCGGAAATGCGCACTAAAGCTGCCTTAACCTTAGTGGTCTTAGAGTTTCTCGTTGGCCTAATGGGTGTAATTACTGAGGTCGATATGTCTCCCTCATCTTCATTGTTTGATTTTGCTCGCAAGAAAGTGCCAGGCATAGTCATCTAAATGTCACTCATAGAGGTTTTGGAATTATGAAAATGTTAGGCATAGCAATCTGAAACATTGGCAGCTATGGATGGGGGCGGCTAGCTCTTGGTTGGCTATGCAGCTGAGCTATAATTGTGGCTGTTACCTGATGCAACTAATAAGCATTGACTAAGCCAATAGATGGGCTTGTTGTAGGTGCAGTGCTCCTTTTGTAATAAAGATAGGGATGCAATGACAGCGGCTAAATACCAGGCAAGGGCGAGGCACCGCCTTCCTCAACACGCGTGGGGGTGCTGACGCGTTAAAAACAGGACATCATGGAGGTTTGAGGTCAGGAGTGCATATACTTGTAATCAACAGCACAAGCTGTAGTACTACCAGCTGCTCTGGGGCAAAATTATTGGGGGCACCTGTTTGCAACAGCCTTTAATTGGCTCAGCTCTTTCATGCCCACTGTGGGGAAGGTTACTGAAAGTGCACTTAATTGACACCAAAGCTTTAGACCTCTATTCTGTCCCACGAGGCCTAGTAGTGCTCCAACTAAGTCGGACGCTATTGAGAATTTGAAAACATGGCGACTAACATTGGCACGATCGCCGAACCTCACGTGCGCCTTTCAAATCCAGTTTCAACAGCATAGGTACTAGGGAGAAATCCCGGCATATGGGATTTGGTTGACCACAAAGGAGAGAACTGGTTGACATGTTGCCTATGGCATTGAATTGGACGACATCCACATAGAAACAGGTGGATAGGGCATGGGTGCATGTGGCACATTTGTTAATGGTGCAGGATAATTATTGTTTTACTTTAAGAAACTGGGATCTCATGCCCATGTGCTGTCGTTTTGGCCGTCTATTACCAGCCCAATGGTGGGAAAGTACAATTTTACATTTACTTGGTGCTGTGTTATGCCAAGTACAGTTCCTACCAGCAGCTACGGAGTGTGCTAACTGAGCTGTAGGACGGTGGCCCGATTGCCCTTGTGAGTTATGTAATCCCTGTGATGTCATGATGGGCTTTGTTAGCACAGGGTAATAGGGGCAGATGGAACTAAGTTTCTCTTGTATGGACGATACGAAGGGTAATTAAAATAACTTGGTATGGAGTCTCTTCGGTAGGTGCCACTGTGGGAGTGCGGTTGGCACATCAAATTTACACTGCCTCTGGGATAAGCCAAAGTCTTCTGCCTAGCCACCTAGGGGGTGGCAGGTGTCAGCTTAAGTGTGTACTCCTTCTGACTAGAGAGGTGGGTTCGGCCAGGCTTAGGTGCAAACCCTAGGCAACCAGAAACTCCTTTGCAACTGGTGGAGACAGCCTAGGAGTTGTTTGCAGTCCATCCGCAACCGACCCACAGGGGAATGTTTTAGGCCACAAAGGTTGTGGAGGGCTCTTGTGTGGGAGCCTGCTGAAGAGCTAAGGTCAGGCTAGGATGTATCATGCTTTCGCCGCACTGTTGAGTCCCTATCACGAGCGGATTGTATCACGGTGAGCTGGCGGTGGGTCAGGAAGTGCCAAGGCGTCAGGAGCACTGAGTGGCTCACAGCCAGATGCGGTATTCGATGCAAGGGGCATCGGTTAGATTAGAGCCCTACTCAGAGGTACCGCCTTAAGTACTTGGAGGTCTGTTGGCAGCGCCTTTCAATGGAAGCCATTGTCTAGCGGGCTGCTCTGAGCAGAGCATTTGCAGGCGTAAGTAAGAGTATCGGCGACCAGTTCAAAAGTGCATCTTTCACTAATTTACTCAGATAACTGGGACAGGAAGTAAGGTGGGCTGGATAACTCTTTCTGCTCCCTTCATTGGCACATCTTGTCGGGAGTGATTGTCAAAAGGGATTGCACTTCAGCCAGGTAATGTTAGCACCCTCCACACCTAGCCGATTGTTTAAGGTCACCCAGGGCCGCTTTACACAGCCCAGTATTAGGCCCTTGTGGGTCAGTGCCATGACTTACTAAATTGAACTGAACAGGAGGCGTGACCGTGGGTTACACTAGCAGAAGTTTGGGGAGAGCTAGATTCCACCTTTGGTAAGGGTGTAGTTTTAGTAGAGGGAGTTGGCACTCTTATTTGACCAGGGGTTCGATGCTACACGAGGGCATTACCGTGCTGCGGCCAGAGCACGGGCATTGTGTGTTTCTAAGGGGGCAGCAAGTGAAGGCAAGGCTCTTTCCAATTCTGGCACCAGAACACAAGGTAGCCAGGGCCTACTTGTCTGTTGGGTGATTTGTGTAGGCACCTGTGTAGTTGTCACCCCACGAAGGATTGAGTTGTCTCCAACAGTGGGCACAATACATATATTGTTTTTAACCAGATTTGACACCATTAATGTGTTCACCGGGGTATATCAATCAAAGGGGGCTGTGTAATTGTCTGGTCAACGGTGCGGAGTAAGTGCACTCTGAAACCGATGTTAGGTGGTGAGTCAAGATACGCAGGTGGTGCGATGGCAACGCAAGACTGTGAGCTTTTGCTGCGTCGGGGGTTCCGTATCACCAACCAGAAGGGTGCCGTGTGGCAAAACCAGTAAATATGTTTAAGAATGATATAGATGCCGGTTAGGAGAGGTTTGTCAAAGGTATTACTCTTATTGCCAGGCATTGTTAACAACCCATCCACACTAAGCCTATTGATTAGGTTCCTGGGCCGCATACACCAGCCCGGTATTAGGCACCTGTGGTTGCCGGCGCCAAATCTGGCACTAGAACATAAGTAGTCGGGGCCTACTTGTCTGTTGGGTGACTTGTGTAGGCACAGGTGTAGTTGTCGCTCCACAACTACACATGAGGGGTGAGTTGTCTCCAATAGAGGGCACAATGCATATATTGTTTCAAACCAGAATTGACTCCACCATCGTGTTCACCAGGGTCTAGCAATCAAAGAGGCCTGTGAATTTGTCTGGCCAACGGCGCGGATTAGTGCACTCTAGAACCGAGGTTAGGTGACACAGGAGGGTGATTCGAGATACACAGGTGGGTGACGGCAACGCGAGCCTGTCCGCTTATGCTGGTTAGGAGGTTCCATATCACCAACCAGAAGGGTGCCATGTGGCATAACCGTGTATATGTTTAAGAATGACATAGATGCCAGCCAGGAGAGGTTTGTCATAGGCATTACACTCATTGCCAGGCATTGCGAACAACCCATCCACACCAAGCCTGTTTTTAGGCTTCCTGTGCAGCTTACACACAGCCCGGTGTTAGGCACCTGCAGTTGTCAGCGCCAGGAGTTACTAAATGACAACTGTACCGTGGTCGTTCTTCTGACCGGGCAGTACTGCCACGGCCTCCAAGGGCCAACCAGTCAGATACCAGTAGCAGTGAGTGTGGCTTGCCCCCTGTGCAGTTGGCGGGGGAATTTATTTCCATGTACAGGCTTTACTAAACGTGCTCCTAGCAGGTCTCGTGGGTGAGTGGGTTTACTGTTTTGAATAAGGAATAAAAAGGAGCATGGCGTGACACATAGACTATTAGGAAGTAAATCCGGGAGCTGGTACCTTTTCACACGGTTTCCGATGGAGGGCAATTAAGTCCGGGATAACCAAGTGTACCGGTTGTAGTGCCTTGCATCCTGGGTCAAAGCGGGTTGGCTCATAGGGGTGTCTAGGATCGTCCAGGCACACCCTGCAGGTTAGGATGCTAAGAACTGCACGTTGCCACTATTTTAGTGCAACAAATTGGTCCCTCCCTAAGCAAATCAAGGTCTTATGGTCAGATGTACAACATACAACCGTTCACTCCAGTTTCCTGAAGGCAGTCTGTTAAGAGAGGTGTCGATCGGGACGCCCTGCGCCAGGGCGCGGACATTGCACGGGCGACACAGCAGATAGGGTGCTGTCAGGCGAGGGTGCTTGCGGGCTAGGTGGCCAAGCAAGATAGCAGAACCAATTCCAAGGACCTCTCTCCCCACCGGACTGCCCGAGACTGAGTGCAGGGGGATTTGCAATGTTACGGGTATTTTCCCGCCCATACAGGGGCAGAGGGGTACATTGCAGGTATCGGCAAAAATAGAGTGGAGGCAAGACCTACAGACTATGTGCACCAGTAGCCGCAAGAGGTTGGCGTTAAGAGCAAAATCTCGCAGCGGCAAGGTATCCAGGTGGCATGCGCCAGCTGGTTAGGCCAGAATGTGTGCTGTGGCTCCAATAGCGGTTTGAAATATGTTTGGAGCACCATCACTGACAATTCCAGAGCACACTATGCACCTCGGCCCAGTAGGTGTAGGCCATAGGCTCATGTGCGGCTTGTTCCCTGGAACAATAGGGCAATATTCCCTGGAATATCAAGGTACTAGGTCATTAGCTGGGTTGAACATCAAGGGTCACAGCTGGTTAGCAGGTATGTGTGTATCTGTCATCGAGCTTTAGTTAAACAAGCCTGGCAGGTGGCGTAAGTTGTCACTCCAAATGGTTGATGTACTGCAGTAGGTGTGCGCTAGGCGATCAGTCCTGTTCGCCATGGTTTATTAATCACAAAGGTCGGTGCACATGTCTGGTCAACCTCAACAAAGTAGGTGCACCCTGCTCCCTGGGCGGGTTACGGGTTGCTTCAGTTAAGCAGGAAATGCCCCGCCCGCATAGCCAGAGTATATAGCCTGGTTGTGGAAGCGGTCTTCAAGCATGTGTGCTGCTGTTCCAGGTATTGGGGAAACAGGTGTTTGGGAGCACGAACTGCTAGAAGGCCTGCAACTTCAGGTTGCAGGAGGTGGGAGCCACATCAGCTTGAAGGGTAATACAGCGATGTTTAAGGGTAGAGCTCCCTCCTGAGAGGCCATCACATTCTTGCAGCGCATGTGAGGCACTGGTACATTCCCAGAGAAGGATAAACCGCTCCAAGCGCAAGTTTGCAGAACAAGGGGCTTTGGCTTCATCAGGCATGAGCTATGCCGGGCGAACACCAAAGGTTAATTTGACAATGTTGGGGTGCACTTGCACAGGTGGGCTTGGATCTGTTCCTCTGGACATGAATGAGGCCCGGGAAATTGCAGGTTGCAGTGAGAAAGGAGCTGTTTTGGTGGGGGCTCTCTAGGCGACGGGGGCCGCCTCCAGAGCTGTGGAGGAGTTACAGGGCGATCTGGAAGCAAATTGGTACAGAAGAGTACCTCTGCAAGAGCACAATAGGGGTGCCAGAGCCAAATCCCAGGAGCCTCATGGGAGGGTCCTGGAACAATTACGTCGGCGCCCGTTAGTCCTTCGGGCGGTTGTGGGCCTGAACAACCGGGGGCTTGCCTTGCTACGCTCCGCCCTGAAAGGGGCGTGAGTAATAGGGACCAATGTGTCACGTGATCCAGTAAGGGATCACCCCCATAAGGGTAGCGCTGATTGGTTACTCCACAGTGCTTGGCTCATCAGGCGGGCAGGGCAGCATAGGTTGGTACAGCTGCCTGCCCTTGGATCGCCCGTAAGATAACCCACCATATTGCATACTTTTGTATGGAATAAACCTGCAGCACTAATTTTCCCAAACAAAAGTTGTGTTGTGTATTTATTTATGCATGCATACTCTGTTGTGGTGTGGGTGGGGTGTGTTGCCAATAATGGGACTATGCGGCTGCCCGCGGCCCCGCAGGGGGCCACCCTAAACGGGCGGCCCCTTTAGTGCCATTTGGGCACTTCCCCACCCCCAATGATGTGCGGGACTCAAGGAGGAGTCCCCTACCAGACGCGTCACTTCCGGCACGCAGAGGAGGTGGGGAGGTATTTATGCCTCCCCCGGCCATCTTGGCGTCCTCTTTGCGCCGGACACGCCGTCTCCCACCCTACCGCTTACCCGGCGTGGGGTTGGCAGGCGAAATACATAGAACGTTGTAATGTTTTCTTTCTCGTTGCAGGAGGAGTTACAGGGCGATCTGGAAGCAAATTGGTACAGAAGAGTACCTCTGCAAGAGCACAATAGGGGTGCCAGAGCCAAATCTCAGGAGCCTCATGGGAGGGTCCTGGAACAATTACGTCGGCGCCCGTTAGTCCTTCGGGCGGTTGTGGGCCTGAACAACCGGGGGCTTGCCTTGCTACGCTCCGCCCTGAAAGGGGCGTGAGTAATAGGGACCAATGTGTCACGTGATCCAGTAAGGGGATCACCCCCATAAGGGTAGCGCTGATTGGTTACTCCACAGTGCTTGGCTCATCAGGCGGGCAGGGCAGCATAGGTTGGTACAGCTGCCTGCCCTTGGATCGCCCGTAAGATAACCCACCATATTGCATACTTTTGTATGGAATAAACCTGCAGCACTAATTTTCCCAAACAAAAGTTGTGTTGTGTATTTATTTATGCATGCATACTCTGTTGTGGTGTGGGTGGGGTGTGTTGCCAATAATGGGACTAAGCGCAGAGCTATAGGCAGGTGAAGTGAATGCTGATTCAGAGTCTAGCAGCACCATATCACGTGTTCAGTCGATAGAGTTCTTTGGCAAGCGGTCAGAAGACGGCAACACTAAATTGAAAGTATGTAGGAGGTATTTTAACACTGGCACATTTTTTTATTTCTTAAGAAAAGAGTACAGGAGCAAGGAGTTCAGGAAAGGAACATTCAGCATTCATGTCTTTAATGGTAAATGTAAGTTGTTATCCACACATTGCTCTATGTCTTTTTCACCAGCTCTCTGCAGCTGCTAGTACTGTTTCCTCCTTCACCTTTAAGGTTCTCATAAATTGAGTAGCGTTTTGTGCCTTTATTTTAGGCTACCAACCGTAGATGTTCAGAATGCGCTCGCCTAACTGCACAGCTCAGCTTAAAATTGTACAGAGCTCGTCAGAACCAAGAGTTAAATGAAAGTCACTCCAGCAGGACTGCTCAATTTCAGTGGGGAGTTTTGGTAACAATACCCAATCAGGCATTTGTTCCGTGGCACCGCCTACACCCACTTCTCTCTCTCTCGCTCTCTGTCTCTCTCTCTCTCTGTCTCTTGCTGTTTGTTTGCTCTTTCTCTTTCTCTTTCTCTCTGTCGTTGTCTCACTCTCTCAGCTTGCTCCTTGCTCGCTCTTTCTCTCTGTCTCTCACTCACTCTCGGCCCAAGCTGTATATGTGCGGTGTTCTCTGCCCCTACTCGTGCTGGTAAGAGAGATAGAATAGTTTCATTGTTCACAGATGATTGAAAATGAGGCCATCACTGGGTGAATTGGCTGTGTATCTTGAGTAACATGGTGCTTATTTTTTCATTTTAAATTACAAAATGAGGTTGAATTGCTAATTTCAGAAATTGGACTGGCGATACAACGCTCATGCTTTGCTGTAACACGAACTGTTGTCGTTTCAGGAAACAAAGATGTGTCCTATAATTTAATTGGGTCAATACCCAATTTGATTCTAAATGGATGTTTTTTTGTGTTATTACTCCCTAAATCCTCATTCTACTAATGGTATATGTTCTTGCTGCTCGATTCTAGTTGGAATGTGACAACGTTTTATGTTGTGGGACTGTTCAGCTATTTTTTTGTGTGCAGAGTTCTCTGCCCTGACTATGGAGTCTCCACAGTCGTAAACTTACTTTTAATTCAGAGTTTGAGAATACAAAAAAAGCAATCTTACACAAAAGTGTTTGTTTACCTTTGGGAATAGGGTCCTCTACTTGCCTCTTGCTTGCTTTCTCTGTCTCTTTCTCTGTCTCGCTCCCTCTCACAAACCTACAGACTCTCTCGCTCTCTCTCCTGTCCACACCAAGTACAGAAGATAGGCAGCAGTGTTGACAACTGCTCACGAAATGGAGATCAAAAGACAGATGCTGCAACCTTGTTTCCTACTTGAGCCAGGATTCATTGGTGCCCAAAGTGTCTGGAATATGAAGGATTCTTTTTACTGTTAAATAAAAACCACTGACAGGGCAATTGTTTCGTTAAAGACCAATATTTTGATAAATACTCTTCAATTGACCTTGTATAGGAGGTGTTTGCAATCCCTCTCAATTACTTCTGGAACGTTATGGAAATTCTGTGAAATTAACTGTGATGTAAGGTCTAGTGAAAAGGGAATGCAAAGCAGAGAGGGACATATTATATGATAAAGATTGTTAGAATCATTGCGTTGTGCACAGATGAAAAATGCCCCGCTAGATAAAATTCACCATTTGTGTATGAACGCATAATCCATCAGCCACTGTCATAAGAAGGACGAAAAATATCTGCAGCGAGCATGGTTCCATTATAAAATGTTTGCAAATGCTCTCCCATTTGATTATCTTAATTTGTAGTCCATCTATGGGCTGTAATGTTGATCTCAGGTTATATTTTATGTCGTAGTAAGAGTACAAGCTTGTTTAAAAGTGGGTTATTAGTAGTGGCAAGTGCCCACTTACGACTGGCAATAGATACACTAACACGGTACTGAGTCCTAAAAAGGGTCTCCATAAATTAGTCTTTGCTCAGCCCTTGGTAGATGACACCAAGCAATAAGGTTTTACTCAGGAGACAGGCAAGTAAAGCATTTAAAAACTCCAATACAGTAAATAAGTAAGACACAACACAAAATAAAAATCCCACACCAATTTATAAAAATAGGAACTATTTTTATTTTTAAAATGACATCAAAACAACCAAAATCCAATTTAGAGGACCGGAGATATGAATTTTAAAAGTATTAACACTTTCTAGTGCTTAGAAACCAAAAGCGCCACTCTGGGACCCTGGTCATGCTTGACCAGGACAAAGTCAAAGTTTCAGGCACACTGCAATAGATCCCTGCTCAGATTCACTAAGCGGGAGGCCCTTGTCAAAATTTTACCTTCACACTTAGAAACGTTTCTGGGGATTTTTCTTCCGAGGGCCCTCGCTGCTCTTCACCAGGCCAGAATCGGTGAGGGTTTGCCGTCTTGATTTTCAGGGAGCTCCCAGTCAAATCCTAGAAGTTGGACTTCCGGAGCTCTTCAGCTCTGGGCTGGGTCGCTGTGGATGGTGGCTGGCTTTGCCCTCGCTGTCAACTCATTCACTTTATGGAGCTTTTTTCCAAAAGTTCCCAAAACTTTACCAAACTTCTGGAAGTCCTTCCATAACGTCTCTTTGTAGGTTCCCAGGGTCCAAAAACCAATCCAAGGGTCTGGAATCTCCTAGGTGGTCCTTGGTAGGCCTGGACTACACTTCCCACAATGCACTTTGTCAACCCCTTAAAAGTCTACTGGATACACGGCAAGAGTGGGGTCTGGGGCTGGAAAAGGGTCAGTTAAGCTCTGTTAACCTGTTGCTGAAGGGTGTCCGCTCCTTACTCCTTCTTGAAGTAAGGCAAAGTCCTCAGAGCTGTAGTACCAGATAGTGCAGCAGGTGCAGTCTTCACCAAGCAGGTGCTTAAGTGCAAATTAGGATTCCAGCAGGACAGTCCTCCTTCTTCTTGTAGTTTCAGGCAGCAGAACTGAGAGGCTATGCACCTCTCACATATTTATTATCAGCGTCTGGGCATCAAGAGGGGAACACCCCTGACCAATGGAATCAGGGTGTCAATCAGGCGCATGACTACTTCCTCCAAAGTGTGGCATCTTGTCCCAGAAGCACTGTTCTTCTAAAATCCATGATGCTGAGATTTCAGTAGAGCAGTAAGAGCTAACTAAATCAACTCTCAGTGTGGCTAATTTCTATAGCTCCCCTCCCCCTAACATCTGCCAATTCCTTCCTTAAGCCTGCTATCTGGCTGGGGTACGGGTGACTGGGGGTAGGCAGGCCTGACATTTCCTACCTACCCTGTCCTCCTTTGAAGCTTCATGCTTTAAGACCCTTCCCCTCTGCCCTGGCATTCATGTGTAGCTACAGAGCTCTCTCCAGCAGATATCCTCTCTCTCCTGCATAGCCACCAATCACCTAATTAAGGCAGCCTTGCTAAGCCTGTTAGCACTGACCAGTCAGGTGGCTGCTACTTTACGGAAGTGGTGGGAGGGTGGTGAAAAATAAAAAATGAAAAAAATCACTTACCTGCAGGCCAGCCGCCACCTCTTGGTCCTCCTCGGGTGACTGACTCCAGAAGCAGGAAGCACACAGGCTCCCAGACTCCCCAAGCCAATCACAACATTGCGGTCACCAGCATGACAGCAGCATCAGGATTGGTTTGAGCTCCATGGTCTGGCACTCAGATAGGGACTGGGAGCCTGTGCATGTTGTCCAAGGGTGGTACAGTGCAGCCGGGTGGAGATCATGCTAAGTGCGCATGACTGTTTGGCTGGCCCAACACAGCTGGCCAAACCGTCATGCACACCACCCCTCCCCCTGCTCTGGACAGCCCAGCCCTGCACCTAAAACTAACCAGTACGGAAAAATAAAATGCTATTAACATTGCGTTATTACCATTTTATTTTTCCTTTTTGAATTGCTCACAGAGCAGTGGGGCACCACTCCTCCGCCTTAGCAGAGGAGCCACCACTGCAATAAGGGAAGACTGCAGGAAGGCTGGATTTTGTCTTACAGACAAGAAAGTGTTATAACTTATTTTCTGTACAAGTTATGATACATTCAAGAAGAGCAATCTGTTGGATTTACCAATACCATTCTGATATTTGGATTACTTTCCTAGCAATAATTATACGTGCATAAAATATTGCAAAGTTAGCCAATGGGCCAAGTGTCTACAACAGGAAAAGAAATAAAATGAGCAGATTTCCCGCCCGAGGTTTATAAAACATCTAATATAAGGACCCTGATCATAATTACAGGACCCTCCACCCCTAGGACACCTAGGGGAGACCTGGGGGTTGCCTAATATGTAAAAATGATGTAGATCAATACTTCTCAGTGTCCACAGAACCAACCTCGACTTTGCAGGGCATTTCCCATCATGGGAAAAAATAAAATCAGCAGTTTTCCCTCACCAGGGTTTATAAACCATCTTTTATAGGGACCCTGCTTACAGTTATATGATCCCCCACCCCTGGAACACCTAAGAGACACCCTGGGGGTACCTTATAGGTAAAGATAATGTATAGTATCGCTTTTATAGTGCCCCTGCCATCAAAGTCAATTTTGCTGTAAATTTACTTTTCAAAAGCAGTGCTGCAACTCATGGCTGCTTTTAAAATTACCTCAGGCTCTCAGCAGTGCGTGCATGTAAGTGGAGAAATGGCTGCTGGCTTCTAAACTGCGAGGCCCTATAATATACTAGGGTCTTATAGGTAGTTTTCATCCCCTTGCCCTAATATCCACTAGGGACTTATGGGGTAGGCCAAACAAATTATAAGTGTGCATCAATGCACGTGTGAGGGTTTTACATAGCACTGGCCCTGATATTGACTAGCAGGGCTCAGGGCACAGTCAGAGTCACCTACCATCAGTACCAGTCAGCACAAAAAGTTGGGGGTGAACAGCTCAAAAGGGTGACTTTCTAGCACAACTGGTGTTAATTTTTTATGTGCATGTTGCAACTGTACATGAAGCTTGTTAGTGGCAAAGCCCGTAACATTCTGTAAGCCCTGGAAGGAACCCAACAGCTGCTAAAGATACATGGCTAGATGTATGAAACATTTTTACAGTCACAAATATTCAGATTCGGAGAATTGGGCTGTTTGCAATTGCAAATAGGCTTTTCTAATTCATCAAACCCAACTTGTGATGATTCGGTAACACATTACCGAATCACAATTTGGGTTTCCAAGCCAATAGCAATTTGGTTTTTGGAAGGTGCGTGTTTAGGGCATCCCTTCCAAATACCAAATCGTTGTGCATAGAAAGGGGGTCGCAAAACATTTATACTTTACTGCCAACTGAAAGTTTGGGCTTAACATATTCGCAAATGGGAAGGGGTCCCTCAAGGAAACTTTTACCTTTGAGAATGTTTATAAATATATTTTTTAAGAGCATGCAGTGGTCCTACAGACCGCTGTGTACTGCTAAAAAATAAAACCGAAACATTCAATTTTTATTTCAAAATGATTCCTGTTTTCCTTTAAGGAAATTGAACTGCATTAAAAAAATTATTGTTTCATTTAAAAGCAATCACAGATATGGTGGTCTGCTGACTGCAGCAGGCCACCATCTCTGTGATGGCAGTGAATGCTAGTGGGTCACAAATCGTTACCGATATCAATAATATTCAGGAGGTAGCTCGAAATGCACACCACTATAAATCTGTAAATTGCAAAACATCTATTAGTACATAGGCTACTTTGTAAATTACCAGACTGGTTGCAAAAATACTGGTTGCAAATTGCGACGAGTATTTTGCACCAGTTATTCGTAGATCTAGTCCACTGCCCCTTGCTTTTGAGTTTTAACTGCAACCAACATGTCATACTCTGACTACTAAACAAAAGGTAAACAAGTATTTAGCTAAACAGCCCTAGAGTATGAAATGTCACATTCCACCTCAACCAGAACCGAGCAACAAGAAAATATGCCATTAGTAGAATGAGGACTTAGGGAGTAATAGCAAAGACAGCCTGCATTTAGAATCAAATTAGGTTTTGACCCAATTAGACTGTTGGACACATCTCCTTTGTTTCCTAAAACTAAGACAGTGCATGTTGCAGCAAAATGTGAGCATTTTATCACCAGTCCCATTTCTGAAATTAGCAATTCAAAGCTCATTTCGTAATTTAAAATGAAAAAATAAGCACCATATTACTCAAGATACACAGCCAATTCACCCAGCGATTGCTTCATTTTTAATCATCTGCGAACAATGAAACTATTCTATCTCTGTCAGCAGCACGAGTCACAAAGCAATTGCGTATCTCTGTGTGCATAAGCATACACTTATGCATAGCAGGGCAGTGTTTCAATGGATTCATAGATGTGTGAGATGCACGTAGGGGATGCATTTTTCCACTAACCCCACAAGCAGCTATTCTCCTTAATGTGGCAAATATGGATGGATATGATTATGGTTCTGAAACGTTTCTTAATATATAGGTTACAATTGTTGTCATATTGATATAATTCTTCTCAATGAGAAGTCCTCCCTTCCATCTTTCACCCTTTTTAAATGTTCACCTTTCCACATTAACTGTACCACTTCACCTTGTGGTGTAAGTTTAGAAGTGTGTGAAACATACTGCAAATATTTGTGAATGCCATACAGCTGTGGCTACCTCATTTAGATAACCCACTGCCGAAGGGACACAAGTGCAGAAAATATGCATCCATAATGTGAAATCGACACTCCTAAAAGACATCTCTTAGGAGAAACCTATGCTGATCCTACATTTAAAAATCAGGGTTGGGTTCTGTTTGTGTTTTCCCAATTTTTCCACATATAAGTCTGACTTCCTTGTGGAAAACGTTGAGTGAATTAAGTCCACGCATTTCAGTCTCAATGTGTCACCCTGGTCAAAGAAAAATCAAAGTACAGTTAGAAAAAGAACAACAGTAGTTGAAGTCCTCTATCTTTGGGTGAGACTATCTGTTTATTGTTCCCCCTGTCTAGCTCGTGGCTTAATAAAGCAAGTATTTCACCCTTTTCACAATGTTCTTTTCAGATGATCCTCACAGCTATCATAACTATGACGACTCACAACATTATGATTAAAGACAATTCACAAAGAAAGGCGATCAAACATATTTTAAAATACATTACGTGCATCTCAACTTCAGTAGACCATCACAAACAATTAATGGAATGAAAGCTTAAAGCAACATATTAAAAAAAAGAAACTGATGAAATCTATTTTAGTATCATTTGAACCTGAAACACAAAAAAAAGTAAAGATATATTATAATTTTATGAAGCTCCTCAAGATCCTGCTTTTTTCTCTTGACAACAGCTATTTGTTACAGCACATGTGCAGAATTTACTCTTTTTGTGTTGATAATCCCATTATCCATAGGCTGGTTTAAAATATTTACCTATTTAGAACGTAATAGTTGACCCATCTCTTAAAGGACTGTAGAGCAGAAAGGCTCATGTTTTGTCATGGACTGTAGATAGCAATTTCAAAATGGTGAAAACCAATCAGTATTGCTGTTTTTTGGTAGCTTCATTTCTAAAAAGGTTCATTTGCCTTTTTCTCTCCAAAGTACTGCAGGAAGCATTTTATGTTTGCAGAACAGGGATGTGGAGACTCTCCTCTGACCAACGAGACTGTTAACTGTTCTTGCTCTTTCTCCCTTCAAGGTTTTATGTCAAGATACAATAGGAATTTTTATGTTGCAAGTGCCCCTTCGGCCACCATGTTCTACCTTCTTTGTACCATTCAGTGTTAAAGGCACCCTAATTAAGACCTTACCAGTGAGAACAATGTAGTCTTCCAAGCATTCAATAAATCATATTTCACCATGGGAATGTTTACTGTCTGCTAATAAACCATATTTGCAACAAGAGGATGTGGTCCTCTTTATGGTTTTACAGGGAGACAACAAATCTGGTACCAATTTTTGTAGTAAAGATTGCATCTTCGACATGAACTCTCCTGACAAGTGTTGCAAAGTCATCCTGTTCCCTGGGCACCCTCAACATTTTTTGCTGACTGATACTGGTGCTAACTGACTCTGACCGACCCTGGGCTCTGCCTAACCAGGCTCAGGGCCAGTGCTATGCTGAAGACACACTTAGAATACATTGAAAACACCTACATACACTAGGTTACACTATGGATTAGGGTACCCCTAGGATTTGCATGACCTCCCCTATAAGGCCCTAGTACCTAATAGGGCAGGGGAATTGAAACTACCTTTAAGTCCCTAGTATATAATAGGGCATAGCATGGCAGTTTAGAAGCCAGCAGACCTTTCTGCACTTGCATGTGTGCACTGCTGAGGCCTGGGGTCAGTTAAAAAGCAGCCCTGTGTTGCAGGACTGCTTTTAAATTACAAATTGTGCCCAAACTCAACTTTGCTGTTTGGGGACTTCAAAATTAATAAACAACAATGTTTTGCATAGTAGGTGCCCCCAGGGTCTCCCCTAGGTATCCCAGGGGTGGGGGATCAGGTAGTTATAAGGAGGACCGATATAAAATGAGTTTTATTTGCCTTGGGTTTAGTGGAATTGCACATTTCACTTCCCACATTGTAGTAAAGTGCGACCATAATTGACTTATGTGCTAGGAGCACTGTGGAGTTAGGATCTGCAATTTTTTAACATATTCAGAACCCCTAAAGCCTCCCCTGGGTATCCCAAGGGAGTGGGGTCCTGTAGATATAGGCAGGGTGCTAATAAAATATGTTTTATAAGCCCTGGTGTTGGAAAAATTGTCAAAGTCATTTTTCCCATTGCAGATCCCCAGCCACATAGGTTAACATGGCAAGAAGTTATTAAATAATAATTAACATTGAGGAGGTCATAAAAACACCATTCAAAGACTGCCTAGAATGGTATTGATAAATCCAACAATATGCTATTGTTGTATTTATCCTAAAATGTACGGACACGAAGTAATAACACTGTCTTGTCTGTAAGCCAAAAATCAGCCCTCTAGTGTTCTAACCTGATTTGCCAGAGTTAAGTGGATTAGCCAGGCTGCTTTGATGAGGTGATAAGTAGCCAGGGGGTCAGAGAGCCGTACTGGGCTCTGCTACATAGGAATGCTATGGCAGGGGGAAGGGTCGTAAACCATCCTCTTCAAAGAGAGGCTGGGAAAGACAGTGTAGGTCAGCTCCAGTTACAGCTCTAACCTCCGAGCCCAGCCAGATGTCAGGATTAAGGCGGGAATTCCCAGATGTAAGGGGAGGAAACATGTAGAGGAAGCCATCCTATAGGCTGGTTTAGTTAGCTCTTCTATCTCTGCTGCAAATTCTGACATATTGAATTCTGGGGAAATAGTGCTTTCTGGGAGACCATTGTGTCACACTTTGGAGGAAGTGGTCATGCTCTGGGGTGTTGCCGTGCATCTCCTTGGACAGGAGTGCACTCCTGCTTGACCCCAGAGAACACTGAATAAGTATCTGAGAGGGGCAGTGGCTCTCAGATCTGCTGCTTGAAACTTAAGAACGAAGAGGGGTCCATGCTGGAAGTTTGATTCGCACCAACCAGGCCCTGCACTCTGAAGACTGTGCCTGCTGCATTATTTGAAACTACAGCACGTTGGATGTGCCTTGCTTCAAGAGGAATAAAAAGGGGATGCCAAGCTGGAAACTTGATTTACAGCATCAGGCCCTGCATTCTGACAGACTGTGCCGGCGTCATTATCTGGGACTACAGCCCTTTGGATGTACCTTGTTTCAAGAGGAGTAAAGAGTGGGCTCCCTGCAAGCTACAGATTAACAGAGATCAACTGCATCAACTCCACCAAGAGTCCCCTGCCTGGAGTGTATCCAGTGGACTGTTAAGGGTTTTGTCCAGGTGCCTTGTGGGAATTGTGGTCCCAACCTTTCAAGGACCATCTTGGAGATTCCAGACCCTTGGATTGTGCTTTGGACACTTTAGACCTGCAAGAGGAAATTCAGGAAGGAGTTCCTCCCTGAATCCGGCCTGCTGGAGGAGGCTGCACGACATCTGGTGAGAAATCCTCCAGAAATGTTTCTAAATGTGAAGGTAAAATCTTGACCAGGGCCTCCCGCTTAGTGTATCCGACCAGGGCTCCATCGCGGTCAGCCTCAAACTTTGACTTTGTCTCGGTCAGAGGAAACCAAATGTCCAAAAGTGGCACTACTGATTTCTAAGCACTAGAAAGTATTACTCTTTAAAAAATCATATCTCTGGATCCCTACAGTGGATTTTTTTTTGTTTTGGTGTCATTTTAAAGATAACAATATTTCCTATTTTTATAATTGTGTTGTGTCTTAATTATTTACTGAATTGGTGTATTTAAATGCTTTACATACCTGTCTTTAAAGTTAAGCCTGCTTGCTCGCAGTCAAGTTACCAAGGGTTGAGCATGGGAATCATTTTACAAGACCAATTCTGAACCTTATATTTTGTTATTGGTATTATTGCATTGTGGAAAATACATATCTACCACTACTAATAATCCACTTTCCAACAACAAGACATCTCGATTCATGTACTACATCTTTAGGAATGATCTGTCATGTTCTAACATCTTGAGAAATCAAGAATAGAAAAGGGCCTTGTATCTTTCAATGGCAAAATCTGTTGTCTGTGAGAAATTGATGATCCTTTATTGAAGTGATACTTGATGAAGAATATACCAGTTCTCGCTGTGGGACATAATTTTATTGCCACTTTTGGGACCCTAACTATTTCACAGACTGCACACCTTAAAAAAAATATTTTCTGTCTCCACTTCTAGGTGTTTGTCGTGTCCTTTCTGATAGTTGTATAGTTATATGCACAAGTTTATGGCTTGTCTGGGTGCAATGGTCTGCCTTGGCACTAGGTTCAGTACATAAAAGATATCTGTGAATCCTGTTACAGAAAAGGCTTTTATCATCCAATTTCTCCAAGTTTATCCATTTTTATTTCTATTAACTGTTTCAATGTTCCATTCACATTTTCTTGACACAGGTGTTAAAATCAATAAACTGGATTATATGAAACACATAAAGAGCAGTATAGTATGTATGCCAAATAAGTCTCTGAATGGAAATCAAAATAAATTATCTGGGGGGCATATCATTATCAAGGAATCTTTACAAAATATTTGAGCCACTTGCCATGAGAGCGCATCGGTACTCTATGTCAAAGGGTTTACAGACATATTCTAAAAAATAGTGCTGGACATTTTGTATGCAGTTTTCTTAACATGGATCATCTAAATATGTTTTAATTCTGTTTTCACAATTTTAAGCTACAGCAAGTGTATCTTGACTTTGTTTTTGCTACCGAGCCTCACCGAGACGCACCCACGGACCCTTCACCTGCCAAACCTGCCGATTCACCTGCCCCCGGACGTGCACCACCTCCGCCAAGTCGAGCACCAGCAGCAACCACCTGAAATGCATCCTGCTGAACACCCGCTCCGTCCACAGGCACGCCGTGGAACTCTGGGACCTGCTCGACGCAACAGCACCGGACATCGCCTTCCTCACCGAAACCTGGATGAACGCCTCCTCAGCGCCCGACATCGCCATAGCCATCCCGGACGGATACAAGATCACCCGGAGGGACCGCGTCAACCAGACGGGAGGAGGCATCGCCATCGTACACAAGAACACCATCCGCATCTCGACTAACTCCGACGAGACCTTCACCGCCGCCGAACACCTACACTTCCAGATACCTACTGACCCCAAGACCACCCTCCGAGGCACCCTCATCTACAGACCCCCGGGACCACGCACACTATTCAGCGAAGACATCGCAGACTTCATCAGCCCGCACGCCATGCCCTCCGCCGACTACAACCTCCTAGGGGACCTCAACTTCCACCTGGAGAACAACAACGACAGAAACACCACCGCCCTGCTGGACAACCTCGCCAACCTCGGACTCAAGCAACTGGTGAACACGCCCACCCACTACGCCGGCCACACGCTTGACCCCGTCTTCTCGTCCAGCAAGCACATCTCCTTCAGCCACGCCACCGGACTCCACTGGACCGACCACAGCTGCGTCCACTTCAGCTTCAGAAAGACTGCGACCCACCACCACCCGCAACAGGCTCCCCGCCGGAGCTGGAGCAAGACCACCGCCGAGCAGCTCACCGCCTCCCTCAGCCAGAACACACCCACCAACACAACGGACCCAAACGAAGCAGCCAGCAACCTCGCCAAGTGGCTGACCGCCTGCGCCGACGACCTCGCACCACTAAAAACCCTCCCAGCAGACCCGGAAGCAAGAAAACCCCTTGGTTCACCAACGAACTCAAGGAATCCAAGAAGAACTGCCGCACTCTCGAGAAAACCTGGCGACTCGACCAGACCACAGACAACAGGACCGCCCTCAAGCACGCCACCCGCAAACACCACCAGCTGATCCGTGCCACCAAGAAGTCGGCACTCAAAGAACGACTGGACAACAACGCCCATGACAGCAAGGAACTTTTCAGCATCGTCAAAGAGTTCTCCAACCCCAGCGCCGGAAACAACGACATCACCCCCTCGCAAGACCTCTGCAACTCACTCTCCGCGTTCTTCCACCGCAAGATCACCGACATACATAACAGCTTCGACGCACAAACCACGCACCCTACCGCCGAACCAACGCCCGCCACCACCACCCTCTGCAACTGGACCCCGATCAGCACCGAAGACACCACCCGCACGATGAACTCCATCCACTCCGGATCACCAACCGACCCCTGCCCACACCACGTCTTCAACAAAGCCGACGCCACCATCGCACCCCATCTCCGGGACATCATCAACTCCTCCTTCCACACCGCCACCTTCCCGGAGAGCTGGAAGCACGCCGAGCTTACCGCCCTCCTGAAGAAACCAACGGCGGACCCCACCGACCTCAAGAACTACCGTCCCATCTCGCTCCTTCCGTTTCCGGCCAAAGTCATCGAGAAGACCGTCAACAGACAGCTTGCCGCCTTCCTCGAGACGAATGGATCCCTCGACCCCTCGCAGTCCGGGTTTCGGGCCAACCACAGCACCGAGACCGCCCTTATCGCAGCCACCGACGACATCAGAACCCTAACCGACAACGGGGAAACAGCTGCCCTCATCCTCTTGGACCTCTCCGCGGCGTTCGACACCGTCTGCCACCGCACCCTAGTGAAGCGCCTCAGCAACATCGGAATCCGAGAGAAAGCACTGGAATGGATCATCTCGTTCCTCGCCGGAAGAACCCAGAGAGTCCGCCTCCCCCGTTCAGATCCGAAGCCACCGAAGTCATCTGCGGCGTTCCACAAGGATCTTCACTCAGCCCAACCCTCTTCAACGTCTACATGAGCCCCCTCGCAGCCATCGCACGCCAACACAACCTCAACATCATCTCCTACGCCGACGACACCCAGCTGATCCTCTCCCTCACCAACGACCCCACCACCGCCAGAGCCAACCTACACGACGGGATGAGAGACGTCGCCGACTGGATGAGGAACAGCCGCCTTAAACTGAACTCAGACAAGACGGAAGTCCTCATCCTGGGCTCATCACCCTCCGCCTGGGACGACTCCTGGTGGCCCCCGGCCCTGGGCACCGCGCCCAAGCCAACGGACCACGCACGCAACCTGGGCTTCATCCTGGACTCCTCCCTGTCGATGACCAGACAAGTCAACGCCATCTCATCTTCATGCTTCAACACCCTGCGCATGCTCCGCAAGATCTTCAGATGGATCCCCACTGAAACCAGGAAGACCGTCACCCAGGCACTCGTCACCAGCCGACTGGACTATGGGAACACCCTCTACGCCGGAACCACAGCCAAACTTCAAAAAAGACTCCAGCGCATCCAGAACGCCTCCGCACGACTCATCCTGGACATCCCCCGACACAGCCACATCACCGGACACCTGAAAGACCTGCACTGGCTCCCCGTCAGCAAGAGAATCACGTTCAGACTCCTCACCCACGCACACAAGGCCCTCCACGACCTGGGCCCAAAGTACCTCAACGACCGCATGACCTTCTACACGCCCACACGCCAGCTACGATCAACCAGCCACGCCCTCGCCACCGTACCACGCATCCGCAGAACCACCGCCGGAGGAAGATCCTTCTCCTACCTGGCAGCCAAGACCTGGAACTCCCTTCCCACTCACCTTCGGCGAACCCAGGACCATCTCTCCTTCAGGAAGCAGCTCAAGACCTGGCTGTTCGAGCAGTAACTTACCCCCTCCCCCAGCGCCTTGAGACCCTCCCGGGTGAGTAGCGCGCTCTATAAATGCCGTTATTGATTGATTGGTTTTTCGGAGGAACTTACTTAAGAATTTGGTATGGCTCAGAAGATTATGGTTTTGACCTTGATCATTCAATCATACCCGTGAGTCATACAGCCCAAAAACTCCACTAAAAAGAAGTCAGTCATTTGGTTTGATGGGTTTAGTATTCCTGGAGATGAGATACCCTGGAGAGTTTTGTGTCAGGATGTTCTTAGTAAAAATATCACAAGACCGAAATATTGTGTCCTAAATGTCACATTTAAAAAATCCATCTCATTAGGAATGTTTTTTCTATCAATTAACTCCAATGGGAGATGTTTTTGTAAATGATATTAGGACACAATATAACTTCCAGATATTTCTCTACAATATCCTTTTACCATACCCCTTTAAAGATATATTGGAGTATTATTAGTGTAAGAGTGAAAGGTCTTAACTAAAACAAAAGCATGAAGAGCAGTATAATCATGTTAAAAAGGTGGCTATTAGGTGTGAGCACTGTTTAAAACACAAAGAAGTACATTTAATCTCTGAGATGTAATTGGCCACCTTTGCTTGTTCACAGAGTAACCTGTTTACTTTTTTACGGAGTTTTATATAGCGCGAACTTGACCCAAATCGGGTATCAGAGCGCTTTACATAGCACCAGTTGCGTTACAGAAGGACACATTCATTTTTGTTTGGCACGGGGGGATTAAGTGATTTGCCCCAGAATCACAGAATGTTCAGCATCATTGCTGAGACTCGAACCCAATTCCTCAGATTCGAGGTCGACGGCCTTAGCCGTTATGCCAACTCCTCTCCTCTGTGGGCGCTAGCTCCTGCAGTGATCAATACTCTTTTGCTTATTGCGAGCTGGAGGTAGAGTTGAAGGAAAGGGAGAGACTGAGAAAGATAGGCAAGTCTATGCATCATGTGGTAGCTGTTTGAACTGAGGAATGCTCTCAGACATCTGCACAAGATGTCAATGAAGCGTCCAATTGTAACTTCCATTTTATGTTTAAACAGTGCGCTGAAGAAGGGACGTGTGTCCCGAAAAGCATTGGGCTAACATAAATATATTTGGATCTGCAACAAATGCAATGTAACAGAATAAAATCAATCCGTTTCAATTAATTTTCTTCATTAAAAGTACACTTGAAAAGACTAACAAGATCTGTCCAAGTAACATTCATTACCAGATCCTTTATGGTCATGGGCAATTCCCTCAGCGTCTGCAAAGGTACCCATTATACACAGTTCACGTCAAGATCACAGCTGGAAGATTGCCCCCGTGGCACGCAGGCAATATTTACATATGTGAAAATTTAAATGGAAAAAGAGAGTTGAGTTTCTCTAAAGGAGATAGGAATCTTCCACACTGTATCTGATATTATCTCATGCCTTCAAATGAAAATATTGTGGCCCTGTTTAGGGCAGAATCTGCGGTTGTTGCGGACAAGGGTGTGGTATTTTTGGGGGAAATCGAAACAGGATGGAACCTTCATAGGCTCTCCGAGGAGAAGGGATCTAAATGTAAGAAATCGATGTTTGTTTACGTTATTTTTATTCAACATTAGCCTAGAAGGAAGGGCATACATAATTAAGTGTCTCGGCATAATGGAGATTATGAGTAAATTATAAAGTCATGTGATATAGGCTGTTTCCCTTATGCCGTTTACAGGTATTAAATGGTAACCAGTAAGTAAAGCCTTTATTTCTCGTCGTAGTTATACGTTTTTTCAATTAATGGATGCTACAATAAATTCCTTACGTAGCTGATAGCAACGCTGGTCAGTGTTTGTCATACGCGAATAATGGAGCAAAATGAAAAGCGCAAATTGTGGCTATAACCCTGATTATATAAATGTTCGCGCATGTCGAGTCGTTGTCTATTCCCACCATGAATAATACCCTTTGCTAGGTTTCTAAATCAAACAGGGGTGATGCTTTCGCTAAATTAAGTGAATAATAGTCATAATTGGCTGATTGGACCATTTCTCATAGACTGTTCTTTGATCTAGTTGCTGTAGTCATGGCAACATGTTTTCCCCAAACCATCTGAGTTGGCATAACATTGAGATGAAGTGTGATTTCTATTTCTTTTCCTGTACCAAACTGATATAGGATAGGGATGTGCTTGAAATTAATTAGTTATTTGTTCTACTACAGAACCAATTTTTCAGAAACTAACAAGGCACACGTTTAAGAAAAACATACGGTCCATCTCTTCGAACATGAAAGCAGATGAAGATGAAAGATAAAACGAAATGGCTAACAGACATTCACGGTAGTCAGACAAATAGAGTTCGGCTCAAGCATAGGAGCGTGAGTACAAAATGAACAATCGAATGAGAGCAGGGGAGTCCTCAGAACATTGATTTTTATCTGTGCTTGAAGTGCTTGAGGTCTTTTAGCGCCATACACAGGCAGCGCTTAAAAGGGAAACTTCATTAAAGGTACAAACACACATACGAGTGCAAACTTCCGCCAAGCATTGATTGACAATGCCCCAGGGGCAGCTCCTCCACATGGGCGTCGGAGCGTCGCCCCACTGCTTTCTCGCAGTGCGAGAAGCAGAAACGTAAAATGACATAAATACCATTTTACGTTTCTGCTTCTCGCAGTACGAGAACGCAGAAGAAGGGTATGCCTGGTTGGGGGCGGGCGGGTCGGGGAGGAGTAGCTAGTCCAATGTTATGGGCGCTGACTGTTTGGTCGGCCCCAGGGCCGACCAAACCAGTCATAGCAATCTCCGTTTTCACCATGTAAGCTGCTGCGCAGCCTGCATGGAGAAAACTGCCTCCCCATAGATGCCTGTAAGGACGGCGTCCTAGCCAATCACAACGCTGCCATTGCAGCGTTGTGATTGGCTTAGGGTGGGAGAGGGAAGCTGCCTGCTTCTGCTTACTGTGAGCAGAAAGAGCAGGAGATGCGACGCGGGAGTCCGGGACCGGAGTCGAAGGTACATTTTAAATTTCTTTTTATTAAATGAACCCCCTACCCCCTCCACGCGCGACCCCCTGCCACCCCATCCGCGAGTCATGCCGGCCGCGACTGCAATGCCCTTGTAGAGAATCGAGGAAAAGATATCTATGAACTCCTTGCCCTCTCTTCAAAGAGACGCAAGGAACAAGACGGACTATGTTTAATTGTAACATGCACCACAGTGGAAAAGCAGGACATTTATTTGTTCATCTTATAATAGCGCATCTCACTCTTTTTGAATTGATTTATTTGTTTAAACGAATTCTCTACAGAGGTGAACACCTAAAAACCATTATAAATTTATTTAGTTTATTATCACTCAGATCAGAAAATATATGTTAATTTGTCCTCCAACATCAGCAGGGCTATCATCCATACCTGAATACAAGCGATGTATTATTCATGGTTTGCATACATCATCAAACCTTTTCTATCTCGTAGTCATGTTTGACATCTAATAAACTACCATCACATGCTGACTGGCTTTCTAAGCCGACGTTTATAGTAGATGGACTCATTCAAGGTAACTCTGCATTGTAAATGTTCCATTATTAAAAATTAATTCAACGTCCATTTTACTAGTACTGATAATCGTGAATTAATTTCGCATTCAATCTAAGAGCACTGATCATAAAATATATTTTGATACTCATGTATAAGTCACAGGTAGTTCTATAGAAGTCACACTGCAATTTGACGTGAGTTGAGGGGCACTTAGGTCACTGTCCCTGTCTTGCAGCTGTACAATCCAACTTGAACAGATCGGGTTTAACTTATAGCGTAATGTATTTATATTTGTAATAATATCGAAACTTAGTGAGACAGTGGTTCATTACCAACCAATATTTGCAGTCCAGACACCACTCTCAATCCACCTTATTAAAATAAATGGCACTGTTAGACCTGGCATAATTGGTGTGGATTCCCCTGACTTTTTGCCTTCTGACCTCCTGTATTGCTGAATTCATTTTTGCTGACTTTAAGATTCTGGGCATTATACCACTTTTAACCAGTGCTGGAGTGCATATGCTCTGTACTGAAAACATGGTAACACTGGGTAATCCACAATTAGTATATTAAATGTACCTATAAGTCCCTATTAAAGTGCACTATATGCGCCCCAGGGTTTCTAAATTAAATGCTACTGGTGGGCCTGCAGCACTGATTGTGCAACCCACTTCAGTAGCCCTTTAAACATGTCTTAGGCCTGCCACTACACAGCCCGTATGTGCAGTTTAAACTGCCATTTCAACCTGACAAGTTAACTTACTTGCCAGACCCAAACTTTCCCTTTTATTACATATAAGTCACCCATAAGGTAGGTCCTAGGCAGCCCTGTGAGCAGGGTGCACTGTTTTTAAACGGTAGGACATGTACTTTTGAGTTTTACATGTATTGGTAGTGAAAAACTGTTAAATTCATTTTTCACTAATGCAAGGACTTTCTCTCCCTTAGGTTAACATTGAGATTAACTTAAGACATATTTTAAGTGTAATTTCCAATTGGAAAAAGATGGAGATTTAGAGTTTGGTGTCTCTGGACTCACAATTTAAAATCACAACTTATGGTGGAGTCGGATTTTAAAGTGTAAGTCTCAAAATGCCAATTTTAGAAAGTTGGAATTTTCTTACTCTAACCATTTTGTGCCTCTGCCTGTCTCTGAATACTCATCTGGGGTGGGTGACAGCTGGGCTTTGTGCATTCCCTCTGGACAGTCACACAAAGGGAGAAGGGGTGTGATATTTGCATCTTGATGGCCCATCGCCAGGCTGATGGGTACTCCTGAGGTAGATTTGGAGGGAGGAGCTGACATTTGCACCTGAATAAGGCTGTGCCTGTCCCCACACAAAGAGCTGCATAACCCCCTGTAGTCAGTCTGGAGTCAGGGCAGGAAAGGCAGGACACTTGTGATCTTCAAAGGCCTCTTTGAAGTCTCCCCCACTTCAAAGGAACATTTGGGTATAAGTACTGGACCCCTGACACTACCAAATCAGAACTTTGCTGGAACCAAGGACATACTGCCTGGAAGAGGAGCTCCTGTGCTGCAGGAGGGACTGCCACTTTGTTAACTGCTTTGCTGTGTTGGCCTGCTGCCTGCTGTGCTTTAGTAGGGACTGCCACTTTGATACCTACTTTGCTATGTTGTCCTGCTGCCTGCTGCTTCTTGCCTGGGAGTGAGAGGGACTGGACCTGCTCTCTACATCCTTGAACCCAAGTTTCTCCAAGGGCTTGCTGGCTTCACCCCTGTTCTTCTAGCCTCAAGGCCATCAATTACTCCCTTCAACTCTGCTTCAGCTGCTGGACTCTGCCATCTGTGAGTCCTCCCTTACCAACAGTGTCCCTCCAGTCCCGGGCCTCAGAAGTGGGTTCTGTAGCTGTTTTGCCACAAAATCAATGCATCGCCACCTCTGGGCCAATCGGAACCGACTAAGTGCCCTTCGACGCTGACACAGTGCCGATCTGAGGACATCCGACAATGACATGGGACCTGACTGCAAGGTACGATGTTGAGGCAGGGCAGGGCAGATCCGAGGTCCCGACTGCGAGGTTCGACCATGACACAGCGCCAATCCGAGGTCCCAAATGGGAGGCTCGACATTTGGATCAAAGCAGATTCGATCCAAGATTAGTTACAAGTTGCGCCACGATGGTGCATACAATTCGGGAGCCGGTACAATGACCTGTTAAGGAGGGAGAGAGACCATGTAATAGGCACTGGGATTCAGAGTCACTGTACTAAACCGGCGGCCGGCTACGGGGCTTACCTCAGGATCCTTCCGTGTTCGGGTGAGCTCAGTGGACAAGTGAGCCGGAAGCCGAGTTACTCAAAAAGTACTGCATTGGCCATGTGATAGCTCACGTGACTGAAGTGAAACAGGTGAACCATGTTAGAAAGTTGAAAACAGCGTAGGGTTCCAAAGTATAGCGAAAGTATAGAAAAAGGAGGCGGAATGGAAATTGTTACATTTAAATTTAAACCATTGAGATTTGAAAACACATTAAAGATACATGTTACTCAGTGAAAAGGCTGCATTAGCCATCTGATGGCTCACAGGACGGAAGTAGAACAATAGCCTTGGCGATGGCGGCCATGCTAGAGTAATGAGAAGAACTTAGAGTTCCAAGTAATAGAAAAGGAAAAGGTTCATTAAAATTCAAATGAACCACTTACGAATTTTGCATGGAATTACATACAAACTTGAAGGCACATTCTGAGTAAATTTTTAGTCGAGTTTCTGCATTGATTAACATAATTGCAATCGTCATCGATGCGGATCGGCCATCTTGAAGTGGTAAAAGTAGAGGAAAGAATTATACTCAATGGTTTGGAAAAATTCCAAAGAAGTTCAGGACACAGCTTAGGAATATCAAGAAAGCATTTGGTACTTGGAAATCGATACTTGTTCAGGAAGCACCAAAACTGGAAATAGAGAGAGAATAATCTGCAGAGGGTGAGATGGAAAGGACAGAGGAGGTGTCCAAATACCTCTGGGCTATATACCATGTACCAATTGTTTAAATAATTTCTTGTGGCACAACGTACATTGAATATAAAAGTAATGCAATTACATATGTTAATTGCGGATGTTTGTAGAAGAATTAGTGAGGAGACCTGTGGAAATAAAACAGTTAAAAGGAGCAAAAAGTTCATAGGGCTGATTGAGGTGGTGCTCAGCTTGCATTGGAGTTGGACTTATAGTAGAGTTGTCCAATCTTCCAGTCTGTTGAGTCCGGTTTTGATGCTGCTAGTGCGCAGGATCCACTTGAGTTCCTCTTTAATCAGCAATTGTCCTACATCTGCTCCTCTTGGTGGTGGTTTGATCACGCTGATTACAGTCCATCTTATGTCATCCTCACTGTGGGCATTGTTGTAGTAATGTTCCACCAAAGGGGCATTAGGTGTTTTACATCGGATTCAGTTGCGGTGCTGACAGATCCGAATTCATACTTTTTACGTGGTTTGTCCAATGTAGATCTTGTTGCATGGGCACACAATAGCATAGATTACATTACATGTATTACAATTAGAGAATTGCTTGGATTCAACCTTAGTGTTATTGAAAGTGAATTCTTTGCCCTCAATAGTGAATTTGAAAACAGTGCAGTTGCCACATTTGGCATGTCCAATTAGGGGTTCCAAATCCCAGTGCTCATTTAGTGTACCTGCTTGTTTTGCGGCCGGGAGTGCGGCTCTAACCAGGTGATCTTTTATATTCTTACTCTTGTGGAAGGCAAAGAGTGGACGGTCAATTGTCAGACTACCTACATTAAGGATACCCCAATGTTTCAAAATGCATTTGCCCACTGTGTGCAAAACTGGTGAATAAGTTGTGACACATACCAGTCGGTTTTGTGTAGGCTTCGGTTTAGGAGATAAGAGACATTCCCTAGGGCAATACCAGGCTCTTTTAAATGAGGTACGTACAAGTCTGCGAGTATAGCCACAGGCTAAAAGTTTGTTGGAAAGGAATGATGCCTCACAAAAATAGTCTTCCTTTAGGGTAGGGAGTAGGGTAAAGAGTCACAAAGTGCACGAGGATGGTTACTTTCACACCTGAGAAGTGTATTACGCTCAGTGAGTTTCCTGTATAGACTCATAATCAGTTCACCATTATGGTGTTGAATGGTAAGGTCAAGGAAGGAAATTGTATTTTTGTCAAAAGAGAGGGTGAAATTCAAGCCCTGACAATTGTTGTTGAGCCAATGCACGAATTGTCTGAGGGTCTCTTCTGTGTCATGGCAAATCAGAAAAATATCGTTGATGTATCGTCTCCACAAGCAAATGCCTGTATGAAAGGTTTTACTTGTGGAGAGGATACAGGTTGTTTCTAGGACATCCATGAATAGTATGGCCAGGTTTGGGGTGAAAACAGCCCCCATCGAAGTTCCCTTGACCTGTTGGTAATATTGGTCATTGAAAATGAAGAAATTCCTAGTGAGGCCTATTTCAAGCAACTGCAGAATGAAAATAGTGGGTACTGCATGTGGGCGTGGTCTGGTATTTAAGACACGTTCAATGACAAGAAGTCCATCTATCTGGGGGATATTTGTGTAGAGGGATTCGACATCCATACTACATAGGATGTCTGAATCACAATTAAACGGATAATGTTCTACAAGGTTAATCATTGTCATACTATCTCTAATATAGCACTCCATTTGTGGGACAAAATCTTTTATGAAAAAGTCCACGTACTGTCCTAATGGTTCGAGGATTGAACCGCACCCAGAAACTATGGGGCGTCCTGGTGGGTTTGTGAGATTTTTATGAATTTTCGGGAGTGTGTATATGACGGGTGTGCGTGGTGACTTCGTATTGAGGAACATAAATTCTTTCTGGCTCAGAAAACCTTGTGCTTTGGCATCACTAGTGATTTGGAGAATTAGTTTCTGTAGTTCTCTGGTGGGGTCGGTGGGCAGTCTTCAATAATGATCCGTATTGGATAACTGTCTGAGTATTTCAGATCTGTATAGTTCTTTTTCTTGTAGGACAATTCCCCCACCTTTATCGGCCGGTTTAATGATCAATGAGTCATTGTTTTTGAGATTGGTCAGGGCCCTCTTTTCCTCAAGTGATATGTTGTAAGGGATGTAGCGTCTGGTGGTTTCGAGCATAGAGACGTCTCTCATGACCATTTTCTCAAAAGTAAGTACTTCTCCAGGGAACATATTGGAGACAGGAGAAAAGGTGGAGGGTGGGCGTAGGGGGTATTGGTGGAGCTAGCGGGTGAAGGATTGAGTAGGAAGTAGGTATGCAGTCTGATTCTGCGGAAAAATCAGAGAAGTTCAGTTTGTAAATCTAGAAAGTTGGGGTGGGTAGTTGGGACATATGAGAGGCCTTTACTGAGGAACGATTGTTCAGGGTCAGTGAGGGCATGTCTGGATAAGTTGAAGATGGGTATGGTAAGGGTGTCATGTGCAGCTTCTGTGGCGTTGGTTACCACTGATAGAATTTCTGGCAGGTTTGACGCTCGCCTGAAAGGTTGTACCATTGTTGCTGTTTTTTGACTCTGCCCCGTTTTGGTGGCTTGTTTTGACCCCTGCCTAAAAAAGGTTGATTGGGGGCCTGAGTGGAGGTACTGGGGCCTTCGCCCTGGTCGGAGTTGTCAGATGACTCTGCGGATGTATCAGAAAATCCGACCAGATTGTCTCGTCTGTTGAACCTCCCCCAAGGTCTGGAGTTTTGGGGATTAGTGTAGGACCGATTAAGGTAAAAGTCCTTTTGTAGGTATGGGTAAGTTCTCTCTAAAGTGTAGGATTTAATATCCTTTTTCACTTTAAGGGTTTTCTTGTTTTGCTCAAGTCGGTAGAATTTGTCTACTGTTTTTTGGACCTGTTCTATAGTGTTTTACAGTCAGCAATAGAGCTGGTGTCTTTGATTTGTTACTCAATGTCAGCGATTTGCTCATTGAGTTTCTGTAATGTTTCTGTGGCAGTATCTATGCCCAGCACCATCCAGTGCCGGGAGCAGGTCATTCCAATGTAGCTAAAGTTTGTTATATACTTATTATTGTCAGTGAAGACTCCTGGTATGTTTCTCACTTGTAGGCCTACTGGTATGATATTTGCCTTGAGATATTCAGTCAACATACGGATCATAAGTTGTAGTCTACATATTCCTTTTTGCATTTCTCTAATTGTTCAGTGAGGGAAATGCTGGTATTAGGTGTGGTTTCCGCAGAGTCAGTAAATAGGGAAGGTCCCTCAAGGTTACATTTTAGCACTTTTGGCTTCTAAGCACTATTTTTGGATTTAATCTTTAAAAATTCATATCTCAAGTTCTACTTATTGGATGTTTGTTGTTTTGGTCTTGTTTTACTGAGATAAATATTCTCTATTCTTCTAAACAGGAGTTTTCTTTTGTGTTTTCACTGTGTTACTGTAATTTAGGTGTTGCACAAATACTTTACATATTGCCTCTTAAGTTAAGCCTGACTGCTCTGTGCCAAGCTACCAGAGGGTGAGCACAGGTTAATTTAGGCTGTGTACATACAAAGGCCAGAGCTGCACAACATAAGAGTCAAAAAGAACATATTAACACATAAATATTTCATAGCTTTGTATCAATAATTCCCGAACACTCCAGTAGTATTTCTTCATTTATTGTTGCTTCATGTAATTGTTCATAAAAGTCAGCCAACGCGTTTCGTCCAATAAACAATGGACTTCTCCAGGGCAGAAAAATCTTGTCGTCAATTAGTTCCAATCATTTCATTGATTAGATGAGATTGGTTCTTTGCGTATTAGCCATTTCAGTATGCGCATGAGCCATTTCAGTATGCGCATGAGCCATTTCAGTATGGCATCTGTATTTACAATGTTGATATAATGCGATTCATGTAAACAAGTTCATCAAAAAAATCCATACATCCTCCAGTGTCCGGCGTCTGCTCCGATGAAACAAGCTTGTTTAATCGCATCAGAATCCGGACACTAGAGGCTCTTCGCCGATATTTTCGACTCCGTGGCACCTATCTAAGTGCCAGGCACAGGGTGTATTCTCCCCTGCCTATATGACTGTAATCATTTGACAATCGGATATGCACAACTGGATGGATTTTTTATGAACTTGTTTACACAAATCGCATTCTATCAACATTGTAAATACAGATGCCATACTGAAATGGCTCATGCGCGAAGAACCAATCTCAACTTATCAATGAAATGATTGGAACTAATTGACGACAAGATTTTTCTGCCTTGAAGAAGTCCATTGTTTATTGGACAAAACGTGTTGGCTGACTTTTATGAACAATTATATGAAGCAACAATAAATAAAGAAATACTACTGGAGTGTTCGGGAATTATTGATACAAAGCTATGAAATATTTGTGGTGCAGCTCTGGCCTTTGTATGTTTATTTAATTTTCCCTAGTGAGGGAAGCACTCTGTGGGCAGAAAGTGCATACAGGGAAGTGCACTCAGGATATGTAATATTATCCAATTTCTTTATTAACTATAGGGATATAACGGTGTGGGTGCTGTATTTGTGTTCAGGTCCACTGTCCAGTTTCATGTCATATTGTTTAAAAAATTTAGGCTGTGTATCTGACTTACCATGATTAGGACTGTGGTCCCTATTTGGTCAGAGTGCAAACCTCTGCCAACTAGAGACCCAATTTCCAACAGGCACCCTTATCTATCCAGCTAAAAAGCCTTCAACATCTCTGGAGGCTCTCATCACACCTGAAGCGAGGACAACATAAGACTGGAGACGAAGTACTGCAAAATAAAACACTGTGTTATTATGCAGTAACCATGCACTTTAAGTCTTAGAAACCAGCTTCCACTCCAATCCATTGATGACTGTGCCTTTGCCATGAATCATACACAGTGCTCTGCTGCCTTTCATCTGGGTTTATGTCACAAACATACCACATATATGCATACATATCAACATACATTTAAAAGTGCTCTAATGGTTCAATCAATCAATGTATCTATCTATCTATCTATCTATCTATCTATCTATCTATCTATATATGTAGAGCGCAGCTGGCCAGTGCTAATGAAATAATACAAATCTAGTATTTCTGCCTAACAATTATTTACAGTGGAACTTCTGTCTGACCTGATCACTTTACTATGGGCCCTTCGGATAATGCGGGCTGAGGAAAATTTGGTTCTCATTTACTGCTGGGTTTTATAATAGGAAGCATATTTACCTGCCATATTTGATCCATAAACAGTGGAAAAGTCTGTCTACCAAGGCCAAAAGTAGCCACAGTAAATATAACGCTCATACTAAAGGATTTGTAATGCACAAAGTGCACTGAGGGGTATGGCCTTTCGTGATATTCTAAACTCTCATAGCATTGCAGCGCTTTCAGATGACAGGCAGCTAGATGGTGGCAATAGAATTAACAAAATGGAACCTGTTTATTTTATGCCCACACAAAGTTTCATAGCACGTATTCTTACTGTCCGTATCCTCATACAATAGCTCACTTTGCCCATGACTCAAACCTGCTCTGCTTTAATACGTGCCCAATTCACGAAATCCTAGATTCAAAGTCAAATGTGTTCTCCATATTTTAGGAAGCACATTATGAGTGGGCCAGATTTTAATCCTCCAATACAATACTGCTTGCTGCTTCAGGCCATTCTAACTTTTCCAGTGTCTCTAGACTCTGAATCCAACATTTCTTGGCCCAGACACATTAGATCTCTACTTTAAAGTAGAGAACTTGGCCTCAAACTCAGCATGGACGGAGCATCAAGTGCTGTCACCACATTTATTCTTCCCTTTCTTCCCCTGCCCCATGCCACCTGTGAGAAATTGGGTTGTTCGTTGAATGGGGTGACTCCTGTTCAAGCTACAGCCACAATCCCTATCAGGGTGAAGCACAAAAGTCACTAAATTTACCTGTGCCTAACCATCTGGTAGCTTTGCACAAAAGCAGTGAGGCTTAACTCAGAGGCAATATGTAGAGTATGTATGCAGCCCACACAGAGTAATAAAGTGAAAATACAACACAAGAAAAATCCCACACCAATTTAGAAAAATAGATTTAAATGTCCAATAAATTATTTGACACCAAAATGACAAAAATCCAATCAGTAGAACCAGAGTTATGATTTTTTAAAGTTTAAGATAAAAACTAGTGCATAAAAGATCAATGCGGCAACAGCAGCCATCTATTTGTGTGAGACTGGGTCAAAGAAAAAAAATATGGCCGACCGCGATGGAGCGCAAGTTGGATAAAAAAAAGTGGATTGGGCCCAGTCGGCACCTACCTTTGGATTTATAAGAAATGTTGACGAAAATTGTCCTGAGAAGGTAAAGTTCAGCTGGGCAAGACTGCAGGCAGTGTCTGAGGAGGGAGTGTTGTCATTGGGCAGCCACTGGCCGAAGTTGCGGTTAAGATTTCTACATTCGGACTTAGTCTCTTTTTCACAAGTCAAAAATCTTCAGCAGGATGAGGTTGAAGGCTGTAGTCGATGAGCGTTCCAGGAGGCCAGACCCCACTTTGGTGAAAAACCACATAACAGGATTTGCTACTGCAGAGAATAACGTAGTGGGAGCTGCCACTAAATCAGGCCAACCGGCGATTAACCTTGGGTGGTTAGAAAAGTAGTTTGGTCCCATTCTTCTCTCGGTTCTCAGAGGAGTTTTTAGCCAAAAAGTTTCTAAGTCCCAAGTTTTGGATTTTGGCTATCTGGGCACCTTTAGCACCACTACCAAGGGTCCAGTACTGGAGGGGCACCACTTGGAAGGTTAAGACTTATTCAGGCTGGGTCAAGGTTCGGGTTCAGGAGGGTTTTAGCCTTCTCTGTCCCTCAGGCTCTGCTCAGGCCAGCCAACTAGCCCTTGGAGTCACACTGGTAATCCTGGATTCAAGTGGTGAAACAGGGCTAAACCAGCAGGGCATGCCTCAGAGGGTTCAAGGCAGGATCTAGGTACCAAAGCAAACCTTCTAGGAGCAGCAAAGCAGTCTTGGGGAGTAATCATCAGGCCACAATAGCAGGCAGTTCTCTGAGAGTCCTTCCGCAGGTCCAGAAAGTGAATTGAAGAGTGGGTCTGAGGGTCCCATGTTTATACCTGGTGCCTTCATTGAAGTAGGAGAAGTTTTTGGAGAATTCCTTTTGAAGTGCTTGTAGTTTCCTGACTCACCTGTTGGCAGCTGGCCTCTCCCGCTGGCTCACTCAAAGCTGGCTGCATGAACAATGCAGGGGTGATAAGTCATTTGTATGAGGGCAGAGCACAGCCTATTCAGTTGCAAGTGGGGCAGTGCCCAGCTCCCCACCCCCCATCCTGCCAGTTGATGGCCCATCCAGGCATATCTCATCCCTCTCTTGTGTGGCTGTATGGAAGGAATAAACAAAGTCCAACTGCCAACTACAGCTAGTTATGTGACCCAGGGATAGGTTGCAGGCACCAAACTTTTTAAAAGTGGTATTTTAATAATTGTAGCTTAAAATATGACTTTACCATTAAAGAGGAGTTTCCATTGAAATTTCTCAGACACCAAACATGTCTTAAACGTACATGTCCAACCTTTTAATCACAATGCACCCTGCCATATGGGCTACATTGGGCCTACCTTACGGGTAGCTTACCTGCAATAAATGGAGATTTTAAGGCTTGGCAAGGGGGTTTATTACCAAGTCAAATTGGCAGTTTAAAACTTCATTCAGGATGCAGAGGCAGGCCTGGGACATCTTTTAATGTGCTACTTAAGTGGGTAGCACAACAAGTGCTGCAGGTCTACCAGTAGCATTTAATTTACAGGTTCTGGGTATATGTATATGACTCTACAAGGGACTTGTTAATAAACTAAATATTCAAATCAGGTGTAGGCTAGTTTTACCATGTTTAATAGAGAGAGCGCAATGGCAGTGGTAAAGTGCACAGAGTCCAAAAGCCAACAAAAATGAATTTCAGCAAAAAGTGGTGGCAAAAGCAAAATGTTTGGGAGAAGATCACCCTAAGGCTGACAGGTCTATCACCACTCATACAACAGGCCTTCAAAAGCCCCCCATCAATAAGTCACCTCCTACAAGCACATGGCAACAGTTCAGATTTGGGCATGTTATCTCTCAGAAAGCATGAAGATTTGAATGACAATTGCCCCTGATTCCCAAGAGTATTCTCATGCACAGCCGATCATGCATAGTAAAATGTAAAGGCGTAAATTTCCATATGCAGAAATGGACACAAAAGAGCACATTGAAACTTCTTTTGTTTCTCCATGGGGAAAATGGTTACCTGCATACTACTCAACATTTATTTTAAGAGTGTTCCTTCCTCAGTTCAATCCTTGAACCCAGATTTACACCCGTCCTAAGATGAAGTAAAGAGCCTCTGTAGGAAATTACCTTTAAATATTTGGTAAATACCCACACACATTTGAAATTCTGTGAGTTTAGTTTTTAAAGGTAAGTCCACACAGGAATCCCTGCAAAGATTTTATGTAGATTTGAAATGCTCACAATGAATTGTACCATTTTTGTGAAATGACTGGGGCTAAATCCCTTCATTCATGCGTAGTTTTAGTTAGGTGAGCAGATGCATTTGTGAATCAGCCCCTTAATGAGGATGTACCAAATTATTCAACTGAACCCCTAATCCCTGAAGAAAATCACAGATCTACAGGGCATTGGGTCACCTGCGAAATCTATTTGAAAGGAAATAATACATTTTTGCACAAATTGCAAAGCTTGATTAATGGATTACTCATATGCCTTATTAGCAATTATCACTCCGTCATCATTTGTGAAGTTGTGGGATACACACAAATATCAGCCTTTCAGACAGTAGATAGGCGATTCCTACCATTCAGCCTAGGTGGGCACTGCACTACCAACTCAAGACTTCTCGAATATACCCTGGCACTTCCACTGCAGACAGCATTAAAGAAATAGCAATAAATAACTTTAAATGCTATTTGAAAAAAAGCAGGAAGAGTTTCTTAACCCTCCATAGAGACTAAGGGCCCGATTCTGATGCGGGTTGGAAAAGCTTCCCGACCGAGGGCCTGATTCTGATGCGGTTAGGAAGGCCTCCTAACGGCATTTGCTCCTTCCAAATCGGATCGGGAATGTGTCTTCCCGACCGAGGGCCCAATTCTGATGCGGTTAGGAACAAATGTTCCCATTGAAGTCAATGGGAGTTCAACCAAATCGTATCTGGAAGCATCCAGATGCATCCTACTCCGCCGGTCGGACTTTCCCGATCCGAGTGGGTCGGAAACCATTTCCCAACCGATTCAGTCGGGAAGCTTTTCCAACCCGCATCAGAATCGGCCCCAAAATGTCAGAACAGAAGCCTTAAATAATGAAAGTATTTCAATTAGAAAATTAATAGCATGAGAACTTGCTAAATTTCAGTGTGTTTAAAATGATTTAATCAGTAAAAAACAAATATGGACACTGGAATTAGAGAAGGGAGTTCTGGATCTTTGAAACGCTGCACCGTGCTTTTAGAATGAAAGACAGAATTGACCTCAAACACCCTTTATCTGGAAGGAAGCTGTTGTATGATTCATGTACAATAGGATAACCTAACTCTGCAATGTGTCTTCGTGATGCTGTCACAATCAAAAAATATTTATGATGAACGCATATATTGTGGAATTTCACCAATAGCTGCAACAGTACGCATCCACAAGTTGTACACCACCATTAGAAAGGCCAAAGATGGAATCACATAATTCATATCATTGCATGTGTGTTTTCTGCCACACATGCAAGTGAGGCAAGACATATTGACGAGTTAGAAAAAAAAGTTGACACAGACTCTCAAAGACGTAACTTGCCACTGGCGAAGCCCACAGAGTAGACATCAAGAAGCCCTTCAAGATCTCAGTATGTCATGTGTCTACTTCTGAAAAAAGGATTCATACCCTAGGATTTAATTGCACTGAGAACAATCATCTCGAAAATGTGTCCAATTGTTTAAGTAGTCATCCTGGGGCATAATCTGCAGTAAATCTATACAACAAAAGCTTTGTCTCTTAAAAAGCATTTCCACTCCAAACCCAACAATTCAATCACTATGGCAAACAATGAAGCTGCCGGATCTGGAGATTGCTAGAAGTTAGATAGCGACTTTTGGGAAAAAATAGAAAGAAGACCAATATTCCTAGGGATGACTTGATCTACCCACTGTTCTATGAACCAGGTTCTCATACGCAATAACACATACCACCAAAGCAATATGTGCACAAAAAAATCAAAATCACTGCTGAGTTAGCCCACCCCACATTATGCCATTATATACAGTAATGCCAGTTCAGATACAGCAATCTCCCATCCACACAAGAACTCACTTAACAGGGCATGATTTCTAATATTGTTTGAAATTGACTTTGAAGAACTGTTGATAAAACTAAACCAACCATCCTTTGAGAAGAGATGATTAAGACTGTGGATCCGATAAAATGGTGAAGAGAGCTTGATAGCTTAATAAAAACTGATATTTGTCTCATGATCAGATACACTTTGCTGACTGACGTCTGAAGTCTCATCCCAACCTATGAGACAGTGGTTTAAAGAGACCGAGAGAGGGGGTTTACAGTGAAATATCAGCCTCCTGATTTAGTAAACCAAGCCACCAATCCCATTTAGATTAAATCATGTCAATTAGCCAGAACTAGTGCTAATTTCCTCCAAATCAGGTCAGGCTTCTTCATGAGATCTAAAGTCAAAGGGTTTTTGTGCATACATGCTCAAAGTGCAGCCATTTTGAAAGTCTCCTTACTCTGTGAGCCAGTAGTCAAAAATCCTGGCAGTGACTCATTAACTCAGCCAGAATTCTTTCTCCTCTTTTCAGGACTAGAACCACCCATCCTGTGTACATGCAAATGAGAGACACAGACTGCACTCAGATAAGACTTGGTACTGTTAATCAAGAACCCAGGAGAAACTTACACAGCCTTTACATGTGCTTTAGACCTAGTATTGAGACAGCACATATCTGTCACAGGGATAGGGTATGCCTAAATGTGCATTAGGTATAGATGTGTTACCAGTGGATCTAGAATCTTTAAAGAAATTCTCACAGTATTCTGCCTGAATGGAAGCATCAGAAACAGAGATCTCATAACTGTATATCTCAAAAACCACTGGTAAGATGGTAGAAGAGGTATGAGAAAGTTTGAATCTTTGAGCTCATTTGGAAATAAGTGCCTTGCATCCTGAACATTATATGTGACCAATGAAGCTATAATTTGTATGAAAGTCCTCTTTAAAAGCATAAGACTTGCACCGCATGTCTATGGCAGTTCCCCATCATATGGCATTGTTCAATCCCAGAAAGTATAAAGACAGGAGTGCCTCATGGCCTCCAATGTCATTCTTTCACAGACGGACACAGTCACAAGCAGAAGTGCAGTCATTCCTACTAGCAAGTTCACTGGTGTGTGCATTAGAACTATAAAGGTCTGTCCCTTTGCAGGTAAGGGAGTGCAGTGGTTCTGTGGCACTTTGGATTTGCCAACCTACCTTGCTGAAAATTCTCATCAAGGGCCCTGGCATCAACGTGTCTCACAACAAGGAGGAATTTAGAAAACACAGATAAAGTAGAATTGAATTCACCTCCATAAAAATAAGTCAATCACTGTACTGCACCCACAGAACCCACAAGCATTGGCAGTGCCAAGGGGTCTGGCTTATTAATGCCAGACCGAAAAATCCATGTATGCTAATGACTGCCTCCTCCCATAAGTGCTACTGCCAGAGGAAAAAACATAAATTATGCAGTTATCTCCGACACTGTAATAGCATTACACTAGCAGGTGTGTGCCACTTAAAGCTCAAGCTCAGGCAGCTGGATAAATAAAATGATAACAGCTGTACTTGTGTTGTGTTCTTCAACATTTTTTGTGAAAGCACACAACCTCTGCCCAATCAAAAACATGAGCTCATGGCTCCCAACATGTGGGCGGAGCCAAAGCCCCACTCCTAGTGCCTCTCACATAATTGTCTGGTGACAGCTGCACTGTCAAGCCAGACCATAAAAATTGCAATTCTAGAGAGGGAATGTTTTCCAAGAAAACTGAAGAATAAATTAGGAAACATACTTACCATGTTCTGGTAAAGCCTGGCCATGCAACTGTGAGTTATTTCTAATGTAGGTAGATAAACATGAATCTAGGTTAAGAAGACAGACTTTATTCCCTGTTGAAGGAGAATGTTCTTGCAAATAAGTGTAATTTTTTAAGGGAAAAGCAGGATGCCTCCTCCAATGTGAGAGCCCCATCTCATTTCTGAGAAAAGTGACTTGGATCATGAGAAAATGGGTGTATAGCATGCATTGTCGATGAGCACCATCCAATTTGATTTTAAATTTAAAACCCAAGTGTTGGGAACACGTTTTCTAACGTGCAACTGAAAAATATAATGAATTATGCTCTTTCCATAAATAATTCCATAAGAGCTCACAAGAAATGATCAAGCAAAGGGTGTTATCTCTTGCCTTATGGTTGATCATTTCCAGATACCTAGGCATAAAAACCCACTCAATGTAAAGTTTGAAGGTAATAAAACGTGTTTGCAAAAATCACCTCAGTAAATTATACATTCTGTGGAAAATCTTAATATTACATTTCAAAATGTACTTTCACTGAAACGTTAACAGATATAATCAATTCTTCCCACACTTTGGTGGACTGTCACTTTTGATGTCTCTTTTTCGAGGGTAAATGATGTAATGTTGGATGATTTTTTACAGCTTTATGCAGTTAAGCAGCTTCCACAGAAGCCGAATTAAAGCATTGTACAAATAATTACACTAATTGTTAAATATCTGTCAGACATTTACTGCAATTAGTTCAGAGTCTTGGTTAGTTACAATCCTGATTGAAAATTGCGTGTTTGATTGTCTGATATCAGCGCCAGATTGCATAATTTTCACGGGTTTAGATGCAAAGTTCACAAACATTTTCACTGCCTGACAAGTGTAAAGTGGCATTTTCACTGAACGACTTGAACACAAGAATTAATTTTGTACAGGTCGATTAGTTAAATCGTCAGTGCAAAGTATGTAACGCTGAAATATCAAATGCTGTGGACTCATGGCAAATGCAAATGCAAAATGCAAATCTGTACTAACACTGTTGTAATCTATTCAACCGTTCAAATATCCTATAATATTGACCAAAGAAAATCATAAGGTTAAATAATTGTTATTACTTTAAATTGTCGGCAATATAATATTTTGCAATCAGTAAAACGTTTTATCTTTAGTAACAGATCAAGCTTAGTAGTAGATGATGTCATTACTGAATATGTTGCTTCCTTGTGTTGTTTTAATAAAGTAGGCATTATCAGAATGCTGAATTCTAAATGACTCGTGCTCCAGACACTATGAGGCTGATTACGATGGCGGACGGACTGGAGTCCGTCCGCCATCGTGGTGGAGACCGGGACCGTCCGCAACACATGCGGCGGTCCTGCACACCAAATCAGGATGCGACTGCCACCATGGCGGTCGCATCTTGCATTTTAACATTGCGGCGGGTGCTGCTGACAGCAGCACCCGCCGCAAAGTCAAAATGGCATGTTGCGCATTTCACTGCACTATGTGGCAGGCACCACACAGTGCCTGCCTCTTGGTGCAGTGAAATGTTGGGGGGTACCATGGGAACCCCCCCAGTGCACCCACACCTCCCCCCAACACAAGGGGGGCCCGCAACGGGCCCCCAAAATCAATCTCCACCAGCTTTTCAATGGCGGTTTACCCGCCACGGAAAGGCTGGCTTCCGCCAGCATCGTAATTTGGCGGACGGTGCCTGCTAGGCACCGCCACCATTTTAGGCATGCTGACCGCTCTGACAGGCAATCAGAATGATTGCCTGTGGCGGTTCTGTGGCGGACGGTCTTCGCAACCGCTGCGGTCCGATATCGATTTCCACCGCCATCGTAATTTGGCGGTAGGAAAATTGCTGTCAGATGGCGGAAGGATTGCCACCGCCGAGCTGGCGGTGAGGATCCTTCCGCCATCGTATCCGGCCCCATTATACGAAAGAATGCCATACTCTCAAAACATCCTGGGCCCTATAAGATAAGTCACATCGACAACAGAGCAATTGCGCACTGGCAACTGGGTAATGTACCTACTGTAGGCTGGTAATGTTACTATGGTTTTGCTGGCTATAAATTACAAGCAAGACTTCTAGACTCGATATTCGGGAAGCACCACATTTCAAGAAAGATTACCAAAATTTCCTGTGGAGGGTGTTTTTATGATATTCAAATTAGTAATGCATTTTTTTCTAAATTATTTTGCCATTCAACACATTTTCATGAAATTAATATAAATAATTATGTAAATTATGCATAAAAAACAATATCAGGAGGGGTTGGTGTCATTACTTAGAGTGCAAAAAAGAAGAGATTCGGAGAAGAAAGGCCGGGTGTGGAGTAACCCCGGGCGGTGACCTCCACTCCGCCCGCGGAGTGTGCAGAGATTTGCCTTCTCCGCGTTCCGCAGAGAATGCGGAGAAGACAAATCTCCGCACACTCGGCAGCGGAGCGGAGTTGGCCAGCCCCCGCCTTCACCCCCTATTAAGAAGTAAGCTTACATGAATTAAAAATAAACTTAAAACCACCTACCTCTTTACTGCGGCGTCCCCGGGCTGCCCTCCTTCTCTTCCTCGCCGTACCGGTAATGCTTAAGAAAACTGTGCATGCGAGCACGCCCGCTCATGTGCATTTCTTGCGAGAAATGCGCGGGCGCGCGCATGCGCAGTTTTTTTAAGCATTACCGGTACGGCGAGGAAGAGGAGGCGGGCAGCCAGGGGACCCCGCAGTAAAGAGGTTAGTGGTTTTAAGTTTATTTTTAATTCCTGTAAACTTACTTCTTAATAGGGGGGTGGAGGCGGGCGGCGTAGCGGAGCTCCACGGAGTTCCACGGAGTTTGTTTGCAGCTCCGTGGACCTCAATCAATCAATCAATCAATCACGGCATTTATAGAGCGCGCTACTCACCCGGGAGGGTCTCAAGGCGCTGGGGGAGGGGGTAAGTTATTGCTCGAACAGCCAGGTCTTGAGCTGCTTCCTGAAGGAGAGATGGTCCTGGGTTCGCCGAAGGTGAGTGGGGAGGGAGTTCCAGGTCTTGGCTGCCAGGTAGGAGAAGGATCTTCCTCCGGCGGTTGTTCTGCGGATGCGTGGTACGGTGGCGAGGGCGTGGCTGGTTGATCGTAGCTGGCGGGTGGGCGTGTAGAAGGTCATGCGGTCGTTGAGGTACTTTGGGCCCAGGTCGTGGAGGGCCTTGTGTGCGTGGGTGAGGAGTCTGAACGTGATTCTCTTGCTGACGGGGAGCCAGTGCAGGTCTTTCAGGTGTCCGGTGATGTGGCTGTGTCGGGGGATGTCCAGGATGAGTCGTGCGGAGGCGTTCTGGATGCGCTGGAGTCTTTTTTGAAGTTTGGCTGTGGTTCCGGCGTAGAGGGTGTTCCCATAGTCCAGTCGGCTGGTGACGAGTGCCTGGGTGACGGTCTTCCTGGTTTCAGTGGGGATCCATCTGAAGATCTTGCGGAGCATGCGCAGGGTGTTGAAGCACGAAGATGAGACGGCGTTGACTTGTCTGGTCATTGACAGGGAGGAGTCCAGGATGAAGCCCAGGTTGCGTGCGTGGTCCGTTGGCTTGGGCGCGGTGCCCAGGGGCCGGGGGCCACCAGGAGTCGTCCCAGGCGGAGGGTGATGAGCCCAGGATGAGGACTTCCGTCTTGTCTGAGTTCAGTTTAAGGCAGCTGTTCTTCATCCAGTCGGCGACGTCTCTCATCCCGTCGTGTAGGTTGGCTCTGGCGGTGGTGGGGTCGTTGGTGAGGGAGAGGATCAGCTGGGTGTCGTCGGCGTAGGAGATGATGTTGAGGTTGTGTTGGTGTGCGATGGCTGCGAGGGGGCTCATGTAGACGTTGAAGAGGGTTGGACTGAGTGAAGATCCTTGTGGAACGCCGCAGATGACTTCGGTGGCCTCGGATCTGAACGGGGGAGGCGGACTCTCTGGGTTCTTCCGGCGAGGAACGAGATGATCCATTCCAGTGCTTTCTCTCGGATTCCGATGTTGCTGAGGCGCTTCACTAGGGTGCGGTGGCAGACGGTGTCGAACGCCGCGGAGAGGTCCAAGAGGATGAGGGCTGCTGTTTCCCCGTTGTCGGTTAGGGTTCTGATGTCGTCGGTGGCTGCGATACCTCCGCGTAGCCCCGCTATGTCCACTACACCCAGGGTTAGTGTGGAGCTTAATGCATATCATCAAAATACAAATGCCCCCAGATGACCATCGATCCACTATTTCCTCAGAAATGTCACAAATTACACTTTCTAACTTGCATATTGAAAAGATATCTTTGTCTGTTGAAATGATGTATTTTTACTAAACACTAGCCTAATTCAATTAATTAAGTGTCAGTGCAGCATTTCTGAAATAGTAGTGGATTTATGGTCAACAAGGCGTATTTGTGTTTTGATGAATTCCTTAAAGTGCACCACTGTGATAGTCTCATTTTTGTTTTCATTTCCTTGCTACCATAAACTGGATTGATGCTGGCTACAATCTACCCAAAAGAGTAACCAGTGTTGTACTCATTATACAGTGAAATGTCCTTGTCCAAATGGTGACATAATTTGCGAGACCCCTTTATTTTGGAGTCATATTCTCTACATTCAGTCACCCGTGAAAACTCTTAAAACCTATTAAGGTAATTTCAAGCTAATATTAATCGTTGATTTAATTAAACATTTTAATGATTACATTAACTTTTTTTATGTTTCCACTGGTATAATGCTGTGTACCACCTTACTCGAATGGTTCCTCATATTTAAGGCCCAATAAATATTTCCATACTTAAAGACAAAGAGAAGACCTATAATTGTACATCCATTTATGAAGGAGTTCTTGAAATCACACAAAAAGCTTTAAAGGAAACAGGAGACATAGGATATACATCCATCTTATCTCATGAAAGACATTTTAAGCAGATTCTGTAAGTAAACATAAAAGAATCTACAGTGGTCATAGAAAAAAGTTTTCTACCTTGCCTGCTTTCATTGCAGGCAATAAAAACCCTCCTAATGAAAAATTACATTTAATTTTTCAACATCAATACAGCATTCATAAATATAGATATTAATAAAAAACAGACGTGTCTTAGCTCGTAACAGTAAGCATAAAGATCTCCCTTTCCATGTCTTTATTTAAACCCTAGAACTAAAATGACTGACATCCCTACACTCTAGTCAATCGATTAATCAATCAATCAATCAGTCAATCAATCAACTTAATTCCGCTGGCAAACCAGCCATAAAAGCACAATTCATAAAACATACAATAAAATGCAATTTTGCTAATAAAAACATCTATAAACATATACAAAGTAAATAATAAAAACAATATAATGTACAATTATAGAGAATAGAAGAACTGTCCTCAACCGTATACAGAGGACACCCGCAAAATATAACATTCTTTATGTGCATTAAGCTAGTCCATACCTCTTCCTGGTGACTAAAGCACATTTAATAAAGTTAATCACTGCATTGCAAATTTGAGGGGTATCTAATTTCTGCAGAAAAATAATGGCTGTCATAAAGTTCACAGTTAGCAGCACCAAGCACCCGAACCAAAAAGCGCTTCCTGTGCATAGTGTATTAAGTACAGAACAACATAAAGTGCTGAGTGCTATGCAGTAGCGGCCCGTGGTGGGAGTGCTGCCGGGCGCGTGCTGCATCGCCAAATGCAATGCAGCGCGCGCAACGGAATTCGTTTTATTTATTTATATGTTTACTTACCTCTATTCGGCCGTATTCCGTAGTTTACTACCCCCCACCCTGCCCGCCCCATGTCACCGCCCGGCAGCACTCCCACCACGGGCCGCTACTGGTGCTATGTCTTGTTTCATAATCGTAAGGACAATTTGGGAGATTGGTAAACCAGGTATCCTGAATGGGGTATGCTGCTAGGAAATGAATAAGATTAAAATGTAACCTGGAGAGAAAAAATCTGTACCTCTCATTTCATATCAGAAGGAAGTAATACTCCAGACCTACTGACGATTTAGTAGATACATAGTTTAAAACTGTGAATGATTGATAAAAATCCCTCAGGCGGCTCTCTTCTTGTCATTTATAGAAATATACTTTAACCAATAATTAGGTATCACTCATGTTACTGTCTGGATTTGTAAAATACTCTGAGATTCCAAAAGTGTCGAAGACAGATTTAACATACCTCAACCAGGAGATTTCTCCACCATTATCCAAACAGATAATCTCGGATCACCTCCCTGGTGAGACTGGCTTCTGGTGTCATCCAAATCCTTATCCAGAGGAGTAAGGGACTGAGCTTAATTTGGTCCTTTAAATAATTTACACTACGCTCCAGCTGACATACAAAAGTGGACAGGGATTGTGGTATAGCCATCAATCTATGCAAAAACTTATTTTACATTTTCTGGAGAGTGGCCTCATTTTTGTCGCCCCAGCCGTAAGAGGCAATCACAACACATTTAGTATTAAAATTGTGATAAGTTCCTTCAGTGGCCCCATCTTCTTACAAAATTAAATAAATAATCAATCGGTCTCTGAAAATGTAGTGCACCTGATCTAAATAAGAGGTCTCATTTAATCCTTGAATCAAACTCAATCCCTAAATATGTAACGTTTTCACTTTGACAATCTTGGTGCCCCCTACTTGAATTTTCATAGCTTAGTACATTTAGGCTCCATTGTCATAATAAAAGATTTATTAAGATTTATTTTCAGGCCTAGTGAATCCAAAACCCATCCAGGAGAATTTGCAGCCCCCTGGCCATTCTTGCAATCAACATAGCGCCATCTGAATAAAGCAGAACTGGAATAGAGGTATCCTTCTTCTGGGGCATGTCTTTCCCTACATGATGAAAGGATTCTTCTAGGCCATGGATATAAATTAGAAAGAAGAGGGGGGCCATCAAACAGGCTTGACGCACACCCATCCTGAACTTAATATCCGGTGAAAGCTCACCATTTATCCCATAACGTATTTTCACCACAATGCCTGAATGCATCTTGTACAACAGATTAATCAGTGATTTGTCAAGCACTTGTTTGTCCATAATGGACCACAATAGGGGCTGTTTACCATGTCAAATGCATTAGACATATTCAGAAATGCGAGATGTACGGATCCCTCCTTAGCATTCACATATTTACCTGGGATAAGGAGGGGGTTTAGGCACTGATATAGACTGCCTTCAGGGATACCTGTTACCTTGCTACAATCACAAAACAAATGTTCTGTTAATCTTGCCAATGTTGAAAACACCACTTTTCCAGATCATACATTTAAAATTGGGCCTATAGAATGCATAGAATACAGATCCAACTCTTTTTTTAATATCACCTGACCCCAGACCATGTTGAAACGGCAGTCAGGCCAAATTACTATTAACTGTCAGTTAGAAAATTTCAATTTCATTATAGTTGAATATCATTTTCCAAAGTAAATGTCTTTTCACATAGCCAGCTAGATTTATTTATTTATTTATTTGAGAGTTTTATATACCGCTAGCGAGATCGGAAGGTATCAGAGCGCTTTACAACAGTAAATGTTCACATCAAAGATAACAAGTCTGTACAGAGCATCTGAGTCAGAGCACTTCACAACAGTAAATAACAAGTATAGTAGACATTTATTATTATTATTTTGAGTTTTATATAGTGCTAGCTAGACCTGAAGATATCAGAGCACTTTACATGTTAAGTGATAATGTTTACAGGAGGTACATGAGGGGACTGACAAGAGCCACAGTTGAATAACACAGCACCAAGTGACCACAATGCCACACATTTGCAACAAAGGGATGCACCGAGGATTGGTATCGGGAACAGAGCAGGAGACTGAAAGAGCCAATTGCCTCTCCCGAAGGAACTATAAAGTCACACAAGTATAACACAAGGACGCATTGAGGAATGGATCCACTGGAGCCCTGGGCCCAGCCCAAATGGGACAGTGGCCTGCCCAGAAGCAGCAGGGACTGATGATCCCACTAATCATCAGTGTGAGCTGGGATGACGCGTCCACCAGCAGTGCGAGCTGGGGTGATGTTTCCAACAGCCAGCAGTGTGAGCTGGAGTGATGTGTCCAATAGTCAGCAGCGTGAGCTGGAATGATGTGTGCAAGTTGAGGGGGTTCTGGGGAATTTGTAGTGCCTCCTACATGTCTTTACATTTCCTTTTGTCCTCCGTGTAGCTGCGCCACCAGCACTGGAGCCTGGTCATGAAGCGTGTGGTACCCTCGGACCGTGGCAATTATACCTGCCTGGTGGAGAACAAGTTTGGCAGCACAAGCTACAGTTACCTCCCTGATGTGCTTAGTCAGTACCTGACTCATGAGATTGATGCTCTTGTCTAGGTTAAGTAGAATGGAACTAGAAAAACACAGACAGTAAATAAATAAAAAAGGTGAATATTTTCTATTTCCCGAAGGGGAAGAGTGCTCATCAGTCTCAGAAGATGCCCCTGGAACATAATTCTTTCTTCAAAGAAGCTGTGTCTGTTAGATTTGGCATCTTTTGGCGTGTTTCCCCTGTCTTTTTGCTTTCTGACCTCCTGGTTTTGACTCTGTTTTTGCTGGTTTAGTGCCTCTGCGCACTTTCTCACTGCTGTTCAGTGTTAAGGTGCAAGTGCTCCTGTTGTAAATTATGTTATGGATTGGTGCTTCCATGATTGGCATATTTGATTTACTGGTGAGGCCCTAGTAAAGTGCACTGAGAGTGCCAGGGCTGGTAAATCAAATGCTACTAGTGGGCTTGCAGCACTGGTTGTGCCACCCACAGAAGTAGCCCTGAAAAGGTAACTCAGACCTGCCACCGCAGAGTCTGGGTGCAGTTTAAAACTGCCATGTCGACCTAGCAAGTACACCCACTTGCCAGGCCCCAACCTTCCCTTTTTCTACATGTCAGTCACCCCTAAGGTAGGCCCAAGGTACCCCTGTGGGCAGGGTGCTGTGTATGTTAAAGGTAGGACATGTACTGATGTGTGTGACATGTCCTGGTGGTGAATTACAGTGTATTTCGTTTTTCCCTATTGCAAGACTGCCTGTTCCCATAGGACAAAATGGGGAATTTGTTTGTACCATCTTATAAACATAACTACCCCTGGGAACAAGGTAGAAAAATAAAGTTTAGTATGTCTGGACTCAGAATGTTAAAATGCATCTTTTAGTTAAGGTAATTTTTACATTCTGTGTTTGAAAATACCTCTTTTAGAAAGTAGGTATTTTGTTGCTTAGCCATCCTTTGGGCCTCTGCTGGGGTTGTGGATTGACTGTCTGGCTTTGGGATGACAGGGGCTGGAGAGGGGCTGTGGCTCCAGAGAGCCTGATTGGTCAGGGCAGGGCTGAATAGACCTGGGCTGCATTTAGAGTAGTGGGAGGAGATTTCTTTGTACCTCAATGGGCCTGGTCTGCCTTGCACAATGCCGTCTCCACCCCCTGCCAGGAAGCTGCACCAGTGAGGAAAGAACTGGTTTGGGCTGGGTACAGACACTCTCTGCCTTCAGAGAACAAAGCTTTTGGTGGTATAAATATTGGGCCCAGAACCCAGAACTTTAGAACTCTTTTGGACCCAAGAAGACTGCCAAGAAGAAGAGCTGGAGAAGCTGTGAGGAGGAACTACCACTTTGCTGTGTGCTTTGCTGTGTTGGCCTGCAGTGGCTGCTTCTGTCTTGGGCAGTGAAAGGTCTGGACTTGAACTTTCTACAACTTGTTTATTGAGTTTCTCCAAGGGCTTGAGGTATAGCTTACCCCCTGTTCAAGAAGTCTCAGGAACAGCAAAGACTTCAAGTTCTTCTGCCATCAGCACTGGAGACTTAGGGGCCGATTCTGATGCGGGTTGGAAAAGCTTCCCGACCGAATCGGTTGGGAAATGGTGTCCGACTCACTCGGATCGGGAAAGTCCGACCGGCGGAGTAGGATGCATCAGGATGCTTCCAGATACGATTTGGTTGAACTCCCATTGACTTCAATGGGAACATTTGTTCCTAACCGCATCAGAATTGGGCCCTCAGTCGGGAAGACACGTTCCCGATCCGATTTGGAAGGAGCAAATGCCGTTAGGAGGCCTTCCTAACCGCATCAGAATCAGGCCCTCGGTCGGGAAGCTTTTCCAACCCGCATCAGAATCGGGCCCTGTGTGTTTTGTGCTGCAACAGAAGAAAAGCAACCCAACGCTGTCTATGATGCCACTGCCAACTTCGTGTCCTGAAGGCACCGCAGAGGGTACCGCCGCAACGCCGCACTGCAACCATGGTCTCACCGATGACGCCAGCTGATGCCGCCCCCGAGCCGTTGCTTGCACCGCGACCTGTGGGCACTGCACTCCGCACCGCCTCGCTTCACACCGTCGCCCTGGTATCCCCAACGATGATGCTGCATGCCGACATCGATGACGCTGCTTGCACCATGGTTCTAGGGCACCGCTCATAAGTTACACAACACACCGTCCTCAACCCGCACCGCAGCCTTGGCCTACTGACGCCAGCGCCATCGACTCCAGTTCGTCAGCTGACGACAGTGCTTCAGCAACGCGACGCCGCTGCTTGCACCGTGACCTGCAAGCACCGCATCACTTTGCACCACAGCCCTGGTCTCACTGATGCCGCTGGATGACCGTCACCGAGCCGCTGCCTGCATCGCGACCTGAGGGCACCACATGCCGCAATGCTGCACTTTGCACCGCAGCACCCGATGCCTGCCGACGCCAGCGCTCCCGACTTCAACCACGAGGAGTTCGATTTGCAACATGTGTGACTTCAAGGGCCCAACGACTCCTGCACCAACCTCCGGAACCGACGCCTGCGGATGCCGTGCTTTCGGAGCTCAACGAGAGTTCGCCGACGCCCTGCATTTCTAAATGTACTGTTTTGCGGGTCTTCCCGACACCGTAGCTGGCCCGTGACGCCGCGGTCAGCCAGATCTGTTTGGATTTGTTGTTCACGACACAGTGATAGCCCCAGACGGAGCTATTGACTTCAAGGAACTGTATTTCAAGTTTATTTTGAGAACTGAAGATTCCTAAGTACTGTATTGTGGATTTTTATCATTTTTGGTTTTGTCTTAAGTATTTAAAAATATTGGATATTTTTCTAAACTGGTGTGGTGTACTTTTGTAGTGCTTACACTGTATTACTGTTGGTTATGTGCAAATGCTTTATACACTGCCTCTATGATAAGCCTGACTGCTCGTGCCATGCTACCAAGGGGGTGAGCATGGGTTATTTTAGGAGTGTAACTCCCTTATCCTGACTAGAATGAAGGGTCTCTACTTGGACAAAGGTGCAATCCCTTGCCAACTAGAGACCCTCATTTCTAACAGTGCCCAAAACAAAGAAGTGTGATTTCACAGGCAAGTTTCAATTGGCCAAATTGAGGACAATTGTCTTTCAATTAGGAGAGAAATATTTTGTATTAATTTAGTGAAAAGGTATCCTCTGATTCCAATACCTAAGAGAACAAATACTTTAAAACAATTTGTGAGCATGCATCCAACCTCAGGAACAGGATTGAAAGCAATTCCTTTTACGGAATTAAAAATCAAAACAGTATTGTTAAGTCTGCATCCAGGAATGCTAACATAAATAGAATTGTTGGTTTCATGTATAAATGTCAGTTTTGTGTCTAACTATATTGTCTATACTGGGAAGAATATGATAAGTCAACAGAGGTACATTCTGTCTGCATCTTTGAAGTTGGAAGCAAAGGAAAAAAGGCGCTTAGAGTGGGGCACTGTTGGAGATAATTGGTTTTCCTCTATGTAGAATATGTTGTAGACCTTAGGTTCAGAAGTTATGCCTCAATTAACTTGCTGTTCCTGCTCAATAAATATCCCATATCAGTGCCACATATTGTCCAATTATCTTTGGGTACCGAGAAACATATAAAAGTAAAGGTTTGTTTGAGAAGCCTGTGTACGTCTCAGCAGCAGTCCTGGTTCAGAGGAGTTTTATTTTTGCACCTGAATAGGTCCTGCCTCCCTTGCACAATGCTCTCTCCACCCCCTGTGGCCATACTTCACCAGTGAGGACAGAACTGGCTTGGACTGGGCTCAGAGACCCTTGCGCAAAGAAGACCAAAGACAAAATGGGGTATAAGTGGTGGAACTTAAGCCCCAGAATTTTAGATCACTTCTGGACTCAAGAGGAGCCTTTGCCAAGGAGAAGAGCTGGAGAGCTGTGTATATTATTTTACTTGGGCTTTATTGAGCATTATATCACTGAATTTTCAGGGCACTCTAGGCAGGTGATTATAGACATAGCAAAGCACAGAGTCCCAGCCTAAAACTAGCTATAGCAGAGCTTAAGCTAGAGGAAGCAATAGATTTTAAAACCTTTCTAAGTTGGAGGGAAGCAGATTGCTTATGCAGTTTCAAGGGAAGTGTGTTTCAGAGTCTAGCAGGTGCAACAAGAAATACAGGGCCCTCTTTGAACCACATTGGTTGTTGGAATTTGCGCTAAAGCTAGGTTGACAAATTAAAGTACTTTTTTAGGGGAATTGAAGTGGAACTTTGCTGCCATGAACTCCAGATTTTGCTGTTATAGTGTCTTACAGCTTTCTGTGATTTGAATTATGTTCTTTTGCACCAGCATCTGCTGGATAAACCTTGACACACTTGAGATGTGGTGCCAATTTCAACCAGCTATAATCAATCCAGAACAGCAAATGGCACATCTAAACTAAAGCTGTTTACATTGATGAGATGGGTTTATATGATAGAGTTAGTAATAGACCTGTCAGTCTTAGAATGGTCTTCCGCAAGCCTTTTGCCTTCTCCCCTCCTGTTTTGCTGAATTTGTTTTGGTGGCTTTAGGACTCTGTGCACCTTACCACTGATAACCAGTGCTAAAGCACTTGTGCTCACTCACTATAACATGGCAAAAGTGGGATACACCTGGTTGGCACATTTAATTTACTTATAAGTTATTGGTAAAGTGGAATACTATATGCCCAGTTCTGCTAAATTAAATGTTACTAGTGGGCCTGCAGCATTTATTGTGACACCCACTAAGGTTGCTCCTTAAAGCATCTCTCAGGCCAGCCATTGCAGCCTGTATGCTGTTTTAAGCTGGCAATTAGACTTGACAAAATAAACCCCTTGCCTGTCCTAAAACTCCCTGATAGAACTGGGGGTCTCTAGTTTGGCAGAGGTATGCACCTTTGTCCAAGTAGGGACCCATGCTTCTAGTCAGGTTAAAGGGGATACACACTCTAGATAACCCCTGCTCAACCCCTTGGTAGCTTGGCAAGAGCAGACAGGCTTATCCCAAAGGCAATGTGTAAAGTATGTGTACTCAAAACACACAGTAATATAGTGAAAATACCACAAATGGACACACAAGTCTATAAAAATAAAGTATCTTAATCTAAACTCAACAAGACCTAAACAACAAAAATCCAACATACAAGTAGTAAAATAGCACTTAAAAACAGTTATTTCCAAAATAAAGCTTGTAGAAAACAAATAGCTCCACCTGGGGCTATTACGACGTCATGACAGCAATCAATCCAAAGAACAGCGCTGACCGTGAGGTGCACGGCATCGGGCACAGAGTCACACGGACCCCCAAACAAACAGTACCTTGGAAAACGAAGTCTATGACGATGCACGGCATCATGGAGGTGAGGCGTCTGTGCTGAGGTCGAGGCCGGCTTCCTGGCTGCCACGGGGGAGGTGAGGCATCGGGTCCACGAGTAGACAACGTGTCGAATCCAGGATAGGAGTAGTCGGTTGCATCAGCGGTATGGCGTCGGTTCCGGTGAAGCGATGTGAAGTCAGCAAGTTCATGGAGTCACCCTCGGTGGTTATCGGCGCTGTGATAACTGGATGAAGGTGCTGGCGGTGACAGTCAGTGGGATCGCTGGCATCGGGAAAGGCCGATAACTGCAGGCGTCGAAGGGCGTCAGAGCTGAGGTGTGGGCCGGGTGGTGCGTCGTGGACTTCGCAAGCGGTTCCCCTGGCTACGTGCAGGTCCCGGCATCACGGTGGCCTCGCTGTCGGCATCGGAGATTGTTTCTCTTGATTCTCTTAGGTTTCTTCCAGCTCCCAACAGCAGGAACAACCTCCAGAGGCCCAGAACTGGAACACGCACCTTCTGGCAGGTCAGAACTCCCATTAATGGAGACTTCAGATTAGGAGGCCAGTACACACAAGCTCTTGGAGATTCTTCTTCAAGCAGGTTTCTCAGCAAAGTTCCAGTCTTTGTCCATTCCTTGGCAGAAGCATCAACTTCAGGCCAACCCCACACAGCACACAGCAAAGGGTCAGTACTCCTCGTCACATCTCTCCAGCTCTTCTCCTTGGCAAAGGTTCCTCTTGAGTCCAGAAGTGATCTAAAATTCTGGGGTTTAAGGTCCACCACTTATACCCCATTTTGTCTTTGGTCTTCTTTGTGCAAGGGTCTCTGAGCCCAGTCCAAACCAGTTCTGTCCTCACTGGTGCAGTATGACCACAGGGGGTGGAGACAACATTGTGCAAGGGAGACAGGCCCTATTCAGGTGCAAAACACTCCTCCCACTACTCTTAATGCAGCCAAGGTCTATTCAGCTCATCTCTGAGTCATCCAGGAAGGGCCAGGCACACCTCAGTCTCCCTAACTGTCTGTCTACAGTGAATGCATTTCCCCAGTCCCTGTCGCGCCAACACCAGACAGTCAACCCACAAACAGGCAGAGGCACACAGAATGGTTAAACAAGAAAATGCCTACTTTCTAAAAGTGGCATTTTCAAACCACAATTTAAAAACCATTTTTACTAAAAGATGTGTTATCAAATTCTGAATGGGAGTTATACTTGTAGGATGTTACAAAGTATCCCCCATGTTAGCCTATGGGGCAGATAGCCTTTCAATAGTGAAAAATGAAATTGGCAGTATTTCACTATCAGGACATGTAAAACACACCTGCCTTTTACATACACTGCACCCTGCACATGGGGGAACCTTGGGCCTACCTGAGGGGTGCCTGACATGTAAGAAGAGAGAAGATTAGAACCTGGCAAGTGGATGCACTTGCCAGGTCGACATGGCAGTTTAAAACTCCGCGCAGACACTTCAGTGACAGGTCTGAGATACCTTTTCAGGGCTACTCATCTGGGTGGCACAATCAGTGCTGCAGGCCCACTAGTAGCATTTGATTTACAGGCCCTGGCACACTCGGTGCACTTTACTAGGGGCTTACTAGTAAATAAAATTTGCCAATCATGGGTAAGCACTCATAATCATAATTTACACAGAGAGCATATGCACGTTAGCACTGATTAGCAGTGGTAAAGGTACCAGAGTCCAAAAGCCAACAAAAACAGGTCAGGGAAAATAGGAGGAAGAAGCAAAAAAAGTTTGGGAATAACCTCACAAAATGGGCCATTTCCAACACTCCCTTTTCTACTTAGAAGTCACCCCTAAGCTTGGCCCAAAATAGCCCATAAGGTAGGGTGCAGTCTATTTAAAAAGTTGGATATGTACTGCTAATGAAAACTCCTAAATTTGTTTTCACCACTGTGAGGCCTGACCCTCCCATGGGATAACTTTGGCTTCCCTTTTTACATTTAATATGTGATAAGTTTTGTTCGGGAGTAGGAAAAAATATCATGTTTGGTGTCTAAGAAATTGTAATTTTAAATCCTCTTTAATAGTAAAGTCTGATTTTAAGTCACAATTCTGAAATGCCACTTTTAGAAAGGTGGCATTTTCTTGTCCTAATCACTGGATGTGCAGCCTGTTTTCTGGGTCACATGACTAGGTGTGGTGGCAATTGGCCTTTGGTTATTCCTCTCAGACAGCCACACAATAGAGGGGCTGTTATTGGCAGGATGGGCCATCCAAAACAGGACGGGGCAGAGCTATGTACAGCCCCACTTGCACTTCAAAGTCACTGCCGCAGCTCATACACAAAAAACTTCACATTAACCTATTGTGAATGCAGACATACTGGGACCAGGGTAGGGATGCACAATATTCCAGACACTTCTGTGGGGGGGGGGACTCCAGAAGTTTCTTCCTCATCAAAGCTGGCATCAAGTATAAAGATAGGACCCTCAGACTCACCCTTCACTTCCCTCAAACTTATTCTTCAGTTCACTTCCGGACCTGCAGAAGGACTCTTAGAGGACTTCTCTGCTGGCCTACTCTTTACTTTGGAGGACTGCCCTACTGCACCAAGAGGCCTGCCCTACCTCCAGAAGCCTGCACTGTGTTCTCTGAGGACTGTCTTGCTGCTTGAGACCTGCATTCCTGCCTGAACCCAAGACTTCTAGAGTAACCCCAAAGGCTAATTGGCTGGCCTCCAAAGCAGATCATCACGGACAGAAAAAACTCCCATCATCTTGAACCTGGACCCTTGGAAGTGGCGCCTAAGGTGCCCAGATAGCCCAGATACAAAACTTGTGAAAATGTGCTCTGAGAACTGAGAGGAACCCAGGCCCTTAGATGCTCACCGATCCACTCAAGGTGCATCGCCCGTCGGGCTGACTTCCAGCAAGCTCCCACTACGTTCTTTTCCGCAGCAGCAAATCCTGTTCAGCAGCTCCTCACAGAAGGAGTATCTGGCATCATGGAACCCTCATCAGCTACAACCTGCAACTTAGTCCTGCTGGAGATCTTCGACTTCCAAAAAAGAGACTAAGTCTGAACTAAGAAATTTTCTGAGACCTCGTCCAACAGCTCCGCGATGAAGACACCTCTTCCTCAGACACCATCGGCTTCCTTGCCCCGCTGAACTTTACCTTCTCAGGCATTTTTGTTCAACATTTTTTCCAAGACTGAAGTTAAATGGAGACCAGGTCCAATCCACTTTGTGCATCTGATCGGTGCTCCATTGCGGTCAGCCATATCTTTAGACTTTGCCTCGGTTTCGCATGAATAGATGTCTGCAGTTGGTGCTTTGATTATTTAGGTGCTATCTTTCACTTAAAACTTTAAAATTTCATAACTCTGGTTCTACTGGTTGTATTTTTGTTCTTTTGTTCTTTTGGTGTCAAATAAATTATTAAAATGTACTCAGTTTTTCTAATTTTGTTTGGGATTTTTGTTGTGTGGTGTTTTCATTTTATTACTTACCTCTAACTAAGCCTGACTGCTTTTGTGCCAAGCTACATGAGTGTTAGGCATAGGTTAATTTAGTGACTTTTTGTGGTTCACCCTGACAAGGATGGTGGCTGTTTCTGCCCATCAACCTAAAACCCAATTTCTCACAGTTGGCAATGGTAACATCCAGATTATGACTGATAAATGAGAACACCCTGCAGAATGCTCTGTGATAGAAAGCACATATGGAAACCACTGAAAAGGCCTGGGCCGGACGAGTCACTTTGAGATCCAATATCAGCCCGAGATGGCACACTGATTTGGTTGGGTTAGGTCTCCTACTCATGTCATAGAAGTGTTTTTTTTAGGTCAAAATCCCCTGTCTTCTTTCAGTTCCCGAAGTTTGTGTACATTCACTAGTGAACCATTGTGACTCTAGAAGAGGGGAAGTGATGTTAAGAGAGGAGGTTTCCTGCAGTTATGATGGAGAAGTGAACTGAATTAATCTACTAGATTCCATGTGCCTGGTTTGAAGATACAATATCTCGCAATTATATGGCACACACGTCCATAAGGCCCTATGTGACAATTGTAACAAAGTCATGCTTCTTGCTTTCATAAACATTTGCAATGCTTCTTGAAGATAAACCTAGCTGCCCAAGGTGTTGACCATGAAATGAAGAAGAGACTAAATTACCACTAGCTAATGTTGATAAGTGATTGAAGTTTAGGGTTTTAGGGCTTATCTACTTGAGCTATTGCAGTGGAGTTATATCCCAGTGGTCAGCTGAGCTTACACCCTCTTTCCTGTACTCTACTGGCAGAGTTCTTCTAAGGATGTTATCAAGTACTTGTGTCTTGTGGAATAGAATTAGGGCCTTATTTAAAACTTAATGGCAAGGGACACTTCTCTGATCTCTGGAGGTACTGGCAACACCAAAACACATGCCACCAAATGAATTTCCTCTGTCACATATCATATTATGGAGTAAATTCCTTAGTATATCATCTTACAAAGAAATCACACCCTTCTTCTTAATATTGCAAATTCTTCTATGATGTATGGCCCTTTCCCATCAATGCTGAAAGCTGGTCAAATTTATCAACTTCATAAAATACCTAACCGGAAACAAATTACTTTGCTCACTTTCTACCAATTTTTATATTTGCATTCTTTCGAGGCAGCCATACTCCATCTAACTTCTCATATTGTTAAACCCAAACATTTTGTTTCCCATAAATCATGCTTCACACTAAGATGCAGCACTAAAATGGCCACCCCAAAAGTAGTTGATGAGCCACTGAATGTGATGAATGATTTAAATGCTTGACTATTGGGTTCAGTAGACCTTTTTGTAGCACTTGATGTAGTAAACCAAAAGGTTCTTCTATCATTCTGCCTACTGGCATGGGTATCCTTGCCCAGATACTAAAATGGTTCACTTCTTTCCTGGCAAATTTAAATTCAATTAGGTGTAATCATCTAGGGTACCTACAATCCACACATCTTGCTGAGTCATTCAAAGTTGTATTTTTCTGTCTCCTACGTTCTCCTACTTTTTGATTGAAAAGTTGAGTTTCCTGTTGCCAGTGAAAAGTGCCGACATCATTCTGTATACTAAAGATACCAGCTCTGCCTAATAGTGATAAATTCCAGTGGCATCCCAAAACTAAAATCATACGTGGTAGCATGCATTCTTGAACCTGTATCATCTCCTTGAAGCAAAAGTAAAACAAAGCTGAATTTCTCTTTCTTCATGCAGATGACTTTTCACATAAGAGTGAAACCTTCATAAAAGATATAAAAGTAATTTAAATCATGGAAGGCAACCCAAATGCTTGCCAGGTTATCAGATGCTTGGCATCCAACCACCAGACAGAGGACTGCTTTCCAAATTGAGAGAACTCCAGTAGACTGGAGGGGTTCTCTGGGGCTTCAATAGAGCCACCAGTGTGATGGCACTATTGAAGACACTGATCATTTGGCAAGCGTGTGACTTGTTTATGGGGTTTCATTTGGCAATAGTTTTTGTTTTTCAAGAAACAAAGAGCTGAAGTCGGAAATTATTTTTTGGGAATCAATGTCGTTTGATTTCCGTGCACTGGTCAGCCATAAAAAAGCATGGATGTCCCGGGCATGGAAATGTAATAATGCTGTCCCACCTTAAATGGGACAGCAAAATTATCACTATGACATAGCAATATAGTGGCAGATGGGCCTCCATATTAGAGATTTATGTTGGAAGAGCTAGTTGAGGCTGTGTGAGCACAAACCAGGCGCTTTCCCCATGCGTTGCCCATAGGTGATCTTTATGAAACGATTGTTTAATTTCTGAGGCAAAATATTTACTATAGTATGCCAATTCCTTTCAATCTTCACTAGCTACCACTTGAAGTACACAATACCTTCAAGAATTGTTATATATCTCACAAAGCCATACATCTGCAACAACTCACCTACTTGCTAGATTAGATATCTATAATGGGCAGATCAAGAAGCACACTGAGAAGAAAATCTCGAACCCTAGTTATTTAAATGATGCAAGGAAGCAAATATTATAAGAGTGTTTTAATTCTTTGCTCCATGTTTGTAGTACAAGTTGTAGTGTCATGCAAATAAAGAATGACGGAACTCTTTTGGCTCCCGATTACTCTGTAGGCCTGTGACTTAGGCGATGGAGGATAATGAAGTGAATGCAGGTTTAGAACATTGAGTTCTTGCTTACACAGTGAAGAATAAAGACATGTATAACTACTCTCCGTGTGTGGCTTAGTCATTGGTTAGTGCCCTGCTGGGTAGAGTGCTACAACTGGCGACGAGTAGGAGATATGTAACCCATAGATCAACAATGGTCTTCCAGAGAGTTTGCCGATGTCCAGCAAACTACTTTTGTGTGCCACGTGTGCCGCAGTGAAGTCTCAGCACAAAGCAAGCCTGTGCAAAGCTTTCAAGGATAAAGGAAGCATCATTGAAAATCTACACATCGGTGGCTGAGAATCAAACTAAAGGCTGCAAAGAGAGGTACTGCGCTACTATGCAAATTAATTATATATGTCATATGGAGTGATAACTATAAAGGTAGATGCAAACATGTTTTGAAAGACAATGTATGGTGATAATACAGTGAGAGCTGAGCTGTAATCTGGAGCAGAGATTATCCATGTGTTTATGATGAGACATGTAAGCACAAAGCCAATTGAATATCATAATGTTATCTGCTTATCAAGTTAGACGAATGTGACAAAGAGTTGTCTACTTACCGAAATACCTCAAGAGAGTCACCATATCACAGCTAGCTATGAAGTGGCCCAGAGTCCAGGCCAGGGTTGTGCTTGTGAAGCTGTCCATAAATGAACCACCATCAAAGCTGTCATGTGGGGGTTCAGAACAACTCCACAGATCTCCATCAAGAAAACAAGACCCAATGGAGAGCAAGGGCAGGTCAAAGTTCTACAACTGTCAAGGATCATCCTGAAGCCAGCACATCACAAGAACTTACAGGTGGTATGAATGGTGCAGGTCCAAGTAAACAGCATAGACTCTCAATGTCAGTAAGAGCCACAACTATTTATACTGCTTCAGCTTTCTTAAAACCACCATCAACATTTGATATTACCAAAAAACACAATACTGGCAATAGGTGGACTGCCTGGATAGAGAGTTTCAAGGATTTCATAGATGTAATAGATGAGACAGATGACAAAAAGATTATCAAGTATCTGAGGAACATGGCTGGTGAAGTTGTAAAGGAAGTCATTAAAAAGACACCAAATGTAGATTACAAACGATACATCTTCAGTCAAGAATGCCAGAGAGTCACCGTGTGCCGGGAGGACGGCCAAAGCCGGGTGCGCCCCCTCGACCGCTCCTTGCGCAGGTGTTTAACTTTCGAGATCGTGATGTCATTCTTCAAACGGCGAGAGCGGCCCCGTCGCTGACTCTCGAGAACAGCAAGATCATGTTCTTTCCGGACTTTACTTTGCGAGTGCAGAAACAGCGTTGTAGCTTCCTGGAGGCGAAGCGGGCCCTCCGAGACCAATGCAATGATGTTCCCCGCCAAACTGAGGGTGGAAGCAAATGGGAAAGTGTGGTTTTTCACTCGGCCAGAGGATGCCTGGGACTGGCTGGCAGGCTGGCGCACAGTCGAAAAGAAGGCGAAGAAAGGGTTATCGGCTGCCGATGATGCTGAAGACTGGCGCCAGCAGAGACGCTCTCCTCTACATTCTGACTCTGACTCCCAGGGACACACAGGGGGGCGCTGATCTGGAGTCTGGTAAGATTCTGTGGTATTAGGCCAGGTCCCTCGAGGCCCTCTGGAACGTTTCTAAGCGTGGACATGGAGTCACGACCTCCTCAATGTGGGAACTCTGGCAACAGACTTGGTCGGGGCGGGGGAGGAGAATCCCTACAGATATGTGCCGCCACCTGCCTTTGTTTAAGTGATTGACCCAGCGCTCGAATGGCCTGCTTAAGAGTTAGAATGGTATGCTCTCTCAGTATATTTAGCTGTTTTGCGAGTGTTGTCTCCTTTACTGGGTCCACTGCCGTATGGGTCCTTGTCCAGGAACACTGTGAGACGATTGTTGAGATCCATATTGGGCCCCTGTGCAGTGTACGGTCTCGGGGGGGGGGGGTCGGGCCGGGGGACAAAGCATTTACTGATTGAATGTGGATGGATGGGGAGTGGGGTAGCTCACGTTCCCTGGAGTTGTTTATGGGTGGGCGACAGGCACTCTGCATGTTGGGGGTGGCGGGCGGTTCTAGTCCCGTTAAGCAGGGAGACAGGGAGGGGGTGAGTTCCTAACTGTATGGGCAAGTTTGGGTTTGATTTGTTGGGGATGTTGTAGTATTTGGTTTTTTGCAGCAGGTCAAAATGACATCTTGTGTAGGTACATCTTAGCTGGTGTCACTATTCAGCTCACGGATGTTAAGTTTCGAGGCATTGTATTTCGCAGTGACGTACTAGGAGACGCTCTTGATGAGGTCATGGAGGGTTTAATACGCTATATATTTTACATGAATACCATTATACTACTATTTGAGGCCGATGGCGAATGGGCGGGGACTTAAACTTACTACATGGAATGTCAACGGGTTGGGAGACAAAATTAAGAGAGGCATTGTCTTGCAGTACATCCATCGTCAGGGGCTTGATATGGTGATGCTTCAAGAAACCCATTTGATAGGTAACTCTTGTATGGCCCTCAATAGAAAGGGATACCGCATGGTGGCACACTCAGGTTTCACTACAGGCTCCAGAGGGGTGGGGGTTCTCCTTCATAAAGGCTGCCCCTATGTGGTTCAAGACTTCTGGACGGATACGCAGGGTAGGTATGCAGCTTGTACGGGTATATGGGAGGGCAGAGTTCTTAACGTTATCTCTGTGTACGCCCCACCGGGTCTGCAACGCTTGATGTTGACGGATGTAGGGGCGCTATTAGTGAACTTACCTGTGGGCACACTGGTTATGGGAGGTGACTTTAACCTGGTGATGGATGGTCTGCTTGACTGATCCCCGCCCAGACGTGGCTCGGCACACTGTACACAACTCCGTGATTTCACTAATGCCTTGGGAATGGTGGATGTTTGGAGATGGTCGCACCCCCAGAACACACACTTCACGTTTCAATCCGGGGTGCATGGCAGTCAATCACGAATCGACTATTTGTTTACCCATGCACAACACATACACGAACTTACAGGTTCTACGTGCTTAGCGCGTGGCATTTCGGATCACTCCCCTGTTCTGGCGGTCCTCGGGGCTCAACGCGCCACACAACCCGGTCCCATCATGATCCAGCCATGGGCACTGAAGGTTCCCCGCATCAGAGATACTCTGCGGAAAGATACTGACTATTACTTTGAGGAAAATACAGGATCAGTAAAGTCAGCAATTACATTAAGGGGAAGGCACTATCTATGATGGTGGGTCATAAGGCCGAGCGCAATCGAAGGGTGATCGAATTGGAAATGGAGATCCTACACCTTGAGACCGCCATATCCCAGTGCCCTGATCCGATGCCCAGCATCGTCTCAATATAAAAAGACAGGATTATAGGCAATTGCTCCTTGAGGACGCCAATAGACGTGCCCTGGCCACCCGTCACCAGGTATACGAGTAAGGCGAGAGAACTGGCAAACTATTGGCATGGTTGGAACGTAAAGAACAGTCAGCGAAATGGGTGCGTGCAGTTAAGGGGCCGGACAATGATCTACTTACCGATCCTCAGGGCATTGCTGAGGCCTTCGCGAGCCATTACAGAAAAGTGTACGAAGTTCCGCCAACTTCACAAGCTTCGATGGCGGCAGAACTCTTAGCCACTATCGAGGTAGCAAATATCCCCAAACAGGGGAGGATGGCTTTGGACGCGGATATATCTGTTGACGAAATTCAGAAAGCAATCCAGGACATTCGCGCGGGCAAGGCGATGGGCCCCAATGGGCTTCCTATTGAACTGCTCAAACCCATGGCTTTTAAGCTAGTGCCCCATCTGCTCAACCTATATAACGAAAGCAATGAGAACGCCCTCCTCCCGGCTGATATCCGCGCGGCCACCATTGTGATTATCCACAAACCTGGTAAACCGGTGGATGAGTGCACATCGTACCGGCCCATAACTCTGATTACAGTTGAGGCCAAAATTCTAGCCAAATTGTTGGCTACCCGTCTGCTTCCTTATCTCACCGACCTAGTTCACCCGGACCAATCGGGATTCATGCCAGGTCGGAATACGGCGCAGAATCTGCGTCAAGTACATGGAGCATTGGGCCGGGTGGATACGCTGGAGGAAGAGGCGATCCTCCTTGCGCTAGATGCAAAAATGGCATTCGACACCATAGCATGGGAGTATCTGTTTGCAGTTCTTGCCCGCATCGGGTTCGGACCTAAGTTCATTGGGTGGATCAGGCTATTATACACACAACCCATGGCGCATGTTTCAGTGAACAATCACCGATCCACTTCTTTCCCCCTCTGTCGAGGTACGAGGCAAGGATGCCCGTTATCGCCGCTCCTTTTTGTCTTGGTTCTTGAACCCCTGGCGGTTTGGATAAGAGGGGACCCAGACATTAGAGGCCTTAAATGGACGAATGAACATGAAGACCGCAGATCACTCTACGCGGATGATATTCTGCTCTATCTTGCCTCACCAGCGCGCTCACTCTCCCGCGTATTGCATATTTTCCATATATTTGGGGAGCACTCTGGGTACCAGATAAACTGGTCCAAATCCCAGATGTATTCTCTTTGGGGAGACCCCCCGCAAAGTCCTCGGGGATATAATATTCCAGTGGCGTCCCAGGGTTTTCGATATCTAGGCATTTTGGTAACGACGGATGCTGCACTATCTTATGAACAGAATCTACTGGGGCTGCTACAGAGGTTTAGATCGGATGTTATACATTGGAAGACACTACGTGCGTCTTTATTCAAAATGCTCGCCCTACCACGCTTTCTCTACGCCCTGCAAAACACTCCTAATCCTGTTCCTAACTCTTACTTTTTGCAGATTGAGGCAGCAGTGAGGGACTTACTTTGGGAAAATAGGTCACCACGGATAGCTATGCATAAGCTCACTATGGGATGGTACGATGGGGGTATTGGGTTGCCAGACCTGCGCCTCTACTATCAGGCTTCGCAGCTAACGGTCATCAATAAATGGGTGTTCGGGCGACATGACGATCCCAGCTTCCGCACCAACCATTGGCTAATGGGGAAGGGCGGTTATAGTAGAGCATTATATACAAACCACAGAAAATTACACCTGACTGGCCCAACGGCGCGCACAGTGGAGGTGTGGCATGGAGTGCAGCGACGGATGGGTTGGCAGGGGCGCCTAACAAAGGCTACCCCTCTGTGGGAGTCAGACATATTGGGACGCCTCAGTACCTGTGCGGGATTTGACAAATGGGACATGATCGGGATTTCCACGGTGGGTGATATCTGGGTTAAGGACAAGAAGGCATCGTTTGCGGATCTCCAAACTAAATACCAACTGGCGCCGTCGGAGAGCTTCCGCTATCTTCAGATCAGCCATGCTATTGACTCTGCCCTCCCAAACGACACCCCCCTTCCGGATTCCTCTCCACTTGAGGACAGACTATTGCTGGATCCTATGGATCGCAAGGCCATTTCCCTCACCTACAAGAAATTGATCAATAACAGGCCCGACCCAATGCGGAAACTGCGGGCGAGTTGGGAGGTAGACCTGGGAGAAATGACCGACGAGGACTGGATAGAGACACTGACCTCCCCTCGAGAGGTGGCCATCCCGATGCGTCTTCGGCTGGTCCAGCTTAAGATTCTTCATCGGGTATATTTTGACGCCATTCTGTTACTCAGGTTAGGTAGAAGGCCCGATGCACTCTGCCTCCGCCATTGTAACCAAACCGGTACTTTCATGCACATTCTATGGGACTGCCCCCACATACAACGCTACTGGACAGATGTCACCCGACAATTAACTAGGGCTTGCGACAAAACTATACAGACATCCCCCACACTATGTCTTCTCAATGTTTGGGAGGCGACGGACCTCACACAAGCTGAACAATCGTGGGCCACTATGGGGTGGAGTATAGCGAAACGGAATATTGCTCAGAAGTGGGGGGTGGACACTGTACCGTATTTAAGGGACTGGGCAAAAGATATGCCATGATTGCCGAAAAAACAGTGTATAAAGGGAGAGGATGTCCACGTAAATGGGATCACAAGTGGGGAAGATGGAATAAATACAGAGGGGAGATCTGCATTTCTCCTACGGTGGAACTGAGGAGAGAGAGACTCCTAGTGTTGGAGGGGGGAGATGAGGAGATGGTGGCTCATACTCAGGGCAACTAAGGATGAGGTGCATCGGCAGGGTTTCCTGACCCGGGGACACAGTTGCAACCCTCATAGTAACTGTTAAGCTGTTAATAGAGTGTACTCCAAGGTGCTCCTGGTTGATTGAAGTTTGAAATGTAATGCTGTAACCGTGTATGCCTTTGTCTAGGATGTCAATATATTGTCATTATTGCTGCAGTTTGTTTCTAATAAAAACTGTTATTATAAAAAAAAAGAATGCCAGAGAGTTGGTGAAACCATCAATTAATTTGTTGAGAGACTGGATCTCCTCATAAAGCACTGTAAGTTGGATGCATTTAATGATGAGGAAGCTACCCGTCTCAGAGTTACAGGTGGATGTCTGTCAGATTCCTTTCAACGACTAATGCTGAAGGAAACTCGGAGCTCAGAGAAAGTCCTCACAGCTGCCTGAACTGAGGAGCGTGCTAATCAACATGTGGCTGACATGGAGGCTGGAGGTGCCCAGAGTGATTCAGTCGTGAAAAGGAAAAGTAGGCCAAAGCCTAAAGCTGAGGGACGCAAAGCGATATCTCCGCCGAAACAGAAAATGTGTTTCAGATGTGGATTGTTGTTTCCACGTGACGGTGGATGTCCCACCATTGGACAGATTTGCAATGTCTGTGGCAAAGCAAACCATTTTGTGACAGTGTGCAAGGTGAAAGGAAAAGTGAGTGCGTCACAGCATGAAGTCAAAATGGCTGACCGAGCGCTGCATCAATGACGTTCGATGTACTCCCACAAGGCCAAGTCGTCACATCAACTGAGGCAAATCAATACCAAACGAAGTGGCTCGTCATCTAAATCATCCTCAAAAGGTTTCTCAGCATTAGTTTCCAGTGAAAATGACAATAAGAATTGTGCAATGTCGAGGTTTACTTCAGAGAGGCATGCGCATGTGGGATTCGTCGAATGTGAGAAACACCACAGACTAAAGATAAATGGACATGAAAAAGCACAAAAGACTTACAAACATTGTCCGAAGATTACCCTGTAGATAAATGGGTGTTTCGATAATTTTTATTATTGATAGCAGTGCATCGATAAACATCATGCCTGAGGAGAACTTTTGTGAATTTTATCCATTACTTCAACTTATGCGGTGAAAAACAAAGTTATATACATGAGCTGCATCGACACCTTTAAAAACTCAAGGTTTCTTTGTAGCCACAATGAAACACAAGAAAAATGTAGTACAGCACGTATTCATATACTTCCTGGCATGCCTTCAAGTGTCTATTTGCTCAGTTTCAACGCCGCTGTTGAAATGGGACTGATATCAGTAATCTACAATATGAGAGCTCATCATGATATAGTACGTCAATTTTCTTCATTATGTCATGGGTTAGGAAAGTGCAAGACTATGAAAGTACAGTTAAATATAAAGGAGGATGCTTGTACTGTTACCCAAAGACACACACTAATTGCAGTTCACTTGAAAGAAGCTGTTGGAAGAGGACATAATTCATTGCTCAAACACAATATCATTGAACAGTCAACTGGTCCAACACCATGGGTTTCTCCCATCATAGTAGTGCCTAAAAGAGACTGTGAAGGAGCTGCATGTTTTTGCACTGACATGCATCAGGCCAACCAGGCAATTGAGAGAGAACGAATTCCAGGTCCGCACATTGCTGATATGATAACTCAATTGAATGGTGCAAAACTTTTCTCTCGACTGGACATAAACAAAGGATATCACCAGTTGGAACTTAAAGAAAATTGCAGGTATATAACAACTTTTTCTACACACATTGTTGTGTTTCACTATAAGTGATTTTGTTTTGGCATATCCTCTGCTGCAGAACATTCCCAAGATGTCATTTGATGTATCATATAACCTGTTGTGAATGCCTTCAACTATAGTGAAAACATATTGGTTTTTGGAGATACTCAGAAAAAACAAGACAAAGCTCTCATTTAGGTATGTAATTTCCTAAATGATTCTGGATTAACTTTGATTACTGACAAATGTGAATTTCATAAGACCAGTTTGAAGTTCTTTGACCCCATCTTTTCTGATGGGGGTCTGACACCTGGTCCAGCTAAAGTGCAAGTGCTATATACTGCTAATCCCCCACAGGACATTTACATGTCACATTTCTTCCTTGGGATGACCAGTTACTGTTCTAGGTACATACCAGACTTTGCCACGATTAGTGCACCATTACGAGAACTGATGAAAATCAATGTTGTGTTTCATTGGTCACGTGAGTGCGAGTAGAGTTTTAACAGAATCAAGCAAGCCATTGAGAATGCCACTGAAATGGTCTACTTTGATCCAAGCTTTAATACCAAGGTTGTAGTTGATGCTAGTCCTGTTGAGCTAGGTGCAATGCTTGCACAGCACTGTGGACAGCCGAACGCCCGGAGGCATATTGTGGCATATGCCAGTAAAAGTCTGGCACAAAGTGAACATGCTTATTCACAACCTGTGAAAGAAAGTTTGGCAGTGTTGTGGGCTTGTGAATATTTCCATGTGTTCGTGTATAGGAAACCTTTCACAGTAGTGACCGATCATAAATCATTATTGACAATATTTGGCAAACCTAAAGCAAAAATTCCTCCTTGTATTGAACGTTGGGGCTTGAGATTACAGGAATACAACTACAACATAGCTCACTATAAACGGAAGGATCACAATCCTGCTGATTATTTTTCAAAAGTGCCCATACAATGCACTGGTACCCCATCTAAGACAGCTGAAGTCTACATAAACCCCTGAACTTTCTCCTTTAAAAAAATAGTAAAAGTGCATCTGCTGAATAAAATCCTTTAAGAGCAGCCCTGATACCACTTTTTCTTTACTACTTTCTGGGGCACATCCTGAACTTAAATTTGCTGATTTAGTGTTATATTGTATATGTTTTGATGATTGCGTATTCCTTTTACATTTCTCCCTCGTATGTATAACTTAACTGTTGTTTGTACAGCACTCTGATACCATAACCCGTCATGTTTGCGCTATATAAAACACCAAATAAACAAATTGTAAAATCAAACACACCAGCTGCAATGTCAGTAGAATAATTGTCACTGCCACAAGCCAAAACAGTGACATGCTGAAGTTGAAAGACATTATTGCTCACCAATCGTGAAACCAGCACTCTCGACCTCTCACCAGTGACAGTGAGTACTCAAAATTCAGAAATGTTAGAGATGAACTGTCTGTAACTCGGGAAGCCTAATTTTGTGAGGTACACATATTGTCATTCGGGATAGTCTACGACAGCAAATAATTGAAGTGGCCCATGAGGGACATTGAAGAATAGTTGCCACAAAGAGAACTCTTCAAGACAGAGCCTGGTTTCCTCATCTTGATTAAAGTGTGAAAGAGAGTTAAAGGCCTGTTATTCATGCGGATCACTGACATAATATCGACTACAAAAATATCCCCATACACAAATATCGACACACAAATATCGACATCCTATCTTTAAAATGTAAAATACAAAAATATCGAGAAAAAAAATACAGATGTAAAAAATATCAATGTATATCGATTGTTTTATATATATACAAAATAATGTTTAATAAATTAAATAATAAAATTAACTTTATAAAAAATATTTAGATGTAATGTACATTTAAACAAATATAATAAATGAATGTAATTTAAAACATTTAAATGAACATATATAAAATGTAATATTTAAATGTATATTTACTTTAAAACAATTAATAAACTAATAACTTTAATTTATTTTAAAATGTAAATATATAAATATTAACAAATAAATATATATATAAATATACATACCTATAACACAAAGTCTAATAAAAAAAACATTATATTATAAATTAAATTATTAATATATTAAAAAAATTAAAACTTACATTTTGCACTCCATTGAGTGCAACAGTAAGAAAAGTGTTGGATAGCGTAGGGGTAAAAATGACTATTCCCACTCCAGTGAGTGCAACAGTAGGGAAAGTGTTGGATAGCGCATCAGTAAAAGTTACTATTCCCACTCCAGTGAGTGCAACAGTAGGGAATGTGTTGCATAGCGGAGGGGTAAAAATTACTATTCCCACTCCAGTGAGTGCAACAGTAGGGAAAGTGTTGGATAGCGTAGGGGTAAAAATTACTATTCCCACTCCAGTGTGTGCAACAGTAGGGAAAGTGTTGGATAGCGTAGGGGTAAAAATTACTATTCCCACTCCAGTGAGTGCAACAGTAGGGAAAGTGTTGGATAGCGTAGGGGTAAAAATTACTATTCCCACTCCAGTGAGTGCAACAGTAGGGAAAGTGTTGGATAGCATAGGGTTAAAAATTACTATTCCGACTACAGTGAATGCAACAGTAGGGAAAGTGTTGGATAGCGGAGGGGTAAAAATTACTATTCCCACTCCAGTGAGTGCAACAGTAGGGAAAGCATTGAATAGCGGAGAAGTAAAAATTACTATTCCCACTCCAGTGAGTGCAACAGTAGGGAAAGTGTTGGATAGTGGAGGGATAAAAATTACTATTCCCACTCCAGTGAGTGCAACAGTAGGGAAAGTGTTGGAAAGCATAGGGGTAAAAATTACTATTCCCACTCCAGTGAGTGCAACATTAGGGAAAGTGTTGGATAGTGGAGGGCTAAAAATTACTAATCCCACTTCAGTGAGTGCAACTGTAGGGAAAGTCTTAGATAGCGGAGGGGTAAAAAATACTATTGCCTCTCCAGTGAGTGCAACAGTAGGGAAAGTGTTGGATAGTGTAGGGTTAAAAATTACTATTCCCACTCCAGTGAGTGCAACAGTAGGGAAAGCGTTGGATAGTGGAGAAGTAAAAATTCTATTCCCACTCCAGTGAGTGCAACAGTAGGGAAAGTGTTGGAAAGCATAGGGGTAAAAATTACTATTCCCACTCCAGTGAGTGCAACAGTAGGGAAAGTGTTGGATAGTGGAGGGCTAAAAATTACTAATCCCACTTCAGTGAGTGCAACAGTAGGGAAAGTGTTAGATAGCGAAGGGGTAAAAATTATTATTGCCACTCCAGTGAGTACAACAGTAGGGAAAGTGTTGGATAGCAGAGGGGTAAAAATTACTATTCCCACTCCAGTGAGTGCAACGGTAAGGAAAGTGTTGGATAGCGGAGAAGTAAAAATTACTATTCCTGCTCCAGTGAGTGCAACAGTAGGGAAAGTGTTGGATAGTGGAGGGCTAAAAATTACTATTCCCACTCCAGTGAGTGCAACAGTAGGGAAAGTGTTGGATAGCGGAGAGGTACAAATTACTATTCCCACTCCAGTGAGTGCAACAGTAGGGAAAGTGTTGGATAATAATAAAATAATAATAATAGTCAAGCTTGTAAAGCACCTGGTTACACCGGCTGGTGTGTCCCCACGCTGCAACACCGACTCGTCAGTAAAAAGAAGAAAGAGAGGGGACCTATGCGCATAAGAGCCAGGTTTTTAATTTCTTCCGGAAGAGCAATTCCGACGGTTCAGCACGGAGAGGGAGAGGTAGTACATTCCAGTTCTTGGCTGCCAAATACCTGAACGAGCGGGCTCCCATTCTGGCTTTTTGAACTTTAGGAACCATGACCAAATAGGTTCTGGTCGATCTAAGAAGGCGAGATGGAAGGTAGGAGTGAGTAGGTTGTGCATGTAACTTGGACCATTTCTCTGCAAGCTACGGTGGCTAATGCACAGGGTTTTGAAAAAGATTATTTCCTTAACTGGTAGCCAGTGTAGGTCAGCAAGAGCTTTCTTGGTGGAGGCTCTCCTGTGGAGCTTCAGATCGAGGTGAACAGCCGCGTTCTGGATGCATTGGAGCCTATGCAGGCATCTATTTGTAGCTCCTAGGTAGAGAGCATTTCCGTAGTCCAGCTGGGATGTTACCAAAGCGTGGACCAGGGTTTTCCTGGCTGAGATGGAGAGAACGTCCAGCGTTTTCCGTAATATTCTCAAGATTCCAAAGCACTTCCCCGCCACCTTTCTGATGTGTGTCTCAAAAGAGAGAGGGGAGTCTAACCACACTCCCAGGTTTTTAACCTGTTTTCTTGGGGAGGGAGTAGGACCCAGTGTCTGTGGCCACCATGCCAAGGATCAGATGGAGGGGGATTTTCCCACCACCAGAATCTCTGTTTTGCTGCCATTTAATTTCAGGCAATTATCTGTCATCCAAGATGACAAGTCCTGCAGGCAAGCAGAGAAATTAGTGGCTGCTACATCCGAGTCCTGTGACAGCGAGACAACCAATTGCGTGTCATCAGCATATGACATGATGGTGACTCCCTGCCATTCTATAATCTCCGCCAAAGGTGCAATATAAAGATTAAAAAGAGTGGGGCTCAAAATGGAGCCTTGAGGGACCCCTTTGGACAATACGATGCTTTTGGAAAGGTGTTGTCGTTGTGCCACCTGAAAGCTTTGATCCTGCAGGAAGGAGGCCATCCAATGAAGTGCCGCTTCGTCCAACCCACCTGCATTGAGACGCTGTAGGAGCAGTTTGTGGGATACAGTATCAAAGGCCACACTGAGGTCCAATAGGACCAGGGCCACCATCTGGCCTTCATCCACATGCCTGCATATTGTCTCAGTTGTCAGGAGCAGTGCGGACTCCGTGGAGTACGTGGCTCTAAAGCCTGATTGTGTGGGGTGAAGTAAACTATGCTGATTAATGTGAGCAGTTAATTGAGTATTGACCACTTTTTCAGCTATTTTGGAGAAATAGGATAGCAGTGAGATAGGGCGGAAGTTCTCCAGCTGACTCGGGCTGGCTCCCGACTTTTTCTTTATGGGGAGGACAACTGCTTGCTTCCACTGCTTTAGGACCACACCACCAGCAAAGGAAAGCTCAAGAAGCTGCCTAATGTAGGGTGTTATACTCTCCAGACCATTTCTCATAATTTTGGGAGACATTGGGTCTATGCGAGAGCCGGATTTAATAATTAAGGCTATGCCTTTGAGGTCTACAAAGGAGGGTGGATCAAATCTGGAGAGGCAGATAGCCTCCTCCACATTGGTCCTCTCCAATTGGCAGAACATCCCATTGCGAGCCTCATCCGGAAAGGTGGTATATATTTTTGCTACCTTTATCCGCAAAGAAATCAGCAATTTGATTACATGACTCCACAGAGCTGACAGTAGGAGTTACAGTTCTCCCAAGCGAGGATATGTCTTTAAAGATGGTGAACAGTTCTTTGGAAGAGCTCTCTGCTTGCTCTATTCTTTCCTTGTAATAGGCAGCACTCATTTTTTTAATAAGGGAGTGGTAAAGTTTTAGATTCAATTTATATGCGGTCTTCATGTGGTCAGAGAAATCTGTCCTCCATAAACGTTCTAGACGCTTACAGGATTTTTTTGCTATTCTTAGTTCTTCGTTAGACCATGGTGCAGATTTCGACTGTCTGCTCGGAAAGCTGGAGGTCCATGGGGCCACTCTATCAAGAGCTTCCGTAATCCACTTGTCCAGTGAGCTGCAAGCCACATCAATATCCTTATCCATGAGAGGGCGACTCTGCTGGAGGGAATGACTAAAGCTTGTAGGGGTAAATCTAGCCCATCTCCTATGTGGCATACTTCGACCTCTAGTGACTGTGGGGGGGAAAGTAGCTAAGGGGATGGCGAAGGGAACGAGATGGTGGTCAGACCAAGGGACAGCAATCGGGGGTTCAGTTTCTAGGTCAGACAAGTTGGTGAAGATCAGGTCTAATATATGGCTGTGTTGGTGTGTTGGGAGAGTAGATTTAAGTGTTAACTGGAGAGCGGCTAATTCTTGGCAGATAGATTGAGCTTCGCAGTTAGTTAGGTCATCGAGGTGTAAATTCAAATCCCCTAAGACTATCAGTTTGTTATAACGAAGTGCAGGTTGTATTAGTTGCTCCACTAGGCTGGAAATAAACTGAGTGGCTGGGCCAGGAGGGCGGCAAATCAAGAAACCCTTCACAATGCAATTCTCAGCTGCCGTGATCGAGAAGAAGGCTGCTTCACTTTTGTCAATGTTAGCCATATCCAAAGTGCATTGTAAGGATAATTTGTAGATAATGGCTATTCCCCCCCACGTCTAATTTGGTGATCCAATCTGAGGATGCCATAATTCTGTGGGAGGGCTTCCAATATCTCAGGGGCCGAGTCCTCATTCAACAAGGTTTCTGTGAGGAATAGAGCGTCAGGTTGATTGTCTAGAATACAGTCATGAATTACGAGCCTGTGTTTGTTAAGGGATCTGCAGTTAATAAGTATAAATTTGAGCTTGTGTCTAGCCCCCAACCATATATTGTGAGCCGTAGTTTTATATGGACAGTGGGTGCATTCCAAAGGGGTTGCCATCATGGATAAATTGTGTTTACATAACTCGTGAATTGGGGGGCATAGCTCGAATTATTTCTCCGCTGCATATTTTTGCATTAAACTAATACGGGCCGGGGTTCTGGCCCTTGGCCCCGGCCGCGGACAGGCACAGACGTGCTTGCCTTTGGCGCGCCGGCGCGCGTCCGCTCAGGCATGCGTCTGAAATAGGCGTAGAGCCTCCAGGAGCTAGCCCGCCAACTTCTATGCACGGTGGGAAAGCGGAAGTGAGTGAGATCGTGGTCCCCGCCCTCTGCTCAAACGGCACTAACAGCTGCGGCGGAACAGGGCGGGAGCAACAGTGCAGTAGAGCGGCAGAATACAGGTGAGAGCAAGTTTAATAAGTTTAAAAACATACAAATAGGTCTAAAAACACACTATCAAAGAAACTGGTAAAAAGGCGGTTTCCCCCGTTTACCCCGAGTCGAGCGCTGTGCAGGCACTGTCACTGTCTGCTTCATCAGTGTGTCCACTCAGGCATGCGTCTGAAATAGGCGTAGTGCCTCCAGGAGCTAGCCCGCCAACTTCTATGCACGGTGGGCAAGCGGAAGTGAGTGAGATCATAGTCCCTGCCCTCCGCTCAAACGGCACTAACAGCCGCGGTGGAACAGGGTGGGAGCAACAGTGCGGTAGAGCAGCAAAATACAGGTGAGAGCAAGTTTAAAAAGTTGTCAGAGGGTTAAAATTAATATTCTCAATTAAGTCAATAAAAAATAAAAACAATCAAAAGATCAACTACATTACAAAAATTGCTAAAAAACACAAAAATTAAAAATATATAAAAATATTAAAAATAACAAAATATAGAAACATGTTATAATGTAAAAAGAATATAAAAATTACCAACAAACATTATTTTATAAAACTTAAAGAAAAATTACAAACAAATAACTATATTTATTATAAATTAATTATAATCAAAAACATTAATTGTTACATAAAATAAATATGATTTATTTCCTACCCTACAACACCACACATTTCACAACACACATCTAAAAAAATGTTAAATTGTACCTCCATAATTAATATAATTAATTCTTAAATAAACAAATATTATTAATTAAAAATCAAATTAAAACATACAAATTAATTTACTAACCAAACATTACCCCTATAAAACCAAAATCCACAAAATAAAAGTAAACAATAACCATAAAAATGTATCAAAGAATGAATAATAATGAGCAAATAATTATTAATTAATAAAACATAAAATACTTTCCACCCTCTACCCCAATAAACACCACAACACACACATAATAGTCATTACACAATTTCCATAACTAATTTAAATTTTTTCAAATTTTTTCAATTAACAACCTATTAATTATTTAAAAATAATTTACTTCACACCCTTTACCGCTATAAACCCCACAACTCACATCTCAAATATATTACACAATTGCCATAATTAATTTTTTATAAATTAAATACCATTAATTATCAATTAATTCTAAATTATTTTTAAATAAATTACTTCACACCCTATTCCCCTATAAACCCCACCACCCATTCCTAAAAAATTATACAATTAACATAATTAATTACAAAATATTTAATTAATTAATATTGATTAACCAACAATTGATACATAATTATTAATACATTAATTACCACAATCATCACTATAAATTAAAAATATTAATATATAAAAATTATTATTACATTTATTAAAATGAAATTACTTACCACCCTATTCCCCTATAACCCCACAACCCACTCCTACAAAAATAACACAATTAACATAATTACCAAATAATTAATAATTAACAACCAATTAATAATTAATTAATAATAACTATGGTGTCCATTACGATGTCGGGCGGAGAAAAATCCGCCATCAACCACAGTGGCGAAAATCCGCCCGCCTACACCGTCTGAATACCAACCGAGCAATTACGATGCCGCGAACTGAAAACCGCCGGAGGCGGAAAATAAACAGAAAAAAACGCCCGCCCATGTCCGAGTCCAAGTCCATCCGCCCGCCACGGACGGAAAGACGCACGACAAGCCAAAACCGCCCGCCCTGACGACCGAGACACCGCCCGTTAAATTAGGATCGTACCGACATGAGCGCGGGAAATCCACAAATACACCGCCCGCCAGCGCAAACAACAGTGACGAAAATGGACACGGCGGAAGCCCTGGCGGCCACGTCCATGCACAGAAACCATCCGCTGACGAAAACAAACACACACAACATGGCTAACAAGTCCACACAGCAACCCACGCACAAAAACCCAAACACAGTACACATCCCTGAAACACCCCCCATGGACAAACAAATCAACTACAAATCCCAGAACACCAGCCACAACACACCTGAAAACAACAGACCATCATGACACACCCACATAGGTAAGTACAAAACCAGCCCCTTCACAGACCACAACCCCCTGCAACATTACAAACTGAGGACGAAAGCACACAACACAGCGAGACAGAAAGGACAGCAGCACACCACAGACACGCACCCATCACACCCATCACCACCACCACCACCACCAAACACCGGCAACACAAACCCCCTGCACATCACACACTACACACCGCACCAGCACCACAAACACCAAAACACACACCATGGCACCACACAGAATGCCCAAGTTCACTGCCACCGAGTTGACGGTCATGGTCGACGAGATCGTCAAGGTGCACCCACAAATCTATGGCAACCAGGTCCAACAGACACCACTATCCACCAGAAACCGGTTGTGGAGCAGGATCGTAGACCAGGTCAATGCAGTCGGGAACGTTCCACGCAACAGAGGAGAAATTAACAAAAGGTGGAACGACCTCAAAAGCGTGGTCAAGAAGAAGGAGACCAAAAATCGAGAGCTGGCTGCCAGGACTGGCGGAGGGAATCCCGCGCTATTCAAGACCTTCAAGGCGTGGGAGGAGAAGGTGCGAGTCATCATACATCCGGAGATCCTCACCGGATTACCAGGGGGAGTGGAGGCTGGTAAGTACAAACAAACTTATACCAGCACACCACTATGTAATCACATGCACTACCACCATGCCATAGCTCATAGGGAAAAACCCCCCCATGTCCAGTACACAATACACAAGACATCACCCACACATGCAACAGACACTCACACACACTCAGCCCAAAGCTACCAACTAACAAAACCATGGGGGCATGTGTACAGTCAGCCAGCACCGCAACTCCCACCAGGTCCCCTTGTACTCCAGATGCGCCAGAATGAGCACTCCCCACACCCACATCCATGTGTCCGCCATAGCTGCACTGACCGACAAGTAACAGGTAAGTAGCCGGAACACAAAGACAGTGGGTCGGAGGGGGGACAGCTGAAGTAAAACACCCACAAGGCCCCCACTACCACAGACCAGCAAGGCGGAGCACACCCCACATCCATGTGTCCGCCATAGCTGCACTGACCGACAAGTAACAGGTAAGTAGCCGGAACACAAAGACAGTGGGTCGGAGGGGGACAGCTGAAGTAAAACACCCACCAGGCCACCACTACCACAGACCAGCAAGGCGGAGCACACCCCACATCCATGTGTCCGCCATAGCTGCACTGACCGACAAGTAACAGGTAAGTAGCCGGAACACAAAGACAGTGGGTCGGAGGGGGACAGCTGAAGTAAAACACCCACCAGGCCCCCACTACCACAGACCAGCAAGGCGGAGCACACCCCACATCCATGTGTCCGCCATAGCTGCACTGACCGACAAGTAACAGGTAAGTAGCCGGAACACAAAGACAGTGGGTCGGAGGGGGACAGCTGAAGTAAAAAACCCACCAGGCCCCCACTACCACAGACCAGCAAGGCGGAGCACACCCCACATCCATGTGTCCGCCATAGCTGCACTGACCAACAAGTAACAGGTAAGTAGCCGGAACACAAAGACAGTGGGTCGGAGGGGGACAGCTGAAGTAAAACACCCACCAGGCCCCCACTCCCACAGACCAGCAAGGTGGAGCACCCCTCCCTCCCAGTACCATGTGGCATCCATTGCATTGCGCACTCAGAAACAACCTGTAGGTGGGAAAATGTACACGGCGGGGCGTCTGTAGGCATGAGGACTGTACTACGACTGACACATGGGACATGTCACGTAGCAGAGGAACACGCAGCACTGCTCCCAGTCACAATCATGAGACCAATGTGCACACGGACATGTTCAACAGAGTCAAACCCCACATGACCCATCACAGATACAGCAACACCTAAGGAGCCACGTCTGCATGTACAAGTCCCACTGGAGCACAGACCCACACGGCAGGCACTGTGCCACCCATCACACACATCAGCAACACCATCGAAGTCCTGTCCATGTAGTCCTCACTGCCTGTCACCCACACATCGTACAACAACGCCCACGTAAGACAGACCATACTAGAAGTAACAGCTTGGAACCACAATATTGCACACAAAGACAACTGGACCCATGAAACACACAGGCACACAATGCACATTCAACATATCATCCATCTCATCTCTCAGCCACAGTGTCATGAAAGGTATGACATCAGAACAGCTGGCCCTCATACAGTAGTCATGCAAAGATACCTGCCCATGACAAATCAAGTGCCTGCAGTGACTGAAGCGCACGTCACACTGCGAGTAACAACACACATAATATAGTCAACACCCCAAGAGCACAGCACTGATGCACATGTACCAGGGCAGCACGCACACAAAGGAATTGGCCCATCTGCAATACGTCGTGTGGCACACAACAAGCACAAACTCACAACACTGCTACCAATGTGATGTCCATGAATGATAACAGTCAGCAGATATTCCGGCCATGTGAGACAGACACACACCTTTGTCTATGCACTGTCACGTTGCCAGAACACATGTCACGTTCTGCACCCATTACCCACACCATGTACCCCAAAAGCATATTTCAACCCAAGAGCGTTTAGGGGCTGTACCCCTTTTGGCATCAGCGTACCTAAGCGTTCCATCCTTCCCCCTAAACCATCGTTCAACCCAACATCGTCGATGGTCCTGGAGCACGCATACACACGAGCCACAAAATGTAGGAGCATAGGAACACACACCCATCGGCATTGCTAATCCGTCCCATGCCACATGTCCACATCACACAGACCCTTGCCTAGCCCATGCATACACACATCGTACATCCACACACACGCCACTAGGAAACCTGTGCACGACAGTGCACGAACTGTGAATGTCAGACAACCAATACATACTTTGCTAGGTGCAACACAATGACCCATCTCATTCTCCCCACAGGTGCCGAACTGCTGGATGCTGGAGAGGGTGACAGCAGCCAGCACAGCCAGTCTGCAAGCCCCCGACCCGGACTCACGGATGTAGAGGAGCTGGACACCTCTCCGGACACGGACCACCCAGCAGGCCCATCTGGAGTGGCAGGGCACAACCGCTCCCCAGGGCCCCTCCTGCCCACCAACCCATCAACCAGGGCTGCTGACCAGTCACAGACCCCTGCTGCCACAGCCGTTGCGGCCACCACCACCGCCGCAACCACCACTACTGCCGCAACCACCACCACCACGCCATCCCTCGCCACAGCCCCTGCGCAAGGGTCGGCACGGCCGTCGGGCTCCACCCTGGGAGCCAGAGCGAGGACCGTGGTGAGCAATGTGGCTAGTGGGCAGGTCGGTGGCAGCAGTACTGGTAGGAGGAGCAGGGCCAGGCCAATGCCAACTGTGCCTGGGAGCCAAGCCCTGCCGCCAATCGACAGAGTCCTTGGGGCCTATGAAGAGGCCCAAGGCGAATGGGCCAGGTCGGCAAGCGACACGCGGGAGGTCCTTGCGGTGTTGAGGTCCATGGACGCCCATATGGCCCAAATCGCGGCCCTCATGGGCCAGCTGGTGGTGGGGGGGAGGGCACAAGCAAGGCCAGCAACACCACCTCCGCCACCACCTGCTGTTGTGCAGGCTCGTGCAGCATCGCGTTCCCCTGCGTCCACAGCGAGTGAGCACTCCTCAACCACCACCAGCGGAACATCAACACCCCCCCCTACCAAACGTGGAAGGGGCCGTCCAAAGAGGAAACAGGTGTCCAGAGAGGACTTCGCACGGACCAAACGCCAGTGAGTCAGCCAGCCACCTTGACCACCTACTGCATTGACTTGTAATACGATCCTACCCCACACTGCCATGTGAATGGCATGTGTCTGTTGGACTGTGGACATAGAACTCCATGGGTACACCTTGACCATCACGCAGCCATGACCGTCAACTCATTGTCACAGCATGCACCACATTTGTCATCACCTTGCACACAATCACATGTCACCGCTGTTAATAAATACACCTTGATCACAATCGGCTTAATGTGTCCTGGGTTTATTCCACGATGTGCAATCGCCACCATGAGCAGAAATGCATCTGCTGTGTGGCATGTCGATGGGACAGGAGAGGCTGCAGGGACCTAGGGGTGTTAAACAGAACAAGAGTACATTCAATGAGTGTGTCACACACTCATCACACAGTACTTGTCACCAACTACAAGCAATGCACACACATTTCACAGAGCAACAGGGCACAATGCTACAGCCACTGTCAGTGGTATACCAACCTGGACATGGACCATTGACACACAGCACTCAGTGAACAAAAGGCCCCCGTGACAGAGCACACATACACCTGCACAACTACAGCTACATCAGCCGTCGTACATGGTCACTCACCGTCAAGTGAATTAGCGGGCGATGAGCTGCTGACGCACATTCACAGCTTCATCCTCTCCACTGTCCTCTTCACTAGAGCTGTCCTGGTCTGCAGGCTGGGGCCCTGGTTGATCTCCGTCATCCACAATTAGGGGGATCTGCTTGCGGATCGCCAGATTGTGCAGCATGCAGCAAGCCACAATTATCTGGCACACCTTCTGTGGGGAGTACGCCAGTGCGCCCCCGGTGCGGTCCAGGCATCTGAACCTAGACTTGAGGAGGCCAAAGGTCCGCTCAACCACACGCCTGGTCCTCCCATGTGCCTCATTGTAGCGGACATCAGCTGGGCCCCCAGGACGTCGCAATGGGCTGAGCAGCCAGGGCCCATTCGGGTAAGCAGAGTCACCTGGGTGTGAGGGACACAGAGAACCGTTGCAATTCCAACTGGACACAAGACAGCATCGCACAGCCAGCACGCTACACTACTCCACATACTCACCAACAATCCAGCCACGGTCATGTTGCAGATTGGTCATCAGTCGTGGTAGGATGCTGTTGCGCATGATGTGCGCGTCATGGGCCGATCCTGGGAATTTCGCACACACATGTGTAATCACCATGTCCGCAAAGGCACACCACTTGCACATTCAGGGAGTGCGTGTGCTTCCGGTTGCGTTAGAGGTGCTCAGTGGCCTGTGGTGCAACAAGGCCAACATGGGTGCAGTCTATTGCACCAACGACGTGAGGGATTCGTCCAAGAGCATAGAATGCACCCTTCACTGCCGCCAATTCACGAGCCCTGGGGAAGCGGATGTATCTGTTCCTGTACAGCATCATGGCTGACAGTACATCCCTGAGCACCATGCTGAACATGGGTTGGGACATCCCACCTCCACTGCCCACTGTGTGCTGGAATGACCCAGTGGCGAAGAAATGCAGTGCAGCCATCACCTTAGCCGTGGGGGTGAATGCTGTTGGATACACCCTGCGAGGACGGAGGTGGGGTTCCAACAAGGCACATAGACGATGCAGGGTGGGTCGGTCCAGATGATATTTGCGGATGACCTCCACATCCACCATGTCTGACAGCAATTGGTAGGGGCGATGAATGTTTGGTCTCCGCCTAGGAAAGATGGAAGTGGACACATGTCAAAGCAACACGCCACATGGCATATTCACATACACAAAACTTAAATGACTGAGCAGGCAATTGAATGACAGAACGGCTGACAAGTAGGGACAGCACAGCCACAATACACTTACACAGGTCCCCTACCAATAGCAATGGGCAGTGACACACACCATTGCTATGAGCATGCACATGGGGAGTTAGTCCTTAACAACTTGTAAGGCATGCTGATGGTAACAGACTGCATATTCGGTAAGCTGCAACACCACGGCAACATGACTAGCTGCTGTGCATCACACTGCTTCCGAGGCTGGGTGTGTAGGGCACACACCAACAACGCTATGGACACAGGCTGAGCGGCCAAAACAAGTGGGACCTGTGGCACGATGGGATATGAGACAGTCATTGATGTCCCTACTGCACCCTATGTACAGCACTGTACGGATCACACCTCCAGAAACCTTGACAGGTGTACACATTGACAGCCCCATGCCAACACGGCTGTGTGCTTGCAACTACACATCACAAGTGACACGTAACATTGCACGTGCCAAGTGGCAGATGTACATAGTGAAAAATGGCATGTTTGTGCATATGCATATCCCATGCTCCCATGCCAATGTGTACATGATGATGTGCCTACAGACATGTGGAGGCTGAGCACTGGCCGTCCCTGCCTATGCACACAGCATGTTGTGGCCCTGTCCATTGTGGACCTGCACCCACACGCAAATCATGGCCACACCTGCAGATGCATTGCGCACATTATACTGTGTGGTGCACATGGCATCAGCGGACTGTACCCGGCATGAGCCAGGCCCTTACGGCCAACTCCAATGACCCTCGCGGTTGCACCCTGCGTGTTCCACTGTGGAGGTAGGCATCCATGGCCAGCTGGGAGCAGGCCAACGTCTGCAATTGAAGCTGCCAGGCATGGTACACGAATTGCAGCAGCTTGTACCCACTGAAACTGCCCCAGGGGGTAATATGTGTGTGTGAGTGGGACAGGCATAACCACAGCTACCTGGCACTGCAGCCTGGCACCCCTCGACAACACCTGCTGCTGCCACCACTCCACCTACACGTGGATGACGCTGAGGACATGTCCAGGTCCACTCACCAGCGAGGAGCTGGAGAACCTGGATTCCGTGCTCCACGCACACTGCACATGGCTATTCCTTGCGAAAGTTGTGTGTGAGAGACAACTGCAGTGGGTGTGGGTGTGCATGTGGGGGACACACATGTCGTTGCTCCGCAGCACTATGAGTCAGAGCCTGTGGAGTACAAACATGCACTGCTCACCATGCTGGCTGCAGGTGGCATGGGTATGTGAGCTCTCGGGCGCTTTGACCTGTCTGTCCCTCCCGAGTGGTGGTACATGGCAACTTCATGTCAGACATCCAGTGACACAGACAATTGGCAATGCAGGTCTCAGTGCACTTGTTGGTCATGTGGAAGTCAGGCTGGGGCCATGCTGCCCTTCTCAGTCCCAGCAGGCCTGGCCTGCACATTGACTGCACAATGCCAGTAGGTGCCGACACAGACTGCCTAGTGGGTTACATGTGTCTCCTGTTCAGGACCCCCTGGATGAGCGCTTACTCTGTACTGTCGATTGGACACACCATGACTCGTGATAGGGATGTGTGTGAGAGATAGTGGCACTGAATGTGACCTTCGTTGCGGGGTGGGCCATGCACAGGGCGAGTACGCTGATGGTTGCGCAGTGTTGGTCACAGTGGGTACACCCACACAGATGTGTTGCCTTGTGATCTTTTTCTAGGTCAGCCTGACAATGGACAGTAGATGTGGGCAGGCTACACATTGCTCGATGTGCTGTCTATATGCATGTGCCTTCACACCAGGCACAACTGCCCCTGCACATGTGACCCCTGCTGCACTCAGTGCTGGGTCTGTTGAGCTGATGCACCATCTGTGCGTGGGGCAGACAGCTCTGCTCACTTCCGTCATTGCCCATGACATCACTTTGCCGCAGGTGACATGGATCATGGAGGGCCCACATGTACGCGTGGGTGGACTACACAAGACTGTCCAATGGTTGTCACCCCCAGTCAGTGCTTCGAATGGGTAGTATGTGGTGCTGGTACTCATTTTAATGTGTCGAGTGGGTGGGGCTGGGTGCGGGGCTACATGCAAGACATGGGTAGTTCATCGGCTGATCTACTAGTTGCAATACACACGAGACACGTCTTTTTCCGACCACATCAGGGTCATTCCTTAAACTGGCTGCAAATCAAACAGTCAACTTTTGCACTGTCCTCATGGCCTCCCCTCGCTTGCCCCAATATGCGTTTGCACCTGAGAAGCTAGCGCATGCACAGGCAGCTCCAAGCTCGCCCCAGAGAGGCCAAGGAGTGTATGTGTGGGTCCAGTTGTACAAGTGGTCTGTCTCACGGTATGATAAGTGGCGGGACGCCGTCCACATGCGTGGTGCCCCGACTTGAGACCCGGGCAACATTGACAATGCATGACAGGCTCCGCAGTCCGGATACACCACCTGCAACACACAGAGGCTGTAGCTGCCCTAGCGGGCCAGGCCGCGTCCAACTGGAGCTCATGGCCCCACACATTCACTCTTTGGCCTCTCTGGGGCGAGCTTGGAGCTGCTTGTGCACGAGCTGGCTTCTCTGTTCAATGGCATGTAATGTGTGTGGGTGTATTGTCAATGGGTGGGATGGTGCGAGCTACCTTCCGTGACGTCACTCCTGCTTGTGATGTGTGCGTCCCCCCACTACTTCCATTTGACTTGTGCCAAACTACACATTGTGGATGTGTTGCCTGCGTGATGTGACCAGGATGAGCGCGCCATGACCTCTCACCCACCATGCTCTACTGCCATCCCGTGCCCTGGATTGCCTGTGCAAGTGGACAATGTTGGGGATACACCAAGTCGACAGGGGATGTGAGTGCCTTGGCAAGGGCCTGGCGGACGCGCAGCAGTATCCGGCATGTCCACGGAGGGTGGGCTGACGTCTACACTTGATGCGGCATTGATCGTGTGCCCGCCTGTTGTGCACACACGAGTTCACATTCATCACCAGACAGGTGGTCTTTACAGATTCCCAGGAGTGCGCCAATGTACTGTTCCTGAGTCCTCCCAACACAGCGTGTTTCAACATTGCATGTGCGCACCTACCCGTCACACCCACCCACCTGAGCCATGCGTAACTCCTGCTTCACATGACACATGTGTGTCTCCCACAGTTGTGCTACTCATTTGCGTTGACATCCAATGACAGTGGACTACATGGTCATCTCACGACTGCCGTGTACTTCACACACTCTCATCCTCTCTCATTCGTACTTGTGAAATGAATCAGCAGAGACACATTTTTGCTTCAAGCCATGTATTGGGACTTATGTCCTCTGTGATGCAGTATAGTGAACACTACTGGCAGCGATGTGCATGTGGAGGATATACTCAGCATGATTACACATAGCATAGGGTGTAGGGGTACAGTGATTAGTTGTTGACTGTGGGATGTGGGCTTCAGAGTTACAACTGCTTAGCCGTTGGTGTGCTAATGTACATTTGCTAATTACTGTGGTGCTGCTGACTTTGACACAGACAGTATACATTTAGCCTACCAGTCCGCTTGTCATCATGGGCACAGTGCATCTCAGTTCCATGTTACAGGTTTGCTGCTATAGTTACTCATACACACGTGCGTGGAGGTGACATCAGGGCATGGGCTTACGTGCATGCAACGGCGTCCCACTTGTTGTTGCGATGTGGTGGGTACTGGCCATGTCACAGTCACTGGGCTCATGTTGTTGGTGGATGCACTTGGTGTCCATGCAAAGCTCCTGGCACGGACGTTCAGAGGGAGGTGAGGTGACAGCTCTCACATACTACAGCAGGACGATTACTGTCCACTGACCGGTGCATATGTTCATGGGCGCAGGATCCATATCATGGCATGGTTGTACGTGCAGTTCTGTCCATGTGGTTGCCATACACAAATCCCATGCCTCTGCCTCCCCCTGTTCATGCAGAATTACTGAATGTGATGAGGAACAGGGTGCATGTCCCGAAAAGTATCAGATGTCATGGCAGTGTAGTTGCTGATGTGGTGTCAGTTGCAGGTTGCATGGTATAGTTGTTGTACTGGTAACTGCCTAGTCCGTGCGTAAGCCAAGCATGGGTACGGTGTGGGACATCATTGCTCAATTGGGGGTATGGCGGCGGGGCCCGACGAATTGACAGGTTGTCAGGAATGCAATACCTTCCAGCAGGGCTTCCATGGCATTGGTGGTGGACATGGTTGCCATCCAATGTAGCGGATGGTGGCTGACAAGGTGTTGGTTGTGAGTTGTCCCTTGTAGGAGCATGATGGGACATGTTGGATGGCATTCGATGTAACTGTAATCCATTATCCGTCGTGTGGAGGCACAGTGGTCCCATTGCAGTGTGGGTCCGATAGTCGCCACATACGCCATGCCCCCATAGGCTGAACAGACCCTGTCGTGGGCGTCCAGGGGTTGAATAGTTGTAGCAGGTCCGCCCTTGGACATGCCGGGTTGGAGAGACATAACTCCACAGGATAGTAGAAGGGACACCTCCGACAGTAGAAGACGGGGATGACGCAGCTGAACAATGCGATGCGGTAAGTTAGTCGGTAACTTACGTTCAGCAAGGCCAGATTGTCACATCCCAATATCTGTATCAGGTTATGTTTGTACAGCTTGATCTGTCCGGCGTAGTTGGGTAGGTGTGGTGCAAGTGCCATTTTGCTGCAGGGCGCTGTGGTGGCGTGCTCCGGCTGTCTGTGCAGTCTGCAGTGTGCAACCTCCGACGTTGCTGGGAATTCTGTAATGGTCGTAGGGAGGCAGGACTTGTGTTATGTTGGCTTGTGCGGAGGACACGAGCCCTCATCCCACATGCTTCTCTGAATGGTCAAGGTCAGTGGTGTCTGACTCCTTCCAGATAACTTGCATGTGAACCACATGGGGGAGTGTTATCATTTCTCCTTTCCGTTGTGAATGTTCTTTGGTGTTATGCGCTATCTGCCCTGTGGCCGCTTCCCTCTGCATGCCTGTGTTGGGCTTTGTTTGGTGCAATGACTGTTGTCTCCAGCTTGTTTAGTCGGGATGTGGTTTCACAGTGGGAATGGAAGGTCATTCGGTGCTGTCTCCTCTCCCGTGTGTGGGCAGCAGGCTGCGTTTCCGCTATACGTTTGGCCTTGTGTTATAATTGGTCCCACCTGTTGTCTGTCCCCGGTATCTTTGATGTTACGTATTGCATGTCTTGTTATTGGGTGCAGGGTGGCATCGGTGTTTCTGTGTGGTACTGGCGTACCTTTTCCCGACGGGGTCCATATTCTGCTGGGTGATGTTGCCTCCGCTGTGTGCTTCGCCGTGTTTTGCACACAGGGGTGTGTCCTAATGTGGCGTGCCGTCACTGACATGTTCGGGTCACTTGTGTGACGTCAGGTTGGCAACAGTGAATTGCCGGTTGGGGACATGACTGTGGCAGGGCTGTCACGTGACATGTGCGTTCTGGGTGGTGCTAGTGTGTGTGGTGTTTTGTTGTGACCCTGTGTTGTTTGTGTGCGGTGCATGCATTGCGCTGCCGTTGGCCTCTGCGTTGTGCGCATGTGTGGGTGCAGTGGTGGATGTGTCGTGTCCACGCAGGGTTGTTGGGGGGGGGCCATATACAGTTTTCCCGCCCTTGCACTGTGTGTGCTGTTTGCGTGCCCCTGTTGTGTGTCTGCCTACCTGCGTCGCCGCGGTGCATTGACTCCTGGGTGCTGCATCAGGTAGAGCATGGGGAGGGCCTGCAGTGCTGGATTCATGCTCGGGGGTCCGCCTCTTGCTATCCGTACTGTGCATTCGGTTTTCCGCCTTGCTTTCACGTGCGGTGTCTCTTAGCAGGGGGAACTGTTTGGTTCTGGCATCGTAATTTGTACGCCGGGCGGTACGTGATTTCGTCGGGCGTTGTGTCTCCATTAGGCCGCGCCGCTCCGTGGACGGGCGCACTTTGATGGCGGAGGGCGTAGCTGGCTTACGGGCGGTGTTTGGCTGTCTTTTCGCATCCTAATTGGGCGGGCGTGTGTGCTGTGGCGGGCGGACGGTAACTGGTGCTTTTTGCATCCGCCAGCACGGCGGTGGTGCTTCCGCCCGCCATCCTAATGGGCCCCTATATTTCCACAATTAACACTATAAAATCTAAATTATATTAATACTAATATTAAAAAAATATTAATTAATTTATTATAATTAAATTACTTTCCCACCCTATTCCCCTATGAACCCACAACCCGCTTCTAAAAAAAAATAACACAATTAACATAATTATCAATGAATTAATTAACAAAAATTAACAACCAATTAATAATTAATTAATTACAAATTAATTCCCGTAATTAACACTATAAAATCTAAATTAAATAAATACTAATAAATAAAAAATATTAATTATTTTATTCTAATTAAATTACTTTCCACCCTATTCCCCTACAAACCCACAACCCGCTATAGAACTAAAAAACGCAAAATTTAATTAACATAAAATTAATCACTACTAAAAATTTAACACATATATCAAAAAACAAAATCAATACTTATACAAAAAAATTACATCACATGCTTTTAAAATACATACTAAAATACATAACACTAATATAAAAATAGATATTTTAAACAATGACATTTTAACAAACAATATTACTAACTTCGATATTTAAAAAAATGATATTTTTTACCTTAATGTGGATATTCTGGATCATGATATTCTTGCTCTCGATATTCCTGTATAACGATATTTCAAACTCGATATTTTCGTATATCGATATTTGAAACTCGATATTCTGTCTGTGCACCATTCATGCAACTGTCTTTTATCTCACATTACTCAGCACCCTTTTAACATGTCAGAATTGCCTAACCATGCTTGGGTGATAATTATTGTTAACTTCTTTGGTGCTCTTGAGAATGGACATCATCTAATGGTCATTGTTGATGAATACTCCCGTTTTCCATTAGGAGAAGATCTTTTATCCATCACTCATGAAAAAGTTATTAAAAGATTAGGTGGCATCTATATGACATGGGATGTCCTTATGATCTTGAAATCTGACAATGGCCCACCCTTCAATGGTCAAGAGTTCAGAGACTTTCTCAGCCATCTCAATGTAAAGCATCTGAAAATTACTCCTCTTTGTCCCCTGGCGAGTGGCCTGGTAGAATGATTTATGAGTACTCTAAAGAAATCTGTGCAGCATACTGCATTAGAAAAGCTCGACCTCAAGGTTGTTTTGAATATCACTCTTCAAGCTTACAAATCAACCCCTCACTTGTCTACAGGGGAAAGCCCTACAGCTTTAATGTTCAGGAGAGTCATGACGACCAAGTTACCCCAATAGACCAATCTCAGTTCAAAGACTGAGAAAGACACTGGCACAGAGGATTCTGTTTGCAAACAAAAAATGAAAATATATGCTGACAAGTGAAATCATGTGAAAGATATCACTTTCAAGAGAGGAGACCGAGCACTAGTTCGACAATCCAGAAAGTGAAAATCTGATGCCCCTTTTGAGGCTGAGCCCTTTATTGTCACAACCCCCAAAGGACACATGGTGACTGCTCAGCGTTCTGAGAAGTCCCTTACGAGAGATACTTCTCACTTCAGACGTGTGGCTCATCACTCCCCAAACATCAATGTCACTGTAGAGACTGAGTCTGGACAGGCAGTGTATGAGCCCGTGACTGCTGTTGTCTCCCCTTCACCTGTGCAGATCACTGGCACTTCGACTGCCAGCTCCCGGTTTCCGATGACCCGATCAGGCCGTGTGATCCAAGCGTCACAAAGGCTCATTGAAGATTTATAAGTTTAAATGTATTTGTAATTATTTATGTAATTTTTCATCTATTTGTACAAAAAGTTGTTACTTTTTATTTAGCAAAGGGGGAATTGTGGTTTTGTGTAAAGAATGACGGAACTTTTTTGGTTCCCAATGGACTGCGTAGACCTGTGACGTAGGCGTTAGCGGGTAATGAAGTGAATGCAGGTTTAGAATGTTGAGTTCTTGCTTACACGCTGAAGAATAAAGACGTGCATAACTACTCTTCATGTGTCCTTAGTCATTGGCATGTGCCCCGGCTGGGTTATCCCTACACAAGCCATCTGAGAAATTTTGTATACTGCCAAAATAATTAGGCTTTCATGAAACACTCAACTCATTCCTATTTTTACTTTCCACTTCAAAACAAAATAGTCTCTCCTGTTACAAATGTATCTCTATTTGGCTATTAACACTGTTTTTTTTTTTTTCATTGATTGTTCGCGTCACCCATATCTGTTCTATGCACATATGCTTTGATGGTTTCATAGAATGCTTAGGGCCTCATTACGAGTCTGGTGGTCCATGAACCGCCAGACTCACACGGCGCAGATGTGGCAGTCTTTCGACCGCCCTATTATGGCCAGGGCGGTAGGGCTGCTCTAGGACCACCGCAACCACCAGGAATCAAAGATCCGTGGCAGTGGCCCTTCGGTCTTGAGGCTGCAATATGCTTGGCGGAGCCGCTGTGGCTCCGCCAATCATATTACGAGTTTCCTCAACACCACACTTTTCATGGCGGTGCGACTGCCTTGAAAAGTGTGGCGGTGAGGAAACTTGTCCCTCTGCACCATGGGGTGCATGCAGAGGGGTACATGTTGTAAACTCTGTGTGCATGTACCCCAATACATGCACAACATGGACTACAGCAGTCCATGCTGTGCAAGTACAGATTTTGACGTTCCCATTGCGGTGCCTATTTGATAGGCACCACTGTGGGAACACCAAAGAACTGGCCGCCAGACAAGAGAAAACTCCTAATCTGGCGGGCAGTTTAACAACGTGTTTAACTCAAAAAACGTCTGTTTTTCTTTTGGTGGACCATATATTACTAACTATCCTTCACGTTCATCCATCACACACACACATCACTTCATACAAAAAAGCGCAAGGTGGAAAATACTGTCTTTTGCGAATACAGTGTGCAACTACGCAGATGCACTTGTGAAGTTGTACAAAGGGATTTATTTAAAACATTTAAAAGGCCAAGGGTTGGGGAAAGCATATGGAAATGGCCCTGGTAATTTCGGGTCCCTCATGCTTCCCCTGATTCCGGGCCCTGTCATAGGGGAAGAGATACCTATCAGAATCATTAACTCCGACCCGGGTATCTTTCCCTCTAATGACAGGCACCCCGGAATGAGGCACAGTGTGTTTTCAGGCAGCCTGTTCCCCCGCAGACAGATGCTTGAAATTCCACTCACCGGTTGTGTGATAATGTAATTCGCTGCTTTTTTATGTCTATATTTGTGCACGATTGTCGTACTTGTAGTGCACTCTGACCTTAAAAATTAATTTCAATATACAATTTCTTTTCAATGTACATCTCTTATAAATTACTCAATTAATTGCAAGCTTGATTGACTTTTGTTTGTTGCAAACTCCACATTTTGAACTTTCCTGATTTATTTTTTAATGTGGCAATTCTCGTGTAATATTTTGATTTTGTCAAATATGGCTTACACAACAGGACAGAATAGCCAAACTGAGCTTTTGATTTATCAAATAGTTCCACACAATCATTTTTGATCAACTGTTAAGTTTAAAACAATTGTGATGGGAACATCCAGGACTTCATAAATAGCGCTCATAATAATTTCTCAGCATATTAACAATCTACACGGTGCCAAAACATCATATAGTAGCAGAATTGAATGGATCAATACCTTGGAGTCTGTTCCATTGACTAGGCCTGGCCGATTTGGTGCGGAAAGCTTTTACAGTGTCAAGCTGAGTAATAACTTTGCACCTATGCTGAAAGCACATGATCTGTTCTTTTTTTATGGAACAGTTTCAAATATAATGCATTGGGTCAATTACTGGCCAAAGAATTTTGGAATGCCATTGTAGCCATCTGCTTTATAATGCAATAAGACTTACTGAAAATTATCCTAATGTTTCCAGCAAAGACAGATGGAGCTAAGCCAATGTTTCAGAGATTTGTACCTGCTGCAGCTAGGATATGTGTGCTTCGACCAAGATGTCACTGTAGTGTATATGTGCATGGACCTTGGCGTGAGTGAAAGTGTATTTTACCCAGTGGTCCTGCGGGTAAAAGGCTGTGGGGCTCATTTACAAGCCCTGTGCACCGCAGGAATTTGTGATGTTCGGGTGGTGCGCAGGGTTTAGGCATATCTACAAGGCCACATAAAGCCACTCTCTGTGGCTTCTCATGGTCTTGTGATATGGAGTGAGGCAACACAGTGCGTGTAGCTGTGTTGCCTCACATTACGATGGGGAGGTGAGCCATGGGCGTTACAGATGTTTCCATGTAACACCGATGGCATTTAATATATTCCCTGATTTACAACAAGCTGTAAACCTTGGAATGCATCAAAAGCCTACGCCTCCCCAAAGGTGGCATAGGGGAGGCACAACGAGGAGGAATAACATTATTCATTTTTTGCTCTTTCTATTTGTGCTGCATTCTGTAGCACACATAGAAAGAGGATATCGCCTCCATGGATTGTTTTTGTGCAGAAAGGTTTCTCTTTCTGCACAAAAACAATCTTCCTTACAACACAGACACCCTTGCTTCTTGGTAAAATGAGTTTTGGGGTTGTGACAACCTTGGCTTACGTGAACATCGGGTTGGTAATGACTGTGGCAAAACCACAATGAAAAGATAAGTACTTCTGAGGAAAGTCAGCATGCTTGATTCGTAATGTTTCAATGGACATGATCAATTATTATGCAAGAGAGAATTTTTGCATTCATTGCAACCAACCTACAAGAACGCTTGAAGTTCAAGTAAAGCTCTGTTGGTATCCGGTGGAAGGTCATTCAATGATACAATATAATCTCAGTGACATAGGATTGATTTAACCCCTTACGTCTTGAAACATCCTACACTAATGTTGTAAAGCTCAGAAAGTGAATGAAGGCTGGATCATTTATATATCAATGATGAAAATGAGACGGGCACTCTATGAACATATGAACTAGGCACTAACATTTGAACCGTCCTTTTCATGAAAGAACAGAAGGTGAAAGGAGGAAAAAAGCAGATGTACCTATTTAAAAGGCAGTGGGGCAACGAAGAAGTTGGAGAGAGAAAGAGAAACAGCAGAAATAAAGGGGAACAAGGTGGATATCTCATTACCTGACATTTCTATAAGTGAAAGCACTTCTTCATTCAGAGTGCTTCTTCATTGATTTCTTATTTATTACTTATCGAGTTTAGTTGTGTGGTGGATGGATAAGTGGTTGAATATGAGAATGAGTCATTGGATGGATAAATGAGTGAGTAACTGCATTTGAGATAATGCATGTATGAAAGGATGCATGTATGAATGGTTGAATAAATAAGCAGATTGATGATAATGTGAGGGAGTGAAGTAGCAAGTGATTGGAAATGGTGTGAGAGTTACAGGGACCGTCTAGGTCTGGTGGGGATTGGCATAAACATCAATAAATCCCTAGATAAGTGAATTTGCAATGGGGACCAGAAAAGCATGTCACCTCTTTGTCGAACTCATACAGGACATCAGATAAACTTTTGGATGAGGGGAAATTGGTCATACTCCTTATAATTTACACATCAGCAACTTGTCTGGGGTGGCCCAGAATGTCTACAGTTAGCTTATAATTGGTTAATTAATTAACACTTAACACCTGTCAGAGGCAATCAGATAGAGTGGCAGACCTGTGACACTCTCAATCAGTCCGTATTTGCACAGTGCTGCTATTCACCCATGCAGCTATCCAGGTGCTAAGTTGCTGGGCTCAGTTGAAAAGCCAGGTCTTGAGCCTCTTCCTGTATTCCTCCAGATAGGGTGATGTCGGAGGTGGAGGGGAAGGCCATTACAGGACTTGGTGGTGAGGCAGGAGAAGGAACGGGCTCCACTGAGGCTTCAGCAGATGTGCGGTGTCTGTGCGAGGGTGAGGGAGGCAGAGCGAAGGTCTCTGGAGGGTTCTTGGAAGTTCAGGTGATGGTTGATGTATGCTGATCCTTGGTTATGGAGGGATTTGTAGGCTTGTCAACAGCTTAAATTAGCATCTTTTCTGGACGTGGAGCCAGTTAAGGTTCCTGAGGTGGGGTTGATGTGGGTCCGTTTGGGCAGGTTGAGGATGAGTCTAGCTGCTGAATTGTGTATCGTCTGGAGTCTCCTCATGAGTTGGGTGGTGGTACCTGCATACAGTGCGTTGCCATAATCCAGATGACTGGCTACTAGGGCTTGCATTGTGGTTTTCCTTGTGCCAAAGGGGAGCCATTTGAAGATTCTTTGGAGCATGCGGAGAGTGTAGAAGCAGGTGGATGTGACTGCATTGATCTGTTGTTTCACGGTGAGTTTGGTATCTAGGATGATGCTGAGGTTGTGAGTGTGGTCTGTCGGTGTGGGAGTGGGGCCCAGTTTGGCGGACCAGCAGGTGTTGGTCTAAAGGGAGGCGGTGTTCCCAAAGATCAGCACTTCGGTCTTGTCAGTGTTGAGCTTTAGACAGTGGGTCTTCACCTAATAGGTGACATTCTTCAAGCAGTTGTGAAAATTAGTCATATATTACACTATAACAAATGCTGCAATGATAGCAAAAGGAAACTATTTAGCAATGACCACAGAGTAACTGAGGTCTTTTTAACCACATTGTGTTTGCTGAAGGGTATACCCTAAAAAATATATTAGATTATATTGGAAAAAAACTATAGATATATTTTCAACATTAAAAGATATAATTTAACTTGAAAACATGTGACTGTTACACAAGACACATATGATATGCAAAAGATGATACATGATTTGGTGAGCTATAAGTCATATTATGTATTTGAATGGAATAAAACTAAGCTCTTTGTTTAATCAAAATTATGAGAATAATAATAGCAATCACAATATGGGGGGGTATCACTTTAGATAAAACAGGCCTATTGGCTTTATCAAAGGTTAACCATATTATCAGAACAACAAACTAACATCATTTTGTGAGTAAATTCAATGATCAATAATAACAATGGAAAAATGCAATTATTAATGTCAATAAAAGATATCCCCCTTCAATGGTAATCACGGTCACTATCATTAATACAATAAACCATTTACGAATGAGCATAACATGTGCTTGTGTGATGTTTATATACTTTCACATTATATCCAGTACTATGATAAAAAAAGAAAAAACACTCCTAGAGGACACCACTTTCAAACCATATAAATTGTACTGTGAGTGAGTCTCACTACATGTATGTCACCCATGGTAATCACACGGTAAATGGACTGCGCATGTTCATCGCCAGTGTCTTCCTTTTAAGATAAGGCCGCTGCAACACAGGTATAATAAGGGACCCTTGGTTGGTTACACATGTAAGGGTTGCACGTGTGAAACTACAGTTGTGCACAGCCCGGTAACTGCACACAGGTAGCCTGGCGCAGAGGGCATTCTACAGGATTTGGTATTGACCTGATGTAGGCCTTATAATGTTAGTGTACTCTCATGGGGAAAGTTAGTGTAGTTTCATGTTTTATCTGCAGTGACATTTTATTATACACATAGGAGAAAACTGCCTTAGAATGCAGTTTCGCTTCCCTTTGGCCTGTAAAGTCCAGTGACATATCAAAATGGGGTGGAACATGTGCGCCAAACTCAAATCTGTGAGTTCCAAGAAGGTATCTGTACATTTGATGGGTCATTCAAAATTGTAATTTTCTCTGGCTCAGCTCAATATCAGAGCCCAGGCCTTTTGTCACCCTGCTGGGCCAAGTTAATTACATTTCTCTCCAGCAGCAGGACCAAAGGCCACTCCACACAAAAGGAGTATTTAACTGTGCGTCCCTCAGCTCCGGAGAAGGAAAGTGTGGGGATAAAAATCTGGATTTGTTAATTACTTGCCACGCTGCACCAGGGTTAGAGACAGTCCAGGCCCACAGAACAAAGGAGCAAGCCCAGACAACTAAAGCCAAACACAGAAGGGTGCTCCTTTTTGATCTTTTGATGGGAATGGCCCTGGCAGTGATGTCAGTGCGGGGGCAGAGCTGAGACCCCAGGAGCAGATGTGACCAGTGACTCCTGAATGGCACCATCTTGTACTGTTTCAGCATACCGTGCAGTAGGGTGGGGCAGGGGTGGAGAGGTGATGTGGCACCCCAGTATTGGCCAGGGGTGCCTGTCTTCTACAACCTTACACCCCTCCTTACAAACTCTTGTACAAAGGAGAGAAAGGGCTGTTGGTGCTGCTTGCGCTTTTTGCTGCTGGACCCTGAGAAAGTGATAGCGATGGACACCTGACAGGAGAAATCCCTTGATTCATAAAAGAAATAGGCATTCTGCCCCCCAGGACCAGTGGGTTTTTTCAAGGGCCAGTGAGGCTGCCCCCCTTAGAACCACTGAGTACCAGTTGGGGAGAAGATCTGGACTTCTGCACCCAGAGACAATGACATGAAGGAGAGCTGGGAAAGGGAGCCAGTTGAACCAGCTCCCTGGATGTTACACCAAGTTATAGGCCAGGAGGCCTGCTGAAACTCGCCACCAAGAGTAAAACGAGCCCAGGATTGTCTAAATCAGCACAGTAGGGCCCGAATTATGGCCATTTTGAGATTGGTGATCTTTGACTTCCAGAGGATCCAGGGTGTGCCAGGGTCCAGGGGTGGTGCAAGAAGTGTTTATTAATTGTTCCTGTGAGGAGTGAGTGTGGGGCTCCTCCCCACACCTTTGTCTGTCCCCAGGGGCCCCATCTCCCCAGGGGCTGGTGCACTAGAGATGGCACCCTCAAGAAAAAAAAAAAAGGAGAGAGAAAATGACAAAAAAAGAAAATGTGGGCTCCCAGCACAGTAGGGGAACAGCTGTTATAATATTCACTGTTTCCTCAGAAGAGGCTCATCTGCATGTTTGCTTGCTTATTGTGGTGGCCCCAGGGGGACAGGGCCAACCTCAATGAACATAGGACGTTTTGAGGGGGCTGTCAGAGTTACAGCAGCACCCCAAAAGTCATTGTAAAGGTACTAACCCTATGTTTGCCAGGTAAAGAAATCCATGACCCTTTGTGATTATCACCTAATTTATTAAGCATTCCCAAGGCTAGATCTTTTGCTTTCTAGGTAGGAGCGCAGTGAACTCTAAGAACGGTACTTTGACTGCATTAGATGTGGCCTGAAGGTGTATAAAGCAGATATATTAAGTGCAGTGCTCTTTAAGGGGCTAAATCTATAGCTACATTTTACAAGTTTGAAAGTGGGGGGGGGGATTACTGTTGTTTTTGGGTCATGACCCCTTAGCGGTCAAATGTGATTTCATTGTCACCTAAGGTATTTTCAAACTGCCTTAATTATATATTTGTAAATGAATGCATTATGAATGCATTTATGCAGTGATAAATGTACTTTTCCTTTTGTAAAGAAAAATCACTGACTAGAAAATCATTAATTGAGTGGTATTATTGTGTGCCAGTGAATGATGACTACCAGCCCACACCACCTCTCCTGATTAGGCCTTGGACTACTCTGTTTCACAACCCTGAGAGTGTCAAGTGCTACAATGGGGTGCTTGGTTCCCAGGAAGTGGAAATTGTGGACCTATTTCTTGCGCAGGCCTCTCATCCTGCACAACTAATAACTCAATTTCCTACAAACAGCAATTACAAATTAAAGTGGTGCTACTTGTGCGCAGATAACAGGTTTAGTAAGTATTGCTCAACCAACTTGCATATATATCGGCTGTCCACAATCAGCTAACCTCTTATTAAAAGGTAGGCATTGGAGGTTATAGCTGATATTCAATTTACATGGAGCATTACAGTAAGCGAAATTTCATTTGGGAGTCTAACACTACTGCAGAGATTGAAAAACCCAGGACTAGAAACAAGAAATTAGGAACTTTTTTGTGCTGTTTCATTTTTTTCTACATTACTGGACTGCTGCTAGTAATGTTACATCTAACTCCCTGGGCGTAAAACAGCAGAAAATGCACTGTGAAAACCGCAACAGAATCATATTTCCAGTTTGTACTAAAGCATTGACCCCCTTAATAATGTACACTCTATAAACATGCAGTACAGCATTGTTACCCAAAACAACACAAAGAGCAATTTTCTTTAAAAAGCAGATTTTAAATACGTAGGGCCAGAGTCACAGATCCTTAATTGCTACCACTGCTTAGTTATGCATTGCGGCTGGCGTGTGAGACTACCTATGCCAATATAGCATCTTTACTCGTCCTGGAAGGTGTCCCTTAAGGCACAAAATATACTGCATGCAATGCAGGCACCCTTGCACCATGGTGCAAGGGTGCATGTGTTGGCGCTAGGCAACCCATTGCCATGGGAAATGGACAGGAATGTGTGTCTTCAATTAAATACGGCGCATTCCTGCCCTTTCCCTGTCTTGCACTGCAGCGCAGCAAGGTGACCTCCTGTGTTGCCCATCATCACAAAGCTCATAAATGAGCACGTTGGGAAGAACCTAGACAACAAAAAACACCCATTGATATAGCTTTACTATACTAGCATTCAATGTCTGGAAAGGTACATGTAATTAAAAAAAGAGGTTCAGATTGCCAGTGAGAGGTAGGTGGCAAATAGCCTTAACATTCAGATGTTAAGAAGTCGTCAAGCAAAGCTTGTACGACTAAAACTAGCAGGTTATAGTTTTTTACTAAGATTCAAAGGTTGTCAACAAGAAACAGGCACCACCTATCTGGCAAGGTATGTGCTGGATGTGGGCACCATTATTGCTGAGGCAGTGCACACCTGCCTATTTGGTAAAATGTGATTTATTTCCTGCATAAAGAGGGATTTGTGTCCATGGCTAGTATTGACAAAAATCATCGGTCCCTTATGCTACATTCTTGTACTGAGACCTATAAAAGATGACAAGAGACTCGTTTAGAAGTGGGTGGTAATGAGAAACCCAGCAAAAATTGATGAATTTACCAACCATGGTTTTCCTTCTCATTCCTCAATGAGCTCCAATGTTTGAAACAAATCGCTGGCGGATAAGATGCTACAGAAACACTGGGGACACAGCATCAGGAGACCTCACCCAGTTAGGTCCTCACAATGAATGGTCCTTAAATTCTGATGGGCCCATTAACAGGAGTTACCAGGACCAGCCGAATTATACATTTGGGTTTTGCTCTGAGATATTTGCCAACATCTCTGTGTAAAGACTAAGGGGCCGATTCCGATCTCGGCCGGTAGGGCTCCGAATCGGATTCGGCATAACCGGATCCGATTCGGAGCCCTATTTCCCGACCGATTCGTACGTGCGTCCGGACGAGCGAGTACGATGCGAAATCGCCGACCGACTCGTTCTGGCATCCCAACCGCTCCGACCGACTCGTTCCCGGGTCTAACCGCACCGACCGACTCGCTCGGACACGACTCGCACCGCGCAATGGAGACGTTCCCCGGCCGGGTAAGTACGATGCGCGCCGCGAGCAGTCCGAACGACACGCGCCGTCCGGCTCGAAAGAGCAGTCGGAGCCGTACTTCGGGGGTCCGTGTCGGACCCCCCTGTACGTGTAGCCGTGCGAGTCGCACACAGGGGGGTCCCCCCTACCTGTGCGTGTATGGCGCGAGTCGCTTCGCCACGTACCCGCTGTAGGGGGCGCCCTTGTTCGCCTCGCACCCATTGAGGCAATGGGAGCCCGCGTAGGCGTTGTACGACCGGCTCCCATTGACTTCAATGGGAGTCCGACCGACTCGAGTACGATAGCATACGGACGCATCGTACTCGTTCGGTCGGGCTGCACGGGTCCGATTCGGTCGGAAATCTCTCCAAGTCCGGCTCGGTCGGAGAGATTTCCGGCCCGAATCGGAATCGGCCCCTAAGTCAAACATGCGGGTATTGGTGGTGAAACACCGATTTCCATATGCTACTCCCCAAAAACGTAATTCCCATAACATCCCCACTATAGAATTCATCAAGATTGCTGATGACGAAAATGCTGAGGCAGTGAACTAACAGTGATTAATGTGGGGCACTCCCAATGGAGGCCTTCTAGTGGAGCTGGCAATGCTGTTTTATTGACCTGCTGGGTGAGACCTATTGCTTAAGGGACATCGTTCTTTTTATTTTTCAGATACAAACCTAAAGTGCAGGATAGACATAAGTTGACTGAAAGTATTTCTAATGGTGCAAATTGCCACCGCACGGGAGTGGACTTTAAAAATGGCAGACCAGCCTTCAGTGGGGTAGCAGTTGCAGGGCCCCCCTCATCCCGAAGTCTTCGTGGCTAGTAAGCCTGGGCAAAATTTGCCCTGATGAAAGCATGTGGACCTGGCCCATAACAAAAACCAGGAAACATGCACGGCCGGCTCAGCCATTATCTTGGCACAGCACGAGGGGGCAGATTTACAAGCCCCCTGCGCCACCAGTACGTCACTTTTCGTGACGTACTGGTGGCGCAGGGCTCCTCGATATTTACAAGGAGAGGAAAAGCCACCATGCGTCACTTTTCCTCTCCTTGTAAATACCGTCCCTTCACACGCAGCACTTTGCGGTGAAGGGGCGTTCCATGGGTGTTGCTGTGGGTGTTCCCACGCAACACCCATGGAACAAGACACATCTCCAGAATTACGAGAAATCGTAACTCTGGAGATGCGTCTGAAGCTACGCCACCCTAGAGGTGGCGTAGCGAGGCGCACCGAGGAGAAATGTTTTCATTTCTCCTCGTTTTTCTCTTTCAATGCGTGCTGCATTCTGCAGCACGCATTGAAAGAGGAAAAAGCCTGTACTGATTGTTTTTGTGCAGAAAGGTGCCCTTCCTGCACAGAAACAATCTCCCCATGGCGCAGGCATCCTTGCACCATGTGCAAGGGTGCCTGCGCCGGCGCTTGGCAGCTGTTTGTGCGCCAGCGCAGGGGAGAGCACAGGAATGCGACATATTCTTGTAAATATGTCGCATTCCTGTGCTCTGAAAGTGCCGCAGCGTGGCGCAGCCAAAGGGCTTGCAGCGCCACGCTGCGGCACTTTCTTGTAGATCTGCCCCGAGGAGTCTGAACAGAACGAATAGGGGCTAATCAATTCAAGGGCTTTCAGATGGCTGTCAGGGTTGCTTCTGATGACCTTGGATGAATTAGCGAGAATATAGCAAGCTTTTCTCAATTCCTATCGTAAAATTACTTCTGAATTTGATGGAACGAGGGCTCCTACCCTACAACTATGCCTTTTTTTCTTAAACACCATAAACATTTATGCATCCTATTAATGCAGTAAAAACAAAAGTAGTAACAATTATTAAATCGCAGCCCCGATAATTTACGTTTATACATAAATTGGACACAAGTATGCCGGTAAGCTATGCATGCAGCTAGCTACATAACACAGTAACTACATCTATTAAACTATTGGAAAAAGGACTATCATGCCGGAATCTTGCCTGCTTCTCGGATATAGTCTTCAAATATTGATGTCATACTGTAACCGGTTGATATTAGTGACCTTCTGGGTTGTGGTTTAATATTTTATTTACTGCAAACTCTGAAATACTTTCTCTTGACAAGTGAGGCCAGGAGAGTACCCAGCGGCCTGTGATGGCATTTTGCAATAAAGAATTAGAAGTCTCAGAACTTCCAGGTCATTGAAAGTGGCAATAATTGGAGCATTACCCTGTGTGCACTGCACAGAAGAAGCGCCTCCCTCAAAAACGTGCTCTTAGTTAAATAATTCGTAGTAAAGAATCTCCAATGTATTTTTTCATATTGGATACATTGTTTTCCCCCATGTGTTTCTCTCCCCACAAATTGTCGTAAGTTTTTTTTCAGAAACTGTAGTGCCTTAGCAAGTGCTAGTAAGGGCCGATCTTAAGTCTTCTTCTACTTTGCCCTATCGAATTGAGTATTGATAATAAAATGAAACCTATGTTGACGATATTTTATTAAGCTTCACTAAGATGCAAAGAAAAATGTTTTAACTTTTGTGATTTCAGTTTCCATTGTGCACAAGGGGCAATTTAAAATATTGTAGAAAATGTAGTCAAATAGGGCATTGTCCAAACAAGTTAACTTTAGCATTTTGTATTCAGTGGACATGCCTACCATTTGAATAACTAAATATGTCACCCAGCTCCAAATTTATTTGACTACTCAAATGGGGAGTAGGTTTAAAATAAGAGTTATAGGGCCAGATGTACAACCCTTCCAATTTGCGAGTCGCAAATTGCGTCGTTTTGAGATTCGCAATTTGCGACTCGTAAACTGGAATTTACAACAGTGTCTCAGACACTGTTTGTGATTCCTAATGGGTTTGTAAATTTCCTGCCTCATTAATATTCATGAGGCAGGTGCAAATTGTGACACCATTGGGAATGGCTAGCACTCCCAGGGATGGTGGCCTGCTGAGGTCAGCAGACCACCATGTCTGTGACTGCTTTTTCAATAAAGCAGTTTTAAAAAAAAAATACAGCCCATTTTCCTTAAAGGGCTGTCCGTGGGACCACTGTCTGCTCTTAAAAAATATTTTCAATGCCAGTCACAAAGGGGAAGGGGCCCCCTGGGAGAGGGCTGGAATGCACCCTATTTAACGTTATGCAGTGCATTCCTGCTCTCTACCTGGGCTGGCGCACAATGTGCTGCCTAGCACCAACGCAAGCACCCTTGCATTATGGTGCAAGGGTGCCTGCTTTGTAGGCAGGCCAGTTTGTGTGCAGGAAGGAACACCTTCCTGCTCAAAAACAATCCTCAGAGGCATTTTCCTCTTTCTGTGTGTGCTGCAGAATGCAGTATGTGTAGAAAGAGGAAAAAAGGAGGAAAAATAAACATATTTCTCCGCGTCACACCTCCCCATGGGAGGCACAGTATTTTGATGCATTTCCAGGTCTACAACAAATGGCAAATTTAGGAATGCATCAAATACCATGGGTGGCTGCGTGGGGACATCCATGCTCTACCCATGTAACACCACCCTGTGGAAGAGCGATTTGCACTGCCTTGCATTAGTCCACATTTACCAAGCCATGCAGGGCCTCGCAAGAAGGCCTTGCATGGCTTGGTAAATATGATTTAAGGTTTTGTGTCGCCCTTGTGCCCACTTTTGCGTGGTGCAAGGGCGACACAAACTGATAATAAACATGGACCCTAATGTCCCAAATATTAGACTGAGGAATAGCTTTCCAGCATGAAAACACCCTCACACATTTCAATGAAGATCAAATGAGCCCTAACCTTGCAACTGCCCAGCTGACCTGCACAACTGGACTCTGCTGCTGGCCTCTGTCAGAGTGAGTCCTAAGCCCCAGGTGGTTTCCCCATGTCTTGTACCCTTGGCTGGTGTTAGAGTGCACTCCTAATGACCCCAAACTGCAAGATCTGGGACTTAGAATCTTTTTACCAACTTTCTGTCTAGAGAACCGTCAGAGACCAGGATGAAATTGTAGCCGCAGCTAGTCGGCCTCAGTTGTTAAAAAAAAAGAAAATTCATTGTGCATTTGAAATCAAGAACAGAACAGTCAAACAAAACCACCTTGTCACAACACCAGCACATGCTCCGTCACTTACAACTGCATTCTTCTTGCATATACAACAGAGCACATTACTCAGCATAGGTCTTTGGAATGCAGCATGCTGCTCTCGACAACCACCCAGTCTCCAGTGTAAAGACCCACCTCTCCATCCTTGTGGCTGCCCATGTATGTGGGTCATGGAATGTCGTGTTGTTTCCTCCATTGTCCCCGGATTTTAAGGTATTGTTGGAGGCAGCCACCGGATTTATATACTGCCTCTTCAGCCAGTGAGCTGTAGTCCATCTCTCTCAACCAATTCCCTGGAAACACAACCAGGATAGCCAGATTGGGATCCCACTCTATCAGGATGCTGACCACTGATTCAGCCGCGGCTCGTGCAGGTAAGAGTGGTGGGGACGGGTGGGGGGATTTCGACAGACAACGAGGGAAAATTAATTATTTATTCAATTTCCCCTCGTCGTCTGTCGAAATCCCGGCCCCACTGCCCCACCGCTCTTACCTGCATGAGCCAAGGCTGCACTGATTCAAGTTTACAAAATATCAAGTCCCAGTGCACATTATCAACTGGCATTCCCATTCCATGTGTGTTAGCATGCCCTTGGCCTCGCCAAAGCAGAGGCAGTCAGGACCACTACCAAAACCCATTTTCGACAGCCTCACTGGGGTATGGTATATCCTATGAAAATACTTAAATTGGATCAATCTCAGTCGAGACGGAACACTAGCTCCTGGGGTGCCATTTTAGCCTCCATCGACCTCTCTTCCTCCAGGGGCTCCAGATCAGGTTCCAACTGCTCTCTAAGCAGTTCAGGATTGTTGCACACCTGGGACCTGTCTAAGCTGGAGATGCCTTTCCCTTCCCTAGCTGTCATCGTGAGCCTGGCTTCCAGAGGGCTATACTCTGGGAGAGCCTTGACGCCCAGCTTCTATTTTTCTAAAGCGTGCTGAGGTAGTATATAAAGAAAGAATTGTGATTTATGCAACTCATATTTGCCTGTTAGTTGTTCATAGGACTTCATGTGATCAGACAGTCAAACTTCACCTAATTTGGAATTTCCTATCATATCCCAATTTTGGAAGGCATTGATCCCTGTTGATTCAGAAAGCCACTTGCCCGACCATAATGGTGTCTCCTTGATGAGCACTCCATGCCATCCAATCCACCTCAGTGCCACTCCAACAATGAATAGAAGAAGCCATAAGCTCCGGAAGGATTGGGGGAAGCTGAAATTCATTCAGTTGGCCTCAGCTTGCTATTTTGCCCGTTGAAGGAGATCTGACTTCCACAAAAAGTTTATGTCCAAACGTAGAGGGCTTCATCGGAACCACTGCTGAGCAGCAGCCCTTGTACTTTGAGGCCTTCCTGGGCACATACTATGGACTTGGCCCACTCGGAGGCTTCCTGCCCTTGTAAATGGTGTGTTGCTGAAGTGTGAGGTCCCGGTGTTGACAAGCCCCGTTATGGATCCAGCTTGAAGCCTGATCTGCTGAAGACTCAACAATTAACACTTTTTCTCTGTAAAAGTATCTAAGTCAGAAAGTAAACTTTCTCCTGGGAAGAACCTGGTCACAGTATCCGACCCGCACTTCATCACACTCAGCAATAACTTTTCACTTTGACCTGCCCAGTGTTACCAAATTACAGTGGTTGGCGCTTTCTGCTTTTTGATGCTATTTTGAATTCAAAGTTTAAAAGTTCATATTTCCTTTTCAACTTATTGGATTTTTGTTATTTTGGTGTCATTTTATTTATTAAAATGTACTCAATTTTTCTAAATTGGTTTGAGTTTTTTCATGTATTGAGTTTTCACTTCAATATTGTTTGAGTGCTGCATAAATAAATGGATTCCAAGTTAAGCCTGACTGCTTTGTGCCAGGCTATCAGAGGGTTAAGCACAGGTTTATATAGTGACTAGTGTTTGCCTTGACAAGGATTCTGATTATTATTTGAGGTTGGTTCTCACTCTAATTTCTTACAGCGGGCATTTTTGTACAGTTGGCAAAAACCTCATCTTGAAATGCTACCCCAAGCAACTGCCAGAGTAAGTTAGTCTGTTTTCAAGCATTCCTCCCATCACCTTTTTTTGTGATTGTGGAAAGTTGACAGCTACATTGGAAAGGGTGGGGTGATGTCAAGACTCGTAAATAATGTACTCTTAAACGCGATGCGAAGTTGAAAATTGTTGCAAAGTTAATAGAAATTCCATGTACCATACTTTATAACAATGCTAATGGGGACAGAGCAATATTGAACAGAGCAACAGGAATCTACACCTTAATATAAAAATGCTTTTTAGACGAGCTTGTATGACTCCAGCTGGTGCAGCTACTTGGACTGAAAATGTAATTTGGTCTTTACAGCCATGCACTGCTAACAGAAAGGTGATGGTATTCTTCAGGTAATTCAAAGTTACCTCTGATACTTCAGAACTATAATTTCTAGGTGCTTGGCAAGCCCGGTCACGTATCTGCTCGATTTCACCACCAACAGTTATGTCTAGATCATTACTATAAACGCCAAAAGCTGAAGGCATTGTTCAACCAAGGGGTGGTAACAGATTCTTATTGAGCCCATGGATCACTCACAAATTTGCCAGGTTTCCAAATTTCCAGTCAGTATCACCAGGAAGCCACCTATTGCAAAAAAGATGGGTAGGCCACGATGCAAAACCCTTGTAGCTTCTAGGGCCGTGGCTCCAAATAACTGCCCTACAATTCAAAGACTGTACACCACCTGTGATAAGCTTCATTCTGGGGTTAAACCGTACATAAGGAGAGTAAGGACAATTTTTCTGTTCCTAAATTTCAATCACACATTGTCATGCAGCTCTTTTCAAAGGGGAGAAACAATGTCCACTGTTAAAAGTACCTCTGCCAAGGTACAACCATCAGGATCATTATGGACTTTAATCATAGAATGCATTGATGCCAAGGATACTAATTCTTTGCAGTACTGTTAAGACTAGCTACAGGAGGAATTTTCCCTTGACATGTTTCTTCAGTAATATGCTGCAATGTCTCTATGAAAAAGTCCCATTATTCTTGTGTAAAGAATCGGGTTATACATCTCAATTTCAATCTTTATGGATATTGCGTTCCATTATCACAAACACATCAATAAAAGGTTATTAAAAAATAAAATACGAATCTTAAAAACAGTTACAAGCAATAAAAACAGTAAATATTCTAAAAATCACATGAGAATTACATCATACAATCACAATCAACTAGAGCTATGAATAGTCTGGGCCTTTGTTTTGCTCACTAGCTAGCATTTCACATCTGATCAACCAAGCTGCATATAAGAATTTGGAAACGGCCACAACCACAATTGAGGAAGTATCGCTTATACAAGTTCTATATGCTTCTTCCCTGGTTACACATAGGCCCAATCCACTTAGATCTTGCTTGTGCAAAAAGAGGGCAGTGGAACAAGACATGCTCGTTACTTTCCCATGGGTTTTTACAGTGGAAACAACAGCCAGATCCCTGGTCAGACCTCCCCCAACTAACAGAAAAAGCTGCAACCGGAAGGCACGCATATCAGAATTGGCAGAACAGGGACCGAGCACGTGCCGGGCAAATAAAATCCATAAATTCCTCAGGCTTGCACAGCACTTTGTGTATGAGAAACGCACTTGTTAGGGTTCGAATCAAGGGTGAGTAGCCCCTGTGCCTAATGGCTTCCTCATTGACCCTTTTTCCAAATACAGCAACATCCCCTCTCTGGATGGACTGTGGCTCACGCCAAACTTTTCCCAGGCTCAGGTCGGTCCATCCCTTCTTGAGTGCCACTAACCATCTAATTTTCCAACTCCATTAGCCACAATAACGTCCTGTAAGCCCTCCCTGAGATGGTACAATTCACCAATGCTCCATATTTGGATCCAGTACAGTAAGGGCCTCAGATATAGCTGTGACGATAAATCAAGGATCACAACATCCAGCTGGAGCACCACCAATGGCGTTCCTTTCCCTAGACCCAGGAGGCTTCTAATGAAATTGTTTTCTGCTATGCACAGGGTACTCATGTTACAATAGCCCCATGGTTCCACCCCATACAAAGCAGCCCCCCTAGCCTGAGCTTTATAGATTTCTACTGCTGGGCATACAGGTGACCAAGCTGCTTTTATGGCAAAATTTAATATAGCTCCAGCCCGGTGCTTGAAAGTTACGGTGCTTTTTAAAATCTGTGAGTCTCAAGATCCAGAGTTGTCTAACGTAATCCCTATGTAGTCAAACTCCTGTACTCTTTCCAGTACTTTGGATGCCAGCTTAATAACTCACCTCACCTTCCCACTCGTGGTGAAAGTCATATATTTGGTCTTGGAGATGTTAACATCAAGACCAAAATCAGAGCAAAACCAGTTGAAACTGTCAACCAGGCTTTGCAGCCCCCTCCTAGAGTTGGACAACAAAAGCGCGTCATCTGCAAAGAGGAGGGCAGGTATTTTTACTCCTGTCAAGCTAGGGGAATCATTAACACAGCTGGATAAAAACACAATACATTTAATGTATAAAAGGAGAAGTAATGTATAAAAGGAAAAGGGTTGGGGCAGGTACACACCCCTGGCGCACACCTTGGTCTAGAGGAAGATCCTCAGTTAGTTCTCCCTTAACACCACACCTTTCTTTGGCGAAGTCCACTTCTTGGAGTAATCTAGTCAAATGAAGAAGGTCAGGTGGAGTTCCCACCCCCTTGAGGACCTCCCACAATTTCCCTCTTGGTACCAAATCAAATGCAAATTGATGAACGCCAACTTTGGCCAGGTTGGCCAGCCTCCATTTGTCCAGGAGGAACCGGAGGGCCTTGTCAAAGGCACTAACTTTATGTCTGAAGCCATCCTGTAGGCCTGAGAGGATCTGCCAGTCCAAATCCCAATCCAACAGGTGCTCCAGGATCTGCTTGCAGAAGATTTTTTGGAGGTTGTATAGTAAACTAATGTGGCAGTAGTTGGAGGGCACACTAGGATCCCCTGTTTTGAAATTTGGAATGATTTCCATCCCTTTCCAAGATGGAGATATTACCCCTTCTGCATCTACGGTGCTGGAGACCACGTTGATGTAAGGAATCCAAACCTTGGGGTCTGCATTGAAGACATATGCGGGGACTCTATGAAGCCCCGGGGCTTTCCTGGGTTTCAATGATACCACGGCCCATTCTGTTTCCTCAAGGGTGGGTCAATTGTCTCGCTCTTTGTGCTCAGGGGATCACGATGCACCATGTTTCCCTCCACTACAGGGGCATGGGGATACAAGTTTCTAAAATGTACAACCCGGTCACAGGGTAAAATAAATGTTTCTGCAGGATTACATTGTCTCCCTCCCTTCCTGCCTGCTAACCACAGTCAAGAACTTCTTCTGGTCATTGGTTGCAGCTGCATCTAACAGGTAAGCCCACATTTCGTCCTCCCATGCTGCTTTTGCTGTTCTAATGAACGCCCGTTAGTCTGCTCTGTATACCCTTAAGACTCTAGTGTCTCCTCCTTTTAGGGCTTATAGGATGTTCAGCTTTGCCTTTTTACACTTATCATTAAACCAGCCCCTTAGTGGTTTTAGTCATCCTCAACCTCTTTCGTTAAGACACCCTTCAGCTTGGAAAATACCAGATGGTGTTCATCAAGGATTTCTTACCCCAGTTGTCACCCATGGTCTCCATGTGCAAAGCCAAAATGGAATAAAAGGCCCAAAGTCCCTCGGGGATGAGGCGACTACTTCCCATCTCAAGTTTCTCCGGTTGTTTGTGGCTACAAGCTGCCTATGGGCATGGTCTGAGGGTTCAGGACATGGGAGGGTCTTTGGAATCTCGCAGCTTTAGTGACAAAGGATCATGGTCACTCTCTCCTCTTTCTATTACAAAGATGTCTTCCAGTTTAGGTTACAATCTTACATCCAAGAGAATGTAATCAATTGCACTGCAATAGGTACCTCCTCTGAAAGTTGGGACACGTAATTTATCTGAGGGGGTACGACCATTGCATGGCCGAATGCCATAAGTGGTGGTAAGATCAACAACCTGTAGTGATGCTCTCGAGGACACCCTTTTTTGGATGGCATTAGATCCGGTATACTCCATGTCAGGTTCTCTTCTCTAGACAGGTCATTAGGAAGGCTGTTCAGCTCAAAGGCTAGGTTGAAATCCTCTGCTACAAGCACATGGCGGCTGGTTACGGTTCAATATTTGCAACATTTTGGATTCTTGTCTAAAGGAACTTCTCCTGTTGTGGATGTTGACAATCAAAAGGGGGTGAAGGATGCTCCCTGAAAAAATCAAGCCCTGGACATTAGGAGAGTCCTAATATAGGGGCATGAGTGAATAGGCCAAAGTGGTTCTAACCAAAGCTAGTAGCCCACCAGTGGTGTGCCCAGCACTAGATTTAGTCGCTTGGATATTATAGCTTCTGCAGCTACCGCTATTCACCTGCAGCAGGTCCTAGGTTTCCTGGAATAGGGAAATATTGTGGCCATCAACAAAAGTACCCCAGTCAGGATCCAATAATTTACCCCGAATACTTGCAATGTTCCAGCTTAGCATGTGGGTCGTCGGTAATGGGACAGCCAGGTGGAGCGAAGAGGCCTCAGATCCCTCCATCTGAGGGTGGTCTGGTTGGGTAGGGGGTGGTAATGGTCAGTCTAACCCCATGTTAGTCAAAGCATCTATGGTGCCAGTAGCACCCAGGCGGGCTCCATGTACAGGATCTAAGGGCCCCATGCTACCTATGCTGGGGCTATCACTTACACTTTGTAGGTTCACAGTCTCATTGCCAGGGGGGGCTCTTCAGCCTGGGGTGAGTCAATCAACCACAGTTAGGGGCGAGGGAGATCTTACTGGACCGAAGTTTCTCAGCTGGGCTGGGTCCACTTCCCACATGCAGTTTTGCTGTCCCTCCACAAGCTGCCAAGCCGGGCCACCCCTTTCCTTCAAGTGGTGAAAGAAGAAGCCTAATGGTGGAAGTGAAATATTCAAACCTTTCAGGTGTTGGTAAAGGTAATGGGTGAGCTAGATTCTCCTCTAGGTCTTCCAATCGGGCCATAGGCACACTACTGCTAGAATATAACTCAGTTCTCACTGTGACTCTACGAGTTTCAGCTCCAGGTGCAATCTCCGTGTCAGGACTCAGTAAAGCCCTGGGCTTGGGGAGGATAGACCCAGCTCGCATCAGAGAGAGACGGCGTTGCACCAGGTCAATTTCCTTGCTCACTGTTAGACCTGGCACCTTTGGCGTGGGTCTCCCCTGCATTTTTTTTGCCTTTGCCTCCTGTGTTTTTGCTGTGTGTTGGACTTCGTTTCCCTGGTCTAGATGCCTTGGGCACTTTGCCACTGCAGTTCAGTGCCAAAGTGCAAGTGCTCCCTTTGTAAATTGTTGTGATGGATTAGTGATTCCATGATTGGCATATTTGATTTACTAGTCAGACCCTAGTACAGTGCACTATGTGTGCCCAGGGCCTGTAAATCAAATGCTGCTATGGGGCTGCAGCACTGATTGTGCCACCCACAGAAGCAGCCTGTAAAATGTAACTCTGGCCTGCCATTGCAGAGCATGTGTGAAGTCTGGGACTGCCATGTTGACTTGGCAAGTGCACACACTTGCCAGTCCCTAAACCTTCCCTTTTCTACAAATTAGTCACCCCTAATGTAGGCCCAAGGTTTCCCTGTGGGCAGGGTGCAGTGTATGTGAAAGGTAGGACATGCCCTAGTGTGTGTGGCATGTCCTGATAGTGAATTACTGCCAAATTCGTTTTTCACTATTGCAAGGCTACCTGTTCCCATAGGACAGAATAGGGAGTTTGTTTATAACCTCTTTTAAACATAACTGGCCCTGGGAACAAGGTAGGAAAATAAAATTTAGTATGCCTGAACTCGGAATGTTAAAAGGCATCTTTTAGTGAGGGTGATTTTTACATTCTGTGTTTGAAAATGCCACTTTTAGAAAGTAGGTATTTTCTTGCCCAACCATCCAGTGTGCCTCTGCTAGGTTTGTGTATTGCATGTCTGGCTTTTGGATGACAGGGGCTGGAGAGGGGTAGTGGCTCCAGAAGTCTAATGAGCCAGGGCTGGGCTGAATAGACCTGGGCTGCATTTAGTGTAGGGGGAGGAGATTTCCTTTCACCTGAATGGGCCTGGTCTGCCTTCAACAATGCTGTCTCCACCTCCTGCCAGGAAGCTGCACCAGTGAGGACAGAACTGGTTTTGGCTGGGTACAGACACTCTCTGCCTTCAGAGAACAAAGCATTTGTGTGTATAAAAAGAGGGGCCCAGACCCCAGACTTTTAGATCACTTCTGGGAAATCAAGAGGAACCCTTGCCAAGGAGAAGAGCTGGAGAAACTGAGGAAGAATACTGCCCCTGTGCTGTTTGCTGTCTGGGGTTGGCCTGCAGTGGCTACTTGCTGCCAAGGGAAGGAGAAAAGGACTTTGCTGCTTGTTTTGTCCCTCTGCTTGAAAAAAAGATCTCCAAGGGCTTGAACTGAGCTTGCCCCCTGTTCTAGAGGTCTCAGGAACAGCAAGGACCTCACCGTGTCTGTGGGCACCGTCTCTGATTGTTTCCGCAGAAGAAAAAGGGTAACCGTCTCTGTTATCGAGTCCGTCGTAGGATTCCGTGTCCTGAAAGCACCGCGAGAGAAACGCCTCACTTCGCAATGCAATCCTGGTATCATCGACTCCGTCAACGAGCCGCGGCTTGCACCGCGCCCTGTGGGCACCGCACTCCGCAACACTTCGCTGCACACTGCAAAGACGTCACCGACTCCGTCACTGCCCATCGACCGGCTCCATCGCCGCACCATGACCTGCCAGCACTGCAGCGAGCATCGTCTCACCCTTCAACGCAAGCCCTGGTCTTACCGACTCCGTCAACTAGCCGCTGCCTGCAGCGAATCGTGAGGACATCGTCCGCCGCAACGCTCCATTTCACAATGCAATTGTGATGTTTGCCCCGCCCCGTCTGTCGACGCTTTAGCTGGCCTGTATCGACGCGGTCGGCTGGAATTGTTAGACTCTATCGTATTCAGTATCACGGTAGCCCCAGGAGGAGCTATCGAGTCAGAAGGACTTTGTTTTATTGGTTTTCCTGCAATTTAAAGGTTATTTTGCACAAGTACTATTTTTCAAGAGTATTGTATGTTGGATTTTTATCGTATTTGGTCTTGTTGGTTTAGATAAAGATTTACTATTTTTCTAAACTGGTGTGGTGTCCATTTGTAGTGTTTTCACTGTATTACTGTATGTGTTCACAAATACTTTACACACTGCCTCTGAGATAAGCCTGTCTGCTCGTGCCAAGCTACCAAGGGGGTGAGCAGGGGTTATTTTAGAAGTGTGTCCCCCTTACCCTGACTGGAAGCAAGGGTCCCTGTTTGGACAAAGGTACCTACCTCTGCCACCTAGAGACCTCCATTTCTAACACTCACTAACCACACTGCTCTCTGGATGAAACCATTGGTACATTATTCAGAGAAGGCAACACAATGGCAAAGACTACTCAAAAAATAAAATCATTCCAAAGATAGTTTGAGTTGAACACGTAATTATATTTCCCAACATGCACTTACAAATAAATGCAATAATTTGCACTCTGTAAGCACGCTTTTTAATATTTTGATTTCAGAGACTTCATCCTTTAACACCTCAGATGTATATTTTATTTTGCAGCCAAGAAACGGTGTCGCCGTGTTTACAGATAAAATCAAGAGCTGTGAAACGATTTTTACATCCCGTTTCGAAGGAGCAGAGGAATAGTACATGCTGCTTGAGTGCATTGTTTAAAAAATTATGTTTAGCAAACCGTATTCTCGGACTGCTTCAGTGACATCGAATACATAGAACAGGTGCCTAATGTGTTAGTGCACTGCAGCATGCCATGACATATTTGCAAATCACTGAAGTGCCATACCTGCACCTGAAAATATTCAGATTACGAAACCACCCTCCCTTTATTTTGATCCACACCCACTGGTATAACCAGCATGTACCATTATCAATTTATATAGCATACAGCGACAGAATGCAAGAACAATGCTACAAGAATGCACACATTAAATGAATGCAGTCATAATTTTAAATATTTAGATACGAGTTGCTCAGAATATCCCAAAGTGATTGTAATGTTAGCAACGATACAATGTGCAGCACACCAAAGCAAAATACATGCAAGCTTAATCTATCTATCTATCTATCTATCTATCTATCTATCTATCTATCTATCTATCTATCTATCTATCTATCTATCTATCTATCTATCTATCTATCAATCTGTCTGTCTGTCTGTCTATCTATCTATCTTCACATACACATATATTTAGAAATATCATATCAACAGATACATAGATTATACCATGCTACTTTTTTCACATTCAGCTAGAATTAAAGCACATGTGATTAAACCCTTTGGGCAAGGTAACATCTCACATTCAAGGCTATTTGAGTATCAGTTAAAGGATCTTGTTGCATTAAGTATCCCTGAGGCATTTTCATATTACTAACAGGGTGGCAGATACTTGTGCATTTGCTTCTGCCACGGAATCCTCTCCCAGAAAAGCCCCAAATATCTGCGCCCTATGATACAGCCTTATTCACCATCGCGCAAACTGAGATCCTCAAAGGCCAAATTAGCACTAGTCCCCTGGGGCTTTATGGCCAGATTTGGGGCTTGGTCTTTCTCCTTTCTGGCCGCCAAAGCCTGGAATTCGCTCCCAGCACCCCTGGGAGCAGAATCTTCTATAACGAAGTTTAGGAATAAACTTAAAACCTGGTTGTTTAGCTCCCCTTAGCTCCCCGTAGTAGGTGCTATTTTTTTATCTAAATTCTTCTGTAGCTTAGATAGGTCATGGTTTCAGTGCAGGGACACACTGTATAGTGTAACCAGGCCCTCTACAAATCTCCTATTATTATCATTTATCCCCTTCTGTAATATGGATCACACCTGTGCTATACGTGCCCTGGCCCCTAGTCACACTTCCTCATTTACAGGAGAGAGTGGTCCCATGCAAATACAGGAACACTTTTCCTCTGCAACCGTGCCATGTTATAGATCAGCTGCAGAGTCAAATGAGCTGCCTGGAGAAGCACAAACCATGCCTCACACAAAGGCATCACAAAGTGCATTCCACATGAATGAACTTTGAAAGGTGGACCTCCATGCACCTCTCCAGTCATCGGCTGCAGGAGGGTTGAGTCACTTACTGCACCCATTTCGAAAGAGGCTCTCTGCACTACTTTCAAATGTTATTACCTGCATAGTGAATGGCAGGCAGGTGGCTAATGCAGCCGGCCTGTCTTTTCACTGATGTGCTGAGCGCAGGGCAGGTGTGATTTCTCAGTAGCTCTGCAGACAGAGCATTACCCCCAGGTCCCTTATGTCCTCGTCCCATTCATTAACATAGTGGAGATAACCATCTCCCGACAGAAAAAAAGACCAAAGGCATGCTGGGACCCTAATACTGCCCCTCCCACCGGGAGTACATAAGCAGTACTTACCCAGCATCCCGTCTGTTCTTTTTTTCTGTCTGTCGACAGAATGGACGTGGTGGTGCTGGTGCTGCTCCTGCTGGGCTTGAGTGGCGTTCTTCTCTCCTCCCCCCGCCCGGCTGCCTGGCTGTGCGAGCGCGGGGTTTTCCTGCGCTGTCCCCTGGCCTGCTGGGCTTGCTGGGTGTCATGCCTGTTCGTGGCCGGTGCACTGCCTGGCCGGCGGGCCCTTTGCGGCTGGTGTGTTTCCTCCCGGGTGCTTCCGGGTCGCGTGCGCGTCTTCCTGAGGCCGGGCCGAGTGGAAGACACACCGCGTTTGCAGTGCTCCTGGCTTCGCGCTGTTGGAGGGGGGGCCTTGCTGCTGGTGTTGTCCGGCCCCCTCTCCGGGTGAGTCCCGCGTAGCGGATTCTGTTCCTCTTCTTGTGACCTGCTGCTGCTGTTCCTTGTCTCCACAGGTCTCCGGGGTTCGAGCCGACTTTGGTGCTGGTGTCCAGGGTTCGTGCCTCCTGCATGCGCTTTCCCCTCGGGACCGGAGCGGTCTCGGTGGCTTGCTGGACGTGCTGTGCTCCGGGGGCCTTCGTGTCAGCTCACACAGCTATGTGCCGATAGCTTGCGCCATATGCTTGCTCGCCCTTTGCTCTGTCGGGTGGGCCTTCTTCATGGCAGCACGGCGTATTGGAGGGGGGGCCTTGCTGATGGTGTTGTCCGGCCCCCTCTCCGGGTGAGTCCCGCGTAGCGGATTCTGTTCCTCTTCTTGTGACCTGCTGCTGCTGTTCCTTGTCTCCACAGGACTCCGGGGTTCGAGCCGACTTTGGTGCTGGTGTCCAGGGTTCGTGCCTCCTGCATGTGCTTTCCCCTCGAGTCCGGAGCAGTCTCAGTGGCTTGCTGGATGTGCTGTGCTCCGGGGGCCTTAGTATCGGCTCCCACAGCTATGTGCCGATAGCTTGCGCCATATGCTTGCTCGCCCTTGCTCTGTCGGGTGGGCCTTCTTCCTGGCAGCACGGCGTGTTGGAGGGGGGCCTTGCTGCTGGTGTTGTCCGGCCCCCTCTCCGGGTGAGTCTTGCGTAGCGGATGACGGTGGTGGTGCAGGGGGTGGCTCGTGGGGGAGTTCCCTTTCTGTGCTTTTTTCTTTGCACCTTTTTCGTTGGCTCGCCCTTTGCTGCTGTGGGGTGGGCCTCTGCTGTATCCCTACAATTCTGTGCCGTGTGCTTCGGCTAACCCGTACGTTCCGTGGGGGTTCTCGTTGCCGGACCGGCTTGGTGGCATGTGGGGTGCTACCTGCCTTTGTTGTAGTGTTCTTTCTTTGCGCTGTCACTTGTCCAGCTGCCTCCTTCTTTCCCGGCTGGGGCCGCCGCCTTTGGAGCTGGTTCACCGGGCCCTGGAGCTGGGTCCTCGGGGGTTGGCGCTATGTTTGTCTGCCGGCCCCTACGACTTGTGTTATGGCACCGTGGCGTCATTCCACAGGTTCCGGCATGTACTGTGCTGGTGCGCTCCGTCCTGGGGTGCTCTTGGGCTCTCTGTTGGCCTGGCTGTGGTTCTTCACCTGCTCGGTGGTGCTGCGGCGTTGTGGGCTGGTGGATGGCTGCGTGCTGCCCTGTGTGGGCTGTGTTTGCCGTGCCATGCTTCTGTTCGAGCCTCCGGGGTCACCTGCCACTTTTTGGTTCTGTGGTTCGTGTGTGTTTGCTTTCCCGTTGCTGTTCCGTTTTCCTGGGACACTGTGCTTGGCTCGCTTTTTCTGCATGTCACGGGAGGGTCGCGGAGTTCTTGGGTTGCCATGGATTACTCTGCTGTGTTTTGCCTGTAGGCATGTTGTCCTGCTGGGCTTGCCTTGCTCGGACTCCGGTTCTCGGTGTTCTTCGCACTGGCTTCTGTCCTCTGGGCCCTTCTCTTTCTCCTGGTTCTTCCTCGTGGGCCGGTCTGGCTTCCTCTTCCTTCTGGATCTGGCCCGGTTCTACTGGGGCCGTGGATTTTGTCGCGGCTGGTCTTCCTTGCCCGCTGGGGTGGTTGTTGCTCTCAGCTTGCCTGCCGGCCTTGGTGCTGGGGGGCATGGGTTTGTGCCTCTGGTTCTGTGCCTCCGGGAGGCTTCCGGGGGCTCTGTGGTTGCGTGTTCGCTCCCTGCTTTCCTGCTCCCGCTGGGTTGCATTTTTTTCCACACGGGGGGTCATTCTGCTGCGTGCCCACGCCCCTTGGGGGGGTCGTTGGGTTTCCGCTCTGCTCGGCCTGCTTCCTTTGTGTGCGTGCTGTACGGCCTCTGTTTGGATGAGAGGGCCTTTGGTCTTTGGCCCTTTGCTTCTGCGGCTCTTGCTGTGTCGCTATTGCCTGGTGGTTGGGTCTCTGGCTCTTGCTCGTGGGTTGTGTGTTCAATGCCTGCGGCTCCCCCCTTATGCGCTCCTGTTCTCTGCCTCTTGGCTTGCTGCTCTGTTCCTGCGGTGGGCTGGTGTCCTGCTCTTCGCTCTGGAGGCTGGTCCTGGGGCCTGGGCGGTTTTGTGGCCTCTGTCGCTGCCTGCTTCCCCTGCTCTGTGCTGGGCGCTGCTGTATTGGTGGCCGTGTCTCTTCAGCTTTCTCTTGCGTTGTTTCTGGCTTCAGTGGTTTCCTTGGCGTGGTCCCTGTGTTTCCCTGCTGTTGCTGCGTCCTGCAGCCATGTCTCCCCGGCCGCCCCTGTCCTGGCTTGTTCAGTGCTCGGGTGGGTTGAGCCTGGTTCGTCCCTGCCTGGGTCTCGGCCTGTGCTTTCCGCGTGCTGTGTGTTTCCGCTTGGTCTTCCCTCCCGGCATTTGGTTGTCCTTGGTGGGCACTGTTCGTGCCCTTCTCTTTGGATTGGAGGTTTCCTCCGTTGCTGGGCGGCTGTCTCCGGGTTCCATCGGTGGTGTTGCTCGTTCTGGGGCTGCTCCTCCTGCAGCCCCTGTCTGCTGGTTGCTTCTGCCTCCTGCCTCTCTCCTCCTTTTCTCTGGCTGGTGTGGTTGGGCTCTGGCTCTTCCTTTGCTGGGCAGTGCGGTTTGTTCTGCCTCTGGTTCTCCGGCGTGGGGGGCCTTGTTGCTCCGGCCCTCTCGCGGCCTGGCTGTTGGCTGTGGGTTGGGTTTTTTTCCCCGGTGTGCCTGGCGCCCGTGTTGGTTGTCGTCCTGCCCTGGCATGGGTCTTTGCCTTGGGCTGGGGTGCGTTCTGTGTGGCGGTTCGCTGCTTTGGTTCCCTTTCTGGTGGTCCCTGGGGGTCCGGGGTTCGTGCCACGGCGGTTCTCCTTGTTTGGGGTTCGCCTGGGTTCCTGTTGCGGTTGCTCCCTGTGGGCTCCTGGTCTCCTCCCCATCGTTTGGTGGCGTCTGGGTCTGCCTGGTGCCTGGGTGGGGGCTGCTTGGGCTCCCTGCCCCTGTTGGTCGCCTTTTTCGGCCCTCTGTCCGGGCCTGTGCGCTGTGGGTCTCGGGGCGTGGCTCCCTGGTGGGGTCTATCTTGCCCTTGTGTGCCCTTCTGGGCCTGCTCCTGCCGGCTGTTCTCTTCCGGGGCTTGCTTCGCCTCCGGTTGGGTGTCCACGTTTTTCTGCCTGGTTCGGTCGGATTTCCTTGGCTGCTGTTGGGTCCCCCCCCCCGTTGCCCTGGTGCCCCTCCTTTGTTGGCCCTTCTTGCAGCTGGTGGCTTTCCGGTTTGTTTGCCGCTGGGCTGCGTCTTGCCGTTTCCGGCCTGTGTGGGGTCCTGGTTTTCTGGGCTGCGGGGTTGGCGTGTCCTGGTTGTCTCCGGTCGCTCCTGCTCTGCCGGCTTGCTGGCGTTTCGGGCGTGGCCTCCGGTTTCGCTTCCTGGGTCGCTCTGGCTGTGCTGTGTCTTCTGTGCCGGCTCTGGGGTGTGCTTTGCCTGGTCTCCCCTGTCCTGGTGCTGTTGTCCTGCCCACTCTTCTCTTCCCTGGCTCCACCGGGTGCTGCTCCTGGTGGGTGTGTGGGGTTTGACGGGCCCCGTTTCCCTCCCCCCTCTCCTGTCGGGGTGCGGGCCGGTGGTGTTTGTCCTGCCTCTGTGGGGGTCTGCCCTCTTGGTTGCTGGTAGCCCGGGGTTGGTGCTGCTTGTGCCTCTGGCTTCTCTGCTTCCTCCGGTTTTTTGGCCTGCTGTGTGGTCCGGCGGTTGTGTGCTTTGGTTCTCTGTCGGCCTCCCCCTGTGCTCTGCGTGAGTTTTTTCCGGGCGGGTTGGCTCCGGGTCATGGGCTCTTTGCTCCCTTGGGTCTTTTCCACTGCTCCTGCTGTGGTTTGGTGTCCGGCCCTGGTTCGGTTTGCTGCGTTTTTTTCCTTGTTGGGGTTTGGTCCTGCTGGCTCTTTGGGCCTGGTGCGGCTTGCCTGCTCCTGGGCTCTCGCTGGGGCTTCTCCTTCTGGGCTGGGTGCTTGGTGGTTGTCCTTGGCGGCCCTGGTGGTGCTGTTCATTCTTTCCTGGGGCCTGGTCCGTTTGCGGTTCTCTGGTTGGCTGTCTCCTTGTTGGGCTGTGGCCTTCTGTTCTCCTTGGCTCGGTTCCGGTCCTGGGTTTTGTCCCTTGCTGCCCGGTTGCCTCCTGCGGTTCCCCCCTTGCTTTTGCTCCCTCGGGGTGCTTTCTTGGTGGGGTTTCCTGGGTGTGCTGGCTGGTTCGGAAGGCCGGCTTTTCTGCTTTGGTATTCTCCACTATGTTAATGAATGGGACGAGGACATAAGGGACCTGGGGGTAATGCTCTATTACTTACCGGTAATCTTCATTACTCCGGGTCCCGTTGTCCTCGTCCCATTCATACGCCCCTCCCTCCCTCCCGGGCGGCCGGCCTTCCTGTGTGGGCTTGGTTTTACAGACGGGATGCTGGGTAAGTACTGCTTATGTACTCCCGGTGGGAGGGGCAGTATTAGGGTCCCAGCATGCCTTTGGTCTTTTTTTCTGTCGGGAGATGGTTATCTCCACTATGTTAATGAATGGGACGAGGACAACGGGACCCGGAGTAATGAAGATTACCGGTAAGTAATAGAGCATTTACTGTAATTGGGCACAAGACACTGTCTGTCTGACCCCACAGCACCCAGTTGCTCAGAGTGGAGCAGTACACCTTCTACACAATAGGGCCTCATTTGATGTTCAGTGTAAGTGCTTCCGTGATGCCGTGCATAGTGGTCTCCTTGTCCTAAACTAGTTAGGCTTTGCTATGATAACAAGTTAGTATTTCACCTTTACACAATACTGATAAATGAATCTATGTCATACATACTAAATCTGCTCACAGGATCTGGACGACCATTCCCCTATCCATCAGGACCTCTGCAACACAGCTTCTATTACTGAATCCTACATCACAATGCACTAATCGTCCACAACCTAGCTACCTCTCTTGTCACTCCTTGACTTTGAACCTTCACATTCGTGTGGCTTCTTTAAATAGACATGGCCCATAAACACTGTTTTATTGGAGATGTTTATTTTTATTAGAGGTCACTGGTCAAATCTTACAACGTAAAAAGTTGTTGCATTATTTGAACGTGAAATACCTAGGAGGGTGAGCTTCTATAGTGAGCAAGAAAAGCTGACTTGGAAGACATAAATGGAAACCCAACATGAATCAGTGCAGAGGAGCTGGATACCCTATAAAGGAATCGGGAAGAAATGCGTTTTGGATTCTACAGTGTCGATCCAGAGCAGGGATATGCATGCTCACATGTGCAAATGTTAGATTGCATGGGGTTATGTCTGGGAGTTTCAAAATTTGACAGAGACAGAGGGGAAAGCCGCTTAAATAGACCTGGCGGAGTTATACACGGGGACACTTTCTCTCTGCAGGAAAAGAGGAATGTGCTGTGCATATAGGTTATGTTAGAAGTTGGGAACCTTTGGATGCCAGAGTAGCAGAAGACCCAGCAAACTGTTATACCTCGCATCCGATTAAGGCAGACCCTATATATACATGCCTCTAAACTGCCAACGGAAATCCAATGTTGCTAACATGTGAAGCGAATAATTACATTTCCATCATAATTTGCCCTTAATAATAACTCGATTGATTTTATTTTGAAAAGAGTGGCCTAGTAGCATTATATCTTGAGACATGGGATTTTAGTCATTCCATTGTTACTGATGCAGTGCGGGCGTGACATTAAATGAGCGTGTAAATAGGATAATACTACGTGGACTAAGAAGGCCACTTATTTTCATGCCGCAGTCTGTTGCCATGAAAGGGAGAGCACATGGAACAAGCAGCTGTGGGCATTTTCAATAGTAAATAGGAGAAAGATGGCAATAACCAGTATTAAGAAATGCGTCATAAAGAGGCATTAGACTGCCACTGAGAGGCGCCTGGAATCCTGGGGCTGGCAGGAAGGCTCCAGGTAAAGGTGTAAGACTTGATTTCCAACCCCATTTACGGCCCGAAACCAACATGAAGAGAGGAAAGTCGCTCCGTTACCACTTGACAGATATTCACAAAAAAAGCAAATGCCATGGGTAAATCTTTTATTATTGAGTAATTTTATACTACAACTGCATACAATTATGCAGTATGAAATACCACCTAAGAGATGGGTAGTCGGAAGTTCAATATATGTTTTGCCTTGAAAGTTTGTGAACATACGAAAACTTGCACGCTAGTCAGCATTCACATACACCTCTCCAACATCTTCCAACCCTGAAAAGGTTAGGGGTTTACTCCAGCGAAGGATTGTAGTGACCCCCATTCCAGGGTTGAAAGTGGAATTTGTGGGAGAGAGGTAGAAGGGGTTTCCTAATGTTAAAAATGTTTCTCCACGAGGCAAAAAAGGCCTATGTGCATTTGCTCATCAGACTGCCTTTCCACAATGTGGTATTGTATAATTAGGCAACGGGGGAAAGGTAGCTTTAAAAAAATAATACGTTCACTCACCAATATATATGGAAACCTGCAACTGAGACAGTTTTCCCAGGCATGCTACTGCTGAGTTTGAAGATATGGAAAATATGTACCAGTGAGAAATGTGTTTGAAATGGAGGTCTCTAGTTGGCAGAGGTTTGCACCCTGTCCAAATTGGGACCCTTATTCTAGTCTGGGTAAGGGAGTCACACAGCTAAGATAACCACAGCTCACCCCCTTTCCTGTTACTTTGAGACACACCTATCAAAGTAAATCTGGAATCCCAAGCTGACTCCTGATTTTACTCAACTGGTACTAGATGATGTGGCATTATAGGAGACCGACCATTGCTTTCCCCCTCAATTAATGATCTAGTTTGTCAGCATGTGTTTTATGGGAAACGGCACCATATATCCCGGGTAACATACAAGAGAAAGTTTTTCCAGAGCTTGTGCAATATAATAGTGATCAAATGTAAAGTATCAAGTATTTATTTGTATTTTTGTTTATGTACAACAATGCACTTTTCAAACAGGCTCATACAAAATACAATACTCGTATTTGCTGACCAGAGTGTACTTTATCTAGAGAAGGATTATGGATACATATTTTCTGTGTGCACACATTTTTAGCATGTCACATTTTTTTACGAATCTGTCTCTTTATTTCAATGTGGCATGAATCACTGTGGTGGCAGAGTTTTTGTCTGGTGGGAAACTTTCAGTATTTCGCCAATACACATCTTGGAGACAAAAGTACATGAAAGGAAAAGTAGGGCATGGCCCGTGCTTTTTCTTATCTATGGAAAGTGTCCATTCCCCACCTTGCAAGCATCAATCTAAAAATGTAAGGATATTTGTGACCAACTGCATAGTACCCTAAAGCCTGGCGGACTGCTAATGGTTTTTGAAATGTACATTGTATGCACAGGTTCTTATATTCGCCAGTTTTATTATCAAGGTAATGCGCACAATGTTCACAAATATTCCTAATTAAACAAACAAATAACACAAAAGACTCCTTCTTCCATAGGTTCTGGTCTTAATTGAGATGGAGACATCAATACATATCATACATGGGTGCAGATAATGCACCCCAAAGCCCATACTTCTGCCAGATTGCATGACGTGGCAGGGGGAGCAAGATGGGCAACCCCTTCAAGGTTACAGGGTGGAGAGACTAATGGAAATAATCCTTTTCCAAGGTAAAACCATGGGTGTCCCCAAGAACCCAAGATTTCCAGCATGGGTTCCCTCAGAATCACGGGTCATACAAACCTACCCCAAATCACAAATAATTGGGAACCTTGCAGACAAAGGAAAGATGATGGACATTTTCATCCTAGAAAGGGTCCTTCGTTACCATATTTAATACCCCCACCTAAATAATTTACAACCAATGAAAATTCTGGCACCATCAGCAATTCTCAACTAGCCCTTGAAGATCTTCTTCATAATATATAATTGTACATGCCAGGACTGATCTCAAGTTATTACACACCAAAGAATCACAGTAAATCTTTCAAAATATGTTTTTGATTTGTTCTACATCCTCTATGATATACTTACAGTTGTAAATGTCATTAAAAGTAATTGTTTCTGACACATACAAAAACTGTTCTATGCATTCGTGCGTTTCCCCCAGATTTAAATAGTGCATCCTAAATGTAACCTCTATGCTCTATTATAAAAATTAATATTTTATGGGCACAGTGAGTTAGGAGCATTTTGTATTCTCTATCAAGATATCTGATTATGCAATACATAATGTTGAGTTGGAAAATGGTACAAAAGTTCTAAATTACGTGCAACAATTTTCCCTTGGGTTTGTCAGAGAGGAGTACTTGGTTGCTGTTGGAAAACGAGGCAGTATCTGTGAGGCCTGCACAAATAACATGACTACATTTGTCCTTCACTGGGAACCAAACACCCAATTGTAGCGCCTGACTCTCAGAGGGTAGCGTTGCAGAGCAGTCTGAGGCTTTACTCAAGGGAGGTGGTGTGGGCTAGTAATCGCCATTTGCAGGTGCGCCGAAATAACACTCAATAATTGATTGTCCAGTCTGTACTTTGCTTTATAAAAGTAAGAGTACATTTATTAAACACACACACTACTCAATACTATGCACCAATTTACAAATATACATAAGCTGTTGGAATTACTTTGTGGCATTGCGTAACATCTCCACCCCTCCCAAAAGGGGGGTGGGGTCTTGTACCACCACTCCCATGTATGCACATCATCTTGCCCCCTAATGCAGTGTGTTGAGCCTAACCTGGAGCGAGGGCCCTGCGCACTGGCACCATCCCAGTGGCGACCCACCCCATTACCTCAACGCGCATTAAAAATGGGTACACCTGCCTTGGTGACACATAACCCTGACTGAGCATTTCCTACTGACCATAAAGTATGCACCTCTATATCTTAAGGGCAAGCAGTCTGGGTCTTCACCTAAGTGCAGCAGCAAGAATACATGTTTACGCACACCTTAGAATGACAGTACTCATCACCTTTGTTGGACATTAGAATGCATTGCAATTACAGCCCCTAAGGGCATCAGAGATGAAATCACAGGATTACGCATATCCAGCCAGACACCCTAGCAGGAGTGTCTGGCAACATAACCCACTTTGCTTATGACATCACCTTACACATGTACTTCACATTACATATGTGACCTTCAGTCCCTCTAAAAAGGAATAACAGTTAGTAAATGCAGTGCTGGTGCAATTACACCTCTTCACCTCCAGGGGATGCCCTTCTCCAGACATCCCCAACTCAGCCCTTCACTCCTTGAGGCACTTCTCAAAAAACCCTCAGCTGTAGAACAAAAGTTCCAGCCTAAAGGGAGTTAAATGCTGGCTGAGCCCTTGAGGAGTTATTCTTTTAGAATCCCTATGACACTTAGGGAGGGACTTTTCTTCATGCTGGGGGGAGACTGCGCTTCTCCAGCAGCTCCCCCAGCACCTTTGCGCCTGTGTGGTGGTGACCCCGTTCTCCTGGGGCCACCACAAGCCAAGAAAACGCTGTTTTGCCCTTTTAGGCCGATCCTGGCCTGCAAGGCATTATGGGATTCGCCGCATATTTGATGAGCGGCTCTCCCGCTGTGCCGGGGAGAGCCGCGCTGGTGCTTCGCGCCTCGCGCCTCGCTCCTTCCTCGGTGGGGGGCCCGGTCCCACCCGGACCCCCAGGTGAGGGTAACGGCTCGGGGAGCCCACCCCCGGCCGCTTGGCTCATTTTTCGGGGGCCCGGTCCCACCCGGGCCCCGCGATGCCCCAACTCGGTTTCGGCGGGTCCCGGTCCCACCCGGGACCCGCGACGGCCTCTCGGGGTGGAGGGCAGCCTGGGGAGCCCACCCCCGGCTGCCCCCGCTGGCTCCACGCCCGGCCAGCACCCTCGCGTGCTGCCGCGGGAGCTGGCACTCGTCTTCTGGTCTGCCCGCTCCAGCGGGCAGACACGGAGGTTCCCGCCGGTCCCGGCGGACCTCGGGGGAGTACGACGGCACTCCCCCCGCCACCTCGCCAGCACCTCGGGGGCCGGGGATGGGGTCCCGGGCCCCTGGACAGTCTTCACGGGGGGCGCGACGGCGCCTCCCCCGACTTCAGTCTTTTCGCCGGGGGCCAGGGTGGGCTCCTGGTACCCCCGCCTCTCGGCATCTTCACGGGGAGCGCGACGGCGCTCCCCGGCTTCGGGGCACATCTTCGCGGGGGCGCGACGGCGCTCCCCTGCCCCCCTCCTCGGCACACGGGGCCCGGAGTTGGGATCCCGGGCCCCTCCTCCTCCACACCTTCATGGGGAGCGCGCCGGCGCTCCCCGGCTTCTTGTTCGGAGGGGGGCCAGGGTGGGCTCCTGGCACCCCGCGGCCAGCTCTTCACGGGGAGCACGACGGTGCTCCCCGACTTGGCTTCGTGTTGGGGGCAGCCCCCGGGACCTGATCCACCCCGGGGGCACATGCAAGACCGGCGGCGGAGCCCCTCGTGCTTCATCGTCGGTCTTCTTGTAGGTCAAAGGTCGCTCACCTTCTGGGGTGCATATCTCGGCCCCCTGGAGCCCGATTCCCTTCATTTTCGTCTCCTCTCGCTCCTCTTGACCAGCCCCCACCACTGGGAACACTCTCCTTCGCCCTCGGGGTCTCTGAGAGGGGGGATTCGGCAGGGAGCTGTCTTCACTGGCTCCCTGCGCCAGCCTTTCACCTGTCTCTCCTCCTTGGCCTCTCTTCTCCTGGCGCAGAGGCCTCTGCTTCTGCGCACTGGTCCTGGGCTCCTCTTCTGGTGCTGGCAGGGCCCTGGGGGACAGTCAGGGGGTTCCTCCTTCCAACTGCCCATTGCGCCAGGCTCCAGCACCTTCAGCCTCCACAGACCACACCCCAGAAAAAAGCTTCTCTTCCTGCGCAGACACTTTTAAAAGTTGAGTAGGGGGGCTGGCAGGAAGTCTCTGTTGATCCTATCAAACAGCGACACATCACTTCCCTGCCCCTGCTCCCTCCTCCTGGTCCAGCCTCTGGGCTTGTTCAAAATGGCGTCGTCCAGGGTCTCTGGCCACATGGTCTCTAAAACCAGACCCCTTCCCTCCTCGCTGCCTTCCCTCCTTGGTGCAGCCTGGTGCCTGGCACACAGTGATAGCTGCTGATGGATGAGCCTGTAGCCCCACCCATCTTCTCTTCGTGGAGAGGAGGCCTTAGCTTGTGGAAGAAAGGTTATCAATCCATCCAGCTGAGGTCAGCCCTCAGCCTGGCCCTGGTTATGACTGACTCAGAGAAATGTGACATTTCTGGATGACCCAAAAGCAGTACAAATATGACTTTGGACTCTGCAGAATACTCCTTTTCACATCCGCTACAGTGGACTTTAGTGCGTGTCTGGAATCTGTAGGCCTTAGGAAAGTTAATCTAGCACATGGGCTCCACATCCCCATAGGGGAATAATGAAGTGAAAAACACAGTAAAACACACTGACTTTCCCTGGCATGTTCCTTCCCAGTGTATAAGGCCTATTCCGTGTCACCACCCACTTCTGCATAAGTCCCGCCACAACATTAACTTTGTAGCTGCTCCTGGACTGCGCACGCCAGGAATCTCCCCTGCGCAGCCCCTACACGTGTGCACACGCTTGTACACAGGTGTCTGCATGTAACCAGCCCGGTGCCCCTTACTCCAGCTGCTGCGCAGCGGCCTAGTCAAGCTAGGGGGACACCAGTAAAATCCACATGCCGTCTCCTTCATTATGAGTTCACTGTGGATGAGTCCCAATTTATGAGGCTCCCCCACAGTAAAAGCTCCACACATCGGTGCTCAAAAAGCGAAAAATCTGGGCGGCCCATCGTGTCAGAACCACCTTCTAACACACGCCGCGCCCAGCTGATTCCTACAGGGAAGAAGTAGCCACTTTACATGGGTATTCTTCCCGTAGTCAGCGATAACTAGTTATAAGGGGTTCTGACCAGACCCCCCTTACTCACCAGTTATCCGCTTAGACCACCTACTCCTCCCATCCATGAAATCTCCACCCATGATAGGGATCCCAGACTACCCTAAGAACCCTCCGGGCTCTAGGTTAGATACCTCTAGGTCACTCATGGTCTACATGGACTTGGCCTCAATAGGCCCACCTTTGCCCTTGGGCATGCAACACTATGCCTACCTCTTCTCTGGACAAGGGTCCAGTGCCTCAGCACCGATGCGGTCTTCTGGGATAGGTCTACATCCCATCCGCTGGGTCACTAGCTGGTCTCCCTTCTGGAGTTTGTTCCAACCAGTACCCTCTCTCCGTTTGGTCCTTGCACCCCAAAGATGCAACCTCTCTGGACCCTCAGCCTGCTGCTGAGGTCATTATGCTGCCACCACCCTTTTGGGACGACTGGCTTCCCTAAAGAAAGCACAGCCACTCGTGCTTTCCCCACACAGAAAAGCACCCTTTGGCCACTGGCCTGGCTCCCTGATAGGACCTCAGACCGGCCTCACTACCACACTGGCAGTGCCAGGGAGGAACACTGAGGGTGCCCCGTCAGAAATCCTACAGCTCATTCCCCCCGTCAGTAGCTCCACACGGAAACTACCCCAGGAACCTACACCCCTTCCTTGTTCTCCGCTGCGAGAACAGGGGCTATGCACCCTTCCCTCCGAGAGGCGCGCCCTCCTCCCAGAGTACCCTTAGAGAGCCTGGGGGCCCCGAGTTAGCTAGACCCAGGCCCACCTCTCATGGCCTTCCCCGGTCTCCCAGCAGCGCCATGGGAGACCACCCAGGGACCTACCTGGTCCCAGGATGGCCTGCACCACCCCTTATGAAGAGCAGGGTCCCCTCCTTAAGATAGGCCCCACCTGCCTTCAGGGTAGCACGACCACACCAAGCCAGGGACCCTAAAGATCCCGGCTAGGCCTGCACCACCCCTTTGCGAACCACAGGGTCCCGTCACTTAAGATAGGCCCCACCTGTGTTCAGGGTGGTACTACCTTGCAGAAGTCCACCTCCTGCCCCGAGCTAGGGGAACACCCCCAGGCTCCTGGTCCTTGGGTTCAAGACCCACAGGACCTACCGGACTGGTCACCGTCCACCAGACCCTGACGCCTCAGGGTCCACGACTAACCCTTCACCTGGAAACTAGGGAGTACATCACCCCCACTCCGATCTCCACTGGGTCAGTTACCTAGCCCACCTAGGGTACCTAGGGGCTACCACTACACACCATCACTCAAGAGCTACCCTCCCCTGGGGCCACCCCCTACCAGGGGCCACCCCTGGGTCGCTCACCTCCCCACCAGTTAACCTGGGGGCCTGCCGGACACCCAACTCTACCACACCCTCCTCCCAGCGTGGGAAAAGCTTCTTGCGGTCCCCCACCATGGGAACCCTGGGGTGTTACTACCCGGGGTAAAGAAACCTCCTGCCCCACCCTTCCAGTGGTTTTGGCCTGCGCCAATGGCAAGTAAACGTTCCGCGGGGGAAGGATACCTGGGGCCCCTTCTGTGGAAACACTCCCTGCCCTTAACAAGCGCAGGAATCTCCCAGGACCCCCTCTCTCTCCTGTCCCCCACAAAGGTCAATCCACCCCTACCTGTGATGTAGGTATCAGTTGCTGTCCCTATCTCTTGAGGAGACACCCTCCTCATGCAGGTGTAGTGTATGTAGTGTTAGGGTTCAAAGGTGCACAATATGGCTCAGAACATTTGTATGCAATCATTTCCTGGAAAGCACCATCCCGCTAGCACATGAAAATCAACATAGCGCGGTCATATCAATACAGTTTACATTTCAACCATAATATCTTCACATGACCCGTATGTGTGCGGGGCTTTCCTTTCCCATACCTTTAGTTCACCTAACCAAAACTTTGAACCCTTCTCAGAGCCTTGCGCTCTTCCATTTGCTCATTACTGCATAGGTAATGTGTGGCAAAACTGGACTTATCAAATGCTATAAATGCGCACCAGAATGGGATACTATGTATCCCGCCGCTGGACAACAATGTTGGAAAACGAGGCAGTATCTGTGAGGCCTGCACAAATAACATGACTACATTTGTCCTTCACTGGGAACCAAACACCCAATTGTAGCGCCTGACTCTCAGAGGGTAGCGTTGCAGAGCAGTCTGAGGCTTTACTCAAGGGAGGTGGTGTGGGCTAGTAATCGCCATTTGCAGGTGCGCCGAAATAACACTCAATAATTGATTGTCCAGTCTGTACTTTGCTTTATAAAAGTAAGAGTACATTTATTAAACACACACACTACTCAATACTATGCACCAATTTACAAATATACATAAGCTGTTGGAATTACTTTGTGGCATTGCGTAACATCTCCACCCCTCCCAAAAGGGGGGTGGGGTCTAGTACCACCACTCCCATTTATGCACATCATCTTGCCCCCTAATGCAGTGTGTTGAGCCTAACCTGGAGCGAGGGCCCTGCGCACTGGCACCATCCCAGTGGCGACCCACCCCATTACCTCAACGCGCATTAAAAATGGGTACACCTGCCTTGGTGACACATAACCCTGACTGAGCATTTCCTACTGACCATAAAGTATACACCTCTATATCTTAAGGGCTAGCAGTCTGGGTCTTCACCTAAGTGCAGCAGCAAGAATACATGTTTACGCACACCTTAGAATGACAGTACTCATCACCTTTGTTGGACATTAGAATGCATTGCAATTACAGCCCCTAAGGGCATCAGAGATGAAATCACAGGATTACGCATATCCAGCCAGACACCCTAGCAGGAGTGTCTGGCAACATAACCGACTTTGCTTATGACATCACCTTACACATGTACTTCACATTACATATGTGACCTTCAGTCCCTCTAAAAAGGAATAACAGTTAGTAAATGCAGTGCTGGTGCAATTACACCTCTTCACCTCCAGGAGATGCCCTTCTCCAGAAATCCCCAACTCAGCCCTTCACTCCTTGAGACACTTCTCAAAACACCCTCAGCTGTAGAACAAAAGTTCCAGCCTAAAGGGAGTTAAATGCTGGCTGAGCCCTTGAGGAGTTATTCTTTTAGAATCCCTATGACACTTAGGGAGGGACTTTTCTTCGTGCTGGGGGGAGACTGCGCTTCTCCAGCAGCTCCCCCAGCACCTTTGCGCCTGTGTGGTGGTGACCCCGTTCTCCTGGGGCCACCACAAGCCAAGAAAACGCTGTTTTGCCCTTTTAGGCCGATCCTGGCCTGCAAGGCATTATGGGATTCGCCGCATATTTGATGAGCGGCTCTCCCGCTGTGCCGGGGAGAGCCGCGTTGGCGCTTCGCGCCTCGCTCCTTCCTCGGTGGGGGGCCCGGTCCCAACCGGACCCCCAGGTGAGGGTAACGGCTCGGGGAGCCCACTCCCGGCCGCTTGGCTCATTTTTCGGGGGCCCGGTCCCACCTGGGCCCCGCGATGCCCCAACTTGGTTTCGGCGGGTCCCGGTCCCACCCGGGACCCGCGACGGCCTCTCGGGGTGGAGGGCAGCCTGGGGAGCCCACCCCCGGCTGCCCCCGCCGGCTCCACGCCCGGCCAGCACCCTCGCGTGCTGCCGCGGGAGCCGGCACTCGTCTTCTGGTCTGCCCGCTCCAGCGGGCAGACACGGAGGTTCCCGCCGGTCCCGGCGGACCTCGGGGGAGTGCAACGGCACTCCCCCCGCCACCTCGCCAGCACCTCGGGGGCCGGGGATGGGGTCCCGGGCCCCTGGACAGTCTTCACGGGGGCGCGACGGCGCCTCCCCCGACTTCAGTCTTCTCGCCGGGGGCCAGGGTGGGCTCCTGGTACCCCCGCCTCTCGGCATCTTCACGGGGAGCGCGACGGCGCTCCCCGGCTTTGGGGCACATCTTCACGGGGGCGCGACGGCGCTCCCCCGCCCCCCTCCTCGGCACACGGGGCCCGGAGTTGGGATCCCGGGCCCCTCCTCCTCCACACCTTCGCGGGGAGCGCGCCGGCGCTCCCCGGCTTCTTGTTCGGAGGGGGGCCAGGGTGGGCTCCTGGCACCCCGCGGCCAGCTCTTCACGGGGAGCACGACGGTGCTCCCCGACTTGGCTTCGTGTTGGGGGCAGCCCCCGGGACCTGATCCACCCCGGGGGCACATGCAAGACCGGCGGCGGAGCCCCTCGTGCTTCGTCGGTCTTCTTGTAGGTCAAAGGTCGCTCACCTTCTGGGGTGCATATCTCGGCCCCCTGGAGTCCGATTCCCTTCATTTTCATCTCCTCTCGCTCCTCTTGACCAGCCCCCACCACTGGGAACACTCTCCTTCGCCCTCGGGGTCTCTGAGAGGGGGGATTCGGCAGGGAGCTGTCTTCACTGGCTCCCTGCGCCAGCCTTTCGCCTGTCTCTCCTCCTTGGCCTCTCTACTCCTTGCGCAGAGGCCTCTGCTTCTGCGCACTGGTCCTGGGCTCCTCTTCTGGTGCTGGCAGGGCCCTGGGGGACAGTCAGGGGTTCCTCCTTCCAACTGCCCATTGCGCCAGGCTCCAGCACCTTCAGCCTCCACAGACCACACCCCAGAAAAAGCTTCTCTTCCTGCGCAGACACTTTTAAAAGTTGAGTAGGGGGCTGGCAGGAAGTCTCTGTTGATCCTATCAAACAGCGACACATCACTTCCCTGCCCCTGCTCCCTCCTCCTGGTCCAGCCTCTGGGCTTGTTCAAAATGGCGTCGTCCAGGGTCTCTGGCCACATGGTCTCTAAAACCAGACCCCTTCCCTCCTCGCTGCCTTCCCTCCTTGGTGCAGCCTGGTGCCTGGCACACAGTGATAGCTGCTGATGGATGAGCCTGGAGCCCCACCCATCTTCTCTTCGTGGAGAGGAGGCCTTAGCTTGTGGAAGAAAGGTTATCAATCCATCCAGCTGAGGTCAGCCCTCAGCCTGGCCCTGGTTATGACTGACTCAGAGAAATGTGACATTTCTGGATGACCCAAAAGCAGTACAAATATGACTTTGGACTCTGCAGAATACTCCTTTTCACATCCGCTACAGTGGACTTTAGTGCGTGTCTGGAATCTGTAGGCCTTAGGAAAGTTAATCTAGCACATGGGCTCCACATCCCCATAGGGGAATAATGAAGTGAAAAACACAGTAAAACACACTGACTTTCCCTGGCATGTTCCTTCCCAGTGTATAAGGCCTATTCCGTGTCACCACCCACTTCTGCATAAGTCCCGCTACACCATTAACTTTGTAGCTGCTCCTGGACTGCGCACGCCAGGAATCTCCCCTGCGCAGGCCCTACACGTGTGCACGCGCCTGTACACAGGTGTCTGCATGTAACCAGCCCGGTGCCCCTTACTCCAGCTGCTGCGCAGCGGCCTAGTCAAGCTAGGGGGACACCAGTAAAATCCACATGCCGTCTCCTTCATTATGAGTTCAATGTGGATGAGTCCCAATTTATGAGGCTCTCCCACAGTAAAAGCTCCACACATAGGTGCTCAAAAAGCGAAAAATCTGGGCGGCCCATCGTGTCAGAACCACCTTCTAACAGTTGCTCAACAATAATTTGAGTGGCACACAGACAAGGGCCTGGTTGCAGTGGTATCTATCCAATAAGGTAAAACAGTTTAGAAAACATCTGGTGCAGATTAACTGTTAAGAATGGCCAAGGATTATGTTACTGTGAAGATCTTCAACATAGGCCTACTAAATGCTTGATGAACCTAGCATGATTGCAGGTCTCTCAGTTTATTTCACATAGGTGGTTTGTACAATGCACATGTAACTATGTAAACAGCCAGTCCAAAGCGGATATTAAACTTCCACATTTGACAAAGATTTTTGTTATCTAAGGTTTAAATGTAGTGTGTGTTTTATTGGGCAAAAAGAAACGTGTTCACTGTTCCTGAAGCCAGCTGGATTAGTTCAATAATCTTGTAATAGTATTTTATAACGTTAATTGAATTTATCTTTCGTTTACTGTTGGTGTCTCAAGACACGCCGAATGTTAATATATTGGAGCAAAGTGGACAACATTATTGTTTAGTTGATTCAAGTCTAATTTTTTGTGAGACTTAAAGAGGTCTGGCACATTGACGATGACAGTACTACCTTTATAGAAAAGAACACATTCTACACAGTGAAAATCCTCGACACTTATATTTAACCCTGTGTGCCAAGCAATAAAAAGGTAATGACCTTTCGGAGCAGTTTTGTAAAAAGAACAATCTAAGCGCATAATAATGCCGAGACAATTTTAGGTGTGTGCTGTGTGTCCTCAAAGCTCAAAAACGTAATTGTTCTGAAAACAAAGAACTCAATTTTATGTTAGCATTTTGACACTAGGGTTGCTAGAAATGTGATTCCCCCATCCCCATTATAGTTCAGAATACCCTCAAAAATGTAGTTGTTCCAACTACATTTTTTATTTTTTTTCTTCAAATGACATTCCTGAAAATGCACGTACAGAAAATATCATCTTCCTTCCTTTATAAAACAAGTAGAAATAAAAACATAAGAATTGTGTCACCACTTTTGTAACATCATGAGTGCTGCCTTATTTGTTTGTACATGGCTGCACTTAGTTACTCAAAAAAACACAGCTCACGCTTGCCCATTGTCAATAAAAGGAAATGCTGAAAAAGCCTTCTAAACTGAGCACAAACTACGGTACAAAACTTGAAGCTTTTATGAAAGACATTACAAAATTACAGATTGCAAAGCATGAAAAGGTTGCAATTTTCTCTGCGAAGTGATTGCCAAATAGAAACCAAAAGGTCAGTAGCAATTCACTCCGGGAAATCAAGATTCACACACTAAGTGATACTGCAGATGCTTGGCTGTCACTTGCTATACAATGTGTTTTAATTAAATCATGGGCCTTACTGAGGGAGTTGAGCAGTCATATCGAAGATATTCTGACATAATGGCAAGATATGCTTTCGCTCCTCTTAGTCAAGTCATTACATTAGCTTGCCGATTAGATCAGGAGAGTGGCAATTAAATTATAGCAGTGGTTCTATAGAGTGGACAATTATGCCAAGTTGCAGATGACAGAGACTGCCAAAAGGTACTATACTTATAGTCTTTGTAGTTTTTTGTCCTCTATCTAAAACTGGCAAGTTCTCAGTAATTACAGTACACCCACAGCACAGAACGTTTGACACCGTAACTTTATAGTATCAATTAGTATGCTATATATTTATTTTTTAGAAAATCCATTCATGGAAAAAGTGCACATAATTGCCTTATGGATGCAAACTATTAGTAAGACTATGTGTGATTTTCATTTATTACGACACTGATATTCACTGACAAAAAATGTCAAGCTTAAATCAGACCACCAATAGTGGTAACTGAGCGTTGTCCTAGTAGACTTCTTGCATCCCAACAGTATATTAAACAAAACCCAGATTGTTTTCCCTAAAACCTATATTTGCTGAGTCATTGATACTTTACTCTCCTACTCTCCAGCATTCTTCCCTTCCCCAATAGGCTTATTTACTACCTCGTGCATCCTAGGGTAAACAAAGCTTTGACTACCCACAGGGTTCATCACTGAGCCCCAACCTCTTCAACATCTACATGGCCCCCCTCGCAGCCATCGTCCGACAACACGGCATCAACATCGTATCCTACGCCGACGACACCCAGCTCATCCTCTCCCTCACCAAAGACCCCACCACTGCCAAACTCAACTTCCAGAAAGGAATGTAAGACGTCGCAGTCTGGATGACCAACAGCTGACTGAAGCTCAACGCCGAGAAGACAGAAGTCCTCGTCCTCGGTACCACCCCTTCTGCATGGGACAGCACCTGGTGGCCGACCGCCCTCGGAAGCCCACCTACCCCCTCAGACCACGCCAAGAACCTCAGCATCGTACTCGACTCATCACTCACCATGAACCGACAGGTCAACGCCGTCACCTCCAGCTGCTTCAACACCCTCCGCAAGACCTTCAAGTGGTTCCCCCCTGAGTCAAGGAAGACAGTCACCCACACACTCATCACCGGCAGACTGGACTATCGAAACGCACTCTACGCCGGCATCAACAAGTCACTACTCCGCAAACTCCAGACAATACAGAACACCGCTGCCAGACTCGTCCTCGGCCTCCCCCGACACAAACACATCAGCCAACACCTACGAAGTCTCCACTGGCTCCCCGTGGAGAAAAGAGTCACTTTCAAAATCCTCACTCTCGCCTACAAATGCCTACACAACAACGGACCCAAATACCTCAACGACAGAATCAACTTCCACGTACCCAAAAGAAACCTCCGATCTTCCAAACTCGCACTGGCCGAAACCCCGCGCATCCACAGAGCCAGAGCAGGCGGAAGATCCTTCTCTCACATTGCAGCCAAGACCTGGAACGAGCTACCAGCAGACATCAGATGCGCCCCCTCCCTGAACACCTTCAGGAAGACCCTCAAGACCTGGCTCTTCGGCTAAACAGATCTGCGGACCTCCCCCCCTCAGCGCCTTGAGACCCTCACGGGTGAGTAGCGCGCTTACAATTCCCTGATTGATTGATTGAGTACATCCGTTCTTACAAAAATTTGCAAAAACCGACGTAGTGACACAAAATCGTGTACAGCACCGTTGTGGAAGACAAAGCAGCACATAACGCGATGCCTGCACCCAAATTACAAGTACATTTCTGTGGCTGAGGATGACATACCCAGAGTATATTAACACTAGTACATCCATTTGCATTGTCATGTATCCTGCCTGACACTTATCATCACGCAGATGTGCACTTCAGAGGAACAGCAAGATGTCTCGTACAACAGAGACACATGAAACAGTGAATTACTAATTATGCTAAATTTCTCAAATGAGTTCCTACTAGGTAAAATATCTGCTTTATTGCTGCTCAGCTTAAGATGCTGGCGACCCGAGTGAAGATGGAGAAGCAGTGAGTTTTTGGGGCGCTAAATGTAGGACTAGTCTGTAGGCTTAAATTGACTTTTTAGAGATGATAGTGGCAATAGTCAACAATATGAACAGAAGATGACATTTGCAAACTGTGACATTATCACATTCACGAGGAAGACAGAACCAGGAATGAACTAAGTCTGCATAATTTCAGAAGAAGAACTTTCTTGAGCGCATCACATCAGCGAGATGCCAAATACCATGTCCAATCAGACATGCAGCTACCTCACTGCTGTAGCTGCTCCACTGTTATTGCACCAGCGCAACCATGGGGGTGGTTTGCTCAGGCTGCAGGTAGCACAGATCACAGGTAGCAGCAGTGGGGTATCACGATGCACTGGATAATCAGACTAAGGGGCATATTTATGAGGGTCTTGCATCATACTTGCACCACACAAATTGGTACATTCCTGACACAAAGCCCCAAGTCATATTTATGAAGCCATGCAAAGCCACCTTGCATGGCTTTGAATGGCTTCACAAATATGGAGTAATGCAACACAACGCAAATCTCTGCGTTGCCTTACTCTGCACAAGGGAGGTATTCCATAGACATTGCTGTGGGTGTTCCAATGCAACTCCCATTGGGCGCGATTCACAGAACTAACTTAAGACAAAATCCTAAACTTACTACCATTTTGGTATTCACAGAAGGCACTTACTCATTTTGGTATTCACGGAAGGCACTTACTTACTCATTTTGAGTAACTTACTCATTTTGTGTAACTTACTCATTTTGGTATTCACAGAAGGCACTTACTCATTGATGAGTAAGTGCCTTCTGTTTCTTCGGATTCTCTGGGTGTGCTCCATAAGGAATGAAGCCATCCATCTAAGAGCATCCTCTTTGATTCTGTTCTGGTGTAAATGTTTGAAGAAAGTGTGATGGGAGATGGTGTTGAAGGCTGCGGAGAGGTCAAGGAGGATCAGGGCAGCCGAATCTCCTCTCTCGAGTAGGGTGCGTATGTCGTCACAGTGAAAACAACACTACAAATGGACACCACACCAATAAGTAAACTTTATCCAGACTCAAAACAAGACCAAACGACAAAAATCTACAATACAGTATCAAAAATATCCTTAAAAATAGGATGTTCACTTAAATCACGTTCCTAGCAACAAATAACACGACCTGGAGTTATTACGACGTCGTGACAGATAAAAATCCCAAAGTACGGCGCCGACCGCGAGGTGCGCGGCGCTGGGCCCGGAGTCAAGCAGACACACAAAGAACAGTACCTGGAATTGATGAAAGCAAAGACGGTGCACGGCACCGGGGAGGTGATGCTTCGTTGGCGCCTGCGGCGTCGGTTCCTTACGACCCCAGAGGAGGTGATGCCTCTGTACCTTACTGCAGTGCAGGGGAGGTGAGACATCGGTTCCTTACTGTGTCGGGGAGGTGACGTCACAAATGGCGGCGAGGCGTCGGTTCCTTTTGACGGTGCAATGTTGATGGATTCGGGAGTCACCCACGTCGAGAATCGGCTCCGCGTTGATGAAGCATGAGTGTCGATGAAGTCGGAGCTGCGTTGCGAGTCGGGACGGTGCGTCATGAACGTCACAAGCGGTGTCCTCGGCTCCGGTGCAGGCAGTGGCCTCGATGATGGCTTCGGAGTCGATGCGGCACAGCATCAGCAGGCGTCGGACCTATGGTGCAAGTCGGGGCGGTGCTTCGTGCTCTTCACGAGGGGTGCCCACGGCTTTGATGCAGGTTACGGCATTGCTCACCGGCGTCGGTGTTACAATTTCCTTCTGTAGCAGCTGAAACAGCAGTTCCAGATGCAGAGAGACAGAAGGGATGAAGTCTTTGTGTTCCTGAGACTTCAGAACAGGAGGCAAGCTCAGTTTCAAGCCCTTGGAAATCTTTTCTTCAAGCAGGTGACAAAGCAAACAGCAAAGTTCTTTTTCTCCTTTCCTTGGCAGCAAGCAGCCACTGCAGGCCAACCCCAGACAGCAAACAGCACAGGGGCAGTATTCCTCCTCAGCTTATCAGGCTCTTCTCCTTGTCAAAGGTTCCTCTTGATTTCCCAGAAGTGATCTAAAAGTCAGGGGTCTGGGCCCCTCTTTTTATACACCAAAATCCTTTGTTCTCTGAAGGCAGAGAGTGTCTGTACCCAGCCAAAACCAGTTCTGTCCTCACTGGTGCAACTTCCTGGCAGGAGGTGGAGACAGCATTGTTGAAGGCAGACCAGGCCCATTCAGGTGAAAAGGAAATCTTCTCCCCCTACTCAAAATGCAGCCCAGGTCTATTCAGCCCAGCCCTGACTCATCAGACTTCTGGAGCCACTGCCCTTCTCCAGCCCCTGTCATCCAAAAGCCAGACATGCAATACCCAAACCTAGCAGAGGCACACTGGATGGTTAGGCAAGAAAATACCTACTTTCTAAAAGTGGTATTTTCAAACACAGAATGTAAAAATCACCCTCACTAAAAGATGTATTTTAACCTTCTGAGTTCTGGCATACTAAACTTTATTTTCCTATCTTGTTCCCAGGGTCAGTTATGTTTATAAGATGTTATAAACAAACTCCCCATTCTGGCCTATGGGAACAGACAGCCTTGCAATAGTGAAAAACGAAATTGGCAGTATTTCACTATCAGGACATGCCACACACATCAGGGCATGTCCTACCTTTCACATACAATGCACACTGCCCACATGGATACCTTGGGCCTACCTCAGGGGTGACTAACATGTAGAAAAGGGAAGGTTTAGGGACTGGCAAGTGTGTGCACTTGCCAAGTCGACATGGCAGTCCCAGACTGCAGACAGTCTCTGCAATGGCAGGCCTGAGTCACATTTTACAAGCTGCTTCTGTGGGTGGCACAATCAGTGATGCAAGCCCAACAGCAGCATTTGATTTACAGGCCCTGGGCACACATAGTGCACTGTACTAGGGTCTGACAAGTAAATCAAACAAGCCAATCATGGAATCACTAATCCATTACAATAATTCATGAAGGGAGCACTGGCACTTTGGCACTGAACAGCAGTGGCAAAGTGCACCAAGCATATAGACCAGCAAAAATGGAGTCCAACACACAGCAAAACACAGAAGGTAAAGGCAAAAAATGGAAGGGAGACCCTCACCAATGGTGCCAGGTCTAACAAGGACCTTGACAGGAAATGGGAGAAGCGAGATGGGGCAGTAGTTTTGGAGATCGCTGGGGTGTGCGGAGGGTTTCTTCAGGAGGGGTCTGACCTGTGAGTGTTTCCAGGCATCGGGTAAAGGTGGCTGTGGTGTTGGAGGCATTGAGGATGGTCCTGAGCTTGTGGCACATCTCCCTGTTTCCGAGGTTGAAGAGTCTATGGGGGCAAGGGTCGGAGGGTGCTCCCGAGTGGATGGAGTTCTTTTGTGTATCAGGCCCTCAGTGTTTAGCCCACTATACCTCCCTTAGTCAGCCTTGGGCTGCACTGCCTCGCTCTCCTGAGAGTATAGTGCTAAAAGGTGTACCTGGACATCAGAGGCAAACAGCTCCCACTGACAAAAATGGAGCCCAATAATTTTAGATTGCTTTCTGTGAACCAGCTCTCTCACAGTCACCATTTGTATTCCAGCCTCCTTTGTTTTATCTTTATATCTCTTAACATCTGACAGAACCATTTACTCATAGTCTTGCAAGAGGACTGCATTTACATTTTGGTTATAAGCCAATCTATTCAATTCTTAGAATTCTCCATATTGATACTGAGGTCTGTCAGGCATGCCTCCTGGCTTGTGCAGAGCTGAGTAAATTCAAAAATCCTTTTTGAAAACTTTGCTTCTGCTGCTTGAAAGGATGCAACAGAATTTGCACAACACAGTTGCAGCAGATTGTGGTGTGTGGGCCCTTTGTTGGTATATCAAAATAATTTAAAATAATGTCAAACCTGTTGCCTGTCAAGGATGGACCATCATCCTTTTGTGGCCCCTCGGGGCTTCATTATTTCTTTGAGCATGTTGGCTGGTGTACTTCTTTGCTATTTGAATGAGAATTACTTTCTAAACTTGACAGAATAGAGTAGAACTCCTCTCAAACTTAGAACAAAAAGCAATAATGAGAATAAGCAAATATTTAATTTTCACTTACTTGTCACATGCTCATATGGTTTTGTGGTTGGAAGTTGACATGTCTATACCCAGTAATTGACTGTACAAGACCTCTTTGACCACACCATCTTCCTTTTTCCCTGAGAATTATTAAAGTATGTCATACAAATGGCAAAGTCAAAGGTCACAATTGTGAAAAAATGTGTTTATTACGGAACACAGTATGTTATCATGATTCTCAAGTTTATTGTAAATGCCTTTATTTTAAAACCCTGCAATTCTGCAAGATTAAGAGTGTTCATTCTAAACCATGTGGTTGGGTTTACTTATCCAGGAGTGGCGATGCTAATGTGCTCTCTCTCATGACCAATAATCACACACATACCATACTGGTACTGACGATGTGTCCTGAGTTTCCTGTCTGCCTGAATTAAAAGTTGATTAAAACTGCGTATATAATAAAAAATATCCATTGTACTAAGTGCCTCAACAAATATCCAGTGCATACATCTCTTTGAATGAGATAGATGGAGGGCTGGTAGAGGCAAGTTCAAACTTTAGTGCCATAGATAGAATGCGATTTCCACATCGCACACTGGGACGGTATATTTTAACATGTATTCCAATATTGGTGCAATCTTGTGATAATAATCAGCGTACTCTATAGCACATTGTCATGTTAGGTGAGATAGGTGTCAATATACACTTGTGTGATGCATCATGACTTGTACATAGCCCTAAATGTGATGTTTTCTTCTCATGCGGAAAGAAGAAGAGCAAGATATGAGTCTGCCTCATTTCCTACATGAATGAGTCCTGACAATAAACTGAAGTGATGACTTTCAATCAACTAATCATATTGTTCATCTGTGGCTCATCCTTATGGATTTAATCATAATGGCAGACCCCAGTTGAGTATTAGAGACATCCAAGGGTAGATTAAAATAATGTGGGGTTAATTGGACAAGAAGCTTCATATTTCTGCTCATGTAGCATGGGCGAGTGAGGTGTTGGGGCCTTCCTCAGGATGTGGTTGCCCTCTCTGCTATGAAGAACACAACAAACAGAAAATTATTTTTCAACCCACAAAAGAGTCAGCGGATCCTTATAGGAGTAGCCTCAAATGTTAATGGTTTGATCATCTGTATGAGGTCAAGGTCGAAGATGGTGAAACGTAAAAAATACAAGGTATAATATCAGATATAGGCAATAATCAGTGCAATGGATTTATGTCTCTTCAAATTTGCATTGGCAGATACCTAGCATGGAAAAGACCCCGTAAGTACTAATGAGTCAAAATATAGGCCCCACCAGGTCTTGTAGGCAAGTAGGATAGGCAATAAGTGCCAGTCAGTGGTTAATTCATGAGTATATCTAAATCAAAGCAGATGTCCCCCCTGTTCATTAAAGGAGAAGGGGAACTCAGGGGCAAGCTGTAGAAAAGTAATCGAGTCATTTCAGTCTTGTACCATTACACTGGTGCTCTGAAGTGAGACTAGGGTGTTTCACTCCCGAAAACGGAGCGAGGGATCTCTTAAATTTCTGTGACCAGCCATGCATGATTTCTTTCTCAGAAGGTGCTGGGTAGAATGAAGAGAGGGGCATAACGAGTCTGAGTGAGTGTCTTGTGTCTTCAGCGTTACCATGTCGTGACATCAATAGTTAGGGTTAGTTTATTGTGATTGTCAGGTCAACATCAGATTGTCTTGAAGGATTCGAGCCATCAAGTGCAAATAACACACGCCACAAACAGTGGATTTGCCAGTTTAAATGTAATTCACTTTGACTTCGAGCCCTGTGGGGGCAGACTGCACCTTCCAGTATATCACTCCTTACAGAGTATCGATGCCACGCATCTATTTCAATGTATTGCCTTAGTAAGGAGGGCTTCAAATGCCTTCAGTCTATATCTTGGGAGATTCTGTTCATCCAATAAATGAGGTCCATCTGCCATTAATGCAAAACAGACTTTTGTCGGCTTACCTGAGACCACATGCTAGTCTCCGTGACCCTGAAGGTTTTGCCTATTCAAGGTCTCATCATGATGTGCGATTCTAGGAAAAGTTAGTCCTTGGCACAGATGGTGAGCTAGTACATGGCCCTGAATGGGTCCGGGACGCAATAACGTTCAGCACATTGTGATGGAATTGTGCTGCTAGAATACCATCCCTCTCAAGGAGACATGCTCTGGTAATTAAATAAATGAGTGCTAACTAACCCTATTTGAGGAAGTTATAGGCCTTTAAGTGTTGCGTGCTTGATGTTCGTGACAGTCAGCTGCTGTGTGAAATTATAAATTATCAATCCAACTGCCGTAATCTCCATTTATTAGACTTTGTAATGTGCACTGCAGACATTGTTTGCATGCCGAGCTTTCTCACTATTGGAAATAACATTTGTTTCTTCAGTGACATCGCCAGGAGGGTTCCCAGTCCCACCTTGTGAACACTCAGGGGCATATTATCAAGCGGCAGCGATAATTATCGCTGGCCGCTGTTAGCGCGAGGAATCCTATCGCCGGCTATCGCTGGAAATTATCGCCATGCTAGCGCTGTATTAACAACGCTTAGCGCAAAGGCGATAATTTTCCAGTGATAGCGATGTTTTCCATGGAACATTGCTGGTTTTCCAGCGATGTCCCATGGAAAACGGCGATATCCTTGGTGATAGGGCTTGTGGTCTTAGCCACACAATCCACCCCCCATGTTAGGTATGCCTTAGTCAGGAATTTAGCAGACGTTAAATTCCTGCGTTAAGGCATACTTAACGTGATTGAAAATATTGCTAACCCACGTTGTTGATATGGCGATACCTGGGTTAGCGATATTTCCCCATGTTGTTTTCACAGGCACGCCCCCTTTGCATCTCATTAGCGATGCGATGGGAGGCGTGCAGAAAACGGACGCTAATGCAGGAATCACGCGCTAGCGTGTCCTTGTTAATTAGGCGATAGAATTATCGCCGCTTTTCGTCCGAAAACGGACGCTAAAGCGGCGATAATTCATTAACGCCGCCTTGATAATATGCCCCTCAGTTTCATTCTGTTACTTGTCCTTGAGCTCAATGCCCATCTCCCTTTGTAAGGCTACTAAATGGTCAAAGATGTTTCAGTATAAGAGTAGAGAGTCTGTTAAGGATATAGCTTGCTTATAACTTTCCAGAGGTTGCATCATGACCCAGCTACCCAATAGCATAGCCACTGGAGGTATCAAGCAGTAGTAACTGACTCATTGGTACTTTTAAACAGCAACATTTTGGAGTATCTAGGTAGAAACTTTAGTGGTCCTGTATTTTACTATACTCTTGATTAAAAAGAACAATTTATTCTGAAAAACAATGAGCAGTTGGTGGCTTGACCCCATATTTATAGTTGTCCCTTGGTGTTCTGGGTGATAATATAGGGGCTTATTCACAAAGGTAAATTTACATGTGGGTAAATCTACATGTTTAAACTTACTCTTACACTTCATAGTAAATGTAATACTTTGGCTATTCACCATTTCAGATTGTAAATTTACTACAAAGTGTATACTTAGAGTTTTTTTTCCTGCTCAACAGGGGGTGGAGTCAAATGTATAACTCTAAATGTAATACTGTTAAAATGACCACAAACACTAGTAAATGTACACCATCACAGACCTAGAGTAAGTCCAGCACCACACAGGGCCAACCACTGGTATTCAAACACCCTCATTTTGCAGGCAGCCAATTAAAGTGATCGCTCCACCCTGAAGCACTTTTCCTGTGGGAGCGAACTGACCAAAAGGGAAAGAAAGCTCCCTGGGCCAATTGGAAGGCCCTTTTTTTAAATTGAGTTTGAGGGACTATTGCAAGCACATTTTGCTAATAACAACTGGTTCTTTTTGACAAATCTTCTGAAAACTTTTCAAAAACGTTCTCTTTTTTGCCTGGTTTATGCATGGAACATTTTGGGGTGATCCTTCAAGTGGGGGCCAAGAAAAAGGAGCAAGCGCAAAATCCCCATGCATTTTCCATAGACTTTTAAAAAAAGCGACACTGCAAAAACTGCTTAGCGGAATTACACCAAATTTGGCAGGAAGGAAAGCGTGTTTCTGTGATCTGGTGTGAATCCATTCAGTAGATTTGAGAAATAAAGGCTCAAATATATTTGTAAATCTGGATGGCTGGGTTCGATGGACTTTAGCAAAAGTCCCTAAAACCCTATTTAAAAAATACAGAGCATTCTGATTGGCCCTGTGGGCTTTTTTTCCTTGGGCCAATTTGGTGAGGTGTGGGGGGGTTAGCTATAGTTACCTATGACAAAAGTTATAGATAAGTATAACTGGTGACTTTCAGTGTTTTTTATCAGTTTTAAACTTTACATTGTTGCTGAAATTTTCACCTAACTATAATGACACTTTAACCTATGCTTTATATCAGTGAATATACATTTGTATATATACATTTGTATATATACATAATACATAATACATAATACATTTGTCCTTCCCCTGAATATTAGGCAAATCAAATCTTTGCTCCCATTTAGAAAAAGCCTAAAGACATGGCTGTTCCCTAAGAACTAGCATTACGAGCATACCGTGTCGTTTATAGACTACCTTTAGCAACAATGTCATCTGGGCAAGTCACAGCGCCAGGATACCCGTAGGGTGACAGTTTTTGCGCTATATAAATTTAAGAAAGAAATATATATAATCTCTCAGCAACACAATCTGTAAGATGTATCAGAGGTGAACTGCAAAATCCCCTTGTTTGTTGAAAATTAAATCAGTGCAGCTCAGTGATACATTTCATACCTAAGGCCTTGCTCATGCTCACTGGTCAAAGTGCAAAACACCTCCATTAACGTGCATGCTAACAATGGAAGGAGGACTGACTTGTTCTTCAAAATGATCACCATGTTGAAAAGTTACCTCTCTGTCCTGTGTGAATAACATTAAAATGACATTTGACACCATTTCCCATAAAATTCTAGTTCACCGTATGAAAACTAGGGTTATTTCCCATCTGGCCCCGGCCTGGTTGAAGTCCTTCCTCACCAACCGCAGGCAAGTAGTCATTCTTGGACACTACCAGTCAACTGAAAAGCCATTGAATGCAGGTGCCCCACAGGGATTTTCCCTCAGCCCGGTGCTGTTTAATATATATATGGATCCCCTCATAGCATTGATATCATCTTTCAACATTGAAACTACCTCCTATGCTGATGATACTCAGCTGATCCTAGGGTGAGACAAGGACTCCACCAATGCAGAAGATCAGTTCCAGCTATGTCTTACAGAAGTCATCCATTGGATGCATCATAATCATCTTAAATGTAATACTAAAAAAACTGAGATTATGTTAGTAGCCAATCTACTAAAACCTCTGTGGCTGCCCTTGGGGCTAAAGCCTTGAACTTTCTCCCCTGCCATCTCAGATCCATGCCCTCAGAACCTTGCTTTAGGAAATTACTGAAAACCTGGATTTTCGCAGCTCCGGATTCCCTGTGACTCTCGCTTATTTGACCCTCCGCATTAATCCTCAGCAATTTTGAGCGTGAGCTAAATTTCCACCCAGCGCCAAGATGTTCCCTTGGAGCCATAGTTGCGCTATACAAATAATATATACAATACAATACAAAATATTACTTAAGCAACACAAGAAATGCTGAATAAAAATGTACATCTGACAGATTGTGTCACTGACAGAAGGATTGATTTAGTTGGGTACTGAGGCCATTACCACGCGACACACTCCTGTAGAGTTATATTGAATGTTTGAGATATATATATATATACTGAGGGTCCCTGGGGGCCAATTAGCCCACCAGGTACCTCCAGTAAGCGCCACACAGCTGGATTGCTGGGAGGTGGTCCGAGGCCACGCCCCTTTTTACACCACTCTGCAAACGTGCCTCGTGGCGCACTGCTGGTGGAGCGATGAGGTTCTCTTGTGTCCTGAGGACCTCAGGACTAAAGTGGACTTCATCCCCCAAACAGCAGTGCGGAGGAGGCATGTTTGCACAGTGGTGTAAAAAGGGGGCATGGCCTCAGACCACTCTCAGCAATCCAGCTGTGTGGAACTTACTGGAGGTACCTGGTGGGCTAGTTGGCCCCTAGGGACCCTCAGGATTCAAGGGGACTTAATTCTCTTACCCAAAACGTGCCAGGAGGCACGTTTGCAGAGTGGTGGAGAAAGGTGGCGTGGCCTGTGTCCACCTTTCAGCAATCCCACTATCTGGAACATACTGGAGGTATCAGGTAGGCTAGTTGGCCCCTAAGGACCCCCAGCAGCGAAGGGGACTTTAATCCCCATCCAAGAGCGCGCCAGGAAAAGCATTTGCAGAGTGGTGGGGAAAGGGGGTGTGACCTGCTATGAGAATTTAGCAATCCTGCTGTGTGGGACTTACTGGAGGTAATAGGAGGGGTAGTGGGACCTCAAGATTCACCTTGGGGGCCAACTACCCCCCCTGTTACCTCCTGTAAGTCCTGCACAGTGGGATTGCTGAGAGGTCTTCGGAGGCCATGCTCATCTTTCTCCACCACTCTGCAAACGCGCTTCCTGGCACAGTACTGGTTGGGGGATGAAGTCCACTTTACTCCTGAGGGACTTTGGCGGCCAAGTAGCCCTCCTGGTATCTCCTGTAAGTCCTATGCAGCAGAATTCCTGAGCGCTGGTTGGAGGCCCAGCCCCCTTTCTCCACAACTCTGCAAACGTGACTACCAGTTAAAGAATCATTTGTAATGTAATAGCTCTCGCATTTGTAAGAGTTAGAGCTATTGGCGTTGTAAATCTAAAAGTTTTTTACTATTGTTTTTTGGTGTGGAGTGGATGTACTTTGTGTGTAGTGGAATTATGTGGTATGTTGTGCAGTGAAATTATGTGGATAGAAAGTATGTGGTATTTAGTGTATAGGAATTATGTAGAGTGGGATTATGTGTTATGGAGAGTAATTATGTGGTATGGTAGTCTGTGTTCTGGAGTGGTAACCTCAGGTTTAGTCTTCCTCGTTTCCATAGAAGCTAAATTATGAACTCAATGAGACAAAAAAAAGAAGGAATCACTGAAGAGCACTTCTGGACCTAGTCAGAGGTATGAGCAGGGCCACTAGAATTATGCGACTGTTTGGCTGCACCGACTTTCGCACAATTATACAGTTTCCACATTAGCCATATAATCCATCATCTGCTGCCTAATCTGCAGATTTGAACAAAAAAAGCCTTGTTTCTAGCTCAAACGGCTCAAACTTTACCAAAAATGCAGCGACAAGTGTTACAGCGTGGTGGAAGGCCCTTTGCAAACCTAGAATGGTCACCTGTTACTTATTGCTAAATGTGGGTGTTAAATTGGTACTAATGGTGTGCAAACCACTCTTGCTTCTTTCTGCGCCTCTCTTGCCACTTTCTGCATTTCTGTTGCTTCTTTCTGCAACTATCTTCTTTTTCTGCACTTCTTTTGCCTCTTTCTGCTCCTCTTTCACTTTCTGTACCTCTCTTGCCTCTTTCTGCACCTCTGTTGCCTCTTTCTGCACCTCACTTGCTTGTTCCTGTACCCCTCTTGCCTCTTTATGCCCCCTGTTCCCTCTTTCTGCACCTCTCCTGCTTGTTTCTGCACCTCTCCTGCCTCTTTCTACACTTCTTTTGCCTCTTTGTGCACCTCTGTTGTTTCTTTCTGAAATTCTCTTTCCTCTTTCTGTACCCCTCTTGCCTCTTTCTGCACCTCTGATGCTTCCTTCTGCACTTCTCTTGCTTCTTTCTGCACCTATGTTGCTTCTTTCTGCACCCCCTTGCCTCTTTCTGCAACCCTCTTCCTCTTTCTGCACCTCTCTTGCCTCAGTCTGCCCACCTGTTCCCTGTTTATGCTCCCCTTTTGCCTGTTTCTGCAACTCTCTTGCCTCTTTCTGCAGTTCTCATGCCTCCTTCTGCACCTCACTTGCCTCTTTCTGCAACTCTCTTGCCTCTTTCTGCAGTTCTCTTGCCTCTTTCTGCACCTCTCTTGCCTCTTTCAACACTTCTGTTGCCTGTTTCTGCACTTCTCTTGCCTGTTTCTGCACCTCTCTTGCCTCTTTCTGCACCTCACTTGCTTCTTTCTGCACACCTTTTGCCTGTTTCTGCACCCCTCTTTCCTCTTTGTGCAACTCTCTTGCCTCTTTCTACACCTCTCTTCCCTCTTTCTGCACCACTCTTGCCTCTTTCTCTACCTCTGTTGCTTCTTTCTGCACCTCTCTTGTCTCTTTCTGCACCGTTTGTGCCTCTTTCAGCACCTCTGTTGCTTCTTTCTGCAGTTCTCTTCCTTCTTTCTTCACCCCTCCTGCCTCTTTCTGTACCCATCTTGCCTCTTTGTGCTCCTCTCCTAACCCTTTCTGCACCCCTCTTGCCTCTTTTTGCACCTCTGTTGGTTCTTTCTGCACCTATTTTGCTTCGTTCTGCACTTCACTTGCCTCTTTCTGTACCCCTCTTGCCTCTTTCTGCACCTTTGTTGGTTCTTTCTGCACTGCTCTTGCTTCTTTCTGCACCTCTGTTCCAAATTTCTGCATCCCTCTTGCCTTTTTCTGCACCCCTCTTCTCTCTTTCTGCACCTCTCTTGCCTCAGTCTGCCCACCTGCTCCCTCTTTCTGCACCCCTTTGCCTGTTTCTGCAACTCTCTTTCCTCTTTCTGCAGTTCTCTTGCCTCCTTCTGCATCGCACTTGCCTCTTTTTGCACCTCTGTTGGTTCTTTTGCACTGCTCTTGCTTCTTTCTGCACCTCTCTTGCAAATTTCTGCACCCCTCTTGCCTCTTTCTGCACCTTTCTTACCTGTTTCTGCACCTCTCTTGCCTCTGTCTGCACCCCTGTTCCCTCTTTCTGTACCTCTCTTGCCTATTTCTGCAACTCTCTTGCCTGTTTCTGCAGTTCTCTTGCCTCCTTCTGCACCTCTGTTGCTTATTGCTGCACTTCTTGTGCCTCTTTCTGCACCCCTGTTGCTTCATTCTGCACTTCCCATGCTTCTTTCTGCACCCATGTTGTCTCTTTCTGCACTTGTCTTCCCTCTTTCTGCACCTCTTTTGCCTCTTTATGCATCTCACTTGCCTCTTTATGCACTTCTCTTGCTTCTTTCTACACCTCTGTTGCTTCTTTCAGCAACTCTCTTGCCTCTTTCTGCACTTCTCTTGCCTGTTTCTGCACCTCTCTTGCATCTTTCTGCACCTCTCTTGCCTCTTTCTGCACCTCACTTGCTTCTTTCTGCATCCCTCTTCCCTCTTTGTGCAACTCTCTTGCCTCTTTCTACACCTCTCTTCCCTCTTTCTGCACCACTCTTGCCTCTTTCTGTACCTCTGTTGCTTCTTTCTGCACTTCTCTTGCCTCTTTCTGCACTCTTCATGTCTCTTTCAGCACCTCTGTTGCTTCTTTCTGCACTTCTCTTCCTTCTTTCTGCACCCCTCGTGCCTCTTTCTGCACCCTTCTTCCATTTTCCTGCACGTCTCTTGGTTCTTTTTGCACTGCTCTTGCCTCTTTCCGCACCCCTCTTGCCTCCTTCTGTATCTCTGTTGTTTCTTACTGCACTGCTCTTGCTTCTTTCTGCACCTCTCTTGCAAATTTCTGCACCCCTCTTTTCTCTTTTGGCACCCCTCTTCTCTCTTTCTGCACCCCTGTTCCCTCTTTCTGCACCTCTTCTGCCTGTTTCTGCACTTCTGCTGCCTCTTTCTGAACTTCTCTTGCCTCTTTCTGCACCTCTTTTGCTTCTTTCTGCACTTTTCTTGCTTCTTTCTGCAACCCTCTTGCCTCTTTCTGCACCTCTGTTGGTTCTTTCTGCACTGCTCTTGCTTCTTTCTGCACCTCTGTTGTTTCTTTCTGCACCTCTCTTACTTCTTTCTACACCTCTCTTGCTTCTTTCTGCACCCCACTTGCCTCTTTCTGCACCCTTCTTCCTTCTTTGTGCACCTCTCTTGCCTCTTTCTGCACCTCTCTTGCCTCTTTCTGCACCTCACTTGCTTCTTTCTGCACCCCTGTTGCCTCTTTCTGCACCCCTCTTCACTCTTTGTGCAACTCTCTTGCCTCTTTCGACACCCCCTTCTCTCTTTCTGCACCACTCTTGCCTCTTTCTGTACCTCTGTTGCTTCTTTCTGCACTTCTCTTGCCTCTTTCTGCACTCTTCATGTCTCTTTCAGCACCTCTGTTGCTTCTTTCTGAACTTCTCTTCCTTCTTTCTGCACCCCTCATGCCTCTTTCTGCACCCTTCTTCCCTTTTACTGCACGTCTCTTGGTTCTTTTTTGCACTGCTCTTGCCTCTTTCTGCACCCCTCTTGCCTCCTTCTGTATCTCTGTTGTTTCTTACTGCACTGCTCTTGCTTCTTTCTGCACCCCTCTTGCAAATTTCTGCACCCCTCTTGTCTCTTTCGGCACCCCTCTTCTCTCTTTCTGCACCCCTGTTCCCTCTTTCTGCACCTCTGCTGCCTCTTTCTGCACCTCTGTTGGTTCTTTCTGCACTGCTCTTGCTTCTTTCTGCACCTCTGTTGTTTCTTTCTGCAATTCTCTTGCTTCTTTCTATACCTCTCTTGCTTCTTTCTGCACCCCACTTGCCTCTTTCTGCACCCATCTTCCCTCTTTGTGCACCCCTGTTCCCTTTCTACACCTCTCCTGCCTCTTTCTGCACCCCTCCTGCCTCCTTCTGCACCTCTGTTGTTTCTTACTGCACTGCTCTTGCTTCTTTCTGCACCTCTCTTGCAAATTTCTACACCCCTCTTGCCTCTTTCGGCACCCCTCATCTCTCTTTCTGCACCCCTGTTCCCTCTTTCTGCACCTCTTCTGACTGTTTCTGCACCTCTGCTGCCTCTTTCTGAACTTCTCTTGTCTCTTTCTGTACCTCTGTTGGTTCTCTCTGCACTTCTCTTCCTTCTTTCTGCACTTTCCGCGCCTCTCTCAGCACCTCTGTTGCTTCTTTCTGCACTTCTCTTCCTTCTTTCTGCACCCTTCCTGCCTCTTTCTGTACCTCTCTTGCCTCTTTGTGAACCTCTTCTACCTTTTTCTGTACCACTCTTGCTTCTTTTTGCACCTCTGTTGGTTCTTTCTGCACTGCTCTTGCTTCTCTCTGCACCTCACTTCCCTCTTTCTGCACTTCTCTTGCTTCTTTCTACACCTCTGTTGCTTCTTTCAGCAATTCTATTGCCTCTTTCTGCACTTCTCTTGCTTGTTTCTGCACCTCTCTTCTGTCTTTCTGCACCTCACTTGCTTCTTTCTGCACCCCTCTTGCCTCTTTCTGCACCTTTCTTGCCTGTGTCTGCACCTCTCTTGCCTCTTTCTGTACCTCTCTTGCCTCTTTGTGCACCTCTTCTACCTTTTTCTGTACCGCTCTTGCTTCTTTTTGCACCCCTGTTGGTTCTTTCTGCACTGCTATTGCTTCTTTATGCACCTCACATGCCTCTTTCTGCACTTCTCTTGCTTCTTTCTACACCTCTGTTGCTTCTTTCAGCAATTCTTTTACCTCTTTCTGTACTTCTCTTCCTTCTTTCTGCACCCCTCCTGCCTCTTTCTGTACCTCTCTTGCCTCTTTGTGCAGCTCTCCTACCTCTTTCTGCACTCCTCTTGCCTCTTTCAGCACCTCTGTTGCTTCTTTCTGCACTTCTCTTCCTTCTTTCTGTACCCCTCTTCCGTCTTTCTGCACCTCACTTGCTTCTTTCTGCACCCCTCTTGTGTCTTTCTGCACCCCTCTCCCCTCTTTCTGCTCCTCTCTTGCCTCTTTCTGCACCCCTGTAACCTCTTTCTGCACCTTTCCTGCCTGTTTCTGCACCTCTCTTGCCTCTTTCTGTACCTCTGTTGCTTTTTTATGCACTTCTCTTTCTCTTTCTGCACCCTTTGCGCCTCTTTCAGCACCTCTGTTGCTTCTTTCTGCACTTCTCTTCTTTCTTTCTGCACCCCTCCTGCCTCTTTCTGTACCTCTCTTGCCTCTTTGTGCACCTCTCCTACCTTTTTCTGCACCACTCTTGCCTCATTTTGCACCTCTGTTGGTTCTTTCTGCACTGCTCTTGCTTCTTTCTGCACCTCACTTGCCTTTTCTGTACTTCTATTGCTTCGTTGTACACCTCTGTTGCTTCTTTCAGCAATTCTCTTGACTCTTTCTGCAATTCTCTTCCTTCTTTCTGCACCCCTCCTGCCTCTTTCTGAACCTCCCCTGCCTCTTTGCGCACCTCTCCTACCTCTTTCTGCACCCCTCTTGCCTCTTTTTGCACCTCTGTTGGTTCTTTCTGCACTGCTCTTGCTTCTTTCTGCACCTCACTTGCCTCTTTCTGCACTTCTCTTGGTTCTTTCTACACCTCTGTTGCTTCTTTCAGCAATTCTCTTTCCTCTTTCTGTACCTCACTTGCTTCTTTCTGCACCCCTCCTGCTCTTTTTGCATTTCTCTTGCTTCTTTCTACACACCTCTTGCCTCTTTCTGCTCCTCTCTTGCCTCTTTGTGCATTTCTCTTGCCTGTTTCTGCACTTTCCTTGCCTATTTCTGAATCTCTCTTGCCTCTTTCTGCACCTCTCTTGCCTCTTTCTGCACTTCTCTTGCTTCTTTCTGCACCTCTCTTGCTTCTTTCTGCACCATTCTTTCCTTTTTTGCATCCCTCTTGCCTCTTTCTGCTGTTCTCTTGCCATTTTCTCCACCTCTCTTGCCTCTTTCTGCACCTCACTTGCCTCTTTCTGCACTTCTCTTGCTTCTTTCCAAAACCTCTGTTGCTTCTTTCAGCAATTCTCTTGCCTCTTTCTGCACTTCTTTTGCTCGTTTCTGCACCTCTCTTGCGTCTTTATGCACCTCTGTTGCCTCTTTCTGCACCTCTGTTGGTTCTTTCTGCACTTCTCTTGCTCTTTCTGCACCCTTCATGCCTCTTTCAGCACCTCTGTTGCTACTTTCTGTACTTCTCTTCCTTCTTTCTGCACCCCTCCTGCCTCTTTCTGCACCTCTCTTGCCTCTTTCTGCACTTCCCTTGCTTCTTTCTGTACCTCTCTTGCCTGTTTTGGCACCTCTGTTGCTTCTTTCTGCACTTGTCTTGCCTCTTTCTGCACCTCTGACTTAGAGGTAGGTTTAATCTCCCTGCCCTGTTATGGACTAGGGCCTTACAGGGGAGTTCATGCTAGTCAGAGTCAGTTACCACCAGTACCAGTCAGCAAAAAGTTGGGGGCACAGGATGACTTTGCAACAAGGCCTCTTTCTGCCCCTCTGTTGGTTCTTTCTGCAAATCTCTTGCTTCTTTCTGCACCTTTCTTCATCTTTCTGGACTTCTGTTGCCTCTTTCTGTATTTCTCTTGCTTCTTTCTGTGCTTTTCTTCCTCTTTCTGCACATGTCCTACCTCTGTAGGCATAGTTAGAAATTAGCAATTAAAAAACCTTTGAAATTCACTGAAAAAACCATAGGTTTTAGGGACATTATAGTTAGGAATTAGCATTCAAAAAACCTTAGAAATTCACTGAAAAAACCATAGGTTTCAGGGACGTTATACTTAGAAATTAACATTTAAAAAACCTTAGAAATTCACTGAAAAAACCATAGGTTTCAGGGACGTTAAAGTTAGAAATTAGCATTTAAAAAACCTTAGAAATTCACTGAAAAAAGCCACAGGTTTCAGGGATGTTATAGTTAGTTGGACATTTCACTCGTATAAAACCAGAGAAATTCGGCCGTTATAGTTAGTTGAGCTAACTATAACTTGTGCCCCTGCAATGCACTGCTGATGATGTCACATATTACATCATTCATGACATGGTCAGTGACATCACTGATGACATCACGGATGACATCTCAAATGACATCACTGATGACATCATCCACGTGATAATCTGATGCACTTCCTCACACCCTAATATAACCTTTGATACATTCACTCTAAAATACAGACTACCATTTTCGAAACCATAGACACACCAATACCAGTTACTACATACCCACTCACTGATTCCTAGGTCTACACACACATCCACTCATTCACCCATACAGTCACTCACACTCCCATTTACTCACCTATACATTTATACACACACCACCTCACTTATTTATACAGATAGTAACACATACTTACTCTCTTATACAATCACTGATACAAGCACACACACATCTATACAGGCACTCTCACAATGACTCACTCTCACATATAGTCATTTATATAGTCCAACACTCACATATACTGCCTTTCACATATGTAGTTACTCACACATGTACCACTGAGACATCTATTCACTCACCAACACACCCATACACACACTCCCCCAACCATACAGCCCTTCATAGATGCACTCTTGAACCCATACACCCAGTGAATCACCTAATCACACATCTATGCACAGAGTCGCACACGCCCCTTTTTACACCACACTGCAAACGGGGCTTCTAGCGCACTGCTGCTCGGAGGATGAAGTCCACTTGTGTCCTGAGGTCCTCAGGACTCAAGAGGACCTCATCGCCCCACCAGCAGTGCACCAGAAGCCATGTTTGCAGAGTGGTGTAAAAAGGGGCATTGCCTCGGACCACCTCTCTGCAACGCAGCTCTGTGGTGCTTACTGGAGGTACCTGGTGGGCTAGTTGTCCCCCAGGGACCCTCAGGATTCAAGGGGACTTAATCCTCCAACTTACAACGTGCCAGGGGGCACGTTTGCACACTTGTTATATCAGGCCCTGCCCCCTCCCTGCACCACTGTGCAAATGGGCCCCCTGGCGCGTTGTAAGTTGGGGGATTAAGTCCCCTTGAATCCTGAGGGTCCCTGGGGGCCAACTAGCCCACCAGGTACCTCCAGTAAGCACCACAGAGCTGCATTGCAGAGAGGTGTTCCGAGGCCACGCCCCTTTTTACACAACACTGCAAACGGGGCTTCTGGCACACTGCTGCTCGGAGGATGAAGTCCACTTCTGTCCTGAGGTCCTCAGGACTCAAGAGGACCTCATCGCCCCACCAGCAGTGCACCAGAAGCTGTGTTTGCAGAGTGCTGTAAAAAGGGGCGTGGCCTCGGACCACCTCTCTGCAATGCAGCTCTGTGGTGCATACTAGAGGTACCTGGTGGGCTAGTTGGCCCCCAGGGACCCTCAATATTCAAGGTTAACTTAATTCCCCAACTTAGAGCACACCAGGGGGGCGTTTGCAGAGTGCTGCAGGGAGGGAGCGGGGCCTCAGCGAGATGCCAGTTTTTTTTTTAATTTTGTTTTTGGAAGGGGAGGCTGTGTGGCCCCCCTTCACTTAATTATTTTTGGGCCCTGGGGACCCCATCCCCCAGGGCCTGAGCATTTTTTTTACTTTAAAAAAAAAAAACGGGTAGGGGGCCGCATGGCCCCCTGTCCCTGGGCCACTGTTGGCCCCCGGGACCCCATCCCCCGGGGCCTGGCCTCATTTAAAAAAAAATTGTATTATAATTTGCGAGGAGGGTTGCTGCGTGACCCCCCCCCTCCCCTGTGCCATTTCTGGCCCCGGGGACCCCATCCCCCAGGGCTTGGCCTTGTTTTTTTAAAATAATATATATGTTGCTGGAGGGGGGCCACGTGGCCCCCCTCCCCTGGGCCATTTCTGGCCCCGGGGACCCCATCCCCCGGGGCCTGGCCAGAAACACTTTTTTTATTTTTTAATGGAGGGGGGCCATGTGGTCCCCCTCCTGAGGCTTTTATCTGCCCCGGGGACCCCATCCCCCGGGGCATTGCCTCTTTTTTAAATCGCGGGGGGCCGCGTAGCCCCCCTTACGGGTCACTTCTGGCCCCGGGGACCCCCTCCCCCGGGGCCTGGCCTCCCTGTTGGGGACCGTGGGGGAAGCCCCAATGCCCCCACGGTCCCAGCCGGCTCCCCACCTCCTGCAGGAGCCGGCATTGCTTTTGCACAAGGGGTGCTGCTAACATGCAGCTCCCTTTGTGCAAAAGCAATCCTGCATTGCTTCATTGAAGCGAGAGCAGGATTTCCCTCTCTCGCTTCAATGAAGCAAAGCAGAGTTTGGCATGGCAGGGCGGAAGCTGTGTTCCCGCCCTGCCATAGCAAATGGCAATGCCCCGGGGGTGGGCACCCCGGGCATTGCAGGAGCTGGCCCTGGGGGAAGGAGGTCCCCAGGGCCATCAAGGGCTCCAGGAGGGGGGCCGCGTGGCCCCCCTCCCAGCATTTTCAAAGCCCCGGGAGGTGGGGGTCCCTGGGGCCCGGGGCTCCGCTACGGACCCCCGCATTTTTAATGAGTATGTGCCCTGGGGAGGTGGTGGTCCCAGGGGTGTGTGGGGGGGCTCTTCACATCTTCTTTTTTTTAAAACAGAACGCCGGTGAGGTGGCGGTCATTATCAAAGCCCCGGGAAGGTGGCAGTCCCCGGGGCAGCGTGGGGGGTATTGGGACCCCCACGCATTTATTTTTAAAGCCCCGGGGAGGTGGAGGTCCCTGGGGCTGCGAGGGGCCGCAGTGGACCCGCATACAATTAAATAAGCCCCGGGGAGGTGGTGGTCCCCGGGGCTGCGGAGGCCCACACGGGCCCCCGCACATTAATTGGTGAGGGCCCCTGGGACCAGGCCCACCCGGGGGCTTTCAAAAACAAAGCGTGGGAGCCCACGCTTCCTTTTTTAAAAATGTTGTTGTCCAAATTTGCGAACCCAGCACGAATTCGGACGATTTTTTTTTTTTTTATTTGTTTTTTGGCTCTGGGGGTCCTTGTGGGGAAAACGTGTTTTGGGACCCCCCTTTTTTCTTGGGCCCCCGCTTGACGAATTACCCCGAAACTTTTAAGACAGGAGCTGACTGGAGCGCCCCATTAGTTTTGAAAATTTTGCAAAGTTTCGTCAACCGGCGCCAAAGATACTGGCAAAACAAAAACGCTTTTTGAATAGAAACAAGGTCCTAACTATAACTACCTACTGGCGACCGCCAGTAGGTAATATATATATATATATATATATATATACATATATATATATATATATATATATATAATTGTTTTCACTGAAAAAACCAAAGGTTATAGGAATGTTATAGTTAGGCTCAGATTTCACTTGTACAAAACCATAGCAATTCATCAGTTATAGTTACCTGAGCTAACTGTAACCTACGTCCCGTAATGCACTGCTTATGATCTCCCATATTACATCACTCATGACATGGTCAGTGACATCACTGATGACATTACTGATGATATCTCAACTGACATCACTGATTGCATCATCCAGTGATTGTAAATGTTTTGTAAATGTTTCTGAGAGTTAAAGATATATACTAACCTACTACAAAAGTTAGATTATTATACTAGGTGCACTACTAATGATTGAAACTATTTCTAACATATATTAAGTGAGTGGCTGAGTGACTGTTTGTATCTATGTGATAGTGGGTGTTTGGGAGTGGATGTGGATGTGTGAGTACTGGTATTGGTCAATAAGTGGGTGTGTAAGTAGACGTATGGGTAAGTGAGTGGCTGTATTGGTGAGTAAGTGGGTGTGTGAGTGGCTGTGTGGGTGGGTAAGTAGGTGTCTGAGTGGCTGTATGGGTAAGTGAGTGACTGTGTGAGTGACTCTATAGGTGAGTGAGTAAGTGGATGTGTAACAGGTTGTATGGGTGAGTGAGTGGCTGTTTGAATAGATTTTTGGTTAACTTAGTAGGTGTGTGAGTTGCTGTATTGGAGAGTGAGTGTCTGTGCGAGAGGCTGTATGGGTGAGGGAGTGGTGATCTGAGTGCTTGTAGGGATGAATGGATGGGTATAGAAGTGGCTGTGAGAGTGTGTGAGTGGGTGTGTGAGTAATTGTATGGGTGTGTCAATAGGTCTGCTGAGATTCTATATGGGTCAGTAACTGACTGTGTGAGTGATTGATTGATTAAGTGGATATGTGTGTAACTGAATGGGTGATTGTATGGCTGTATAAGTTGTTGTGTGGATGAGTAAGTGGTTGTATGAGTAGCTGTATGAGTGAGTGAATGGTTGTGTGAGTGGATGAATGGGTGAGAGAGTGGGTATGTGAGTGATTGCATGGATGAGTAAGTGGGTGTGTGACAAGTTGTATGGATATGTGATTAGGTATGCCAGTGGTTGCTTGAGTATGTGACTGAGTGTATGAGAGATTGTATGGGTGTGTGAGTGGTTCTGTGGATGATGTCATCAGTGATGTCATCAGTGATGTCATTTGAGATGTCATCACTGATGTCATCAGTGATGTCACTGACCATGTCATGAGTGATGTAATATGTGAGGTCATAAGCAATGCATTTTGGGGGTGTAAGTCATTGTTATCTCAGGTAACTATAAGCACTGAATTTCTATGGGTATGTACAAGTGAAATCTGAGCCTAACTATAACGTCCCTGTAACCTTTGTTTTTTTGTGTGAATTTCTAAGGTTTTTTACATTTTATCTCTATTCTTTTGAGAACATGTATGTCATTTGCATTATGGATGTTATACTCTATGTAGTACTTGGCATAGGGATCTGCAAGTGCGACTTTGAAGCTGAAAAGGACATCTCTCAATCTTTTAAGCATGAACCACTGTGCTTTATGGCATAAGTCCTGTGTATCTCAGAGGTGAGCTACATCCACTAAAATGTGGATTTAACACTTGCCAAACTGTTTTTACATGCCAAGTGCATCTGCCTGTAAAAGTGCACTGACAGGATCTGCACTAGTAGGCTTGACCCATGTTTAAAGGACTATTTGTCTACATAAATGATGAAGTTCTGTCACTACATGCCTACGTATCTAATTGAGTGTGGGAATCAACCTATAGAAGTGCCATGAGATGTTTAAGTAAATGTGCAGGTATGTGACTGTCTGTTTCAGTACATCGATAGCTCTATAAATGTGCATGTAATTGGCTGTACAAATACCTCAGTGCCTGCGTTAGAGATTAGAGGGTTATGTAGGTACGTCTGCAACTGCCTTTGATACTGCTGCATACATAAGCAGTTTCTGAGTATGTGACTGAATGTATAAGTCTTTCCGTCGCTCTGTGACTGGGTGAGAGAAAGGGCCTATGCTTTGGAAAAATGTATGTCAGTTGCATTATGAGTGGTACACTCTATGTAGTGCTTGGAATAGGGGTCTACAAGTGTAAGAGAAAGATACTAAAACTAAAAAGGATATCTCTCAATCTTTCAAGGACAAAACACCGTGCTTTATGGCATACCTACAGCGTATCTCAGAGGTGAGGTATGAGTACTAAAACATAGATTTAAGACTAGACAAACAGCTTTTACATGCCAAGTGAAGCTGGCAGTGACAGTGCACAGACAGGGTCTGTATGGTCCTTCTAGTAGGCCTGACCCATGTTTAAACACAGTGGGCTCGATTCACAAAGGAAAACATAGATGTTTGGTCTAAACTTAAACCAAACGTTTAAGTTTGCAACTTTGGGAATTCACAAAGGGCATTTCTGAGTACTATCTTTATGTCTGTACTCGGGTCAGATCTCCGCCCGAGTGTGGACACAAAGATAATACACGTAAATGCCCCTTTTGAATTCCCAAAGTTGTAAACGTAGACTTTTGGTGTAAGTATAGACCAAATGTCTAAGTTTACCTTTGTGAATCGGGCCCTGCATATTGAACTATGCCTAGCACTCTCATACTAAACATGTGACTCAGCATTATTTTAAAGGGCATGTCTTACCATCTAAGCACATACAAACCTGCCCTATAATTTACCAATACCTGCCCTAAAGGATATCTAATCCATAGCTGTAAAGTTTCACAGGTTCATGTATTATGTACACCCTCAGTGCATGTTTTTTCCTTTCAATTCTGAGACTTGTAGCCCTCTTTTAAAATGGAATGAATAGGACTGCAAGTCCCAGAGCTCAAAGCAAAACATTCTTTGTGAGCAGCACATCATGTATAGACATGTAAAACTTTGCAGACTTTCTAATACATTGTTAAGGATAAGTTTAACCCTTAGCAAACAGTTTTTTGTTCTAGCATTTAGAGCATGCAGTAAAAGAGCCCATGTACAATATACAGCTCCAGAGCAACACATTGTGAACCAACTTCTCAGACACACTGGGGCCGATTCCGATCTCGGCCGGTAGGGCACCGAATCGGATTCGGCTTAACCGGATCCGATTCAGAGCCCTCTTTCCCGACCGATTCGTACGTGCGTCCGGCCGAGCGAGTACGATGCGAGCGCACGCGAAATCGCCGACCGACTTGTTCGCGGGTCCGAAGCGCTCCGACCGACTCGCACGGACACGACGCGCACCGCGCGATGGAGACGTTCCCCGGCCGGGCAAGTACAATGCGCGCCGCGAGCAGTCCGACCGACTCGCGCTGTCCGGCTCGACAGAGCAGTCGGAGCCGCACTTTGGGAGTCCGTGTCGGACCCCCCTGTACGCGTAGCCGTGCAAGTCGCACACAGGGGGGACCCATGGGTCCCCCCTACCTGTGCATGTACGCCGCGAGTCGCTTCGAGGCGTACCCGCTGTAGGGGGCACCCGTGTTCGCCTCGCACCCATTGGGTCAATGGGAGCCCGCGTATGCGTTGTACGTCCGGCTCCCATTGACTCAATGGGAGTCCGACCGACTCGAGTACGATTGCATGCGTGCGCATCGTACTCGTTCGGTCGGACTGCCAGAGTCCGATTCGGTCGGAAATCTCTCCGGGTCCGGCTCGGTCGGAGAGATTTCCGGCCTGAATCGGAATCGGCCCCCTAGTCTACACCTCAGACAAACTGTTACATACTCACGCACTCACAGTGTCTTAATAACCTATTAATAAATATGTAAAAACACTCACACTACCACTCATACATCATCTTTAAACTTTCAAAACCTTTGTATACATTTCATTCTCACTTTCAACAACCTCACATATACCTTTTCAATCATTTTGTTCTCAAAATTCAATGTCATTCACATACCTGAAAATTGGGTTAATTGGTGAAATAGTTTTTTTGCTCTTATTAGATAGATTCAATACTCTCAGGTAATGTGAAAACTAAGCATACGAATGGCATACCACATTCATACAAAGCAACCATTAATGGCAACCTTTTCAACTTTGCACTCTGTGTGCCCGATTCACAGAACTAACTTAAGACAAAATCCTAAACTTACTACCATTTTGGTATTCACAGAAGGCACTTACTCATTTTGGTATTCACAGAAGGCACTTACTTACTCATTTTGAGTAACTTACTCATTTTGAGTAACTTAATCATTTTGTGTAACTTACTCATTTTGGTATTCACAGAAGGCACTTACTCATTGATGAGTAAGTGCCTTCTGTGAATACCAAAATGAGTAAGTTACACAAAATGAGTAAGTTACTCATTTTGTATTCACAGAAGGCACTTACTCATTGATGAGTAAGTGCCTTCTGTGAATACCAAATGAGTAAGTTACACAAAATGAGTAAGTTACTCAAAATGAGTAAGTTACTCATTTTGGTATTCATAGAAGGCACTTACTCATTGATGAGTAAGTGCCTTCTGTGAATACCAAAATGAGTAAGTTACACCAAATGAGTAAGTTACTCAAAATGAGTAAGTTACTCATTTTGGTATTCACAGAAGGCACTTACTCATCAATGAGTAAGTGCCTTCTGTGAATACCAAAATGAGTAAGTTACACAAAATGAGTACGTTACTCAAAATGAGAAAGTTACTCAAAATGAGTAAGTGCCTTATGTGAATACCAAAATGAGTAAGTGCCTTCTGTGAATACCAAAATGGTAGTATGTTTAGGATTTTGTCTTAAGTTAGTTCTGTGAATCGGGCCCTGTGATAGTGCGGAAGGCAACAAACAAAAAAATATCTTTCATATTTAAGTATTGTAACCCCACTTCTGAATGGTTAGTATGTGTTAATCCTTTCATGCACTTTGATAAAGAAGCCCAATGTGGTAGTATATTTGTGCATATTCACAACTTATTTGCGATCATCGTGATGAATTTGCAAAAAAAATGGGAGTCCAAAAACATGCTAGTTTTATGACTTTAAAATGACAGTACACTTTATTAGCAAGCTGTCACCAGGAAATTAAACCCTTATTATGCAACAATGAGTGTAAATACCTCTAATTTCCCAAAAACTGACAACTTTCTCTTTAACACCCTTTCCCCAATACACTCTTAGCACAGTCTTCATAGCAACCCACTAGAACTAGTAGGTTCAAAGTTTGCAGTACATTCTAGAAGGACCATACTTGTTACAAAATCACTGCAGCAGGTGTGGTTGAATATTCAGAATTAAAAGCATATCCATGGCTGCATTACACTTTTACTTGTTTATCAGAGCCAATAAGAGATCTACTTACTTATCCTCTGAAGACAGTACCTAATTTCATTGACCTGTGTCTGAGTGGGTCTGTGAGTGGGTCCGTGCATCCCTGAGTGGGTGTGTGAGTGGGTGCATGAGTCTCTGAGTGGGTCTGTGAGTGGGTGTGTGGGTCTCTGAGTGAGACTTTGAATGGGTGTATGAGTCTCTGAGTGGGTCTGTGAGTGGGTGCATGAGTCTCTGAGTGGGTCTGTGAGTGGGAGCATGAGTCTCTGAGTGGGTCTGTGAGTGAGCACATGGGTCTATGAGTGGATCTGTGAATGAGTGCTTGAGTGACTGAGTGGATCTGTGAGTGAGTATGTGAGTCTCTGAGTGGGTCTGTGAGTGGGTGTGTGGGTCTCTGAGTGAGAGGGTGAGTTGGTCTATCAGACTATGAATGGATCTGTGAGTGGGTGGATGAGTGTCTGAGTGGGGTCTGTTACTGGATGCATGGCTGTCTGAGTGGGTCTGTGAGTGAGTGTATGAGTGTCTGAGTGGGTCTGTGAGTAGGTGTGTGAGTGTCTGAGTGAGTCTGTCAGTGCCCCAGTGTGTCTCTGAGTGGGTGTGTGAGTGGGTGCACTAGTCTCTGAGTGGGTCTGTGAGTGGGTGCATGGGTCTGTGAGTGGGTGTATGAGTCTCTGAGTGGGTCTGTGAGTGGGTGCATGAGTTTCTGAGTGGGTCTGTGAGTGGGTGCATGGATCTATGAGTGGGTCTGTGAGTGAGTGTGAGAGTGACTAAGAGGGTCTGTGAGTTGGTGCAAGAGTCTCTTAGAGGGTCTGTGAGTGGGTGTGCTTTTAATACATCTATGAGTGGGTGTGTGAGTGTCTGAGTGGGTATGTGAATGGGTGTGTAGTATATGAGTGGGTCTGTGAGTGGGTGCATGAGTCTGTGAGTCAGTCTATGTGTGGGTGCATGAGTCTGTGAGTGGGTCTTTGAGTTGGTGCATGAGTCTGTGAGTGGATGCAATGGTCTCTGAGTGAGACTGTGAGTGGGTCTATCAGTCTCCGAGTGGGTCTGTGAGTGGGTGGATGAGTGTCTGAGTGGGGTCTGTGTCTGGGTGTGTGAGTGGTTCTATGAGTGGAAGCATGAGTGCCTGAGTGAGTCTGTCAGTGGTCACGTGCATCTCTGAGTGGGTGTGGGAGTGGATACATGAGTCTCTGCGTGGATCTGTGAGTGGATTTGTGGGTCTCTGAGTGGGACTGTGAGTGGGTTCATGAGCATCGGAGTGGGTCTGTGAGTGGGGGCATGTGTCTATGAGTGGGTCTGTGAGTGACTGCATGAGTGTCTGAGTAGGTGTGTGAGGGAGTGGATGAGTCTCTGAATGGGTGAGTTTTTAGAGCATCTGTGAGTGGGTGCATGAGTATCTGAGTGGGTGTGTGAGTTGATACATGAGTCTCTGAGTGGGTCTTTGAATGGGTGCATGAGTCTGTGAGTGGGTGCATGACTCTTTCAATGGGTCTGTGAGTGGATTCATGGGGCTCTGAGTAGGACTGTGAGTGGGTCTATCAGTCTCTGAATAGGTCTGTGAGTGGGTGGATGAGTGTCTGAGTAGAGTCTGTGACTGGGTATGTGAGTGTTTGAGTGGGTATGTGAGTGGGTGCATGAATGTCTGAGTGACTCTGTCAGTGTGCACGTGTGTCTCTGAGTGGGTGTGTGACCTTGCCAGGTAGGTCGCTCCCCCGCCACACAGCTCTGCCTGTGTTGTCTTGCCCGCTGCTGCTGCTGGTAAGCTCACCCCTCTGCTTGTTGCCTCGGTGCCCGTTTACCTTCTGTTCCCCCTCGTTGCCCCCATTTTCTGTGCCCAATTTTGCTTTTTGTTTCCCCTCGTTGCCCCCATTTTCTGAGCCCAACTTTGCCTTCTGTTCCCCCTCGTTGCCCCCATTTTCTGTGCCCAATTTTGCTTTTGTTCCCCTCGTTGCCCCCATTTTCTGAGCCCAACTTTGCCTTCTGTTCTCCCTCGTTGCCCCCATTTTCTGTGTCCAGTTTTGCTTTCTGTACCCCTCGTTGCCCCCATTTTCTGAGCCCAACTTTGCCTTCTGTTCCCCCTCGTTGCCCCCATTTTCTGTGCCCAATTTTGCTTTTTGTTTCCCCTCGTTGCCCCCATTTTCTGAGCCCAACTCTGCCTTCTGTTCCCCCTCGTTGCCCCCATTTTCTGTGTCCAGTTTTGCTTTCTGTACCCCTCGTTGCCCCCATTTTCTGTGTCCAGTTTTGCCTTCTGTTCCCCCTCGTTGCCCCCATTTTCTGTGTCCAGTTTTGCTTTCTGTACCCCTCGTTGCCCCCATTTTCTGTGTCCAGTTTTGCTTTCTGTACCCCTCGTTGCCCCCATTTTCTGTGTCCAGTTTTGCTTTCTGTACCCCTCGTTGCCCCCATTTTCTGTGTCCAGTTTTGCTTTTTGTACCCCTCGTTGCCCCCATTTTCTGTGTCCAGTTTTGCTTTCTGTACCCCTTGTTGCCTCTTGCCACTCCCGCCGCTGTGTCCCCTGCGGCCCCGCCCCCCTGACTGCCCATTCACTGCCTCTGCCTCCCGCCTCCCAGCTGCTCCTCCCTCCCACCTCCCCAAATATATGGCTGGCGCTGCACGGTGAGGAGAGCGACCCTTGACCTTGCCAGGTAGGTCGCTCCCCCGCCACACAGCTCCGCCTGTGTTGTCCTGCCCGCTGCTGCTGCTGGTAAGCTTGCCCCTCTGCTTGTTGCCTCGGTGCCCGTTTACCTTCTGTTCCCCCTCGTTGCCCCCATTTTCTGTGCCCAATTTTGCTTTTTGTTTCCCCTCGTTGCCCCCATTTTCTGAGCCCAACTTTGCCTTCTGTTCCCCCTCGTTGCCCCCATTTTCTGTGCCCAATTTTGCTTTTGTTTCCCCTCGTTGCCCCCATTTTCTGAGCCCAACTTTGCCTTCTGTTCCCCCTCGTTGCCCCCATTTTCTGTGTCCAGTTTTGCTTTCTGTACCCCTCGTTGCCCCCATTTTCTGAGCCCAACTTTGCCTTCTGTTCCCCCTCGTTGCCCCCATTTTCTGTGCCCAATTTTGCTTTTTGTTTCCCCTCGTTGCCCCCATTTTCTGAGCCCAACTCTGCCTTCTGTTCCCCCTCGTTGCCCCCATTTTCTGTGTCCAGTTTTGCTTTCTGTACCCCTCGTTGCCCCCATTTTCTGTGTCCAGTTTTGCCTTCTGTTCCCCCTCGTTGCCCCCATTTTCTGTGTCCAGTTTTGCTTTCTGTACCCCTCATTGCCCCCATTTTCTGTGTCCAGTTTTGCTTTCTGTACCCCTCGTTGCCCCCATTTTCTGTGTCCAGTTTTGCTTTTTGTACCCCTTGTTGCCCCCTTTTTCTGTGTCCAGTTTTGCTTTCTGTACCCCTCGTTGCCTCTCTCCACTCCCGCCGCTGCGTCCCCTGCGGCCCCGTCCCCCTGACTGCCCATCCGCTGCCCCTGCCTCCCGCCTCCCAGCTGCTCCTCCCTCCCACCACCCCATATATGGCGGCCGCTGTGCGGCCGCGCCGCTGGCGCGCCAGAGGCGCGCCTAAGGCAAGCCCGTCTGCGCCCGTCCGCGCCTGGACCGCGCCCAGCGCCAGAACCCCTGGGCCGTGCGCCCCCCGCTCCAGCCTCGAGGACCGACGCCGATACGATGCCATCACACTCCACGCTCTCAACCCCGGACGGACGCACAACTGCTTCAAGGCCACCCCGAAACGCACCCATGGTCCCTTCACCTGCCGGAACTGCAGCTACACCAGCCTCAGAGCCACTGAAGCGCCCGCCAAGAAGAACCTCAACCACCTCCGATGCATCCTACTGAACACCCGCTCCGCACGCAAACACGCCGTCGAGCTCTGGGACCTGCTCGACACATCATCACCAGACGTCGCCTTCCTGACAGAGACCTGAATGAACGACTCCTCCGCCCCCGACATCGCCATAGCCATCCCAGACGGCTATAAGATCACCCGTAGAGACCGCATCAACACAGTAGGAGGAGGAATCACCATCGTCCACAAGAACACCATCAGGGTCTCGACCAGCACCGACGACACTCTCAGCACCGCCGAACACATGCACTTCCAGATCCACACGGACCCCAACACCACCCTTAGAGGCACCCTTGTCTACAGTCCCCCTGGGCCCCGACCCCAGTTCAGCGACTCCATCGCCGACTTCATCAGCACGCACGCCCTGACCTCTACCGACTACATCCTCCTCGGAGACCTGAACTTTCACCTGGAGAACAACAACGACAGCAACTCCACCACCCTGATCGACAACCTCGCCAACCTCGGTCTGAGCCAGCTCGTCACAACACCGACCCATTCCGCCGGCCACACGCTTGACCCCATCTTCTCCTCAAGCTCCCACGTCTCCTTCAGCCACACCACGGAACTCCTCTGGACCGACCACCGCTGCATCCATTTCACCTTCCAGAAACCCACCACACACCACCACACCCAACAGATCCCACGCCGCTGCTGGAGCAAAGTCACCGAAGACCAACTACAGGCAAACCTCGCACTCAGCCCTCCCTCCGACCCATCCAACACCGACGACGCTGCCTGCAACCTCAGACGATGGATAGACGACTGTGCCAACACCCTCGCCCCGCTGAAAAAACTCACCTACAGTGACACCACCAAAAGAGCCAGCTGGTTCACCTCGGAACTCCTAGCTTCCAAGCGTACCTGCCGGAAACTAGAGAAGAAATGGCACAGTGATAAGACACCGGACAGCCACGCAGCCCACAAAGACGCCATCCGTAACCACCACCACCTCATCAAGTCCGCCAAGAGAATCTCCTTCAAAGACCGCCTCGACAACAACGCACACAACAGCAAGGAGCTCTTCAACATCGTGAAGGAACTCTCCAACCCCAGCTCCAACACCAACGACATCCCGCCTGCCGCAAGCCCTGTGCGATTCCCTCGCCACCTTCTTCCACCGCAAGATCGCCGACATCCACGACAGCTTCAACACCCAGACAGCCCCAACTAAGATCGATGCACCAGAACCGCCACACACCATCGACCACGACCCCCTGCCAGCCTGGGCCAGCGTGAACATCGATGACACCATCAAGACCATGAGCACAATACACTCCGGCTCCCCGTCAGACCCTTTCCCGCACCACATCTTCAATAAAGCCAGCAGCTCCATCGCACCCCACCTGTGCAACGTTATCAATCTCTCCTTCGAGACCGCGACCTTCCCAGAGAGCTGGAAACACGCAGAGATCAATGCCCTACTCAAAAAACCCAAGGCGGACCCGAGAGACCTCAAGAACTTCCGTCCCATTTCCCTGCTTCCGTTCCCAGCCAAGGTCATCGAGAAGATCGTCAACAAACAGCTAACCCGATACCTCGAAGAAAACAGCATCCTGGACCCATCCCAATCATGGTTCCGCAGCAACCACAGCACTGAGACTGCCCTCATCGCCGCCACCGACGACATCAGGATCCTGCTGGACAACGGTGAGACCGCAGCCCTCATCCTGCTGGACCTCTCCGCCGCCTTCGACACTGTCTGCCACCGCACTCTACGCGCACGCCTCCACGACGCAGGGATCCGAGACAAGGCCCTGGAATGGGCCACCTCCTTCCTCGCCGGCAGAACCCAGAGAGTCCGCCTCCCACCATTCCGATCCGAAGCCTCCGAGATCATCTGCGGCGTACCCCAGGGATCATCCCTCAGCCCAACACTGTTCAACATCTACATGGCCCCGCTCGCACGCATTGCCAGACAGCATGACCTCAACTTAATCTCCTACGCCGACGACACTCAACTGATCCTCTCCCTCACCAAGGACCCCCTCGCCACCAAATCCAACCTCCATGAAGGAATGAAGGCCGTCGCCGATTGGATGAAGATCAGCCGACTAAAGCTGAACACGGACAAGACAGAGGTCCTCATCTTCGGCTCCAACCCCTCAGCCTGGGACGACTCCTGGTGGCCAACGACACTGGGAGCAGCCCCGACACCCACCGACCACGCACGCAACCTGGGAGTCATCCTCAACTCAATGCTCTCCATGGCCAAGCAAGTCAACGCAGTCTCCTCCTCCTGCTTCAACACCCTCCGCATGCTTCGCAAGATCTACAGGTGGATCCCGACAGATACAAGAAGAACAGTCACCCAGGCCCTTGTCAGTAGCAGACTTGACTATGGGAACGCCCTCTACGCGGGAGCCCCGGCCAAGCTCATCAAGCGACTGCAACGCATACAAAACGCCTCCGCACGCCTGATCCTCGATGTACCACGCCACAGCCACATCACCCCCACCTCAGGAACCTGCACTGGCTCCCCGTCGACAGGAGAATCTCCTTCAAACTCCTCATCCACGCACACAAGGCACTCCACAAGACTGGCCCAGCCTACCTCAACAGACGACTCTTCTTCTACGTCCCCAACCGCCAGCTCCGCTCCGCCGACCTCTCCTCGCCACCGTCCCTCGCATTCGAAGAACAACCACCGGCGGCAGATCCTTCTCCCACCTCGCCGCCAAGACCTGGAACACCCTTCCACTAAGCCTACGACAGACCCAAGACCTGCTGACCTTCAGGAGGCTACTCAAGACCTGGTTATTCGACCAGTAGCAGCACCCCCCCTTTTTTCTCCCCAGCGCCTTGAGACCCTCGCGGGTAAGTAGTGCGCTCTACAAATTCTGTGATTGATTGTGTGAGTGGGTGCATGAGTCTCTGAGAGGGTGCATGGGTCTCTGAGGGGGACTCTGAGTGGGTGTATGAGACTCTAAGTGGGTTTATGAGTGGTTGCATGAGTCTCTGAGTGCATCTATGAGTGAATGCATTAGTGTCTGTGAATGTATTTTTTTATTTTTTTGCTGATATTCACGGAATTTGCCACAATGTTACATGGGGGGCCTCGCTGATGGAATTCGCAAATATCACGCATGAAAAAAACCCTGTTTTTCAATATATTATATACATCCGGGGTCCCTCAAAGACCCTTATATTACAGCCACGGGGTCAGGGCACATCCAACGTGACCCGTAATTCCAGTTTCTGCAATTCATTTGAGCCTTGGGGACAGTTCTGATAACCTAAACTTGCAATTGCAACTTTCTGCTCAGGTTGCAGCCATCCAATCACAGCCTTCCTGTTGGAACACGCATTCACTATTTTTCGCAAAATTGTTGCAATTACTGAACGAATTTGCACTAAATAACTGAAAGCGTGATCTGTGGAACAAAATCTACCTTTCTACCAAATTCGGTGTAATTCCAGCCAGCGGTTCGGGCTGTAGTCATGTTCAAAGTTCAAGCTTGACACTTTGTTTGGAAAATGTTGTGAAGACACCAAAGTTATAGGCAAGTCAAAAGATGCTTTTCCAATGGAAGCACGGTCCTAACTATAAGTGCCTACTGGCGACCACCAGTGAGAATTATAGGTGTGTGTGTATATATATATATATATATATATATAGATATATTATCTACTGGCGGTCGCCAGTAGATAGTTATAGTTAGGACCTATTTTCCAAAGGAAATCTGCAACATTCTATTTGAAATAACTTTGGCGTCGGTTGACGAATCTTCGCGAAATTTTCCAACTTGTTGGGGCGCTCCGGTCTGCTCCTATCCTGAAAGTCTCGGGGTGATTCGTCAAGCGGGGGCCGAGAAAAAAGGGGGGTCCCAAAACGTGTTTTCCCCATTCATTTTTCCATAGGAACCGTTCATCGCGGCTACAGCCCGAACTGCTGAACGGAATTACACCAAATTTGGCAAAGAGGTAGCCCTTGGTTCAGACTCGTGCCTTTTGCTTAAATGGTGTAAATCTGTTCAGTAGTTCCTGAGAAAATCACAAGTAAAATCACATATATATCTATGGCCGAGTAGGGTCCGCGTACCCTCCCGATCACGAGCTGCATGCTAATTGGCTGCCAAGTGGCTGTCAACACTCCAAATCAGGAAGTGTTGTCAGCCATTTTATGCCACGGTAGAACCGAGGCACAGAAACAAGTGCGCAAAACGCACAAAGGGGGCAGGGTAGAAACACCCTGACCGCCTAGGTCTGCTCTGGGGGTCCCACAAGGACCCCATGGGCAGAAAAAATCATTTTTTTTTTTTTAAATCGGCAGGATGCGCTTAGAGTGCACGGATCCTGCCGAGAATAAAAAAAGAAACAAGTGTGCAAAACGCACAAAGGGGGCAGGGTAGAAACACCCTGACCCCCTAGGTCTGCTCAGGGGGTCCCACAAGGACCCCATGGGCAGAAAAAAGCATTTAAAAAAAAAAATCGGCGGGATGCGCTTAGGGTGCGCGGAACCCGCCGATAAAAAAAAAAATCAAAGCGCGGTCTTCCGCGCTTCGATGCTATTTTGCCCCCGGGTGGCCCAAGTCCCGGGGGCATGCGGGGGTGGGTTTATATTTTATGTGGGGGCCTCTAAGGCCCCCAAGCCCCGGGACCGCCACCCCCAGGGCTTTAAATGAAAAATGTTGCGGGAGGGCTCTCCGCCCTCCCGCAGCCCTCGGGGACCGCCACCCCCCGGGGCTTCTTTTTAAATATTAATAACTCTGTGTGGGGGCTTGAGCCCCCACACGCCCGGGACCGCCACCTCCCCGGGGCACTAATTAATCAAATGTGGGGGTCCATTTCGGACCCCCGAAGCCCCGGGGACCACCACCTCCCTGGGGCTTTGTAGATGTTGGGAGGGGGGCCGCGCAGCCCCCTTCCTGGAGCCCTTGATGGCCCTGGGGACCACCACCCCCCAGGGCCGGCTCCTGCAGTGTCCCGGGGTGCCTACCCCCGGGACACTGTAGTTTGCTCCCGTCCTGTCATAGCAAACTGCTTTGGATTTTGGAAGAGAGAGCAGGGAAACCTGCTCTCTCTTCCAAAATTCAAAGCAAATTGCTTTTCCATATGGGGAGCTGCATGTCAGCAGCTCCCCATGTGGAAAAGCAATGCCGGCTCCCGCAGGACGCGGGGAGCCGGCGGGACCGTGGGGGAGTTGGGGTCCCCCCACGGTCCCCAAAGGATAGGCCCAGCCCCGGGGGATGGGGTCCCCGGGGCAAGTAGTGGCCCAGGAGGGGGGCCACGCGGCCCCCCTCCCCCAAATTAATGTAAAAAAAAAAAGGCCGGGGCCTAAGGAGGCCTGAGGAGGGGGGCAACGCAGCCCCCCTCCATGAAAAAAAAAAAAAAAAAAAAGGTGGCAATGACCCGGGGGATGGGGTCCCCGGGCAAAAATTGGCTACGGGAGGGGGGCCCACGCGGTCCCCTTCCCGTTACTTTTTAAAAAAATAAATAAAAGGGGGTCAGGCCCTGGGGGATGGGGTCCCCAGGGCCCAAAATAATTAAAAAGAAGGGGGGCCACACAGCCCCCTTTTAAAAAAAATCAACAAAAATTGCCTCCTTGGCAGCACTCTGCAAACGCGCCCCCTGGCGCGTTTGCAAAGGGGGAACTAATTCCCCTTGAATACTGGGGGTCCCTGGGGACCAACTAGCCCACCAGGAACCTCCAGTATGCGCCAGGGGCTGCGTTGCAGAGAGGTGTTCTGAGGCCACGCCCTTTTACACCTCTCTGCAACGCAGCTCTGTGGCGCTTAATGGAGGTAGCTGGTGGACTAGTTGCAACCCAGGGACCCTCAGGATTCAAGGGAGTTAATCCCCGACTTAAAACGCGCCACGGGGCGTGTTTGCACAGTGGTGAAGGGAGGGGCGGGGCTTGAGGTGACATGTGTGCAAACAGGCCCCGTGGCGCGTTTTAAGATGGGGAATTAAATCCTCTTCAATCCTGAGGGTCCCTGGGGGCCAACTAGCCCACCAAGGCACGTCCAGAAAGCGCCACAGAGCTGCATTTCAAAGAGGTGTAAAAAGGGGCGTGGCTTCAGAACACCTCTCTGCAACGCAGCCCCCTGGCGCATATTGGAGGTTCCTGGTGGGCTAGTTGGGCCCCAGGGACCCTCGGGATTGAGGAGGAATTAATTCTCCAACTTAAAACGCGCCACAGGGCATGTTTGCAGACATGTCACCTCAGGCCCCACCCCTTCCTTCACCATTGTGCAAATATTCCTCTAAAATCAGCCGAACAACGAATTCCGATTTACTCACCTGTTATCAGGAGAGACCTCAGTGCTGCATCTTTGAGCCCAGTACTGATCCTGAAAAGTAATTTTAACCGTACTTACCAGTAACTTGAATTTCCTTCCATAGGCTAACATTGACTGGTTTCACTTGGAAATTCTTCTAAGTGTGGAGTTTTGGAACTTTATAATATTCCTCTAAAATCAGCCGAACTACGAATTCCGATTTACTCACCTGTTATCAGGAGAGACCTCAGAGCTGCATCTTTGAGCCCAGTACTGATCCTGAAAAGTAATTATAACCGTTCTTACCAGTAACTTGAATTTCCTTCCGTAGGATATCATTGCCTGCTTTTTGCTGAAAAAGTTTCTAAGTGTCGATTTTTGAAACATACAAATATTCCTCTAAAATCAGCAGAACTACGAATTCCGATTTACTCACCTGTTATCAGGAGAGACCTCAGTGCTGCATCTTTGAGCCCAGTACTGATCCTGAAAAGTAATTTTAACCGTACTTACCAGTAACTTGAATTTCCTTCCATAGGCTAACATTGACTGGTTTCACTTAGAAATTCTTCTAAGTGTGGAGTTTTGGAAATTTATAATATTCCTCTAAAATCAGCTGAACTACGAATTCCAATTTACTCACCTGTTATCAGGAGAGACCTCAGTGCTGCATCTTTGAGCCCAGTACAGATCCTGAAAAGTAATTCTAACCGTATTTACCAGTAACTTGAATTTCCTTCCATAGGCTAACATTGACTGGTTTCACTTAGAAATTCTTCTAAGTGTGGAGTTTTGGAACTTTATAATATTCCTCAAAAATCAGCCGAACTACGAATTCCGATTTACTCACCTGTTATCAGGAGAGAACCCAGTGCTGCATCTTTTAGCCCAGCATTGACCTTGAAAAGTAATTCTAACCGTATTTACCAGTAACTTGTATTTCCTTCCGTGGGAATCCATTGTCTGGTTTTCAGCAGAAATATTTCAAAGTGTCGATTTTCACAAACTACAAATATTCCTTAAAAATCGCCTGTATGACTTAAACGCATTCTTTCAACTGTTTACAGGAGATGCACCAGTGCTGGATCCAGGATCCACCACTGAGTAAGAAAAAGTAACGATAACACTACTTACCTGCTAAGTGAATTTCCTCCCATAGGATAACATTGGTGATTCTATGTGAAAAAGTTTCTAAGTGTCAACTTTTAAAATACAATAATATTCCTTAAAAATCACTACTGTAACCAAAACACTTTTACTCAACTGTTTACAGGAGATGTCCCAGGACTGAATCTAGGATCTAGTCCTATGGTTAGAAAAGTAATCCATAAAGTAAATAATTGCATTTAACTAGAAATTCACATTGAGCTCAATGTTGCATTGTGTTTGAAATTGTGTTGCCCATTGCAACAACTGTAACTACTGTACTTAAAAGTCTATTGCCTATTTGCAAAGTATTTAAACTAAAGTAATTCATTCTGGGAAAGTATATTTTGTAATGTAATGTATAATGTAATTACAATGTAATTTAAAAAATAAAATATCTAAAAATAAATAGTTTAAAAAAATGTAGTAAATCAGTATCAAAAAAATAAATATAACAATTAATACATTTAAAAATTGTCATTTACAAAACCTTTGAAATTCACTGGAAAAAACCATAGGTTTCAGACATGTTATAGTTAGGAATTAGCATTTAAAAAATCTTTGAAATTCACTGACAAAACCATAGGTTTCAGGCACGTTATAGTTAGAAATTAGCATTTAAAAACCTTACAAATTCACTGAAAAAACCATAGGTTTTAGGGACAGTTATAGTTAGTTGGACATTGCACTCGTACAAAACCCGTGAAATTCCCCGTTATAGTTAGTTCAGCTAACTATAACTCGCGCCCCGCAATGCATTGCTGATGACGTCACATATTACATCACTCATGACATGGTCAGTGACATCACTGATGACATCACTGATGACATCTCAAATGACATCACTGATGACATCATCCACGTGATAATTTCATGCACCTCCTCACACCCTAATATAACCTTTGATACACCCACTCTAAATTACAGACTGCCATTCGCAAAACCATAGACACTCCAACACCAATAACTACATACCCACTCACTGATTCTTAGGTCTACACACACATCCACTCACTCACCCGTACAGTCACTCATACTTACGGTCACTCAGTACAGGACTATCATATGCACTCATACTCCTATATAGACACTCAAACACCGCCACTCATCCATAGAGGTACTCACACACCTAGTCAGTCATGCAAATAATTAAACACACTGCCATTTACTCACCTATACAGTTATACACACACCAGCTCACTTACTCATACAAATACTAGCACATTCTTACGCTCTTATACAATCACTGATACAAGCACACACTCATCCATACAGTCACTCTCACAATCACACACTCTCGCTTATAGCTATTTATATACTCGAACACACATATATACTGCCTTTCACATATGTAGTTACTCACACATGTACCACTGGGACATACATTCACTCACTAACACACTCTTACACACACTTACCCACCCATACAGTCTATCACAGATGCACTCTTGAAACCATCCACCCAGTGAATCACCCACTCACACATCTATGCACAGAGTCGCACACACCCCACCCACACAAACACTCAGGCACCCATGCAGATACTCAGACAACCAATCAATAACTCATATAGACACTCATGTAGCTATTCACAAACCCATGCAGCCACTTACACAGCAACAGACGGATACAGACATTCACCCAGTTTAGTCACTAACCCATGCATTCAGTAAGATACGTTTAATCACTCACTTATAGAGTTAGTCACGCACCTACTAAATCATCCATACAGACACTTATACACCCACTCATTCTTCAATACGCCTTTCCCTATATATATTAAAAATATTTAAACTTTACAGAAACACACAGTCACTGGATGATGTCATCAGTGATGTCATTTGAGATGTCATCAGTGATGTCATCAGTGATGTCACTGACCATGTCATGAGTGATGTAATATGTGACGTCATCAGCAGTGCATTGCGAGGCGCGAGTTATAGTTAGCTGAACTAACTATAACGGGGGAATTTCACGGGTTTTGTACGAGTGCAATGTCCAACTAACTATAACTGTCCCTAAAACCTATGGTTTTTTCAGTGAATATATATATATACACATATATATATACACATATATATATAGATAGATAGATATAGTTATATACTATGTATATATATAGATATATAATGAGCAGTTTGTCATCGATGCCTTTCCTCCTCCTCTCGACGTCGGTGCCAGCAGCGGTAATGACACCCACTAAAGGACTACCTTGTTCATAGCTATCAAGATACATCCAGCCCCTCTACTTGGCTAGGAATGCTGAAGGGATTCAGGAAATGCAACTCCTGCAAAGCCTGTAAATTTAGCCACAACAAAGACAGCTATATGTCAGGTAAAGGAAAAACCAAGAAAATCACAAAGCTCATCACCTGCACGAGTGACTTTGTTATTTATGCTTTAGAGTGCCCATGCGGCCTGAAGTATATTGGAAGCACAAAGTTGCAACTAAAAACGCTGGTTTTGCAGCATATGAGAGCTGTCACTAATGTCGATTTGAGCTATCCGGTGGCCAGACATTTCCAAGCGAAACATCAAAGCAACTGCAATCTCTTGGAGTGTTTTGGTATTGATAGAGTTCTGCCACATCCCAGGGGAGGTGATCGTGAAAAACTTCTAAGAGTGACAGAATCAAAGTATATTATTGAGCTCAATACGAAGTGGCCTAATGGGCTCAATTCAGGAGAAGAGCTAGCAACCCATATTGGATATAGATGAGGGGGTGGTCTTATATCCCTTTCTGACCGTGCACTTATATGACTTGTTCAGCTTTGTCTGATTTTAATTACACTTCACTTTTAATATGGGAGGGATGTTGCAACATTCTTAGTAGGGAATACAGCCTTGGCAATTTTCGGATATGATATATGGGCATTGGCCTATCATGTCCCCATGGTGGGTTCGGTTAGGCTAGATTGAGCACGATAACCTGATTCCCTTAGTATTGAATGTTGTCTCTGTCCCTGCCAGTAGAATTCCTGTTCCAGGTTTGGATTTACCTATTTATTTATTCTTTGTTCACTTAGGTGTATCACATTTACTTAGTACCTGCCCATTGTCTGTTGCATAGTTCAGGAATAATTATGAAAATTTCTTGTGTGAAAGTTTCTTGTGCGAAAATTCTTGTGCGATTTGCATAACCGTGTTTATTTATGAACATGAACGCATGCTTGGCATTTGCCGAATTGATTGTGACTTTTAGGCCTTGCTCACTCATGAGATGCAATTCTTTGGATTACATTTCCCATGACGTGGTTGAACTGATTTTGCTCATTGGATGCTATGGGGGCATTTTCATAAATGTATCTGTTAACAGGACATCGGCCACAATGTGACTAATAATGCCCGTATTTGTTCATTTATGAGATGAAATTTTGTGGGGTACAGTACCCGTGATTTGGTTGGATTAATTAGGCTCGAATAGAATGGGGGCTCTGATTTTACAATGAAATGTATCCATTAGGAGTACATCAGTCGCAATGTGACGCTTTATTTTTGCCTGTATGATAGAATGTTGTATCAAGGTACATCACCCAGGAAATTGCTGCCCCATGCGTACCAATCACAAGGATATGCATGTCCTTATGTGGGTAATTATGATATGAATTGTGTAGGATGGGCAATGTTCATTTGCAGTTTATCTGCCTTCATTTTAAAGAATAGAAGGCAATATCGATAAGAGATGCTGACAGTATAGTCTGTCCTCTATATATGGTAAACATTGAGAGAGCGGGCAAAACCTTATATTTATTTTTAATATCGGTAAAGGTCAGCATGCCCTGTATGTTTTATCCAATTTCAAATTTAATTGTAGTTTTGCATCGCATTGCACAGTATTATGAATTAATAATGTTCGTTTTTCATCACGTTAGAAATTGTAATGAATATTTTTTCTATGTTCATGCACTGCAACCCGTATTTCTATGGGTAATTGGGCGCAGGTCACACAACTAGAAAAAGGCTTCGCCGAAACGCTGCGTTGTATGCACAATAAACTCTTGTGCTGTCCTTGTGGTGTGCCGCTTGATTTATTCAGGATTTCCGGATATCTCGTTGTGTGATAATATATAGATATATAGATATAATATATCTACATATATATACATACACACATGCATGCATATATACACACACACACACGTATATATATATATATATATAGATATATATATATATATATATACATATGTATTTATAATATTAACTAGTAAAGATCAAAAATATCAATAATAAATAAATAAATACATATATTATGATATAGCTGTATATATATTTTTTTCATAAAAAACAAAGGTTAAGGATAAGTTATAATTAGGAAAACTTCATTTCTTCTCTGTATGCAAAGCCAACAAAATCTACATAAACGTTAGAAATTCTTCCTTCAAATTACAATAAGTCGAGCACCTCCATACACAGTCTTGTCACATCAATTGCCACAGTACATTAGCTATAACTTGTTCCTTCTCCAAGCACTAGTTATACCCTTGCATGTTACATAAGTTATAGCGAGTGAAATCATAGGATTGCTAACAACACTTGACATCTGAAATCACATGATTTGTCAGAATATAGTGCATGGTAGAGTGGTGAGTTATAGTTAATATGGTGTGACGAGTGAAGTGACAAGTTTGTGTACAGAGGTGTCTGACTTATTGATTTTGAAGTTGGTGCGTAAATTATAAATGTAAGTTACAAGTATGACTTATAGTAATATGAAAGTGGTGCATAAATGATACATGTAAGTTATAACTATAGCTTTAGAGTTTCTAATATTTGTGTAGTTTAGGTTTGTTTTGTATACAAAGAAGAAATGAAGATTTCCTAACTGTAACCTATCCTTAATGTTGGACCCAGTGGTTTCTAGCTGGCTAGGATGCACCGAAGCAGACAGAATCCACCATCCTAGATAGGATGAGTATGATACACTTCTCAGATAACCTGTGCTCACCCTATGGTAGCTTGACACAGAGCAGTCAGGCTTATCCTCAGGGTAAAAGTGTAAATTATTGGCACAGCACTGCCCTCGCAACACACTCAGTACACTACAAAAAGACTCCACACCGTATGTATAAAACACTGGTCTTTGTATTACACACACATTGAAATCAAAACAACATACACATTTGATATATGCTTTACAGTTACATGCAATTGTCCAACTTTCCCATTAGCAGCAGAACAGCATGAACATACATGCACCCATCATAGGATTTCACTAGCTCCATTATCCACTCAGCCTCAAAAGCGACATAAACCCTTGTGCATACTTTCCTGATGTAATCACGATCCAATATATCCCTCCCACAACAAAACAACAGAACATATATGCAGGCTTGTTCAGCGGTATTGCGCTTTCCCGCTATCACATTAGCATCAAACACGACATTCCCAAATATTGTATACCCCATACAGCTTGTAATTATCAAGAAATCACAGGTTTTGACTATGCCTCATGACCCAGCCCCGCAGCCACTCAAAGTACACCAGCCAATGATAAACAATGCACCTGCTCGAGACACTTTGATTAGGTTGTTGGGACCACCTAAAGCCGAAGGAAGCAGTTACTTGGTTTTGTCCATCCAGATTAGGCCACCAATGCACTCAGCGACACATTCACAAGTGAGGGATCACTATCCCCTTCGTAAGTAAAAGACTGTGACACCAGAAGCTGGTGCACTTCCAAGTTGGAGAAATGTTTCCCCCCAGGCGGAGGTGCGAGCTGCAGTTGCTCCAGGCAGCCAGCCGCGGGTGCACACAAGGCACAATGAGACCACTCAGGTCCAGTTACAATCAGTAGCAGCTGGTAGGGAATGGTGGGGGGATGTGGGGAGGGAGTTTAAAAAAATAGAAAAGAAACTTACCTGCTAGTCCCCAGGTCGCTGGCACCCAGGCTCCCACCCGATCACAACACTGCAGTGCAGCGTTGTGATTGATCTAAGCACTGTGGTTTGGGCTCAGATGGGAAATGGGAGCCTGGGCATGTTCTCTCCCCAGGCTGTAATTAAGCCTGGGTGGAGAACATGCAAAGTGCGCATGTCAGTTTGGCCGGCGCAAAGGGGCCGGACAAACCTACATTCGCACTGAAGGTGCAGCCACCACTCCTCCATGTGACGGGGGAGCCCAGCCCCACCTCGCCTCTTTAACTGCAACCTCAATATAAAAAATAAAATGATAATAACTGAACCTTATTATCATTTTATTTTTTGTATTGAGATTACAGTTGAAGCAGTTGGGCGACACTCCTCCGCCTTAGAAAAGGAGCCGCCGCTGGTCACAATGTTACCAACAAAAGAGTACCTTGTGGCATGGGTCTGGGAAGAGGGAGTCGGTGACCTAGGACTGAGGCCACAATATCAGGCACTGTTGTCCTCCCAATCTGGAGGTCGGAGACAGTCCAGGCTTCCGGCCCTGGTCCTGCGCACTCAGCAAACATCCCCCAACACCCCTCAGACAGCACACACTAGGAAATGTAAGCTAGCACAGGTTTCCATTTGCAAGCTCGGGTCCCTCGGACTCAGCAAACTTCCCCAGTACTCCTCAAACTCCTCACGTTACACCACCCCAGGTAGGCCACTTATCTTTGCAAGCACACTGTTCTGCACAGTGTGATTACTGCATAGATCAGGACAGTCCTTGTCGCAAACAACAATAACTTCCACCCGTTTCCTCCGTACCCTGCGCACTCCTTGCAATCTCGTGGAAATGGGGAGATCCTTTCTGTCCCTGGGATCTCGTGAACAGGAGGCCAGCCAACCATCCCTTGGAGAGTGCTTAGGGTCCGGGCCACGACAGGCGGTGATTGGCTGCAGCACAGCAATATCTAGGCAAAAATCCATCAAGTGATAGTCCCCTTCCTGGACCACAACAAGCACCGAGCCACCACAAGTCTGTGGATAATACTGCTGCAGTCCCTCCTGCCCCAATGATTTCTCTTGTTTATGTCCCATTGTTGAACCAGTGTAGAATGGTTCCAATACCAAAAGCATCTCTACACTCCTGAGGACAGAACGCCATTAGTTATACCAACAATGGCCTTTGAAGATGAAATCAGTTCAAAAAGCCTCCTTTGAAATGCAGTGGCCCCCTCTAAATTTAATCCTGTCTGCCATCGTACCCTGAGAGGCTAGATCAATATCTTTAGTGGGGTCAGGACCCTCTCCCTTGGAATGCAGGTGCCAATTCCACCCCCTCTTATCTGTCCCAGGAAGTCTCCTCAGAGTCAGAGGAATGCACAGATGTAGCTGTCCACCCAGCACCTAGATGTAGATTGGAGACAGGCTGACAAGCACACAGAGAATAGAAACGCCCACTTTCCCAAATTGGCATTTCCACATTAGTAATGTCAAATCCACTCTCACTACCAGAAATGATTTGCCATTACTAATCCATCGTTGCTAAACACCATATTACTACTCTTCTGCACATATGAAAAACAGCTCAATAGCCTTTCTACAGATCCCCCATGTTAATCAATGCGAGAAGCAGGCCTCACCGTACTGAACAGACCATCCGGTTTTATTCACTACTAGGGCATGCAGTACACACAGGCATACGCCCTACCTCTTCCCTACACTGCACCCTGCCCCCAGGGAGTACTCAGATGTAGCGAGAGACATGCAGAACGTTGGAAAGTAGCTTTTGAAAGCCTAGCTGAGTAACAGTAACCTACACACACAGGCCCCTCCATTGCAAGCCTGTGGTACGTTTGAGAGCTACCTCTGTGGGTGGCACAACCAGTGCTGCAGGCCCATGGAGTAGCATTTGAAATACATGCCCTAGGCATATGCCTTAACACTGGACAAGGGACTTACAGCTAACTCAAATCAGCCAGTCATGTACACACCAATAACCAGGATGCAGATGACAAGCACAGAGCTTTGCCACTGAATGGCAGTGTCAAAGTACTCACAGTCCTAAGGCTAGCTCGAAGATCAGTGGAAAACCAGGAGGGACATAAGCAAAAAGTCAAAGGAAAACACTCTGAAAAGGGCCATTGCTAACACTTAACCTTTGCTTTTTTCATAGACTTTCAATGGTTTTTAGATTTATAATAAAAATGTTTTTTTAATTGTATGGATTACTGTTGTCGAGTGGAGTAGCATTAAGTGGAGAATGGTACAGTACAGTGGAGAATAGTGCTGTACAGTGCAGTCATTCAGTATAGCGTCGTAGAGTGGAGTAGAGTGGTATGAGGTACACTGGAGTGGCGTAGACTGAAGTGGCATAAAGCGGAGTGGTGTAGAGTGGAGTGGCATAGACTGGGGTGTCGTACAGTGTATCCTCATACAGTGAAATAGGTTATACTGGAATGGCATGCACTGCAGTGGCGCACAGTGGAGTGTTGTAGAGTGGAGTGGCGTACAGTGGGATAGACTAGAGTGGACTGGCATAGAGTGGAGTGGTGTACAGTGGAGTTGTGTTAAGTTGAATTGTGTAGAGTGGACTGGTGTAGAGTGGAATGACAGAATGGATTTGCATATAGCAGAATTGCATACACTGGAGTGGGGCAGAGTGGAGTGACATAAGGTGGAGTGATGTAGAGTGGAATAGCGTAGAGTGCAGAGGCATACAGTTGAGTAGAATACAGTGGAGTGGCGTACACTGAAGTAGTGTGCAGAGGAGTAGTGAATAGTGAAATAACGTTGAGTTTAATCGTGTTCAGTCTAGTGACGTACACTAGAGTGCCAAAAAGTGGAGCAGCGTAGAGTACAGCATCCTACAGTAGAATAGCATAGATTGTAGAAGCGTAGTGTAGTGACATTCAGTTGAGCTTTGTGTAGTGTAGTGGCATAAAATGGAGTGTTGTATAGTGCAGTAGCACACACTGGATTGTGGTAGAGGGGAGTGACTGTTGAGTATATTTATGAATCACTAACATTATTTTGTTTGCTTCCAAAGAGTTTGAGCTGCCATGCAGTCAAGAATAGGTTTCCGAACTAATCATTTTATGTATGTTCATTTAATTCATGTACATTAGAATAGACAAATGCATCTATTTGCATGTAAATTGCCAATTTCTCACTCTGTACATTCCCAGTCGACTACCTATATCAATCACTGAATCAATCAGTGCTTGTTAAGCATGGCTACTCACCCATGAGGGTCTCAAGGCTCTTGGGGAGGGGGGGTTGCATGTCCAACTGGGTGCTGTGGTTGATTCAAAGAGCCTGGTCTTGAGATCCTTCCTGAATTGCATTGAGAATGGAGAGACCCTGAGGTGAAGAAGCATGGCATTCCAGGATTTGACAGCAAGGTAGGAGAAGGATCTTCCTCCGGTCCTAGTCTCGCAGATCCGAGGGACAGTGGCAAGGACCATTTGGGCAGAGCGGAATTGTCTGGTGGGTGCATGAAATGAGAGGCGGTAGTTCAGGTACGCAGGCCCGGCATCGTGGAGGGCTTTGTAGGTGTGTGTGAGGAGTTTATAGGTGATTCCTTTGTTGACTGGGAGCCAGTGGAGTTCTTGTAGGTGTTAGGAGATGTGGCTGTGGTGGATGAGGTTGAGGACCAATCTGGCTGCAGTGTTCTGCACGTCCTGAAGTTTTCTGAGGAGTTTCTGGGTGGTGCCTGCGTAGAATGCATTGCTGCAGTCGAGTCTGCTGCTGATGAGTGCATGGGTGACTGTCTTCCTGACCTCCATGGGGATCCATATGAAGGTTTTCCGAAGCAGGCGAAGTGTGGAAGCATGATGAGGTCACGGCGTTGATCTGGTGGTTCATGGTGAGCGAGGAGTCCAGTATGCTGCAGAGGTTTTGTGTGTGGTCAGTGGGTGCGGGGGGGGGTTCCTAACTTGGCAGGCCACCAGGAGTCATACCAAGTGGAGGTGTTGGGCCCCAGGATGAAGACTTCGGTCTTGTCCAAGTTGAGCTTGAGGCAGCTGTCTCTCATCCAGGTGGCTAAGGCCTTCATCCCGTTGTTAAAGTTGTTTCTGGCAGTAGTGGACTCATTGGTAAGGGAGAGAATCAGCTGAGTGTCATCAGCGTAGGAAACTATGTTGAGTCCGTGGCTCCTGATGATGGCTGCGAGCGAGGCCATGTACATGTTGAAAAGCGTGGGGCTCAGGGAGGAGCCCTGAGGCACTTTGCAGCTGATCTCTGTGGGTTCCGAGAGGAAAGGGGAAGGTCTGACTCACTGTGTTCTACCGGTGAGGAAGGGCAAGATCCAGTCCAAGGCTTTGTCGTGGATGCCAGCGTTGTGGAGTCTTGTGATTAGGGTGCGGTGAGAGACAGTGTCAAAGGCGGCCGAGAGGTTGAGGAGGATGAGGGCTGCTGTTCTCCCTGGACGAGGAGGGAGCTGATGTCATCAGTGGCGAAGAGGAGGGTGGTCTCGGAGCTGTGGTTGCTTCGTAATTTGGATTGAGAGGAGTCCAGGATGTGGTTGGCTTCAATGAACTCTGAGAGTTGTACATTAACGGCCTTGTAGATGACCTTAGCTGGGCAGGGGAGCATGGAGATGGGTCTGATGTTCTTGAGGTCAATCGGATCAGCTGATGGTTTCTTCAGCAGGGAGTTGATCTCTGTGTGTTTCCAGTCGTCGGGGATGGTGGTGGTCTCGATGGAGCAGTTGATGGTGTGGCTTAGTTTGGGGGCGATGGTGGTCGCGGCTCTGTGGAAGATGTGGTGTGGGCAGGGTTCCGAGGGGCCTCCAGAGTGAATGCTCTTCATAGTCTTGAGAGTGTCATCTGTGGTGAGCGGGGTCCAGTTGAGCAGAGTCTGTTCGGAGGCAGCGTATTCTCATGAGGTGGTGGCGGGAGTGATGGATGTGTCTTGGGTGTCGAAGCTGTTGTAGATCTGCTTGATCTTGTGGTGGAAGTAGGTGTCTAGTTTGTTGCAGAGGTCTTGGGAGGGTGGGACTTCTGTGGTCTTGCTGTGGGGTTTTTCAAACTCCTTGATGATGGTGAAGAGTTCTTTGTTGTTGTGTGCGTTGGCATTGATTCTGACTTGAAGGGCCAATTTCTTTTTGGTTTTGAGGAGGGTGTAGTGTGCAGAAGTGGTGGCTTTGAAGGCTGCATGGGTTTCCGGGGTTTTGTTGTTTCTCCATCTCTTCTCAAGCCATCTACAGCTGTGTCTGGACTTGTGGAGGGCAGGAGTAAACCAGCTGGCTTTCTTGGATTGTTGCTTGCTGAGTGCTATCTTGAGGGGCACCAGCACGTCGGAGCAGTTGGGGATCCATCGGTGGAGGTTGCATGCTGAGGTATTGGCATCTGTGGATGTCGGCAGTATGGTAGTGTTGAGGGAGGCAGTGAGATCTTCTTCAGTGACCTTGCTCCAGTTGCGGTGGGGGGGCGGTGGGTCTGTTGGTGTGCGGCGTGTTTGGTGATGGCAAAGTGGACGCATTGGTGGTTGGTCCAGAGGAGTTTGGAGGTGTGGCTGTAGGTGATGTTTGCTGGTGGGGAAGACAGGGTCGCGCGTGTGTCCTGCTGCATGGGCCAGAGAGCTAACTAACTGCTTGAGTCTGATGTTGGCATGTGCGTTGTTGGGGTTCGATGAAATCAATGATGGCGTCGGTGAAAGGCGGGTGGGGCCAGGAGGTCTGTAAACGAGGGTCCCACGGAGGGTGAAGTTGGAGTTGGTCTGGACCTGGTAGTGGAGATATTCCATGGTTGCCATGGGGTTGTCTGAGTGGGTGATCAAGCGGAGGGAGTTCTTGTGAACAATGGCGATGCCTCCTCAGGGTCTGTCGGTGCGGTCCTAGAGGGTGATCTTGTATCCGTAGGGAATGGCGATGTCCGGGCCTGAGCCGGGGTTCATCCAGGTTTCTGTGAGGAAGGCAATGTCGGGGAGATGGAGTCTAGGAGGTCCCAGATTTCTGTGGCATGTCTGTGAAGGGAGCCCGTGTTGAGGAGGATGCAGCTGGGCCTATCAGGTGTGCTGTGGAACGGTTGTGCGGTGAACGTTGCTGGAGTGAGGAGGTGGTTGAGGGTGCAGTCATAGTTTCGGCAGAAGAAAGGTTCTACTCTTAATATAGACTGATAGTTCATCTCATCTTTATAAAATGCATCTTCAAAACACATCTTGTATCCCATATATTTCCCAGTTCTAGTGAGTTTAGGCTCTGAACGTCATTGTAAACAGTAAATAATAACAACTGGAAAAAATTATTATTCCTGAAATCGTGCAATTTAATATACCAATACTAACATACATATGATATTTTCTGTTTCTTTATCAGAGTGGTTTCAAAGCACTATCTCCGTTTTAGCAGAGAGGTTCAATAAAGGTTTGGTGTTGCACTCTGAAGACGCTTTAACTATGCTTACTAAAATATCACAATTCAATGTACAATGTAAGCTGCATTACGGTGGTCAGTTTTTCTGTCACGCATTCAGGAATATATATCAACATTGAAACTGAAGAATCTCGTATTTGATCGAGTGCATTTTGCAACATCATTTCAAGTACAGTTTGTACTTTATGGCAGATTCCTTTATACAATCTGTTATGCACATTGTACGTAATCAATGCCATTAGGAAGCCACTAATTTAACAGTTCTTAAAATTGATTACAAGACAAAAAAAATGCAGAGCACAACAACACAACATAGTAAACTGCTTTGGCCGTCAAATCTGGGTGAAAGCAACCATCTGGGCCGCATGAAAGTCATAAGAATTAATCCACTAATAATAAACCGGGATCTGGATGGTAGAGATACTATCTACTAGAAAAAACAAATCTCCACATACCTGACACTTCTATGTGTCATCCCAAGTTCTTTAGCACATTGGATTGAAAAGAATGTTTTCCTTCCTTTTCTGTGCTTGCTGCACAAATAAGGTTTCCCAGTGGTGAGAAAAGTATGTTTGCTCCTCGAAAGAATTTCTAGCCCAGTTAATCCACTGAGAAGCTAGACAAAGAGCCTGATTTATAATTTGGCAGACAGGTTAGTATGTCACAAACTTGACGGATGTCCTTTCAGCTTTATTACAAGTCCATTATACCCTATGGCACTTGTAATAATAAGGTGGACGGAATATCTGTCACGTTTGTAATGTGTCCGCCAAATTTTAAATCGGCCCCAAAGTTTTCACTGAAAATCCTTGTGCGCTCTTTTATAGAAAGAATCAAGCTCAACATGTACTCTAAAAGATGGGCTTGTAGTGTAAGGATCTTCAATACAAAAAGGCAATTTGTGACTGCATTTATAGTCTCTAACAAAGTGCCAGCATATATGAAATTAATGACACACAAAGGGGGCAATTCACAAAAACATTTGGGGGCATATTATCAACAACCGGCGATAAATATCGCTAAGCGCACTTAGCGCTAGGATATTTATCGCCGGCTATCGATGAATTTTATCGCTGAGATAGCGTGCTATTAGCAACGCTTATCTCAGAATCGATAAAATTCCTGGCGTAAGCTGCCAAATGTCCGAATATCGCTGGAAATCCAGCGATAATCGCACGACATTTGGCGATAGCTTGTTGATAGGGCTGGGCATACTTAACCATGATATCCACCTTCCATTGGATATCATGGCTAAGTCAAACTAAAAGCATGCGTAAGGAAAGTAGCGTTAACCAAGGTTAGCGCTACTTTTCTCATCGCTATGCTTGTTGGGGATTCCCTTGATAATTGGAGAAATGTCGGTTAACGACATTTCTCCAGTTATTTTGGGACGGAACGCCCACCTTGCATCTCAAGGGTGGGCGTTATAGAAAAGGGCGATAGGGCAAGGATTCACGCGATAGCGTGACCTTGCTAACACAGCGATAAAATTATCGCCGCTTTTCGTCTGAAAACAGACGCTAAAGCGGCGATAATTTCTTATCGCCGGCTTGATAATATGCCCCTTGGATTTTGCAAAGTAGTACTCCTGGGGCCGTATTATGTTCTGGGCTCACTTTCCCTGTTTGCGCCACCTCGGGGCCGGGCACAAAAAAAGAAAGTGCACCATATTATACTGAATGCGATCTCTGGGCAACCATGAATGTGCACCTGCCCTGGGGGCAGCCCATTCAGGTGAAAAACGGAGCAGCTGTTTAAAAGCTGCTCTGTGCATCACAGTGGAGGCGGCAACCCGCATGCGCTTTCAAGAGGGGAGAGAGATGCCATTGGTAAATAGACATAATATCGAAAAAAATATATAGAATGGAAAGAATATCGAATACAAAATATAGAATGGACATAATATCGAATGGACATAATATAGTGGTTAATAATATCGAAATGCAGGTAAGTAATATCGATTGCCAAAATATAGAAGTACATAATATAGGCATTAAAAAATATCGAATTTTTAATAATATCGAATTTTTTGTAAGTGTTTTGTATGTTAGTATATGAATTAAAAATGTATAATATTTTTGTAATGTATGTTTAATTTTTTTTAAAGTTACGAAATGTATGTAAAATAATTTTTGCGTATATTACTCCGTAGCGGGTTGTGGGTTTATAGGGGAATAGGGTGGGAAGTAATTTAATTATAATATATATTTTTATAAATTAATTAAAATTAATTAATTATATGTTAATTAATTTTTGTGTAATTTAAATCTGTAGTGGGTTGTGGGTTTATAGGGGAATAGGGTGGGAAGTAATTTAATTTAAACTAATTAATTAAATATGTTATTAATTAATAATTTAATATTTAATAATTCATATTGTTAATTACGTTGATTAATTTATTATTAATTAATTATAATGTGCCTAATAACAATAAATAATTAATTGGTAATTATGTTAATTATGTTAAACAATGAATTAATTAGTAATTAAAAAGATATTAATTATTAAAAATTATTTTGTTAATATGTTAATTGTGTACGTTTTTTAGGAGCGGGTTGAGGGTTGATAGGGGAGTAGGGTGGGAAGTAATTTAATTTTAAGGAAATTTTATAATAATTTAAAAATTATATTTATTAAAAGTTATTTTATAATGTTAATTGTGTTAATTTAAATTTGATAATTATTAATTTGATTGTTAATTGCTATTAGTTAATTAATTAATTGTCAATTAATTATGTTAAATAATTAATAATTTAGTAATTTGGAGGTGACATTTATAGGGGAAAATAGTGGGAGGTAAATTAATTTACAAAAATTAATTAATTGTTAATTAATGTTGATTAAATTGCTGGAGTGGGAATATTAAATTATTCCTATCCGCTATCCAACGCTTTCCTTACTGTTCCACTCGCTGGAGTGGGAATAGTAAATTTTACCCTCCCGCTATCCAACGCTTTCCCTACTGTTCCACTCGCTGGAGTGGGAATAGTAAATTTTACCCTCCCGCTATCCAACGCTTTCCCTACTGTTCCATTCGCTGGAGTGGGAATAGTAAATTTTACTCTCCCGCTATCCAACGCTTTCCCTACTGTTCCACTCGCTGGAGTGGGAATAGTAAATTTTACCCTCCCGCTATCCAACGCTTTCATCCAACATTGATGTTAAAAAAATTAACAGATTATATATATATTTGATATTTTATCATTTTTAAATTAATTTTAAGTATGTTTTAATTAATTATATTGATTATTTAATTAAGTTAATATTACTTTTAACATATTTAAAAAATTCGATATTTTTTACAAACTATATTTAAAACAACGATATTTTGTCTTCGATATTTTTGTACTTACCTGTTTGTAGATAGGGAGACGATATTTTGTCCATCGATATTTTGGCGACGTATATTCTGTCCAGACTATATTTTGGTCGTCGATATTATGTCAGTGATCCGTACAACTATGTTCTCCCTGAGCTACAATATTCTCCTCTTTATTGAGTATCAAGTTACTTTAAGCCCTAACAATATTGTCATGTAGCATCTAATATTGTTAATCATAATCATTTATTATCAGTGGCAACAAACACTCGTGTGCAAAGGTAGAGTTTCATGACAAAAGAGAGTTATTACCAAAATATGTTGGATGATTGTGCTTTCAAAGTGTTCATTCTCCCAAAACATCCAATTGAAGAGGTATTTAAAGGTAGCCACTTTGGACCAATGTGTTTGATACAATTTACTTAGAAATTCACCATTATCTGATTTGTTTTGAAATTCTCCTTGGAGGTAGTATTAGCTCTCTTTAAGCTGCATTTGAAGCCATTTCACACCACTCAATCAAGTTGACTCATTCCATTTGAAAAAATACACCATTTTAAATTAAGGTGTTTAAAATGTTCCTTCTAGGCAGACACCCAGACAAAATGTTTTTGTTTTGTTTGAAACATATGAACATAGGACCAGTGTGGAGGGTAATTTCTGCATGACAATGTACAATTTTGAGTAGCTTTTCCAATGAGGACTGCAACTTGCCTCCTATTGTAGCTGCCCGTGAAACCTTTCCCTTTGGACCATCGTGGCAGATGACCTCTATTTTGACAATGAACCATTTGGTTTTTTTTAATATTCACTATATTCATGAAGAAGTTCCTGCAAACACAGTTTGAAATTTCCTTCAAAGGCAATGCACCTGGTAAACATGTGGAGGACCAGATGTGCTTCAAAATTCATCACTGGATTAAGCATTGTCTGAAAATGTTTATTGGGAGAAATTCTCCCTTGGATCAATTTATTTTGCATTATCTTTATCCAGAAGATGTTAATGACAGAAGATGTTATTTGTTTTGATTTTAACTTTCCTTGGTTGAAATGTTGAATTTTGTTGACATCAATGCGGCCATCATTCGAACCACTGATCGTATGTTGACCTATTATAACGAGTTTGGGAATTCCCATGCGTCAAAGATTGAATTCGATTAACAATCCATATTCTATGTCTACTTATGCACACTTATGAGTGATGTATGTCAATGAATATTTGATAGGAATTACAATTTTAAAAGAACGCTTTGCTCCTTTAGCATCATTCATCATTTAATCCTAGTAATGTTAATATTCTAATAATTTTGGTCATAGCTGGAATTAACTGCCCTTCAACTGAATCTAAATTTACTTTTTAACACAGAAACCTTAGGGGCCCATTACG